>OX465285.1:84707636-85307636 GCA_949987705.1 Thereva unica
GAAAATCCCCTACAAGTAGTGTCAGAGCACTTCCCATTGGTTGGTTTCTCCTCGGAAATCTCACAAAGCGCTGTTAAGCGCTTCGAGCGTTTTTTATGAACCGTGGTGCATACATCATACAAAGCGCTTCGAGCGTTTTTTATGAACCGTGGTGCATACATCATACAAAGCGCTTCGAGCGTTTTTTTATGAACCGTGGTGCATACATCCCAAATTATAATTATATACTGGATTTTTTGCTGAGGTGTTTCTGTCTACTTCAAATTCAATCGGAGCTTGAGTGCTGCACGTCCACCATCAAGTAGCGTTGATGAAATTCCCGATGATGCCACTGCGAATGCAATCTCATTCTGCATTTGAATCGACGCCAATATCAAATCGATAAGAAATATTTTGCCTGTACCGTCTGGAGCATCGAGGAAAACTATCCCGCTATTTGTATTACTGTTGTATTATTTTGTCGTACGATTTTTTTTTGATCAGCAACTGATAGTCTAGTTTGAGTGTACACAGCTGATTTAAGCTGGATTGCTGTTCTCGCACCAAGTTTCTGTCTTGTACAGCACTTCTGCCTCGTGTCGATTCTGGCATACCAAGTCGAGTAAGAACTTTGCTGTTGATTGATATGCATAAGTGCTCGATTATTATGTAATGGACGTCACTAATCGCTTTATCATACCCAAAACACCTAAATTCAAAGTCTGAGTAGCAAGAAACTATATTACTATGCTTTGTATCGAATTTTCAGCAAAGCTTTATACATAGCGCCCCTAGAGGTGGTTTTTGAAAGTAATGGACGTCACCAATCGCTTTCTCATACCCAAAATACAAATTCTGAGCAATATAGAACTTATATTACTATTTTTTGTGTCGAATTTTTAACAAAGCTCTCTATGACTGCGCCCCCTAGGAGTAATTTTTGAAAGTAGGCACAGATGCCACCCCCTTGATGTAAGTAAAATGTGGTTAAATTTTTGTAGCGATCGGTTGAATGGCTTAGGAGTTATTAGGGATCATGCATACATACATCGAATTTTATATATGCAGGGTCTATTGCTGAAACCGACAAAACGCCTGGCTGTGGATAGGTTTTAGATAGACGAACAAAAAATCGTATGAGTGGTGGGGAGATATCTTAACGACTTAGCCGCTAGGGCGTTTTGAAATTTTTTTGGTAGAGATTTACATATCACCCTGTATTTTTGTAACCCTATGGGCTATTTTCATGAATATGGTAGCAATCTATGCAGAATACTGCCACCTATCTAAAACTGCAAAAGTCAAGGATCCAAGCTTTCCAATTTTGTAAAAAAAAATATTTATGTTGAATTTTGATTGAAAAAAAGAACCAATTTTTGACTTGGAAGTGCAGCACAAATTTCTAACGTTTTTCCCGCTATGCCCTCCAATACTTTCTTCCCGCGACACAAGACTACCCAATTCGGCTTACTCCCACACACAGCAGCCCTCCTTTTCGCACACATTACTATTTAGAGGTTCGTTTTTAAATAGAACAGTGCGATTGTGTAGCTGTCTTCCGCAGTCGGTGTTACGAACTCATATATTATTTCGGAGGTCAAACGCAAGGGCTATAGACATCTACCCAAGAACAATCGCAATCTATTGGGGGTTTGTTTCACAACCAGAAACATAGCCTCTCTCCATTTTGTTATTCTTCCAACCAGTTACTATTCAATAACAATTACCTTTGTTATCACATTAATTGTCAAGCTTTTTTCAGCAGAAGCTTGCCTCCCCGTGTACTTAGGGCCAAAGAAGAACACTAATTACGTCGTTCATGTTTCTCTATTTATTTTATTTTGACTACTTTTATGTGGTGATGAGACAATATTTTACAAGAGTTAAATATTACGAAATCTTCAAACAAAAATAGTTATAATTATTTGAAATACTTATATTTTGCATGTTTGAGGCTGAAAGACTTATATCTACCGCAAAAGTCATATCAACAACATTTTTCATGAATTTAACCTCAATTTGTCTTAGAAGTTGTCTATTCTTTGTGTTAACTAAAATGAATTTACAGGAAGCTCATTGCAACATATTTAATAACATCCTACTAGATAATCACAAACAAAGTATCGACGTTTGTTACGTTTAAATTTATTGCATTTTAATTATTGGTCAAGGCTGAAAACATACAGAAACGTTCAATTTTTCTGTGCTCTCTCTCCTTGACATGTCACAATTTTTGATCACTCGTTAAGGTTAGACCAAACAAAAATCCCCGCCATATCTCAAAATCATAAAACAGAAAATCTAACCCGAATTCACTTCGAGCCAAATTTGAACTCTTTTGCTTCCTAGTTCGAAATAATATCAAGAAAAAAATCAGACTCGACTCTGCTAGCACCTATGGCGAAACTAATCGTGAGCGTACTTTAGGCTAAACAAAGTAAAATGTCAGTCAACTTTGGTTCAGAAAAAAAGAAAAAACCTTAAATTGAACTTCAACAAAAAATCAAAAACCCTAGGGGCAAAAAAAGGCCGAGTATGAACAAACACTTTTTTGGCTCTTCTTTTGACTCTGTGCCTTCACAGCAACTAGGTACGATTTCGTGAGGATTGTGCGCGGTTGGCTTAGTAAGAAAGCGAACGTAGTAACAATGAACTAGAAAACTAATGGCGGTTCACTGTACTTGCTGAACTACAAACTAGCTCGTACCTCGTCTCTGGAATATATATGTGATTAATATCGATGGAAATTAGATATTACGATGTCTTCAATGTTACCGTACAGATTTGAAGAGAGATAAAATTCGATATAAAATAACAAACAAAAAAGAGACGCCTACAAAAAAAAAACACTGTGGATGAAGATCATCGAATCATCATCTCAAACTCCGTAGAGAAGAAAAGCACAAAATTGTTAAGTCGAGACCGTAGGCGATTTTTATCAGGTGAAGCTGTTTACACCGATTTTTTCAGGTAGCTTTATTCAATTGCTGGCAATTTTTTTTGCTTAATCTAATTTGTTTTTTTCCGCTGCATTGCAGAATGGATGTTATTCGTCGTCGTTTTATGTCAACAAGATTAAAATAAAATAAATATAACATTATTCATACTTCATGATTTGGTGGTAAATGTCGCCGGAGATTAGGAAAGGTGTGGCGGTGGATTTTTATTTCTTAACTTTTTTTCTTGCCTTCCAACGAAAGGGATTTGTTACATAGCATTGAAACACTTGCGGCGAAATTATTGATTAGTAGAAGAAAAGTTTGTGGTCGATTTATGGGATTTTGGATGGTTAACTTTGAAACAAAAAAAACATGGGTCTGTGGAGCCCTTTTACTTTCAAAAATGCTTGAGGTGGAAAAAAACGCTTTAATATTAAATGAGAAAAGATATAAAAGATTCACACCGTCGATTCTGTGCATTTATTAATTTTAAGTAGATTTTTGTGCGTAAATTGAAGATTTATTGTTATTTTATAGGAATTTAAGATTTGAGTTTGATTTGAGAAATGAGATTAACATATATTGAGGTAAATTGGGGGGCATCTGTAGCCTAGGGAGTAAGGCGTCTGGCTACCATCCCAGAGATCCTGGGTTCGAATCCCGGCAGCCTCACGGTCCTTCAGGTTAACAGGTTTGATCGGGTTCCATCATCTTCCGTCAAATCGGTCGTAAAAATGAGTTATTAGGATCGTTCCATACATATCCGTGACGGCACGCCACCGAAGCTTTCCGTGTCAGTGGCTTCCGTGATGAATTTTTCTCTGACATTCACACAGTATCGTCTTTTACATACCAATGCTCCATGTTCGATGGCATCTGTAATTACTTTTTAGTTTTAACATTTGAGCAGTGATAACATTTGTTTTAGGTCCGGGGTAAATTAAAAAAAATATCGGTGGCAACTGTTTTTACGGACGCCTGGCGGGTACTGAATGTGTGGGAACATGTGCGCCCAATGTTTTCTTCCTTGGAATTACACTGTCCCGATATTTATTTTCACTGATGCCCCGGTATTGCACTGAAGTCGCCGTCAGATCACGGATATGTGTGGATTGACCTTAATCGGGAAAATCGTCACTCCTCAACGACAGCTTGAAAATTTGCTTTGTGGGTTTTGTCCTTCTCCGAGCTAGCACTGGAAGGCCCGATTGTACCTTCTCTTGCGGATAGACGCTCGTGATCTCTGTTTCTAAGATGTGCTTCACTGTGGCTGGTGACTCCTGGCACGCCTGTGGTTATGTTGCCTGATTTTGAAGTACTGTGGTTGGTATTCGCAAAGCCAGAGCTGCCTATTGTTCCACTTGAAGTAAACTGATATATCATACATCTATGCTAAGAAGACCATAGCTAGGGCGTTTGAACTCTTCGCTCTAATACACCTGGAACATGCACTACAGATCTGACATACTGACCACACTTGCCTCGGTCTCGTAGCGAAAGCGAATACTATACCATACTAGTCCGCCGTGTGGTACCTTGAGCATAAACTCAAAATCAGTAGATCAGTTCTACAGTTTGGAGCTTAGTCAACAGATCGGGGTGACTTAAAAACTCAAGATATCTAGACAAACCAGGATATGCTCAACAAAGCGCGGGAATCCTTGGTTGAAGTGTTCTCGTTAAACAAACATGATTGTATTCTAGATAACGGGAAATAGAGTGCTACAATAGCCATGTTTGAGCACACCCTACAAAGCTTGCAGCGCTCCCGTTTTCATACAAGTTCCGTATACTTTTTAACATTGCATGTCATTGCAGGGGAGCACACCTTTTTAAGCTCTTTCAAAAGCGTTCTAGCGAGCGTGATTTTACAAAAGCAGTCCCCCAACTAAATTGTAACCAAGTCCAAAGCTGCTTGTCCTCCGTATCCAACGAGAGCCGGTCCATTGAGTATGCTAATATCACCCTTTATTGTCGGTTTTCTTCGTTCTATAAAATTTATGAAAACTTCCAGTAATGCTTCCCCGGTAGCATATTTAACATCGCTCAAAATAAGCTCCCCTGAGAAGGGCTCCCAATATTTCCCACTGGGTGGGTTGCTATTGATTATTGTTGTCATAGTTTTGGAAAGAATAGAAGTGATTGCCTTCACCTTTTTTCGGTACACATTTGTGATAGTGTAGTGACTTGTGACTGCTTTTATAATACGGATGATAGTTTTCGGAAAAGTGTGACGGCAACGCTGAAGGCGAATGAACCACATTTCTTAAGAATCACCAGGCAGTATTTTAGTAGATGCAGTGGATTTGTTGTTGGACCCTTTGACACATTTATATAGGTACATACACTAAGTTTTCAAAGCAGCCGTCTGTTGAGAGTAGGTTCGATGTAGTCGAACACCTTAATCTCTAAACTACCAATGTTCATTCAAGTTTTTTTGTATTCAAACATCATTTGTGAACTTAATTCAGTTTAGTGTTTTCTAGTTAAAGGGCACATAAATTAATGAATCAGCGACGAAATAATACATTCAAAAATTATCATTCATAATTGTTGATCTCCCATTAAAGAAATGGCTTTAGCGCCAAACCGGAACAGGAAATAATTCAACAATAATTATTTGTTTATACAGAAAACCTAATTGTATTATTCAATAACAATTACCATTCTATGAATAAAGTTGCAAAATAAATAAAAACCAATCCACCACCACCGCAAAAAAGAAAAAAAAACAGAATTCGAATTTGTGTTATTGTTCTGATAAATTATGCCCCTTTTGTGTTTCGTAACAATCTAAAAATACAATTCTTTCGATATTTTTTTAAAATTCCAAAACTAATATTGGAAAATTTTGCATTCTAAAAATGTATTCGGCTGAAATAGTAATAAAAACCGCCGAAAACACGCCTAATTGTTATTCACATCGTCCATGCAGAGATAATCCTATTAAAATCTTGTTAAAATAAATATTATAATGTTCCAGAAAAAAAACAGTCAATATTCGAGAGATAAGTTATATAAAAATTCCATACATGCCCTCTCAATGTCAATATTTGAGTTATTTGTAATTCACCATTTTTCAAAGCGCGCGCATTTTTGATTTCGGCTAGAGAGAAGAAGTGCGCCTAGCAACCAAGGAGGTGTGATTTGAAATATGAAATGAAGAAATTTTTATTAAATATAAGAAATTTTCGCCGCGATCAAATAATAAATTAGGTGCTGCGTGTCGATGGTCGAGCAGTAAATTATGTGTACACTGAACTTGTTTTCCGGCCATTCCAAATATTATTATCTAAACTTGTGGCTTGTTCCGCACTGTCGCCTACCTGACCGAAATACTTTAAATAGTTGGTCTCCTATGTAGAATAGTGATTGCGGGGCTGCACTTGCGTTCTTATCAAGACTTGTCGTGTTCAAGAATGTTTTTTTCTGTGTTGTTCTTTCCTCTTTTAAATACGGCGACGGCCGCGGTCTATTTTTAATTAGAAATTTTTATTGTTTGTATTTATATTGAGAGCGTTTCCGATGTAGTTCAGAGTTTCGCTTTCTCAAAATGCGGCAATATTAAAATCGTTACACCAAACCAACCCCTGCTCTCTGAAAAAAAAATTCAAAAAAGGCGCCTTTTTTTCACCTCACAGGACATTCATTAAAAACTCCTGATTTGAAAAAGGAAGTAACATAGATGTCGTGTGCAGAAGGTGTGTTGTTTTTTTTCTCGTCATGGTAAAATCTTCGCGAGTTGTGTGTTCTATGTTCCAATGCCCACGTGAGCGCGCTGCGCCGTCCCGGTGTTGTTCAATGGCCGCTTGTTCTTTCAATTAAAATTCTAAATTGAGTCACGTACAGCGAACCGATAACTTGGGGCTTTACAGATAAGTAATAATAAGGTGCCTAGTATCGACTTGATGTATATACCTATGTCTAGAACGAAACGTACTGGAGAGACAACACAACCAACCACCAATCGCCTAGACCGGAAGTAGTTAGCTCGTGACTCACACACATGCATATGGGGCTGACTCGACTCGGTTCGCGGTGGCGAGTTGGGAATCTTGTTTCCTACTACTACCTCCCTCTTCCTTCCCTTCCATACCGCCCTTGATGGCTTGATAATAAATTAGGGGATATGATATTGTTTTGCTCCCCCATGGATTTTTAATTTATATGAAATAAATCGATTTCTTTGCCCATAGAACAACGCGTGGAACGTGTGCAGACCTTGTACGGGGCCTAATTGAAGTATGAAAAGGTTTTATTA
The DNA here is from genome assembly GCA_949987705.1 of Thereva unica. Lineage (NCBI taxonomy): Eukaryota > Metazoa > Arthropoda > Insecta > Diptera > Therevidae > Thereva > Thereva unica. The sequence continues at coordinate 84,714,816 of OX465285.1, forward strand.
ATTGATGAGAAATGGAAAGGAAACGAAAGGAATTATCGCAAACAAAATTTACCGCGAATTTTATGAGGAGTTATCAGTTGATATCAGTAAGGTTTTTTGTTTGAGGACATGGGAGGAGACTTTAAACTGTTACACATAAAACACACAATCAGTAAATATTTATGTTTCAATTTTCGATGAATACTTAGCCTAAATCCAAAAAACAATATTGTTTAAGCATAACCTATTTTTTTATATTGATTGACAAATATTTATGGTACGAACTACGAGGCAATTCATTGTTCACTAGGTAAATTGAAATATTTCCATAGAATAATGGGACCTTCTTCAGCAAAATTAATGTTTCTTAACATTTTTAACAGATCCCAGCTGTTACAGCAGTGGCGTGGATTCAACCTCCACCGCACAACTAAATGTTTAGCTTACAACAGCTGAAGTCGTTCGTTTTGAGGATAAACCAGCGACAATAGCCAGGGTGACTCCAAAGGATCCAACCAAAAAATGGGGTAGCCTGTGATATGATAAGGATCCACGGTGATGCATAACCCCAACAACGCTAAAGGGGCGACGGATCCGGCACATAATGGGTGTCTGGATTTACCACGGCGGGAGGCTAACAGATCACTGATATGCATTTTCGCCAGAAACTTGACCTTCGCCGTCGATATCTTCATAACTTCTCCTTGGTGACATCAAAGGCCATACTAGGAGCCGATTTTTTAACTATGTCTAAGATGTCTATCGATTTTAAATATCGACACCTAGTTAACATACACAACAATCTCCGGATTAATGTGGGCTTGATTATCAACCAGCCAACCCAAGGCCAAATAACCGATCCTTACAAAGAGCTTCCAACGAGCTTTGTTCACAAAAACGAATGGTTCCATAAAGACCATAAAGGCCAACTCCATAAAGAAATCACATACATACATACCCTTATAGGCCGGAAATCTGATCAAAAGGTTTCTTTCGCTATTGCAAAGGTAACAGAGGAAGAGGTGTCCCGGCTGCAATCAGGCATCTTGACCCTATTTACCAAAAGTCTGCAAAACACCTCCCTTAGCCACCTCATTTTTACTGTTTTCTTGTCTTCTATACTAGCCATCAGAAACAGGATGCCTGGATCCCAGGACATGTTGGCATAAAAGCCAGCGCAGGTTTTTTTGTGTGTAAGACGAGAGGCTCAGGAAAGGCCAATCTATTTTTCTCGTATAGATAGCAATGTCGAACAGCAGCTCTAATCGGAAGATCTGAAGGATTAGACTCGGTCACACTTGGGACCCTGTGGTGAAAGTCGAATCGTGTCGCATAACAAGTAGTTTGAATTGAAAAAGTGACGTTTCAATCGAATAGCGACTTTAACACTAGACTTTCGCTCTGGCGCCTGTGCTAAAAGTCTTAATTCGATCAAAACGTCACTTTCTTCAACTTAAATGACTGGTCACACGAGACGACTCCACTATCAGCAGAAGGTTCCTTATATTCTCATGGTCATTCTTTTGCCAAAACTCCACCCTGCACAACACTTATTATCCGAACGAGACAACTCTCACAGTCAGACATGTACTAACAGAATGGCTTAAATCTGCAGACTGCATGGGTCAATTCCGGGATCATGCCAAAATCCAGAAAGACAAAATCCAGAAGCGACAAAATCCAGAAAAATTTTAAAAATCCCGAAACGACAAAATCCAGAAATGACAAAATCCAGAAACGACAAAATCCAGAAACGACAAAATCCAGAAACGACAAAATCCTGATTTTGCCGAATTAGCAAAACAAACTTATAATTGAAGTTGGTCTAGAAAAGAATGTCTGTTTCGATTTATGTTATTTATTTATGTTATCAACTTTATTATTTATTAAAAATGTTTCGATATTTTTGTTTTTAACACCACTTTTCTGGATTTTTTCTGGATTTTGTCATTTCTGGATTTTGTCGTTTCTGGATTTTGTCGTTTCTGGATTTTGTCATTTCTGGATTTTGTCGTTTCTGGATTTTGTCGTTTCTGGATTTTGTCTTTCTGGATTTTGTCTTTCTGGATTATGACGTATATCCGTCAATTCCCCGTCATTTCATCCTCACTGCACCCTGGCCAGAGATACATATAACATTTGGCGTGAAAATATCACTTACGAAACTCTCATAGAAAAGGATTTACACACAATTCCAATTGTAGAATTGTGGAACTGGTGAAATAAAACCTAAGATCATGTACAAATTCTTGAGAAAGCCGAGCATCATAGAAGATTAAAGGCCGGGACACACATATCCGCACCGTGTCCGGGCAAAAACAAAACTCACGTAATTTGACTCGGTGCGGACACGGAAATGTGGGGACTGACTGGTAAAATTTTACTTGTTTACTTTCTCTCCGTGTGTCGTCCGACATACGGTGCGGATGCGGTGCGGATATGTGTGTCCCGGCCTTAAATTGTCAGTCGTGATGATGTCACTAATGATACTACGACCATATTGGTGTTCCAGTGTTTATGGCTACTTATATACCCAAAATAGGAAACGAAAAAGGGTGCCATTAGCATACTCAATGGACCAGTTCTCGTTCGATTGCGTAGGTCAAGCAACATTGGACATGGTTAGTACTAAGTTGGGGGACTGCTACGACATTCGCGTTTGAAATGAAATTTTTATCTGTAATAGTACCTTCTATACCTCTATGGCGGTCTCATTTGTAGATTTTCATGTCTGCTACTCTTGTGACCTGCTATTTATACAGTCATAGTTATTGTGATAGCCGTTGAACTATTCTCGGGTTTTTAAAATTGTGACTGCAAAATTAGAATATCATCCAAATTGTCTCAAGTTGAAACTCACCACACATTTGTGACTACTTTTAACTAGAGACTGCTTTAGAATATACACGTACATGGGTGTATTTTATATTATTTAAACAAGCAACTGTCTCGCATAGCACTTATGGCAATTAAAAAACTCGTCAAAACAGACAATTTGAAATAAAATAAATATTACACAAAAATTTCATCGGAAATCGTCATTTTGATTACCACCGACCGCCCAAGTAAAAAGATTATAAATATAAGTGTGAAGTGTAGAATTCCATCACACAAAGCCAGAGGTTGGTAACCTTCTTGACCATGGACATTGTTTATAAAAATTTGCAACATTTTGCAAAACAATTTTTGTTTGATAAGGCGACTTTTAAATGAATTTATTTTTTTTTTAATGTTCCAATTATTTTTCTTTTTTTTTTATTTATTTAAACTAAGGTCATTCGTTTATCAGCAAGAGAATATCAGAGAAGGAGGTTCCTTCTGCATATTTCCCTCATTATTTTTCTCTATGCAAACTTGGTCCAGATAATGCATGCATAATTTCAAAGTGTACGTACACCCTTCTGTTGGTGAGATTTTGCTTCAGCGGGTTATCTAGTATCTAAGTAGGACATATTATACTCTAAAGTCCTTAACCTAGTTTTTTTCTTCTTCATAATATTCTGCATGCTTCGATATTTTTTTTTTAAGTGAAAGTGCACTGGTGGAAAGTAAACAATTTACTCCCAAGTGTGCCTCTTGAAAAAAAAATCAGTGTAAACAATTTTTTATTCTTCATCCGAGTCTCGGCTGTTCATTTTTTGTTGTTGTTGTTGTTAATTATTCAATTCATTATAAAGTTGTTGAAAAGAAATAAAAGAGAAGAAAAAAAATAAACGTAGAAGAACGACGAGGAAAAAGAGTGTTTCCGCCGCAACAGAAAAATTCTTTATTCATGCACCATTTCTGTCGCCGCCGCTGCTGCCGCCGTCGAGTTTTCTACGGAATTAACGTTTACCCACTTTATTAGGGGTGAACGGAATGTTTATGAGTCATTCAAGTATTTTCAGTAGAAAAATAGATGACATGGAAAATTTATCAAAATCGTGTGCAATGGATATATATCTTGTGTCTTTCATCTCGCTGAAATGCTGCAAGCCAAACCAAGCCAAGCCGAGCACAAGTGAACGGAACGCTTCAATGATATTATTTAAGTAGAAAATAATTATATTTCTTTGGCTTTAAAACACAACAGCCATGTTTTTTGTCTTCTTCTTCATCTCTACGCATCTGCGCGCATTCTTCTACTACTGGGGCATGAGGATTGGGCATGATTCGTGGTCATTTTTTTATAAGAGAGAACAGCACAAAAAAAATGGAAGAAAATGATATCCAAAAAGTCTTACCTTGACTAATAGATAGAAGTCCAGCATGTCTACCGGTGTTAAACCAGTTTCTGGTACCTCTTGATATAAAATACTCTACATAGCAGCAACCAAATCAACTTGTTACAGATCTTTTAGCATCACTTGGCTGCTTGGTTAGTTAGTTGGTTGGTTGGTTGGGTTGATCGGGTCGGTTGGTCCGGTACAAGAGGACGAAGTGAACTATACACCTAGGCTTATGCGCAAGTATGTAACACTATCTTGTTTATGTTAAGTACCGGTTAGATTACTCTTGTTCGGTTTATTTTTTCCTTCCTCTCCTCAACCAGCAAAAAAATAACCAAAGAAGTAATTATTCTCCCATTTTATCCCACTTGGGTTGAAATATATTTTGCTCGATTAATATACTTAAGCGTGTCCTCTACACTTTAAAATCCACATCCAAGATGATCTTCTCTCGCTTGGTTGAAGAAACCCTTTCAAGTATGCTCTTGGCTTGATCATCATCAGTTGTTATAATATAATAAAAATCGCCTCATTTTTTTTGTACCACGTCCGTCCTCGAACTTTATTATTAAATACCCAGACCAAAAGGCTTGTCAGTTTGTTAAAATTGCAAAGTGCAAAGACACGACCATCTCGTCTCATCTCATCTCTCTCCAGTATTCAATACGCAATTTATCCGTTCAATAACGTTTGTTATATTCTGATTATTGTATACGATCTTGACTCTATAGTCTATAGAGTGGCATGTCCCAGTACACATATGTAAGAGATTGTGTATTGTGTTCCGCGCATAAAGAGGCCAAGAAAAGTGAACGAAAAGAATCACACAGCTAGTAACTATAGAAATAAAGATCTACTAGAGATTTTTGTGTGTGCTTCCCGTTGGGTTAGTGACGTGTGGAACATTTTGTGTATTTTGCGTATTTAATCATTGTTGTTTGGTGGCTGCCCCTTCTTAAGATGAGATTATGTACATGTGTTCCTGAAGCGTCTTTCTTTATGTTTCTTGTAGTATTTTTTTTGTTGTTGTTCATTTTGTGGTCTTACTTAAGTTAAATTGTTTCAGGGTGTATAATCCCAGAGAACAGAGCAAAACCAGAGAGTTATAATGAAGTTTGTGCTTTGAGAGATGGTCAATGTTACAATTAAGAAAAATGGTTTTTGGGTTTTGTACTTTCTAAAACTGGTGTGGGTGGAATGTTTAATGGAAGTGTGTGTAAAGGAATTAAACCGGTTTGTTATATTCGTAAAAGAGTTGAGACTTGATTTTATGGGAAGAAACGTTTGGAGGAAAAGAAGCAAATCGTCCTGGATCTTTTGTACTTTCAATGTGGCATTTCTAACTTCTGAAATTGCCTTTTGTACTGTCAAATGTTAGGCCATGATCCCAGGTTCAATAGCAAACTTAGTTCAGAGTAAAGAATAGGTTTTAGGTTCAGGGTTTAGTCAGGGAGCCCGATTAAAAATAATTTAGTGGCTATTTTTTTACTAGCACGGATAGCGAACAAACAGCCATGCCATAAAAGCACGCACGCTTCCTCCACAGGCAAGGAAATCAAAAAATTTGTTCGCTAGAGGCATATGTGCTCTCCCACAACGAGCCTGCACGCTCCCGTCACAGGCACGAAAATCTAAAAATTCAGGCATGAATATTTATAAATGCATCCGCATCGGCATAGGCCATTCTAAACAAGAATATTGTTTTCCAAGCAGTTCCCCAGCTAAGCACTAAAACCACGTCCGATGCCGCTTGACCTATGCAATCGGACGAGAACCGTTCTACTTAGTATGCTATTGGCACCCTTTATGGTCACCAAGGTAATTGCCCCTTTTCTTCGTCCTATACAATTTTTTAAAGCCATACAGGCGATTTCTCTGTTTTAAGAAGAGTTAGGTTGCTTTATTCTACGGAAATATTTTTTTTCTTTCGTTTTATATTTGAGTTTAGAAGAAGCAGCTACATGCTAGCTGCGAGCGAGTCTTATTTTTATTCCCGCGTGCATCCTAGCTGCGGTCGATTTTCATTTTTCTCGGGAGAGTGGCAAACAACCTTACGTTTGAGCTCTTTGATGTTATAGGAGTTCTGATATATAGATTGTGGAAGAATGTTCCATAGTCGAGTTACTTTATTCATGAATCGTTTGAATCGCATAACAGTCTGTCTCCTACTAATCTCGAAGATTGCGTCTCTGAATTAGACGGATACTATTTAGGATATCGAACTTGCGAAATCAAAGCTGTGATAACCGTGACTTCGTGTCAAAATTCTTCCCTTTTTTAGAAATTGCTTCAGCAGCCAGGAGTTCAAACGTTAAGCCCATCGCCTCCTCCTTCAGCACCCTCAAGACTCCTGTCCTTCATATCCAGTTCTATCAACAGGGAGACATCCAACTAATTTTTCATTGGTGGCTCAAGAATCGCGTTGACTTTAACGCATCCAAACGAAATACTGGCCCCTGTGTTGAGAGTCGAGTCGACACGACAAGTCGTTTGAGTTGACGAAAGATACTATGTACATTGCACCGTCAAACTCAAACAGAATGAGTACTGGCAAGAAAAGTCATACGAACATAGTAGCATTTTTGGTATGATTTGAACCACCACAGAATGGATTATCCCGAAGTGGGAGCTTAGCAAGAAGGTCAAAATAAAATTTCAAGATGATCGGAATGGAAAATGGACATGTTTTAGCAGGTATGGGCACGGTAATCTACACAGACGGTTTATAGATGTAAATGCCGGGTGCTTCTCTGAATCATGCAGCAAAAAAAACCCAACACCTGGGCGGAATCAGTGTCTTCCAAGCAGAAAAGCTACCATTTTGGGCCCACCCAGATCTTATCAAAACTAGTCAAGCAATGCTCAGGTAAGCTTGATTGTATAAGCAGAAATGTAAACGTCACCCTACTGTGGACTCCAAGCTATTGAAATGCACAAGGGATCGAGAGAGCTGATGAATTTGTGAACAAGGGTTTAAACATTGATGCCTGTTCAGCAGAAGAGGTCGACTTTCCTGTCAATATGGTTAAAAGACATATTTACAATACTTCCCATCCTTTGGACAATGCAAGATTGGAACGATTAACTACATGCAACCCCATCAGGAAAACCCCAGCTGTGTATATCGGAACGCAGAGAGCAACTGAGTAGGCGTTTTTACTGCGAAAACACAAATCCCAGTCAGTGGCTTAGAACAAGCTGCAGGCCGTACTTTTTCTCATATCAGACTGCTCTTTTAGCAACTGTGTTGCTTGCAGCAGAAGACCGAATTAAAAAATTAGCGCTTGCTAGGCAGTAATCAGATTTTTTTCCTAGAGAATAGTTAACATCAATGGTAGTAGCATTGAATTCGAAGTAAGAAATTGTCCTAATTGGCCTGCAACATGAGGGACCCAATATAAAGCATAAACGTTGAAAATAGACGTTTCTGGCGGTGTCCTTACGGATTGTCATTAGTAGATCGCGTGATCTCTGCTTGCTGTATTCAGACCAAAGTCTTTTTTTAGTCTTGGCTGGCTTGGTATGATGTTAGTCACCTTCATCTAAGGCTTATACTATCGAAAGGAAGTGCAAGGTAGTATATTTCTTCGTCACAAAGAATGGATTCTGTACGTTCTTCACTGGAGTGTCTACATTGTTTGCTCCTACTCGAGCCTCGTCATTTGCGTTCTCGTTACTTACGATATTTCTTTGATTCGGTAGCCACTAAAGAATTAACCTATAGATTGTAGATAAGAAAAAAAGCTATTCCAGATAGTCCAGCTTAGACTTTATATAGACCGATTTTGTATCGAATTGAATGATTCTAGCCTCGCCACTTCAATCAACTAAACTAACCAATCAACATTATATGTAGTCGCATTTAGAGGTCAGTGTCGTCTCGTTTTTTAGTTAGTATGCTGAAAGTCTTGTGGCATGAGAAGTCGTTTGAGTTAGACAAAGTGACTTTTCAGTCAAATTACGACCTTCAGTACAGCATCTTTCTCACTAAAGCACAACACGCCACTTTCTTCAACTCAAACGACTTGTGGCGAATTACGACAGGGCCGACACTGCAAGAATCGACTATCAGCACACCGCTCTATTAGTTTCACATCATTTGACAGAAAATACGACTTTCAGCCTGAGTGATAGATGGGCCTCAAAATCCGTATGGCAACTCAGTACAGGGTTACCAGGTTATAAGGTAAAAAATCAATATTTTTTCCGAGCGTCGTTCCAAGGATAAATTTTGGGTACTTTTTATGCAGTAATATGCTGAAATATAAAATGAACTTACTATCGTCTGAATTTCATACCTCGGAATAAAAACACACCAGCGGAATTTCTTATCCAATTTAATAATAAAAATCGTTGATAATGAAACGTAACAGTTTCAAGCTAAGAACGCACTTTTTTTAAACGGTTAAACATCTGTATTATTGTATAAAATAAAAAAAAGAGAGAGATAACTAAAATTTATGATGGTTTCTTTTTATTTTTTTTGCTCATGTACCAATTCCTCATAACACACACCATATGTTCTCGCAACGTTCAAGACCAGCGCTAAAGACTTCCTCGTTAATACAAAACCATTCATCCGTGGAATTTATTTCTATCGAGTTTCCTGATTCGTGTACTGTGGCTGCAAAAAGTGAGCGTCATCTTGGTTTTTTTCTTCTTCGGTCTTCTTGTCTATAGTATATAGAGGAGGAAGCCTTCTTAATATCTATCTATCCAGCGCTCAATCATTGAATTTGCAGCGCTGATTGTGATGAAACGAAGTTTCTTGACATTATCGACATTTATCATCAATTGCTAAATTTAACTTGTGTCTTCCTCCACCAAAGTGAAAGAAGTAGCGACAAATTCTTGAGTAATTTTTTCTCCCCCTCTCTTTGGACATGTTGTATTGTATATGTCTAGTGCGGTCGACGGTCGCTGTATGGCGCTGGTAATAAGAAGCGGTATTGTTGACCATGATTTCATTTTTATTGGCAGTAATATATAATGTTATGAAAATCACAAAAATATGTGGGATCATTGTGATAGAACCATGGACGAGGGTCTCTCCTCCACTCTAGAAAAAAATGAAGATTGCTCAACAGAAAGACGACCCCCAATTAGATGGTTTTTTAAGGACTCGGTGCACGTACTATGGCGGTTTGTGGTGGCTATCTTCAAATTGTGTGAGAGAATGACGATATACAAAAAACGAAAACTTCCTGTGCACTTGACAGAAGTCAATCTAATAAGGGATGATTATTTATAATTTATCGTGCATTTTCTTTCCCATATTTAGACATTGAAGAGAGCCACCCGAGCACGTGATGATAACTCATTCCTTAAATATGATGTTGGTTTATTTTTTTTTTGTGGGTTCCAATGTCTGTGGTGTGATAAAATGGAACCATATTTTTTTGAGTAGAAAGAGCCTCCTCCATACTTGTGTGTTGTTACTTGTACTTACGATATATACGCCCAGTATAGTGGCAGAGCAGCAGCAGTTCACAAAGTAAAGACTTTATAATGTTAAGTGCATAGGCACTTTATGTAGAGTGTGTAAAGTGTCTAAGACCCTGGATATATCATATGTGCTGCTCTGCTCCTCTCTATGTTCACATTTCACAGTCTACATGTGGAACTTGAAGATAGAGGAGAGGTGATACCCTCAGGGAAAAAATCGACTTCCAACAAAGTCTCTCTGTGTGTAGTACTGCTATGAGCTTCTGGGGCTGCTGCCTTCTACTTTTTAACAAAGAAGACAGCAACGATTTGCCGGCATTTTCATTCTGTTCTGTGCGTTTGTAAATGAACGTTCTACAAGAGTAGGGTGCGGCGAATTCTTTATTTTTTTTAGTTGAATGGTTTTTTTCCTCGTTGATGTTGTTGGTAAAAAGAGACTTTAATAATAACGAATATAACACAACAACAAAAAAAAATTGCATTAAAGTATATTTTTGTCGATATAATTCACTTTCTTTTTTCCCCGTTTTTTTATTTCGGTGGTGATTGTTGGTGGTTTGGTGGTGCACGTTTCAAGTGAAGTAGATTTTTCGGTGCAAAGAGATAAGACGTGTCTTTCCTTATCTCTACTCCATAGAGTCATTTTCGTGAGGTAGAGAGAAAAGGAATAGGAATAATAATTATAATAAAAAGTGTAAATTTTTGGAAGTGAATCCTTGTTTTTATTACTTTTTGTTAAATGCAAGTGCATTTGTTATCTTGAATTTGTTACATTTTAATGGTGTTTCGAAGAGTAATGATCTACGCTTTCAGTTTTATTAGATAAAGAAAAGAATGATCGTGAAAAATTGTGGGTTTTTAAGTGGTAATAGTGAGGATACGATTATATAGAAAAAGGATATACAATTTTCTCGAAAAAGTCTACTGTACAGAGTTAATAAGTGTTTTTATTTAATATATAAATAGGTGAGAATTTTCTGCAATTAACAAAAGAAATATGAATTTAAATTTAAATTAAGGGGGTTGTTAATGCAGGAGGGGTGGATCCAGAAGCAATCCTTGTGGGTGAGGGATTCAAATTATACTCAAAATCTGGAGATGATGTTATTTGAAATAGTATTCGGTGTAAAAGTAAAAATTATTGTAAAAAACTTGACTTCATAAGAATAAAATAAATCACAAAAAAAACTGTGTTAATCGCAATCCGCAAAAATAACGAAGAAAATTGCAATTTTGCTCGTCTTAGAGGTTACATATCTTCTAAACGGAGCCACCCAAGTTTATTTTTTCCGTAAACACCCTATTTTTTCCAAATATATCCAGACAAGATGGGGTGGAGTCCTTATAGCTGTCAAAGACTCAATAAATAGGGAATTGATCACGACCAATCGTTCCAAATCCATTGAACACGTCTTCATACAAATTAAATCTGACCTGAAGCATATATTCATCGGTTCGTTCATATAGAACGATTGTCGTATACGGGATCATAGTATGGTGGCTAATCTTGAGTAGGTCCACCGTGCTAAACAAACTACAGTAAATGCATAGACGTGCGGAGTTATGCCTACAGATGTCCTAAATGTTATGTTATACCTCCCTCCTTTGAATCTTGTGGCAAGGGTAAACTCAACTAACCCAGCCCTTAGAATAAGAGAATCCGGATCTTGGACCAGAATCAGGGGAGGGCACAAGAACGTATTGAGCTTTGTCAACATCCCCACGTAAACTGACTTTTGCACCGAGGTTACCTTCACGAAGAACTACGGGTCCACATCCTGAGAAATAGACCACATAGTATTCAGGATGTCATTAGCTTCTTCCCTGATAACTCTAAGCTCACGGGACGAGTAGGGGGAGGACTTTTCACCGGAGTTTGAGATTGAACTCTTCTGTGGGAGTTAATCTATCAGGTAGCCGGGTTGTCCAATGACAAAGTTAGAGGTATTTGGAGCTCTATTTATACAAGCTTGGACACACACCTGACTCCAAAGCGGATCAACCTCTAGTGTTTTGAAGTATGGAGCTGCACCGCTTTTGCAGTGAATGACACATTTGTTGCGAGAGGCCAGGATCGGAGCCTTTAAAGAAAAAGAAGACTGACATACACCTGGATAGCGAGAATGTAACTCAGTTTGAAAAACATATATTTTGCTCGTCGGGCCATATACACCCAGTCGTACCTCATTATCAATTTCGAAATTTCCCGTTATAAACGATTTGTCGAAGAAGTGGCAGAAATGGTATCGGACAAAGAACAAAATTTTTGTTTTCAATAAAGAAATCACGTTACTGTAATACAATTTTTTTTTTACTAAACCTGCCAACCTCTCGATAACATTTGACATTGAAAATTTCGTTGTCGAATTACACGAACTGGACCCAGATCATCAGGCCCGGACTGACGAAAAATACCCACACACAAATAAAGATCTAGTTGGCGGGCGGTAAGTGATTGGCTATACTTGGTTTCAAGGCTATAAACCTTCAGGCCATGGCCTCCCGGCGGCCTGTATGTGAATGGAGGCCTTTATATCAACGTTCTAACGAACGTGAACTGTGCCCCAGCGGCTTCGTTGAACGTTTTCAGATAGTTTAATATTTAATTAGTTATGTTTATTACTAGTAATTTGTCTATCAAGAAGTTTGCAAGGGAAGAGGGGCAAGGGAGCCCAAAAGTGTGTAATATAGGGTATTTTCAAGTTTCCACCACATTGATAGGCATGTTAAGCTTTGGGGACAGTAAAGTCACATTCATTTTTTTTTTTGAATAACGAGTCATTTTTGTACTTGAACATATCAACAGAATGCTGTCAAAACCCTCCCACCCAACCCTACTCCTCCGAAGCCTCAAATCATGTCACAGGAAACTAAACCAAAGCCACAAGGACTAATGGGCGAAATTGGAAATTCCTGAAACAAAATTACTCCCACGAGTGAGCATACTAGCAAACAACTCTCGCTCATGAGTGAGGAGTGAGTTAAATGGGTCGTACATTGGTGAGGATTTTTGTACCCTGGTAAAAATAATCCTTGAAAATCGATGTGAACCACAAAATCTCCTGGCTTAAAGAGGAATAGTAGACGTGGCGCCTCTCTCCCCACCCCCAAAACTACTGCCCACCCCCACTATTAGGTGAAGCAGAGAATGTTTTAGAAGGGCCTCCATAGTCGCAGTCTAACAAAGGCTCATTGATCCGGTGATACCAAGATAGGCCAATCTTTGTACCTTAGCCAGCTTAATCACAACACCCTCTATTGTTTGGTCTTGACCCTACCATGCAATGGATGCATACATGACCATAGGCCTTGGACTCACGATTTAAGCTTAATAATCTAGGGTTAAATAGAGATATAAGATTAAAAATTCTTAACAGAACCATATAATCACAATAATGCTTAAAATTATCGAAGAAAAACCAAAACAAACACTATTATCATTCTTCCAAATAAGTACACAAACTAACAACAAAATTCCAAAGAAAAAAAAAATGGAAAATAAAATTCCACACATATTTCCTTCAGTTCAAATGAAGCCCAAACTTAAATTGAAAACGCAATAAATCTCGACCATCTCGATCACTCCAAGCAAGCATTCAGGAATTCGGAAGTAAGAAAACATTCCACGAATTGGTGGTGGCTTCGGATTGATTATTGAACTCCCAAACGAAAACAACAACACGAAAAAAAAACAAGATATCATCAAATCAAATATTGGAGATTGAAGCGAAGTTAAATGTGTAATTTCGTGTTAATTGATTATGATGATTCAACAAGCGCAGATTGTCGAGGCGCTATCAATACTTCACAGAATCAATATGTAGTGTAGATGTTGTAATTAGTGGTGGAGTTTGAATGATACTATTAAAAAATTAGGGTGGGTTTTTATTTGTCGAAATGAGAATTGTTTTTACGGAGTGAGGAGGATTCAAATTTTAGAGATAATAATGTGTAAATGGTATGAAATCTAATTATAAATCAAATAAACGAAAACACTGAATCAACCATCCCAAAAAAAGAACATATGAACTTAAAACACGATAAAATAGTAGTGATGACATTTTGCTCTTTCATGTGTATAAATAACACAGTTTTTTTGTTGAATTTTAATACTAGATAAGGAATGGAAAAAAGCACACATTGCGAGTGACTAGAATTTTTTTTTTGTTATAAAAAAGGCAATAAACAAAATGTTTGCTCGTGTTTTTTTTTTATTATTTCTTCGATGAATCATTTTACAAGTACGCATGAAGGAGACTCAGCAAATTGCTATTTCCCAAAGCAGACAAAAAAATTTATCTGTTGAACAAATGTGAGAGACTATGAAGAAAAATGGTTTTGTTTGTGATAATGAGAAGGAATATAAAAGTGAAAAAAAAAAATGGAATGAGAAACATATTTATGAGATACATACATACATGTATATTCTATGAAAAAAAAGAAAAACTATGATTAACACATTTCCCTAAGGTTAGAGTTTAGCAGGACTTATGCGAGTCAGTACATTTGTCCCTTACATGACAGCTAATTGTACTGAGGCCTCAATTAAAATGTCCTACTACTCTTGATATGAGCGTATTAGACTGCACCATCAACCGCCCAAACCCACGAATCGCAAGGGAAACATTCATTTTAACCCTTGTCTGCTTGAAGGAAACATCTGTTTGGGTCTTAATGGCACTATAAATTTGGATATCATCGGCGTAGAAGAGATGAGGAATATTTGCTAATTTTTCCGATAGATCGGGGATGAAAATATCGAACAGAAGGGGACCAAGATGACTACCCTGAGGAACGCCAGAGGTTACTTCAATCTCATTAGATAGAAATCCTTGGAATCTGATAACCTGCGTTCTCAGCTTCGCTGACGACGGTACTTTACGTTACTCGTACAGCTTCGATACAAGACAGACACATGCCAGATCCTGTCTTGATGATCGTGAACTAATGTTCAACTCTATTAAGAACGACATTGAACTTATTATAGAGTGGGGAAAAAAGAATCGTGTCGAATTCAACCCCTCCAAAACCAAGTACTGTCTTATTTCAAAGAAAAAGATCAACACCGCACCATCCTTGACAGTGGATAACGTGGAAATAAAGGCCGACCCATCCCTACACATCTTAGGCGTGACATTAGCCAAAGACTTGCGATGGAATGACCATATATTCCAAATCGCCAAACAAGCATCCCAGTGCTTGGGATTTCTTAAGAGGTGCAGGTTCCTCCTCCAGCCATCGGCTCGTGCTGTTATTTATAAATCCTACATTCGGCCTCTTCTCGAATACAACTCCCTCATTTGGGGCGGCGCTCCAATAACAACCTTAGCATGGTTAGATAAGGTCCAAAAAAAGGCCCTTAAGTTAATTAATGACGATACCGCTTGCTCCAACATCGACCCCCTGAGCCACCGTAGGAATGTAGCAGCACTGACAAAATTTTATCGCTACTATCATAGTGACTGTTCCTCCGAGTTAAACGCTCTTTTGCCTCCACGGCAATCTTATACCCGCAACACCAGATTAGCCCACTCGTCCCATTCCCTGCACCTGCAACTCCCTTTTTCACGCACTCAACAAGATATGAATTCGTTTTTTAAATAGAACAACTCGACTGTGGAATAATCTCTCGCAGTCGGTATTTCCGAGCTCCTACAACATCCAAGAGTTCATCACCACCTTCTCCAACACCCCCCCGTACCTTTATAATCATTAACCTATTCCCCCCACCCCTCCCCCGTACTAAGCTTACTGCTAGACATTGCACCATGACGTGACAAATGACATGACGGACTAGTAGTACAAAGGGTGACTCCTGAGCTTAGCACTAACACATAAAAAAAAAAGATATGATTTTAACCATTCCAGGGCTGATATTCCAAATTTTAATAATTGTGTCATGGTTCACTCGGCCTTGCTGACGTTCGTGTACACAGCATCTTTGTTTAGACGGTGGCGCCATCTAAACACTCGGCATTTCAACATTGAATAACTAGGATATTTTTTAACCGCGATTTCGACAAATATACACGATTCTGAAACTTCATTGAGTGCCATTTTAGCAATGAAAGCTCATTTTACACTCTCTGGCGGAATCAATAAAGAAAACTGTCGAACGTGGAGAACAGAGAACCCTTATGTCATTCATGAAGCACCACACCACTACTACGAGAAGAAAGTCACTGCTTGACCGGAGTGTGAAAAACCCACGACGGTGCACGCTATCGTTGGATGTTGGCGCACTTTGTGTGTCCGAAAATGCATGAACAAAATCTGACTAGTTGCTGGAGGTGGTCATTTAACCGACATTGTATTCAAAACCTGATTAAAATGGTAGAGAATATCCTAAATAAATCTTAAATCATTTGTCAAAATTGGCTTTAAAAAGTCAGACTTTGTTGGTGACCCAGAGAGCGAAACAGTTAGCGTTCATACCACCGAAACATAAGTCCCAGTCAGTTCAATGGTAAATTGCTTTATACTATCGACTATACAACTTATACTATCGGCTATCGAACAACAAGCTCTTGTGGGAGAAACGAAAGAACACTGCCAATAACAGCACGCGATTTTACAGATTGCTGACTTCAGGATCAGATTGATCAAAGAGGAGCGGCTTCTTTCGGTATTATGCCTACAGGCGATGCAGAGAGAAATGTCAAGATTTTTTTTCTGTAAGGAAAAGAAACAAGAAAGAAAGGAAGTTATCTAGATTGATACGAACCACGAACCTCTTGGAAAGCAGTGCGGCATATATGTATGAATTCCTCTGTATAAACAAGATCAAGTCGTGTACTTGTCCAAGAAGGAACAAAAGATTGCCAGCGCCTTAACCCTTAGGCCAGCGGTCGGCAACCTATGGCATGTAAAACACTAGCTGGCACGCGAGAAGATATCTGATGGCTCGACACGAAAGTGACAATTATTAAAATTTGTTTAGAAAGTAGATGCTTGATATGAAAAGGTATGCCGATATTCCATATATGTATCAGAATACTACGTAAGGAATATAGGTTAGCGCAGCTGCTGGAGCACAGTTTACGTTCGTTCGGCCTGAAGGTTTCTAGCCTTGAAACCAAGCATAGCCAATCACCGGCCGCCAACTAGATCTTTATTCTTTCTTTTCTTTATGCTCCTTTATTCCCTCGTGGGACATTGGGCGGAAATAGTTGCCTTCCAGCGGACTCTGTTTTGCGCGACAGCTCTCAGCTCTGATCAGGTTCTCCCCGTTGTTGCGGCCTCTGCTAGTAGGGTCTTCCCCTACGTTGTTCTAGGTCTTCCGACTCGCCGGGATCCTTGCGGATTCCAGTCAAGGGCTGGTTGGCTAGATTTTCGTTTTCCCGTCGCAAGGTGTGGTAACTAGATCTTTATGTGGGTGGGTATTTATCGTCAGTCCGGGTCTGAACACAGTAACGTTATTTTCTTATTGAAAACGAAAAATTTTCTTTCATGCTTTGCGAACGCTGTATTTTTGCTTGACAAATTTTTTCGTTTTGAAATTCGTTTCGGACGATTATCGACATTTGATATACATGAACTGAACGATAAAGATTCTGCACGGCCTTGTCAGGCTATTGCCTCAAGTCCTCATCCTTTATTCAGACTGAGTAATGTGTGACCTTCATCGGGCCTGCCGGCGGCCTGAATGTGAATGGGGGCCTTAAGTTACTTTGTGAAAAGAACAATCACTTGCAGAATCTTAATCTGATCTATTTTTGATTTGCTGTAAGTTCTATTATATCTAAATAGTTCCAAAAATTGCACAATTACGGATAACCTTGTTTACGTTGCAAGATTTCGGCTATTACTAGACATATCATCAATCAGCTCTGTTTAAATTTTATACTGTGGCTTTCGTTTTCACAATCAGCCAACTCACCGACATCTTTGGTGTCACTTTCAACCCATGCAGCTCGCAATATCGTCATTAAAATCAAGATGAAAATCGCACGTTTTACAATCGATAAATAATATGAACTTTTATTGCCAGCACTTAACTGTAATAAAATTGCTCTCAGCTGTAATCTCGATTTGATTGCGATCATATAAAGAAAAAGCCCCGAAGAGTCATCATTAAGACTTTTTCCTTCCTTCCACTATTTAAAAAAAAAAACTAAATGAAGATCTTTGCAGAAAACTATCTTAAAGACTTTCTATCTTCTTTGGAAATTTCTCAATAAAATGAAATGTGAAGAATACGTACGAACGGAACACGGATACCGGTTTTCGTACCTCCGATATATTCTTCCAGCATTATCGACGAGTAGGTAGGGTATGTAGACCTCGAGTTAAGATAGAAACTTTCAAAGTATTAAGGTATGTAATATGCAGCGAAGAAAACTAATCTGACGTACACCGAAGGTGCTGGTGTGTTGAATGGGCGATAATACAAACCTTCAACTGCGGAATGAAGAGAGCAAATCATGAAAACTTGTGCCCGAGGTACTTGAAATTCTGTGACAGTGCTTGATTTCTTTCTTCGGGTTGGTTTCTTCGTTTTTTTATCACCACTTCAGTCTTTGTGTATTTGCATATATCATCCTTTAATGGTTCCGGGCCTCAGGGCAGATGGCGTGGTGTTGTATTGCTAGAGACACACAAAAAAACGAACCGAACAACTGAAGACACACTAGATACAATATGGGCATGAATCATTGGCGGTAATGGAAGAATTTGATTATAGTAATTTTAAATTCTGGACGAAGAAATTGTTTTCGAGGATCTAAATTACACACAGAAGTTATATTCAATTGTGCGAATGGTCGTTTGTTTCCGGTCGTTCGTCTTTTTTTCGTTTTATTTTTCCTAAACCTGTCATGGATCTCGTCTTTTTCGTCGTTTTCGTTTTGGAGTGTTATAAATTATTTGGCTGGGTGATTATGTAAATGGATATATGACAGCACCCGAGAAATGAAGAATTTGAATTTGTCTTTCGTTTTCTATTCTAGTAGTTCTAGGTGATATGGGAACGGATAAGTTTTAATTCTCTCTCTCTTGGCTATTAACTTGATTCACTTAAGTAAGAGTGAAATACAAAATATTATCAGCCAAAAGTTACTGGCCTTTGTAGATTCATTCATTTTTTTCTAACAAATATGTCCAGTGGCAAAAATTCTAAACCCAAAGTAGTAAATAACTTTGAGGACTTTCAAATATGACATCTACGATCGTTTATAAGTTCGGGTAAATATCAAATTTCATTGGTTTTTTTGTTTGATGTGAGTAATCAATTGTTGTCGGTGAATGATCGTGGGAGCAGTAGTAGGAATGAGCATAATCAATCACATACAAACAGTTGCCAAAGCCAGTTTCTTGACACAATTGAGCTTCTCGTAGGTTATATCTTCACGGTTGTCATAGTTTATTCGTTTTTTGTGTTTCATTAGTAGGAGTTTAAGTATTTTAATATGTACTATTATATTCTTTGAGTTATCTTAGAGGGATGATCCTGCATAGATCACATTAAGACCCAGAGTGGAGCAGTGCGACTATGTAGTCGGTAGGTCCTGATACCATCATCTGTTTTAGAGATATACTACCGTCGTAGCTTGTCGATGCTAACTCCCTCTCAACCTCGATGACTGTTAGTTCATCCAAGCACTCACTGAGCTCTTCATCGGAGTCGGCCTGTTCGTTAGAAATAGACCCCTGTGCTTAATGTCGAGCCGATTCGAATCACGACTTTCAGCCCAGGAGTCTAAACTCAACATTTCCACTCTATACCCCTGTGCTGACAGTCGTTATTCGTCTGAAACATCACTTTCTTCAACATAAGCCCAGGCCGTTTTGAAAATTTTTATCCTGCCTGACTGCCTTAGTCTAAAATGGAGCTTATAGTCAACTCTGTCGAGCCTCTCTAGGCACTCGCCGTTGATAAGCCGTAACGAAGCTCTACTATTTTGCTGGGGTTCCTCGGCCTTGAGCACCTTCCAATTGTCCATAACGATGTCCTTGTTGTGGCGCCGAAGATACTCGAGAAATTTGCTCTATCACGAAATCCGTTACCATCTCTGATATTTTGGCTTTGATGACGGCCCAGAGAAGGTCCAGGGAGTCGGCTAGTCCCATTAGAAGATGGTCCTCCACTATTTCGCTCATTGGCCTGATTGTTTGGCTCCTGAAGTAGAAGCTTCCTCGACTATGGTTTGTCTTGAAATGTACTTTCCTGTATAGTTATTGTTTAAATTACAACGATTGGCATGGCAAATTAACAGTCACTGTAAGACAGAGTCCCTATTAAGTCGGGCACAGTCTGGCTTTCGCAAAGGCAATAGCTGTCAGACTGCACTGCTACTACTGATCTCCCTGCTCTTGACTCTGGTAATGTTGCTTTCATCGTAATTTTTCATTTCAATA
Source organism: Thereva unica (assembly GCA_949987705.1). Classification (NCBI taxonomy): domain Eukaryota; kingdom Metazoa; phylum Arthropoda; class Insecta; order Diptera; family Therevidae; genus Thereva; species Thereva unica. The sequence goes on from OX465285.1 coordinate 84,734,804, forward strand.
AGGCATCTGATAGTGTTGACCTCATGCGCCTATTTGCCAAATTGACCACCCACATGAGGTTTATATCCTCTGCTACCTCCTTAATCCGTAGTTACATGCAGAACCGTTCCCAAAAAGTATGGTTCCATAACTCGATTTCGGATCCCTTACCGGTAACTTGCGGCGTTCCGCAGGGCTCCATACTAGGACCATTACTCTTCTCTATGTACATAAATGTCGTAACAAGCTCTAAACTCCACACGTATTCAGATGATGTTAAGATCTACTTAAACAGCCGCCTTGAACTGCCTGAGAACTGTATTGCGGACATTAATGCAGATTTAAAGTGCATTTATCAATGGTCTGTATCCAACCGTCTACAGTTTAATGCCTCTAAATCCTTTTGCATTCCAATGTATAGGAGTAAATTAGATAACGACCGGTTATCATCTATCGTTCTCGTTATTCCTCACTTGGTCTAAAAGTCCTGATAAGTTCGCCATATCGTTTTGTGCTATTTTTTCTTGAATTTCTGCAAATAATGGAAAGTTAATATGTACTATTGGAAAATTTGTAAAACATTATCTATCAAAACGAATCAATTAAATTTTTCAAAATATAAAAAAAATTCGTTCTTAATTCGAATCAAAACTACGAAAAAACCTCATTTAGATAAATGATTCATTTTATTCTTAAAACAAAATTGTAACTCTTCGCCATAAATCACCGCAAACTGTAGACATCGTTTAGTAACATTCGACGTTCGACATTCGACCAACGGAATATTGCAAAAAGTAATGTATGCGTGTCAATTCTCTTGTTTAAGGAGGCTAAGTTGAATCACCAGACTAAACTGAATAACAAAAGAAATAATTGATTCGTAGAAAACACATGTGCTAATATAAACGTTGTCATACAAAAACATTTTTAAACTCTCATTATTATTTTTTTTTATCTATATTGAAGAAGGCACGTCTAGCTGGAACAAGAAAACACCTTTTCATAACGTATGAGATATTTATTATTTTGCTTACATTTGACAAGTTTCTTATTACTTTGTTTATGGAAGTTTTACGTAAATTTCTAGTTCTAGACTACCTTTGTCTTAACCAATTACTTCAAACTTACACGCAATCGTGCATAAGTTGTGCTAAATTAAACTGAAAAAAAATTCGCCCCATCTGAAAATAGCTAGAAAATGTCTCAGAATATAAGCCTTTGCTAGATCCAATCTGTATATTCAGAGTTAAAATGTAGATCGGTACATGGTTATCAAATACGCTTCACAACTCTAACTATATGCAGATGATGTACTAATTCGGATTAGATTTTTTCCGTGGAAATTGGATTCCATGCGGATTTCCCGATAGGGCTGATTGTATCTTTTCGCCTATTCTGAAACGGAGCATTGCAATGTTTTTAAAGAACTGAGACACGGGACGCCGGTTTGAAAGAAGTGGGTACCAGGTTTTTAGAGTTGGCCAACACGGGCTCGCTCCTTCTCACCTGCTACATTCGGTCTACTACTTTCCGCTGGGGTTATTTAGCAACCATTCAGAGTTACCACTTCATGGAGATTTTGAGTGAGAGGTGAAGGATCTAAAGGAAGATCTGAAGAAGAATATTTGGTCCTGTAAGAGTTAGCCAAAAAGAATGGCGCGTTAGAACAAACGATGAACTTCAAGAAATGTATGACGAAATAAATATACATAAGATTGAAGGTTGAACAGGTTGCGATGATTCGGACACGTTGTACGAGCTTCAGAAGATAGCATGAAGCTGTTCTACTAATCAACCAACAAGGCGATAGGAATTGGACTGTCTGCATCTTCTCAGATAGCCGGCAGTTCTGAAAGCCTTGCGCTCTTGCATAAACAGCTCTAGAACTACCTTTATGTCTTGAAGAGATGGGTCAACAGTTCAGGACCCTCCTCGTATGTGTGCCCGAAGTGAGCACCGAAATATAGAGAGTATTTGTAAAGCTGACGTACTGGCTAGGAATGGCACGACCTCCACTCTCCTTCCAGGAAACAAAAGGATGCAATTTTAAACTCCGATGCAAACAGCACATAATGCAACAAGCGATGAAGCATTGGAGGGACCTTAATAAATGATCCCTGGCCAAATTAACCTAGCTCTCGTATGATTTCAGGCGGACCACTTCACTACGGAGCCTAAGCCAACAGCTCAGCCATATCTAACCTAACCTAACGTTCGGTAAAAGGCGTACTTTTGATCGTAATATTTGTTCGTTTCTATATAGACCACTTGAGCGGGGTGAATGTTGCTTATGCTTGGCTGTGAACGTCGGCCGTCGATGTCACTTTCTTTTTTTTCAACCAACGATCCAAAATATTTGAACATCAGAGCCTGTTCGATTTAGGTTCCATCGAGCTGAACACTGGCTTTCAATCCGCCCGTTGTGAGCACTTTGGTCATTTACGCATTGACTTTTAACTCGTATGACCGGCCGATGCGGCAAATCTCGTATAAGATGTCCGTCGCTTTGTCATCCGTGTCGGCGAAGACCGACTATCAAGTCGGTTGCGAAGTTGTCGTCGTATCGAAATCCGCATAATCCATCGAATGTTTCACGGATAATCCCGTCGATCACCACGTTGAAGAGAAGTGGCGAAGCGACGTCTCCTTGTCGGATATGATCCAGAATTCCTCGGATATCATCGAGAATTGCTCGGATAAGTGTCCTCGAATACGAACGCTGCTGGTTGAGCCATCGTATGACGCTGGGAGAAGTTCCAAGGCTCCACAAGCTGTTACAATCGATCCAATCGAAAGCAGATTTGAAATCGATGAGAACGACTACGTAGGATTGTCATCAGCTTCGTTCAATTTCTTAGTTAGGTTGTCATTTAATCAATTCGTTCAAGTACTTTTTTGAATACTCTGAAAATTGGATGGTTGGCTATATCACCACCATATGTGCTAACACAAACGGCAGACGAGGCAGAGACATACAATCTATTGGGATGTCTCCCTCGTCGCAATCTGTTTGGACTTTTATACTTAAACAGGATATCAGCTATCTTCTTATGCAAGGCGAACTTTGTACCTACACAGTGCGAACATTTTAGTTCGTTGCCAATTTTGTCGGATATTGTTCTGTCGACTCATCGTCGAAAACCTAATCTAAATAAAACTTAAAAAAATATTCACTTAAACACTCAATAGGAGCGAAAGCGTATAAATGAAATATCGTTGAAGTCGAGGGATGTTTGAACTATAATTCCAAAACGGGTTTTAGTAATATAAATGAAATATTTTAGATGTCGATCTATATATACTAAAAATCTTGTGCTCAACCAAATTTTATTTTATATTCCATTTCTTGTCGAAGTTTTTGAAACCATTGTAAGCTGACAAAGAACATGCATTATATTATATATTCATTTGAAAGTCGCAAAAAAGTACTCTCATTCCAAAAATGTTTACCCATAGACGTTTTTATTTATTTTAACTTAGAACCAACAACCATTTACCAACGGATGGCGCCATATGTCTGAAACATTCCAAATATGCATTTGAACAGGCTGCACCAATCTGATCCCTATAACTGATTTCGCATTCCGGAGACTTTCAACTCCTAAGCCGATGATTAATGATTAGATTATTTCCTGTTATTTACCATATACATATATGTACATACATATATACTTAACTACTACTAGGATCATTGTCAATATATAATTCGAATCGATTGAAATTTTGTTCTTTTCATACGATTTTGTTTAGGGTGTAACTTTATATTATGCGCCTTTATTTGTACAATATGCACTTTAAGTGGCGTCGTCGTTGTACTACATACATATATTCGAAATTTCACACTTCTTTTTAATGAAAAATTTCTAATTTAATTTAAAAAAAATATGAACGAAAATTGTGAATTGATAAGATTGATATCAATCGGCAATCTTGTACAAATATTACATTTTTTATATCGTCGACTAAATCGTCATTGAAGAGTATTATTCATAGTTTATCCAAATCATTGAATATACATTTCGCAATTCACTTATAGACCAGACTGTAGTTCTGTACAAGGATATTGACAAGCACCATAAATTTTATGATTCAGCGTATTTCGATTCCATTTTATACATATAATATAATAAAAAAGTGAACAATAAACAGTCAAGTTATGTTGTATCAAAAGAGTCATATTTCACTTATTTCTGTGTGAATTCCTTTTCGTCTTTTTTCTCTTATTTACATTTTACATGTAAATAGATATATATATCAACAAAGTTCATTCTAAATGAAACAAAATATAATCCTCTTATCACAAACAAACCACATGTCGTTATTACCGAAAATTTTGCGTTACTAAGAAAGAAATTATAAAGAAAATAAATACATCATAATGACGAATTCTTCGTCTATTTTTTCTTTACACCATATTTCGTGGTATGACAATCCTAAAGCTATATTTTACCAGATTTTTTTAGATATGTCTTAAATAAACAGACTTTCAAAAATAGCTTATACAGGAAGATAATTTTAACCTAGCTGCGCTGCTGCTAATAGGGTAACAACTTCTTTGTTTTCCACATTGGTTAAAAGACATACAAAACGAAAAAAAAAATGTTTCTTATCTTAATTCTTTTTCTCAACATTTGCGCTGCTGCTGCTACGCATTTGGTTTATTCAAGCGCGAAAAAAAGAACACACAACATCTTCAAGTAAACAGAACAGAGCGGATTAAATGTCTTTCGATTGCGCATAGAATAGCTGTGCGCGGGGCACTGACTCTTTTCTTGAGTCCTCTTGTATTTCTTCTTTTTTTTTTTTAATATGGCAACCGATCAAAGTTAACTTGACTGCATTGAAAATGAACAGCACAGATAACAAAAATTATTGAAATGTGATCTTTTAATTATGGTCAGCAACCAGTTGATGGAAATTTTTATTTTTTATTTCATTATTTTTTTCATTTTTTGTTTTATTTCATTTCGATCGATCACACTATTGTTGTATTATATATTTAGATTTCTATAAGTGCGCGATCAGAGATCTTTCGATCAGTTGATTCAACCGCGCTTGGCTGGTCCACATATATACAAATGGCTCCACCAAACGACAAGATTTCAATTTAAAAACCGAGTACTCTCAGCTGAATACCATCTAATTATAGGATCATTGATCTGTGAAGTATTCAAAGTATTTTTTTGGTGATCGTCTGGGTATTTATCGTTTTCTCTCTGTTTGAAACGCATGTACCCATACATCATAGATAGAGGTGTGTTTCTTTTTTAAGAAGAATAACAGGTAGTTATTCTTTTCCGCCTTTTGTTCAACTCTTTCATGCACAGTTATAGATCTAAAAAAAAAATTAAATTTCTCTCTAGCAAATGATTCAGCAAAACTGTGAAGCACATGAGATCGTTTCTTTTATAATTAATTTTTTAATTTAAAGAAAAAAAATTTATTGAGTTTCGTTTCTTATTAAACATAGTTCTTACACTATGAGATTAGAGGCCGACTTCGCTATATATCAGGGCCTATACAATTCTAGTGGGACCTTAGTCCGTACATCCGTTTATTCAAGTCTACTACTAGTAGTAGTCGACTACTATATGCATTAAAAATTCTTTTGGTTTTGTGCCTGCTCTTCGGCACCATCATTTTCCCCTTTTTTGTGATACGATGAGGCTTAGGAGTCACCCTTTGTACTACTAGTCCGTCATGTCGTTCGAGTCATGGTGCAAAGCTTGATCTAAAGGATAGAATAGAAAGGATAGGTTAGGGCTCTGGAGCCATACATGGGGCTGTTTTGCAAATCAACCAGCAAGGCGACAGGAACCGAACTGTCGACATCTTCTCAGATAGTCAGGCGGCTCCGAAGGCCCTGCGCTCTTGCACTAACAACTCCAGAACTATCTCTGAATGCCGCAGATCTCTTAACGAGATGGCTCAGTAGTTCAGGACCCTTCTCATATGGTCAGGTCACCGAAATATAAAGAGAAACTGTAAAGCTGACGAATTGGCTAGGAAAGGCACGACCGACACTCTCCTTCCTGGAAAGGAAAGGGTTGGTATGCCTTGGCCCACCTTTAAACTCCGATCAGCACACAATGCAACTAGCATAGAAGCATTGGAGATATTTTACCAAATGCATCTTCGTCAAAATGACTTGGTGCTCCTACGATCTCAGGCGGACCAATTCACTGCTGAGCCTCGGTAGATGACCCCTCTCACTTACAGTGGGAGTGCCGACCGGACACTGTCTGATAGGGACCGATGCGGCCCGCTTAGGTCTCGAAATCTACGATTTCTGCAGAAGCTGTAAGAATCTGGACGAGGAGGACTTCTCTGTCACTGTCCAGCCCTAAGCAAAAGGAGACTTACCACTTTTGGTGAACTCTTCCTAAGCACGCTTGCGGAAATCCCTAAGTTTGGGATCCCGCAACTAAGAGGATTCATTACGTCCTCGAGGTGGTTTAGCGAAGAAAGGACACTTTAACATTGGGTTTAAAGTGGGATCATTATGGCATCACAACGGGCCTATCCCTTTGGCCTAAGTGTTTGCGCTATGCACCAGCAGCTCAGCCATATCTAACCTACCTAACCTAACCTAGGGGTCTGGAGTAGGTGTCGATGAACCTTGCGTTTGAACTCTGAGATGTTATATGAGCTCGGAAACACCGCGGAAGACAGTTCCACAGTCGCGAGTTGTTCTAGTTATAAACGAACTTCTATACCGTAATGTGCGCGAAGAGGAGGGCTGTAGTGTGCAGGGGTGAGCCGAGTTGGCTAGTCTTGTGTTGCGGAAAAAAAGTTGCTGTATAGGCATGAGGTTCTTTATTTCAGTGGAGCTGTCACTGTGGTAATAGCGATAAAAAATTCTGAGTGCAGCTACATTCCTTCGGTTGCTTAAAAGGCAAAGAGTGCTATCGCTAGTCAATTTGATGGCGCGGTATTGCACCTTGTCCAGCCAAGCCAAGGTGGTTTAAGGAGCGCCCGCCCAGATATACGAGTTGTATTCAAGGTGGGATCGAATGTAGGACTTGTAGATGGTGGCTAGGACAGTTGGCTGAAGGAGGAACTTGCATCTCTTAAGGAATCCGAGGCATTGATGATGAGGTAGTTATGAGTTCACGGTGTGGCATTTGATCGTTTAACGTTGGCGTAAAAGTAACGCAGAGTACTGTCATCGGCGAAACTGTAGAGAGGATTGGAGAGGATTGAGAGCAGATCGTTAATGAATATTAGAAAGAGAGCAGGTGAGAGGATCGTTCTTTGGGGAACGCCGGCCGAGATGGAGTGTGGGTTGGATTCAACGCCATCCAATCGTACCTTGATTGAACGGCCAGAAAGAAACCTCTCAATCGAGTTCGTAAGAACTGAGTCGATACCAATAGCTTGGAGTTTAGACAACAGAACGGGATGCCATACTCTGTCAAAAGCCTTGGAAATGGAGGGTTTACGTGTCGTTGAAGAGTTTCCGTCACTTCGACAGGAGAATCATGCGAGGACCACACCATTGTATCATCTGCGTTCTGTATGCAAGTGAAGGAAGGTGCGGGGATTTCATGCGGGAAGTCATACAGAAATATGTTAAATAGCATGGGACCCAGGACGGAACCTTGAGGCACCCCTGTTTTTATCGCGAATGGTGTGGAGATCAGGGGTGGTAGCACGTAAGTTGTTTCAATCGACCTCTTCATACAAATTTTTTTGTAACACTTGAGGTCGATTCAAACAACTTACGTGCTACCATCCCAGGTCTCCAATCTGGGTTAACCCTCTTCTGCCTCTTAGGAATAAGTAGATTAGCTTGACAAGTGGGAATGGGAAGTCAAGGTGATTTAGTTTGTATATGAGTCCGCGGTGCCATACACTGTCAAATGTCTTTTAGGTCTAGGGCGCATGCAACCGAGCATTTACCGTCTCTGAGTTTCTTCATCACTGACTCTTGCAAGAGCAGCAGAGCGTGTTCCGTTGAATGCTCCTTTACCAAGCCGAATTGAAATCCTAGAATGATATTGTTTTCTGTGCAGAAATCTTCTATCCTTTTTAGTATGATTCCCTCAAACATTTTCCCTAAGTTGGAAAGGAGAGATCGGTCTACATTCTTCAACATCCTTTGCTGCTGAGCTTTTTGGGATTGGGATAATTTTGCATTAGGGACTCTTAATCAGTGTCAACTTAATCATGCAATTCCCCGTTTCTATTCCTTTCAGGTGTGGTCTACTGGAAGTGAGCGGCTTTATCCATTGTATTTTCACACAGTTTCTGATTAAAAAAAGTATGCATTGCAATTATAAAAATTGACATCTGTAGTGACATATTTTTTTACAAATTATATTTTTATGATTTTTCCTTCTAATTCTTCCCAAAACAGAAATATAATTGGTTTTTCATTTCTTTTTTTTTATTTAAATAATTCCAGACAAAACACATTTAAACAGAAAAAAAAATGGGAAAAGTACAAAGTAAACGATCTATAGATATAACAACAGCAGAAGCAAAGAAAGATGGTGTTGTTGAGGAAGGAACTGGTAAAATGGAAAAAATAGAAGATGTCGACCAATTAAAGCCACAAATTAATGGAGACACACATCACACTGATAATGAAGTGACTGTAAGTATACACATAAAAATAAATAATTTTAAATTAAAAAATAATTGACTTTTAAATGTTGATATTCATAAAAAAAGAAACACCACGAAATGTGTCGTCTTCGTTTTTTAAAAAATGCTTTTGTATCTATAAACAAGATAATTACTGGATCTCTGGGCGGATAAATTAAATGGAATTGAAATTCTTTGTGGGTTAATATTATTGTGCGTTGGTCACAGGCATTAATTTAAATGGGCTCCATTAAAAATTTAAAACACTTGAAAGAATTATTGGAGACAGCAAATAGATTGAAATGTGTTATATAGCGCCCAGTGATACACTGTATATATTTTTAGAAGAAGACGAACCTAAAGGGCATTCTGTGATATCAAGATGGATCGTTCATTTAAAGATGAATAAATTCTTTCATGATTTATAAATTTTCCATGCCACACTTTTAGGGATTATAAGTGTTTATGGGAGTTACAGTTACAGTGTAGAATTTTAATCTCGCCTTTAACTCTTAAAAATGTTAAACGCTTTTTAATTATAGATAAGTCAAGTAAGTGGTTTTAGAAATTTATAATTTCGTAATTTTTTAGCCCAATGGTAATACATAATTCCACTGACCCTGACAATAATCCCCTCTATTGAACTTGAGAAATGTGCCTCAACTTTAGCGAAACTTCCTGCGCGTACTTTTTGCCCTGTCATGCTTCTGCGGAGTAACTCTTGGAAACTAGCTAATGTTAGCCTATTCTGAAAAAATTGTAAAGCCAATGATCCTTTTAATTACTGCCCAATAGGAATTAGTTGTGTTCCCTCCAAAATCCCGGAGACAATATTCAAGAGAAAGCTGGTGTTTTATATTCAATCTAACCAAAGCTTGTACGACAGGCAATATAAGTTCAAAGTTAAAAGATGGATTGGATGTCGTCAAATCCGAATCTCATCCCAAGCATATCTGCTGGAACCCTCAGGGGTCAATTTTATCACCTGCTCTATTCCTTATCTTTATATATATGATCTCCTTTCAATCCCCTCTAACCTACTTCTCAGCTTCGCTGTCGTGAAACCCTGTGTTACTCTTACGGCTTCCACAATGCAGGCCAAGTGCGTGCCAGAACCTGTCTTGATGATCGTGAACGAATGTTCAATTCTATAATGACATTGAACTTATTCTAGATTGGGAAGCAAGAATCGTGTCGAATTCAGACCCATTAAAACCAAGTTCTGTCTTATTTCCAATAAAAAGTCTCTCTATTCTTGACAGTGGGTAAAGTTGCACTAATGGCCCACCCATCCCTACATATTTTAGGTGTTGCATTAGCCAAAGACCTGCGATGGAATGACTACATATCGCCAAACAAGCATCCAGCGAGAAGGTGCCCCCTTGTATTTAAAATTAATTTGAAACTTGATTAGAAACCTTTGCTGTTGCTGTTGATGATATAGTGTTCGGTTCGGCGTTCCTTGTTAGCAGAAGGTTTCTTCTTAATTTCCTAACCTGATGTAGCGCTGCCCCAATGTCGAAATGTGGAGCTTCCCTAACAATACAAAGTTTTCACCATCTAATATGTTTTTTGAAATAATCGAAATAAATCGTAATCCATCTCGCTGCAATCGGTGGTGTTTCATGGTATAGACGAAAGAACATACACCTCTATGAAGTAAATTTAAGCTTAAAAGCATTGAAAACGTCCCCAAACCTACAACAGAGCCCCCAGAGTGTCAATGTTGAACTTCAAGAACCAAAAGTAAGTTCTTCTAAGCCTCCAATAATACCTATCCTATTGCACTATCATCTCAGTGGAGTATTTCCTAAACTTCCCCTTTAGAACTATAACGAAAAAATAATGCGTTTGTTTATAGTTCTTTAATTTTTAAAATTTAGAGCCTCATGTTCTAGGCTGCAGCTTCCGGCTCAGAATTTATCGAATCATTGTGGACACTGGCTTATTCGTATTGTCCGATCTTCGTATACTGCATTAAAATTTCTCGTTCCTTCCGTAACCTTATCTTTGTTTAACTCATAGAGCAAAATATAACGAATGTAGGTATGTCGACATAATATGCATGCGTACTTCTTTCGGGAATTTTCATAAACTTTTGCATATTCATACTATTGCTTGGTAAAGTATTCATGGTCCAACTGTTCCCTAAATTGTCCTTCTTTTCTTTGGTTGATACTCAGCAGTTTTCCTTGCTGTATTCTCCTTCTTGTAGTTGATGCTTTTTTATGTGAAAGTCGATATTCTCAATGATATGTCTAATGTCTGCAGCCAGGATCTTCTGCACCTTAGATAAGTTTCGTTACGGAATCGTGAACAATAGTGAATGTTATTGTTGTCGAACAACTTCGGGATGGTTAAAACTGCTCAGACTATGTTTTTCCTTACGCTCGTTTTAAGTGTTAGTGATTCGAGACGATACAGTTGGGATTTAAAATTGAATGTCCTCTTTCACTAAGTGGGAAATCCTAATTTAACTTTATTAATATTTTGCTACTCTTAAATATTATTTTATCATACATTAGGAACTTACATTAATATCTAACGCAGAATCAGCAAAATCCGTTCTTTTCTGAGTGAAAAGCAAAAGTGTCACATTTCTTCTAGAATCGAATTGTATTATAGTTCTTATGCGGTATCAATGCACTCTCGTTTCATCAATAAGAATGCCCTTGACAGTCTGTTGTTTCAAATATTTCTAAAATTTATGTTTTATGATTATTGCTTTCAATTAGTGTCAATATTTCGTTGTCATTAGTCTTAGTCCCTCACCCAGGTGGTGATAATTTTTTGACATTAAAAAGGAACTGTTGATCAACATTCTCGAAACTATCTGTACCTAAGGACTCGGGCAATCTTCCACAAGTGCAAAGTGCATTCTTATGTAAAAATATGTCGAAATTGCATCTACAATTTTTATCATAATTTAATAATCCAATCAAAAAACAATATTTCTTCGAAGTAATCGCTGGAGAGAATTTCCGTCTGACAGTCGACATCAAGTCGTAAAGTATATACATATGTATAACTTGCATTTTGGAATGTCGAAACGACACGAACTTTTGCACCAACTGCATTAAATCTTATAATAAAATATCATCGTCAGAACTATTTGCACAGCATTTTGAAAACATACGACTAAACTTTTATGGTATTGTCACCTATTAGTCGAAAAGAGGTTTAAATTTTAAAATTACCCTTTCATGTTATATTTCATAAGCAAATATTTTATTCTTTGAATAAATTTCTTCGCCAGTGCCCTTATCTAAAAACAAATTCAAGTGATTATCACAGGTCTCTTCCGAAACCATGATGAGAATTCAGCAGAAATACGTTGAAGATTCTTGGTCTTGCAGTTCTCCCAGTTTTTACTGAATCGTTTAAGATACGTGTGATATTTTCCAATCAACTGGCATTATTTTCTAACAGTAAAGATCAGAATGAATCGTTTTGCTACGCCATTTATAATAGCTAATCCTACAAGCTACAACTCTTTTGATATAAAACATATTTCAGTTACGGTCAATAAATTTCTTCAGTAGCTAATTCTCTTAAATAGTTTGTTTTAATTGATAAACATAAAAAATTTGTATTTCCCAGTGCTGAAATGATTTGTGTTCGTGTGATTTGATGGCGTTTTAAGGAAGTTTGAAAAACCTAAAACCCAAAATTTAGTTTTACCACATCTTTTCTGATCTCATACCAATAGATAAAATATGTTGTGATATGAAACTAAATGTTTGAGCTACTGAATAATAAATGGCGTTAATGTTCAGTTCAGATTGTGAGATACACAATGGAATTTTTCTTTCTGTGCGATTATCGCTCGCGACTAAAAAAAGGTTCATATTACATATGAGCTTGGGTTTAGACTGAATGTAAATACAATAGTGTTTTTGTTCGACATCCGGATTATCAATGACCGGGATTAGTCGTTCGGTGGACCTTCAAAATTAGTTGAGGATAATGAATTCCATTTCGGAACAGTTTGTGTTCAAAGAACACCGATTTTTTTGGGTTCTGTTAGGAAATTTTATGAAAAAGGACCTTTGTGTGGCATACAGACTTGGGTAAAATAAGTTTATCGCCATGTTTCAACTGTTACAATTTTGGAAAGTGATTCAGAAGTAAATGTCGGTATTAACTTCTGTTTGTGTTGAAACAAAATAACGTGAACTTTTGTTTAAAGTCTTGGCGAATGAAGTTGATGCTGGTGGCAACTAAAATACAATATCCTTTCTGTTGAATATATTTTGTTGGTCAGACAGTTTATGGTTCAGATTTCACAGTTAGTTTTATTTACCATTATTGAAAAGACAAAACTGACTAGACTGAGCAAAAAGACCCGTACAACAAACTGACGAACCCACCCACTTTCAGTTCAGTTTATCGTGCTGTTTTTTTACACAGTTCAACTGTGCAGTTAAAACTAAAGAGTTTGAGGGCCGCTTTAAAATTATTCGTACTAAGGTGTTAAAAAATGGACTAGAATGGGTAATCAGGGGCCCAAACGAATATGTCGCCTCCGGTTGGCGGGGGTGGTTAGCTTAGTCTAGCTTTACGCAGTGCCTTAATGGGTAGGCGGCAACAAGAAAGAAGGCTAACAGCAGAAAATGGTAGGCCGTAAACAGAAAATAGTTGGAAACAGATACTTACGTGCGTAATGCTTACGATGTATGCGGCGAATTTTCACTGACAGACACCCGCGAGCTTGGGTTCGGTTTAGTCTTTTGCAAATAACCAAAAAATCTAGGCGAATTGGATATTTGGGACTATGGTGAATGCGGCAATGAGCGAAAGTTGAAAGTAGACAAACTTTTGCGTTGCGTTCGTTCCGTTTACGTAACTACTAGTACGCATACATGATGAGTTGAACTCAGGTTGAACCCCAGTCCAACTGTATGTAGACGCGAGTCGAGTTGAGTGACGCTCGACTGAACTCGACTCAGCTCTAATACCTGGGTTGAGTTGAAATAATGCATAAATACGCACCAACGTACGCATGTATCTGTCTCCAGATTACGCATTCCCCGCGCGTGCTGCGCATACAGAACCATATCCAACGATGAGAGAAGGCATGCGCCTCTATAACACTGGTCTGCAAAAAACGGGTCATTTTTTTTCCTTTCCAATTTAATAGTCGTATCCTAAGTATTTTTTCGCGCTGAATCCGAATCCGTTGGCCAAATTGCCCTATCACGTCAGGATTTTGAGCAATCTTAACCTAAAAGTGCCAAAAAGCGTGTTTTTTGCACTTTTGCGCGTTAAATATCTCAAAACTATGGAATGATAGGGCAAATCGGACAACGGGATCGTTTTCAGCATGCCAAAATCTACAGAAAACCATGTCGAAAGCGTGAAATTTGAAAAAACTTTTTTTGTAATACTGAAAAGAAAAACTTCGGTGCAACGATGATATCATGTGTTAATAAAAATCGTCGATTTCGCGCCAAGAAGTTTTTCTTTTCAGTATTACAAAAAAAGTTTTTCCAAATTGCACGCTTTCGACATGGTTTTCTGTAGATTTTGGCATGCTGAAAACGATCCCGTTGTCCGATTTGCCCTATCATTCCATAGTTTTGAGATATTTAACGCGCAAAAGTGCAAAAAACACGCTTTTTGGCACTTTTAGGTTAGGATTGTTCAAAATCCTGACGTGATAGGGCAATTTGGCCAACGGATTCGGTTTCAGCGCGAAAAAATACTTAGGATACGACTGTTAAATTGAAAAGGAAAAAAAATGTGCAGACCAGTGTAATCCAGAATATGTTGAGAGAAGAAAAAGTCAATGCGACGGCGTGTCTGTAACGTAGCATAACAGACTTATCCCAAACGTAGATAGGTCGGTTACGAGGTAGTGTGGGGAAGTGAGCTACGACCTCACGCAGTTCTTGAGTGGATATAGAAAATACCTCACATACTCCGTTTGTTCTCCTCCTGCGAATTGCCAAGCATCTATTCGGAGTATGTGCGGGAATGTGCGTTATTTCCGAAGATCGGCATCATGTCCAATCCAAACAAAAAATATGGGAAAAGCACGTGGTTGGTACTACTTATTTTTTTGTTATTCTAAAAGAAATTGACCAAGGCTAAGAGTTGCCTCGAAAAAAATTTCCTTCAGAACAAAGACAATTTTCATATTCCATCTTTCTGTCAGTTAAGAGATAATTGAGACAATCCGGCAATAAAAGATTACTTAATAAGTAGAAATTAATTCTTAATTTTCTTATTCAAAACAGATTGAAAGAAAAATCCACATTACTTGACTTAGGTATGGGCTGGGAAAAGATCAATTTGAATGCTATTGCTATACTTCACATCATGACGGTAATTTGATTAAAGTACAATAGTCACACAAGTTTGATACAAAAATACTTCGACTCTTGAGCATGAGGATGGAGCGAGAGACTCTATTGTAAATGAATTATGCGGGCTAAGGATGAAGGCACTTGACCTTTTCCATTGAACCGATCTCCTCTTCATACTTTCTTTATACTATATAATATTTCTGTAGAGGGGTTGTTCTTGTTCGTTCGTTGGTGCAAGTCTCTTGAGAGAAGGATATATCATATTTCTCAGTTAATTTAATATCTCATTTTTTTATTTATTATTTTTTTTTTACAGGAAAAGACATCAGAAATTGAAGGTGCTGAAAACGAGAAAGATTTATCGACAGAGAAGGAACATAAACCTCATCTTGAGGGTGGTGGTGACGAAGCTTCTGTAGCTGCTGAAACAGTTGAAAATGGTAATGATGAAACGTTAAATGAAAGTAAAACCACCACCGAATCATCATCGACCGCTGTTGAAAATGGTGACAGTAGTAAAAAGCAAAAAAAGGAGAAGGTTAAGAAGAAATGGTCTTTCCGAAGCATTTCATTTGGTAAAAAAGACAAACAGAAACCATCCAAAAAGGAAGAAGGTGCAACGAACGGAGATTGTGAAAAGGTACCAGAAGAGGTAAGTTAGTTTGTAGTTTGCATGCGACTTTTTCTTTCTTTCTTTTCGTTTTTTTTATAATACTACTACAACATGTACCATACCCACCACCATTGATTTGGAATTTAAAACCTTGTTACCTTGTATACTATAGATAATATCCATATATACCGACCAACAAAATTTTTGTACACGATATCATTTTCCAAGCAGAAGGTGAAGTCCTACAAATTTACAAAACTCTTTTGTTTATATATTTTTTTTGGTTCTTGTTTATGGTTTTTTTTGTGTAATGCTATCAAATTCCAACGAAATTTCGATAGGTGTAAACGACGAGTGCGTATAAAATGTAATAATGACGAAAAAAGCATAGTACGAAACAAAAGAACTAAATCGATAGTAACTAAAGCTTAACTCCAAGATATATTCCCTGTTGCCAAAATATCTCGTGCAATATTCTTGCTCAATGAAGTGGCAAATCGTGTGAGTTTCTGTAGATAAATTTTTTAAGCCCGCAATTCGTCATTTGAAAATATCAACATTTGGAGTTGTGCCAATTAACATTGAGCTTGAGGTGTTGTTGTGACTAAGTTTATGATTTTTTTCTATAATTTTCAAGGAAAAAGCAGCAATAACAACAACAAATTTTTTGTGCATTTCCCATGAAAACAAAAAACAAAAAATATTTTTTGTATTAAAAAAATACTCAGAAATAATTCTTGCTAATTATATTGGTCACTTGCCGAATAGTTTTCACGTTTCAAGTTATCACGTTCTCTTCGAAAATTGAAATAGAAATATGTTGCATACTTCATTAGCTTTTTGAAAGGCTGTCAAGGTGCTTAAAGGTGTGATAATGATGATGATGATGTTAGAGGACATATTCCGCATGTTTTGAATATTTCTTGAATATGTCATAACAGAATTGAATTGTTTGTTTTTAAATATTTTTTTTTAAATCTTCACTAAAAATTGCGTATTAGTACTATTTTTTTTTCTCATTTTGTAGAAATCTCTGCCGTCTACATATAGAAAAATATGATTGCGTCTTTTATTTTTTAACGTCATCTTACATTCATTTTTACTACGTCGAAAATTTATGTACCACTTACAGAATAGCTAAGTGGCTTAAGTTCAAGTAATAAATTAAGTGAATAACAATTAAAACTTTTCAAGCTATTTATTTGTAAATGAAAATTTTCAAGCGTGAAATTTGTGTTATAAAAATAAACAAGTTCAAAAGAATATATCCGGAACTACATATGAAACGGAAATTTCAATTAACCAAATATTTCTAGATTTGATTATGGCGTTTTTTGATATAACCCTTTCTAAAATTGTTTAATTCGATTTCGAAAAAGATTGGTAGTTCGTAATTTTCTGTTATTTTGGAAGGAATTTAATGTAAATGTTGGTTTAAGAAAGTTGTTTCTGTTTAAATAAAATAAACATAACACCAGCATTCGATTATTATCTATCAAACTACCATCTTTTCGATTTGTACTCGTTCCATTATTTGATGAGAATCGGACTCTAGGGTCTTAGAGATAGTCAGTTGGAAATGCACAAACGCACAACCAGTTTGTAATAACCTTTGCCCACACACGAGCGCGACTGATTTTATATCATTTGGTGTTCTGTATCCACATAGTTTTTAGTCTCGAAAATTTGGCAATATGTCAAGTAGTTCAAATGAGTGCAAATCGCTTCCGAACGGCAGGATGCATGCGCATGCGACCAGTTGGAAATAAATTAATCTCAAATCGTTCTCATTTCTGTGGACCCGTGTGAATTCCTACTACCTTACACGAACAAGGTCGCGAAACAGTTGCGTATCCAGCTGGTATTGCAAATCAGTCGACTCCTGTGCCGGCTTCTCTTCATATTTCATACAACCCTAAGATTCCATTCTTCCAATATTTGTCAATAAAGAAGAAATAAAATCTTCTACATGAAAAAAATCGCATTCACCAGTTACCCCATAGTAATACCCGTAACGCACCCGCCCACTTGCAATTATGTAGTTCCTAATGGTGAAATGACGTAGCTGTAAATAAACGTTATGAAAATTAGAGTTTCACTGCCTCCTCCTCGTGCATTCTCCAGCTATAATATCCTTTTTCTATCTTTGAACTAAGCTTACTACATGAGCTGAACCATGACGTCGTGAATGATATGGCAGATAGTTAGTATAAAGGATGCAATTTTCACATAAAAAACAGATCCTGTTTTTCTGAGCAAATATCGTAGGTCGTAACATGAACCTCGGTATCTAGTAATCAAGCCAGCCAGTGTCCTGTTAACTTTCCTTCTACGCCAAAATACCTCTCTGCCCAGTTTTTGGGACCATAGAGACGATAGGAGTTGGCCGGACGTGGACCTTGTGGGATCATTTTATTTTATTTTAGAATCCAATCGTCAAGGCTCCAAGCTTGTGGGTGTCCTAGTAGCATATTCCGGATGTTGAATACAAGGCATTGTAGTCTCTAGCCTAGTCGCCTTTCCATTTGCCTCAAATACCCAAACAACTACAAACCTCGCCTCGTTTTATGTATTTGAGTTCGAAAAATCTGTTTTTCATACATTTTCGATGAATAAACTATAAAGAATACATGAATTCGTAACCTTCGACTGGAAAATACCCCAGTATTTTTATTTTATCTAAGTATAAAAATCTCCAAAAATTAATTGGGCTTACTACCATTATGTCTTACTAAAAGATATTCAAAATGTCATGTTAGGGCTTGTTTCGCCGATTTTTCAAACTCAAATTAAACCAAGGGTAATGGCCCTACAGCTCTGATAAGATAATAAAAATGCTTAGGCGGATAAGATGTTTACAGAATACAGCAAAAAATTTCTTCGGCTTTCTTCACTGGGATTTATGAGGCGAGTTCGTTGTGTGGTTGCGGTCACGTAGTTGGTAACGTCACCGAACGTAACATATTACTAGCCTCTGTTTTTAAAGTCTTGTTTTATATCTTGCAGTTCAAACATAGTAGATCTTGCCCCTAATAAGGAAAGAATATGGAGTGTGCCATCTAGACCTTCAGTATTTGAACATACTTTTAGCAGATATTTCGGCTCGTATGTTAGCTTTGAGTTCGTCAATGCTCTTCGACTTACTGGCATAAACTTCACTTTTTAAATAACCCCACAGAAAAATATCTGCTGCCGTTAAATCTGGAGAATAAGGAGGCCCCTCCAAATCTCCATTTTCGACACAACGTGTCTCGGGAACTTCGCTGCAAGAACTTCGTCGTGGCGGCTGCGATGTGGCGATGTGCGCCGTCTTGTTGAAAATAGAAGTTCGTCAGAGATTTTTCATCCATTTTCGGACAAACAAAGTACGTCAACATACAACGATAACGTGCGTCGTCCACGGATTTTCCAGCTTTGAAGACAAATAGTCCGATGATGGTTTTTGAGTACACCCCGGCCCAAACTGACTCTCGTCGAACAGCGGTTTTCCGTAAATGACTTGTGGGTTCTCTGTTCCCCAAATTCGACAGTTTTGTTTATTGACTTCGCCCGAGAGTGTAAAATGAGCTTTCGGTGAAAGCTGAAAGGATATTTTCAGAGATCATAAAAGTCCATCAATGCAGTTAAATATCAAAAAGAATTAGAATCCACACAATGCCTTTACCGGGCATTCAGCAGCATTATCAGGTTGTGTGTAAGCTTTTGTAGATGCGTGCTAGTATAGCATATAACCCTGCTTGAAGGACATTAACTAAGTTGCAGAAGATCAACGCTCTGGCAAACTTTCACCAGCGGACTCGAGACTACCACTAGTATCAGTATGTCTCAAAGGTAATGTTGGGGCGATGAACTAAGAACCAGATTACTAGTTTGAAGAGATCTTTAATTTACGATAGTTAGGGGTGGTATAAAGCCCACTTTACATCCAAAGGTCAATGCCATAGTGCACTTTGAATCCTTTCAATGGCACAGAAATTTGAATGTTTCTTCTGAAACTTTCTTGCAACAGAGAAAAAAAGCATACACATTTCTGGGTAATAAAAAAGATCTTCAAAGTGCACTTTCACTTAGACTTTGGGATGTAAACTGGGCTTTAATATTAAAAACACAAACGAAAAATAATAATATATCGCAAAGCTAGGAAACATCGAATGATGAATGAAAGATCGAGTGCCAAAGAATGTACTTAATAGTAAGGTAGAAGTATCATGAAGCAAAAGCTGACCACGAATGCGAGGGAAGGATGATGTGTTAGAAGATTAAAGATACCATTTGAAAATTATTGTTAAGAAGGCATTGTATCGGCGGGAGGAAAGGATTACCTGAGAGATTACCTGATTAATTACATTTTCATGATATTTTATAAAAGTACAAATGCTTCTCTTCAGCTAATATTATTATTATTTTAATAGGTCTTGTATTCAACTAAGTCGTCTATCTATCATAACCTAAACCGTCACAAAATGCGTCAAACAACTCTCTTCTCCTAGTATACAATAAAAACTAATTACAAAAGGCGCTCCTCTAGCCAACAACAATATATCTTTGTTCTAAAACTACATGTCGATGATTAATTTAAAATGCGAAATCAATGTTGCTATTATTTTCGTATCGACGTATATTTCATTTTCCACGAGCGCCCGGTTATTTTTATATGAAATCGTAATTCAAATTTTTTGTTTTGTCGAAATTAGAAATTTTATGAACCAAAATTTTTCGCTCTCTGGTGATGAATGAGGAAAACTTCAATAAATTTCTACAGCAACATTTTTCTTGAATCTTTCTATTTTTTTTTCTATTTTATTTATTTTTCCTGAATGATTAAGAGGTGGTGTTAACTTTTTGCGTGGTGGAAAATAAATGTAAGAATTTACTTTAGAGTGAAGAGTACATAGAAGAAGTGATTTTTTTTAATAAAGTAATCTAAATGTACATGCCAGGGGTTTTCCTTGTAGAACACACAAATACATTTTTCAAACATTTTGTGTTGTGTATGATGAGGGAAGGAAAAAAATGGAAATCATGCGAAAGATATAAAACGATCAAAAGTTCAACAACGTATTTTGTTTCAATGTTTCGTCGTTTCCCACGATTCCAAGAGCATTTTCAATGATTCGTTGAAACTTTTTGGCCAATGATCAAATTTTTTGATGTAATTATGACGCACAGGTATTGATGTTTCCATATGTGAATATGAAAAAGGATTAATAAAATTATTTATATACACATGTGATATATGATTGCATATATATAAATTAGTACTGAAAATCCGAAATTAATGTAATAATTTATCTTTGTACATTCTGTGAAATCTGTGGTTGGTATTGGCCATGCCCTTGATCGATAATATATCATCTCTTTCGTTCGTTATACATAAAGAGTAATGGACCTGTAATTGTTTTTAAAAAAATATATATACATATATAAAATCCAAAGGTTTTTATAGATTTTATATAAAGACGCAAATAGAAAATTTGTCACAGCATCTTCTTGAGATTTGAAGAAGATGATGAAAAAAAACGAAGTCATAATATGTTGAATTGGTGCTTTTTGCGCTGTTTCAACAAGAATTTCGTAGTTTAGTTTTGGTAGTAGGCATTTACACACTATATGTGTGTATTTGAAATCCGCGTTTATTTATTTACTAACAGCTGTGTGACGATATATTTGTGCATATATAAATTGTGCACTCGAAGGATATTTCTTCAGTATAGAATCGATTAATAAAACGGTCGTTACTTAAAAATAAATAAATTAAAAAACAAAAATTAGTGGAGAAAAAAAATTTATTTAATTTAAAATTTATTTTAATTATTGAATTTGTTTTTTTATTAAAGGTGTTTTTTTTATAAATCATAATAATAATAATGGATGCGCCAGTGGCTGTGGTATGTGATTGTGGTTTCAATTTTAAAAAATAATTAATTTTAAAATGAATATAACAAAATTGGAATATTTTATATGTATAAAAGTGCTTTCATATTCGAAACAATTAAAAAAAATAAAGGATTTAAAAGTAATGAAGTGGATCAATCAATCAATCAACAAAACGAGATGTGCTATATTGATTAATAAAATTGAAACAAAGCGACTTATTCCTTTATATATTGTAGTAGTGTCGATTGAAAAACGATTTAAAAAAATATAATTAAAATCGAAAAAAAAAGAGAAATGGAATATAATAAAAATTTTAAAAATCCAGAACATTTTCGAATTACGACCAAAAATATTCTTTGATCTACCCCCACATCTATTAATCTATAATATAAATTTATAAATATAAACCTACACGATTTTAATTTATTACCTTGCGATTGCCTGGTTTTTCTCGAATTTTTTTTATATATATTTAGTTATTTATAATTTTTGTGCAACAGAAAAACTACGTTTAAAATTTTTGAACTGATTTTTCAGTATTGATTTATGATTTATATATTCCAATTTCTATTTTTTTTATGATTTTAAATTTGAAATAAAAATTAATTTCTGGATTTTTGAATAATATTTTCAATTAATTTGTAATTTGTGATAAATTACTTTAAATTATTTCAAAAGTAGTTGTAGTAGAAGATTGCAATATTTTCATACTCAGCCTTATTCTCGTTGTCGAGTGACTGTGACAAATGTATCACTTCGATCTTAAATTGGTATTCTCATCGTCGAATCTAACAAATTTCGGGCAAGCAAATAGATTAAATTCGTATTTAATTGTCGCATTGTGATATGTGAAGTGATATTTTCCTGGATACGTGTGAAGGCAATGTTAGTTTCATTCCATCGCGTTCCTCGTAGTCACGTCACTCGCCAACGAGAATATCACATACTTTTTTGTTACTATTTTATTTATTTAGAATATTTTCAGGACTTTACCTACACACACAAAACTCACTCACATACATTTCACAAGCATAAAAATTTATTAATTTAGCACATTCGTTGCACAGAACACAATAACTACATTGCAATAAAAAACGTATCACAAGAAAAGTATATTCAAAAAACAATCTATTTCTCATTTTTTTAGAATGCTGAGGAGCAAACCGCAGCAAAAGAGGTATCAGATGAGAAAGCCGAGGCCAGTTCCCCTGAAGCGACAGCTACCACCACCAATACTACTACTACTGAAGAAAAACCTGCAACCGAAGCTGAACCAGCTAAAACTGACGATAAAGTTGAACCAACAGCAGCAGCAGCAGTAGTTAATGGTGCATCAGACACAACAAAAGTAGTAGAAACACCAGCCGCCGTTCCAGAAACCACCACCACCGAAACATCACCAGCTGTTGCTGAAGCTAAGCCAGCAGATGCGGAACCAGTTAGCAATGGCCCTGAAGAGACACCGAAGACAGAAACAGTAGTTGAACAACAGCAACAGCCAACCGTTGATGCGCCGAAACAAAATGGTCCAGAAGCACCAGCTGCTGAAAAAATTGAGGTAAACGATGATGCTAAAAATGATATTGCACCTGCAACCATAGATGATGGTTCAAATACAAAAAATAATAATAATCAGCAGGAAACAGAAAACCCTATTGAAACAAAAGATGCCGATATTGATAATGCACAAAATCTTCCTCCGCCTCCTCTCCCTTCCAATCCCCCTCCTTCACAGGTGATGGTGTTTGCATTAAGTGATATTAAATCTTCCGAACAGGAACAACCAATTCCACAGACTGAAGTAGTAGCGCCAGCAGCACCAGCTCCAGCTCCTGCCAGTACAGAAGCTAAACCTGTAAGTGCTGAAGCTCCTGCCGAGGCAGCTGCTGATAGTCCTAAGCCAATCGAAGAAGCTCCCGTAGTTAAAGATGAAGCCCCAAAAGAGGTTCAAGCAACCCCGACTGAAACAAAAACTGAAGAAAAGTCTGCAACTGAAAAGGATGTTAAGCCGGTTGAAGAACCTGTACTAGAAGAAAAGAAAGAAACGACTGTAGAAAATGCCCCTTGTGATAAAAAACCTAGTGAACCAGCCCCTGAAGCCCCCAAAGATGCTCCACAGACTGAGGCACCAAGCCCGCCCGCACAGCAGCCAGAGCAAGTAGAAAATAAGGTTACCGAAGTTAATTCAGAACAAATTGCGGAAACTATTGCACTTATTGATGAAGTTACTAAAGAAGCAGCAGCTACAGTTGAATCACAACCAAAATCTACAGACACAACACCAGCTGCACCCGCAATAACTGAAACAAAAGACGAGCCAGCTCCTACACCAGTTACAGAAACATCATCCAATGCTCCACCACACCCTGAAGATAACACAACAACTGCACCCACGGTTCCTGAGACTACTTCCAATACACAGACCCCTCCGGCACCTATTACTCCCACAGAAGGTAAAGTAGAAGAATCTCCAAAGCCAGCTGAAGTATCAGGAGCTAGTGGCGATCAGGCTCAAGTATCAGATAAAGTTGAACCAGCATCTGCTGCTCCTTCCGCTGATACACCTACAGCACAGCAAACACCCGAACAGACTGCTGCTACTCCAGCCCCAGCTGAGGCACAAGTATCGACTGAAAAGCCAACAGATACACCAGCAAAGGAAGCTGCTGCACCATCAACAGAACAGACAGCAAATGCTGATAAACCACTAGAAGATAGTAAACCTGCTGCTTCAGAAGAAACTTCACAACCAACTAAGGTGAATAATAGCATCAAGGTCTTATTGGATTTGAGTGAAGAATAATAAAATAGCCGAAGTGTTTTAATCATAACATTTGAGCCTCTTGTATCTGTTTGCATTATTTTTATTAATATAATTGCATATTCATGAAAATTCCATATTTCAAAAAAAAAAAGGTTTTTCAAAATAATTTCTTTAAAACAAATGATATTAAGATTATTATTATTAATATAAAAGGAGTTGTGAATTTCTTCTCCTCCGTTTGTTTTCAATAATTTTTTTTTTAAGAAATCATATAATTTTTTAAAAGTGTGCCTTTTTCTAATCAGTTGCCGCATTTGTATCTTTAAAAACAAAAAATATGAAACTCTTCCAAACATCTTTAATATATCTATTTTCTTTTAATTACTAAACATAATTTTCTATACGTTTACATACATATTAAAAAAGTGCTTAGAATTTGTTGTTTGCCAAATAAAAATAAAAAAAAAGAAAAAAAGGGAGCGCTTAGGAATTATTATATATTTTTTTATAAATAATTGCAAGTACTACCAGAATATGTAGAAATTTAACAATTTGAAAAACAAATCAAAATGATAAAAACAAAAAAGCATCGTCGTTAGAGCCATCAAAATAATTGTTTTTTCCTAACTTTTTCCATTTTCCCAAAAAAATAAAAATACATATAATCATGTGTTATCCGAATAATTTTATGCACATTTGTAACTAACCAAAAAATATTTTTTTTAGTGCTTTACTACTAATTGAAAAATGATCTCTTTTTATTATAAATGTATTTTTTGTTTATTATTATTATTTTTATTATAATTTTGTTTATGAAAATGGGATTTGAACTTTTTGTTTAGAAAATTATTAAATGTTTTTTTCATAATCTTTCCAAGTTTTATCACATAACATATATTATAAGTTTGTTCATTTCATTTAAAAAAATAATAATTAATAATAATTTTTTAGAATAGAAAACAATTTGCATGGTAAATGCGAATATAATTAACACATATATTTTAGAAGGTAT
This sequence comes from Thereva unica, assembly GCA_949987705.1. Lineage (NCBI taxonomy): Eukaryota > Metazoa > Arthropoda > Insecta > Diptera > Therevidae > Thereva > Thereva unica. The sequence goes on from OX465285.1 coordinate 84,759,946, forward strand.
TGATTATTGCAACAGAAAGTAGTAGGAGCTCATAATGAAGCACAAGTTACTTTAACAAACTTTTATATTAATTAGAATTTCTAATAACATACTTTTTATATAGAAGAAATTTGTGTTACAGTGCGAAATCGATAATCTGAACTCTCATTAATCGGATTATTCAATAATTCACATTTCAATTGCATTGCGTACTTTATAATCCGGATTTGATAGTACTCGGTAATCCATGCAACTGCGTGATATATAGGGTGTTTTCACTAATGAATACTTGCCAGCGCAACATGCATACTTGATTGTCAACTTCACATGCGCATGCGCTCGGCAAATTTACTTGCGCATGCATACAAACTTGCATTTATAAACATGATCCACCATTTTTGGAAATGTCTTTATCGTTTGAGTCAAAATTTGTACTGCCACTGTTATTTTAACGGCCCATAACACTTTTTTTTTCTTCTCCGTCCCACAAAGTTCTCTTCTAAATCAAGCCTGCTTCGAATTAATCAGTCTTATTCTCGTTGTCGAGTGACGTGACAGAATTGTCACTTCGACCTTAAATTGGTATTCTCATTGTCAATGTAACAGATTTCTGGCAAGCAAATCGACTAAATTCGTATTTAATTGTCACAAGGTGGCTTGTGAAGTGACATTTTTCTCGATACGTGTATAGGTATCGACAGTTTCATTCCACCGCGTCCCTCGTAGTCACGTCACTCGCCAACGAGAATACCACGAGAATGGCACCACAGGTTTTGACGTTACAGTCTTCTCCTTTATAAGCAACAGCGCAAGCTTCCGAAAGTACTTGCGGCAGTTTGCTTTATCGTTTGAATTTATGAAGTCTATGCGCTTACAAGTTTTTTTTCCCCCATTTTCTTTAATGAAGCCTGGGCGCACGCAAGTATGCGCAAACCTGCATTAATGAAAACGGCCATACGTTCTACAAAAACAGCGCTCAAACCGGAAATCGCGCATTCTGTATCCTGCTTTGTATGAATCATGGGGTTAGGTTCCAGATGTTAGATAAAGTGCGAAAAAGCAAGAAAATTGACTTTAATTTTCGGTTCAACTTTTCTGTCAACAAATAACGATCAAACTGTGTTCGCGCCCGATTTTTGATTTAAAAAGAGCTCTTCGATTTGAAGTCGCTACAATGAGTCGTTATCAGGTCCTCAAAGCGTTTTGCTACAGCATTCCATTTTCTTCGTCTTTTACAAATCGATTTCGTTTCGATATTGATATCTTCTTAAAACTTCGCGCGACCTTTTTTCGGTTCGATCTTGTCTCGTACTCTTGCCGTCTACTATATACTTCTAGTCCCTTGGCTCATAAACACCTACTAACTGGTAAATCTTCGGTTATTTCATCCTAATTTTAAGGGATCCGCAAAAAATCATGTCAAAAGATAATATTTTTCGAGCAATCTAAAATCGCGCAGATGGAGAGGTCACTGTACTCAGTAATCCGGGCCTGCGCTTTTAGACGTCTGCTTTATTCAAACTAGATATAACTATAGAAGACCTGACTAGTTAGGATAGCCAATTTACAGCATTATTACCTTACCACAATTATGCAGCACTTTTGCAACCTATGGGCCAAAATGCCATCAGACCATAAGTCTTTTAGTTCATATTTTATCTAACAACGAAGAGAACTTTGTTGTTACTAAAAAGCATCGACTTGAAAGACGCTGTATGTCTACTAAGCAATGCTTGGGGAAAAGTCTCCTATCCCAGGTCTTGCAGAAAAGCTGGCACAAAATTATGCCTCATGTGGAACGATAGTGACAATAAAGGTCCAGCTTCAGTTTCAGTAATCGGAATTATTTAGTTATCTGCAGATCCGGTGCTTGAATCTTTTGCGGCCGGTGCACAATGCAATCAACATTTAATTTTTTTAGCGTAGTGAAGGACAATGGAAAAAGACACGAGCAAACCCAATTTGATGAAAATTAATTTAACAATAAAATTGGTAAAACATGGTGTATTTGCTAATTTTACAAAGCGGTCGGCTGTTGATAGGCTTTGCTGAGACGAATAAAAATCGCATTGGTGGGAAGATCGTAACGTTTTAGCCAGTAAGGTGTGTTGGAGGTTTTTTGTTCCAGTTTTACACATCATTTTTTTTTAAATCGTAATTTCTTAAATTGCGCCCCTGTCCATTTGCGCCCGGTGCAAGTGCACCATTTCCACCTATGAAAGCGCCGCCCCGGGTTATCTGGATCATCGCGGTTTTAATTAATTCGGATTATCGAGGTCGCACTGCATAGCAATTGCAAAATAAGTCATATTTTCTCTTGAATCCGATTAAGAAAGACGAGCCCCTCTAATAGTCTTGAAATTTTGCCAATTGAATGAAATACAATCAGAGTATTTTTCATTAAGAATGATATTCATTCCAACATCGTATGTTCAACGCTTCATTCTTTTGTTTTTATAATATCACAAAAAAAATCTTATTATAAAAGTACAAAATTCAATCTTAAATGCGCACATGTTTTCGTCCGAAAAGACTTCCTGTATCTTTTTTTATAAATAAACCTTGATCATTTTCGTAAATATATAAAACACAAAGAATTTTCAAATAAAAAAAATCATATTTTTATCTTAGCTTGAATATCCTCAAGGCCTCGTACAAAATAAATATATACTTTATTTTTACCAAAACGTTAAAGAACGCATAAAAAATTCTTGAATTCTTACTAATCGCTCTCTCGATAGAAGGAAGTCTCATTTTAAAAAAAAGTTGTTTTCAACGAAAATTTATACTCTAAAGCGCCAGCTTAAAAAAAATACATAGATGAAAAATATTCGCGAAAATAAAAATTTAATAACGTATTTCATTTTCTTAATACCACCATAAAAATACAAAATAAAACATACCACTCGAATCTACGACTTATACCTTATTAATAGTTTTCAATGAAAAACAAAAATTTATTTGCATGGTATAAATATAAATATAGATACATACGTAGAATTATAGATTATTATTATTATAAAGGCATAAAATTTCTTAAATAGGGGGTGGTAATAATATCTCTATTTTATTTTTATTAAAGAAACAATTGAAAATAAAAACGGAATGAACAAATTTATTAATTATCCTCATCATATAATCATAAAAGACACGATTTTATGTTTTGTTATGTTTAAACACGACCTTCGGACACACTTCCAAAGTTCAAATTTTATTTTTTGTAAAACATTTTTTTATTTTAATCGAGGACACATTCATATCTTTTTTTTATGATGTTATGTTTACATCCCGTGTGAAAATGTAAATATTTTGAATATTGTATTTTTTTTTATTTCAGGAAAATGGTATTGAAGGCCAACATGAGCAACTAGCTGCTGAAACTTCTGCGACAGAAAGCTTAAATGGACAAACTGAACATAATAAAACTATCGAGGTAAGATGTAATGATTTGTAAAAAATTCTTTCAGATATATTTGATTTTAGATTAGATCCTTTATGTTAGGTAAGAGTATTAGCTTCAGCGCTAGATGGACACTAATTCGATTTCAAGCTGTATATAAGTTTATACGTGATTGGCGATTAAAGCCGGAATTATAATAGACCTAAATCGACATGCGTATTTAACGAACATACACGTACTAACATATGCTGTCACTGTAAACCTTGAAACTTGTGGACTAGTGTTTTAAAGTTCGCGTAAGAAAAAAAAATGGAATTAGCCGAAATTAACTGGAAGAGATTCAAAGCAGATCCATAGGCATTTATACAACGTCAAGGACATTCTCCAATAAACAACTTCGTCGTGAATAGTAAGCATTAGACCGAAGGCATCTCGCCGGCGTTAACAATAGGGTATCCATAGGGGGTTCCCTTAGGTAGAGGTAGCTTACCTTGTGGGTGGTACACCTGCCTGTTTCACTTGGTTGTATGAGACCAAGTTTTCATGTTGTCTTCTAGCACACCAGTTGCTGGTTCCTGTAACTCCCAATAGAGGAGTTTTCTATCAAAATTCTCTATTTGACGTCATTCTACACCACTTTGGTCACAATTCAGCGCATCATTGTTAACAGACCATCATTGGATACAGATTTTTCTCTACTGAAGTTACAGAAACGAACTATAGAACCCACTCAAATATGGTCGCTCATTCTAGCGTTTACTCCTCTGCATTTCGTCGAGAAGACCTGACAATGAGAGGGCGTAGGAAAACATAGTAGACCTAGGGACCTCAGTAAGTGCTGACGACCTCGCGGCCACTGGGTGCGATCGAACACAATGTGACATTGCTGTGAAGACCGAATCCAAATGATCGAAAGGTGACGCTGTCCGAACGGTTGTTGGTCTAGTATACCCATGTTGCAACGATCTTCAGCTTCGGCACCTAACTCGTTCGGCTTTTGAGATTCAACACCTACCACTATCGCCTTGGAATGTAATGCGCGAGATGTTTCTGTTAATGTGGCTGTCGAGTGCCGATCTATCCTTGCATTCGAACGACGAGCTAGTTGGAGCGACAGAAGGCGTGCGGTTGGAGTTGGTATCCTGTCTTTGCCATTATGTCACTTTTTTCTAGGCCTTTCCCCACAATATTTGTTCTTCTGTTCTATTAACGCCTTTCGGCAATAGCTTCTATGTATTTTTTTTTCTTTTTTTGTGCCATAGACAATGGTAACTCCCAGACAGTAACAGTATTAACCATAATAGGCCGTAAAACGTATTTTTCAACTCTTGTAATCACTGTATGCATTGTTTGAATTTAAGTCTCAATACAACGAAGATATTATTGTGACACTACAACGCCCTCGTATGCGATCCAGGGGCCGTTTCGTGTACGTCGAACTTCGATAATCATTCGAAACGAATTTGAACGAAAAATGTGATCTTAAGGAAAGATGCTATTTTAAGATGGCTTTTACCTTTTATTGAAATTGATACCTTTAAAAAATAATTTTTTTTTGCCTTTGACATCCACAACCTGTCCACATAACTAAAAAATTTCAAATGCCAATTATGCTCTAAAATCATCCTTCAACCAAAATATGTTGAGAGTAATACCATCTTTCAGCTCATATTCTCAATATGCTTAAACTTGCAACTGCAAATTTTCACCATTGACTTTCTTAACAGAACTCCCCTTATTCACACTAAAATGCTTCCAGGGAATCAATCGTTTTTAATATTTCAAAAAAAAAAAAAAACTATCATTAGTCTGAATACTAATCAATGCAATATCTCCTATTTTAATAAGCATAATTTGATCTTTAAATATTTTCAGACTACTCTTTTCGATGTTATCAAGTTAGGTGTAGCAATATTCGTTTTAATTGGCATCATATTATTCATTGGAAGCGTTCCTCTATTTTAAAATTGTTAAACGTAAGTTTTGCCTTATCTCGATACTCTTGTTCAATTAACTTCAGTAACCCCTGTGCTATCTATAACGTTGAATTTTGGAATCTGAAACTTCTATATGTCCTTTATACCTATACATAACCAAATTGCCTGAGCCTGAGCTTCTGTTTAGTTCTAATTAATTTCCTATTAAACTGAATTAATATTGTCTTTTAGCTTCGATTTTTTTGTGGCGAACAGATAATGTAAATGTAGATTTCATGTCCGTCTTATAATTTGGTGCTTGTTTGCTAAAACTACAATATCAAAAGTTTTGCAACCAATTTTAAATAAAGCAATTTTTACATTAACGTTTAATATGAAAACAATATTTCGAACAGAATTTCAAATTAAAAATCGATTTCGGCCATTATTATTCTAATTGAATTGAATTTTCTACAGCTTATGCTTCCCCTGACACTCATAGTCGCTTCCAGTGATCTTGATTTTGTTTTACGAGACTTATGGGAGCTACCAAAATGATTAACTTTCTTTCAGGAGCACATTACTGCTATCTTTGAATTTTATATCCATTTATTATATTTTTCATTCATCTCCACTCTTCATACCTACCTACCATTTCTTATGAGCCAATGATCCGACCCTTCCATTTATATCGATCACTCTACTGAGGTGTTGTTCTGTTTATGGTAACACACTGCCCTTGTTTTCTAGTACTTTTACGAGAACTTTTTTGGTTGAAAATTCCGCATGAAATGTGGAAGAAGAAATTATTCTTTTAACACTTCAGGTGTAATTAAATTTATGAAACTTCGAATTGTAAATATTTACTAAATTATCGTCTGAGGTTCACGAAACATTCCAGGAACCGCGTCTTTATTACAGTTACTTAAAAATATCTTTACTTTTGAAAATCTGCAGTAATTAAATTTTAACATCTTATACCAATAGAAAAGTCTTTCTATTAATGTAAACTTATTGCTTAAACTATTTTTAGAATAGAAACGCAAAAGGGGAGAGACTGAGTTGGAACATTTTCTTTGTCATTTCTTAGGTGCCCATTACACGTTCAAGCAAGCCTTAATCAATTCCATCTGCCGTGATTGATGGGAATTTAAAGAAAAGTCACAAATTTACTGTAAAACTATAGAGGCATATCTCTTTTAAGCACAGTATATAAAATAATGGCAAAACATAATTAAAGCCAGACTGGAACTTTTTGCAGAACCGCAATAAGTAAATACCAAGCTAGATTTAGAAGAAATAGATCAACAATGGACTAACGTTTTTTAATAAGGCAAATCCTCCGAAAACGCTGGGACTATAACATTGACGTGTATCAACTTTTAACGGTTTAAAAATGTATGCTGGACTTAAACATACCCCTTAAGGGGTCGTCCATTAATTAGGTGAGGTGATTTTTGGGATTTTTCGACCACCCCTCCCCCTTTAGTGAGATTTGGTTCGACCCCTTCTCTCCGCTGTTGGCTAGCGATAAATGTTTTTGTGTAACACCAATATATTCTATCTCCGTGGGTCAAGAGAATGTAAAGGCGGTTCCACACTCACGTCGAGAATTCACATCGTATACACTCAGAACTGAAAACGAGGAGAGAACTAGACGAGAAAAAGGGCCGGCGGTTGATGTGGGTTCAGTGGGTAGTTCTACCCACTCGAAAAATTCCGCAAATTTTTTTGTGCTGTGAAAATTCAAATGTACATGCTTCTTCAGATCAACTTCAAAACGCCCTAGCAGCTAAATTGTTACGATTCCCCCTCCCATACACCCTGTATATAGGGAGGAAGCGAGGGAAATACGACCTCACGCAGTTCCTAGGTGGCCATGGAGGGTATAGGAAATATCTTCACAGAATCGGACACGATGAGGCATCGTTGTTCCCGGTAAGCAAGAAGACGCAGAGCAAGATATTCCATTTGCAGCCAACTACCCACTCGGGCCGAATTTCAACCGCCGGCCCTGCCTACAGGTACATATCTTTAAAGCGTCCATTACATGAGGAGGTTATTATCAAAAGGTGACATGTCCTCCATTCATTTTTTTACAGCAATGAGTAAAAACTGTGCATGAACTTAGTCCTAAAAGATATTTATTTTTAAAAAATATGACGACACACATAAAGTATTTTATTATTTTATTGTGAAAAAATCATAGATATACATTAACTGGTTATTGTGAAAAAAGCAAAAACAAAATGGACATGTACCTTTTTGTAATATGCCAATGGACATGTCACTTTTTGATTTAATGGTATAGTGGACATGTACCTTTTTGAAATCATAGATACTATTTTAATATTTTGAATTATAAAATGAAATCAACATTTCATTTTAAACTAAAATATATTTCTTATGAACTTAATTTAACATTGCTGGGTGAACTTAATTTAACATAAGCGGGGAAGAAAATTTAGGGAAGAAAATCGGTTACTGGGACATGTGTCGAATTTGAAAAAAATAACCGAATTTACCGTCTATTATATACGAGATATAGTGCGGTTTTAAACTTGTTTTCAAGCAAAAACTATGCATTTTACCAAGGATAATCGATCCTTTAAAAAAAAAAAAAAAACTTGAAGTATGGACATGTCACCTTTTGATAATAACCTCCTCACATGTCCACGCAAGTGTCAATCAATTCCACCAGTCGTGATAGATGGAAATCAAAATAATCCGATAATTATATCTGCTAGAAGAGAGGGAGCAGTGTTATGTACATACCCATTTAAAACTCATTCAGGGTCTATAAACGAGTATGTGCGCTTATGCTCTAGTCGTATCATCTACGCTGCGTAGTGCACTTACCCTTAGACGGTAGGTTTACCGTCAATCATAGCAGTAACTCTGATAAACTATAGACCACATATTCTAAATCGCCCACCATGCCTTGGATTTCTTAAGATATGCCGCCAGCCGCCTTGTCTACAGTCTACAAATCTTACATTCGGCCCCGCCTTGAATACAATTCGTATATCTAGACAGGCGCCGAAAAACCAAAAACCACTATGGCTTGCTTCGACAAGGTGCAGGTGAAGTACAAAGGGTGACGCCTAAGCTTGGTTTTTTTCACATAAAAAAAATTGTTTTACACTTAAATAAATTACGTGGTATTTGCCGAGACCTCTCCTCTCCTCATATGATAGTGGGTGAGATTCGGGTCGATCCTCTCCCCCCTAAACGCTTCACTTAATTAATGGATGACCCCAAAGATAGTGAAGCTAACGAAAATGACAATGGAAAATTCAAGTTGTAAAGTCAGAATACAAGGAAAATTCACGGAATCCTTCCCAGTCAAGCAAGGCGATGGGCTGGTTCCCATGTTATTTAATCCTTCTCTGCCTAGATAGAGTAAGACGCAAAGTAAATATTGATGCAAACGCAACCCTGCTTAACAAATCAAAACAATTAGCAGGATATGCCGACGACATAAACTGCCTTGGCAGATCACTGTCATACCTTAGAGAAAAATTCACGACAGAAAATTCATGGTAGTTCAAAGGACGAAGTGGAGGTCAATCCTGACATAAATCAAAGTCCACATAGGACTATGATGCTAGGATTTAGTATGCGGAAATGAAATATCTATTGAAACGTTACAATACCGCAGTATTCCTTGTCAAGAATTTTACAAATTTTGATAAGCTGTCTCAAAAACATTAATATACAAAATAGGTTATTAAATAACCTTATACCTTATACTTTTATTATTATTTAAAAAAAATTGAATATTAAAAATATTTCTTTACTTTACAGGAAATGAAAGCCGAAAATGTAGAAAAGGTAGCAACTGAATTAACGCCGGAAACTGCAGCTGGTACAGTTAAAGTTGCAGAATAAGCAACAACCACACACACACACGACATCCGTAAAAAATATTCTTAATTTTAATAATGCTCTTTAGATTAAAAAAAAAAACGTAAAAAAACGTAAACGTGCATACTTTTTCAAGAAAGAAAAAAAAAACATAACGCAAAACAGATAAAAACAAAAAATAAAAACAAAAACCATACAACAACTGCAGAGATATTAAAACAAAAACAAACAATATAAACACTTTTATCGAGTAATATAACAAAAAAAATGTTCTTGTATGTTTATATATATAAAAAAACAAAAACAAATTACATATTTGAAATGCAGAAGAATATTTGAACATAAAAATTTAAAAGAATAAGTAAAAAAAATAAATAAAAAAAAAACTTGTAAATTGTTATTGGTTAAAACACAAATATTCTCACATTCTTTTAAGTACGAATAATAAAAAAAAAATATATACATATATGACTTTATTAAAATAATTTTTATTTTTTCTCTTGTGTTTGTTTTCTTTTTTTTTAATTTTCTTTTTTAGATTATCTTCTTTCATTAAATTTATTTTTTTTATGTTATTATTAATATTATTATTTTTTAAAAAATATTTTGTTTTCTTAGAGTTTTTTGATATTAAATATAAAAACAGCAACAACAAAAACAAGTAAAAAACTGATCACGAAACCCCTTTTGCTCTGTGCATAAATATATTATTAACAAAAACACAAAATGAACAGAAACAAAACAAAACAAAAACAAAACCCAGAAATATTTATGGAAAAAAGAGAAAACACACTTTTTGATACAAATTTATATCGATATACATATTTATATATATACACACACCCAATTCACACATGAATTTTTTGATGCTTTTTTTGTACATCTTATTATATACGTAATTATATATGAAATACAACATAGATTTGTAGGTATATCGTAGAAAAAAACAAATGAAAAAAAAAACAACGGAAGAAGAACAAAAACAATTAATTATTATACATACATATATACAAAATTTCAGGGGAATTGGTTCAATTTCATTTTTCAAAAAAAAAAAACAATTTACACTACCGTGCAAAAGTATAAGGGCATCATCGAAAAAATCGATTTTTTAAGTTTGTCATTGTTTTTTACTGTGTTCAACAGCATTTTATGTTTACATCGTGTATATAAACTATTTTGTTATGATTTATGTTAATTAAATGCAAATTTTGTATAGAAATATTTAAAAATACCGTAAATGTCACGATAAGTCAAATCAGGGGCGGCCGGTTCGTGTATGGCGAACGGCGATAATCGTACGAAAAAAAATTGAAGTCGAAAAATTTTGTCGTTCGCATAGGTCGAAAGAAAATTGTTCGTGTCCTAATGCAAAAACTCGATAACCCAAGACCTTTCGAGTGCCTTTCGTCGGCTTCAGGCGAAAATTTTCAATTTTTCGACCTACGCGAACCCGAGACGAAAGAAAATTTTCGTTTTCGACTTACACGAACTGGCCCCAGGTTTTTTTCATCAATGTGTCAACATCGTGGTTTGATGATTACAGCGCAAATTTTTTGGAAGCCTATCGACCAATTTTTGAAGTGTTTCAGTTGCGAGATTGTCCGAAGCCACGATCGAACAGCTGAAGCCAACGCCAGAAGTGCTTAAAATTTAACATCATTCAATTATAAATATATTTTGTTAGTTTTTTGGTCTATATAGCCGCAAGGCTGGACCAGTAAGAAACCCTGTGGTCAGGGTTCACTAGCTTATGCTAGTTAATCTCTCAAACTACAACAACAACAAATATATTTTGTGGTTATATAGAAAAAATGAAGGAAATATTAAATTGAATGAAAAAAGTTATTAACTTGTGTGGCTATACAGTTCAATTGTATTGGTTGAATTCAGCCTGGAAAAATTTTTGTCTGTTCATTCCTGTGCAAATACAGAGAAAAGGGCAAACCATTTTTTAAATCTTTTCTGTTTGATTTTTAAAGTCGCAAGTAGTGAGTTACAATATTGATATCAAGGGAGAAGTTTTTTTACTGATATAAGTGGAGATTATATCAAAAAAATCTGTGTATATAGGAGGAGTGTGATAAGCGACTGATAGTTATTTTTTTCGTTGTTTGGAATTGACAGAAATTGAATTGAAACTCAAAATCTGTTAGCTTTTTTTTTTAAATAAATATTAAATTTCTAACATTATAGAAAACCATATATTTTAGTTTAAATTCAGCAAGATAAGGCCATTTAAAAAATTGCAAAGAAAAAAAGTTAAGTTTAGTGTCTCGTTCCACTTCGTGTTCAGAATTTTATATATACAGATAAATATATATTCACATCCATACATAAAGAAGTAAAAGTAAAGTGCAAAGAGCAATTTATGCAGGATAGTGTTAAATATATATACGAATATATAAAAGGGAAATTTTATACAGATCAACGACGTATACATATAGATCATATATGTGTGGCAAAAATAGCTGTGTAGGTTTCTACATTATTCCTTCGATTTGGACCAGTTTTCCAATAGCATCTTAGCTGAAACACCCCCAGACCATAGCGGAGCCCTCGCCATGTTTAACTGTTGGCGCAATACATTGTGGATTATACCGCTCATCTTTATTTCGACGAACGTTCTGGCGCCACCTGGATTCAAAAACTCGAACTTTGATTCATCGGTCCATAACACAGATTTCCACTGATCTCTACTGACCAATCTTTGTATTTTCTAGCGAACAATAATCTTGTCCACTTGTTTTATGTTCGTAGACGTGGTTTTTCTCACAGCAACATGACACAAATATCCGTTCTCTCGTAAACGAAGTTTAACAGTATCCACCGAAATTGGGTTCGTCAGGGTTTCGTTGATTTCCGCACGAATGAATGTCTGGTGTTGTTTTGAACCGATTTTGCTTGCTCATCAATAAAATGTGTCGATCATCAGCTGGGGCCGTATTTGGTTTCTCGACACGATGGATCGACTCGACAAAAAAAGCTTCTCGACTGTCTCTAAGTTTCATATTTGGCATAACGACCAAATCGACAGATAAGCGCGGCCATACAAAACTATCAAATTTGGTGGTACTACTGGTACTGGATTTGATTTTCTAGGTCGGCCAGAGCGTTTTCGATTAATATTTGAGTTTGTCTCAGCGAACGGCTTCAACGCAGTTTCAACTCCACACTTTGAAACACCAACAATATTTGCAATTTCACGAATTGTTTTGCCCACTTTTCTCAAAAAAAGGTATTTGAGAACGTTTTTCAAGTGAAATTTCCTTTTTACGAGCCATTTCCAGCGATCACAATCGATTTTGCGCATTTAAACAACGACGGGAATGAATTTAGACTGTTCTAGTGGACTTAGAACACAGCAAAGGTCGCAAAGGATCGTTTTTTTTTGACAGGCACTCAAATAATCCAGAATGACTGTTTAAGACATTAACACCCAAATTTAAACCGTTTGAAATAAACTAATAGTTATTATATTTGAAATTACAGCGCAAAAATGATGGTACTTAAAAATAAGAGACTCCATCATTTTGACTAATAATAATTCGCTAAATTAATGAAAATTTTATGTGAATCATAACAAAATAGTCTATTTTCTCGTTTTTATACAAGATTTAATCATAAAATGCTGTTGAACACAATAAGAAATTCAATTAATTTTTAATTTTATAAAAAAAATTTATTGAGCTTCGTAACAAGTTAAACATATATCTTTACATATTTCTTACTGCTGACTTAACACTATGTCTGAGCTACTACATCAATATAAAATCCTACGGAGAACCTTGGTTCATTCAATCAATACTTGCTTACAAGTTTACTAATACATAGGAATAGTCGGCTTAATGTCTGCTACACGACGCCGAAACGTAACATAGCCTTAGTGGCTATAAGAAACTCAAAATATCAATTATTTCGATGATGTCCTTATACTTTTGCACGGTAGTGTATATCATCTTTTTATACAAAGATTATTTGTATAATTGTTTTTAAAAAAAGAAATAAAGGTATCTTTAATTTTTTTTATGTGATTAATGTTTTGAGAATTTTATTATAATAAACTTTGTACGTAAATTTTTTTCGACTTAATAATTTCGAAGTGTATTTTGTAAAATAATAAAAAAAAACAATTGACTCAGCATTTATACACCTTTTGTAAATTAATAAAAATAATCCTTCCCAAAAAAAAAAGAAAATTTAAAAACAAAAAAAAAATAGCCTATAAATATATAAACATTATTTCGGTGGCCAATAATTAAATTTAAACAAACAAAAAAAATATAAATATTATATATAATGATCTCAAGGTTTACATATGATCCTATTCGTGTTTTTTAAAATACAAAATTTTTTAGCTTATATACATTATATACAACAAAAAAAAAACAAGTGAATGTGTATTCTCTAAATAACAATATTCGAGCTTCGAAATAAATAAATAAAAAAAGAAAAGAAATGAAAAATTAAAATAAAATTAACATAACAAATATAAGATGAAAAAATGATTTTGAACTAATTTACAATTAATAAAATTCGGGAAGCTCAAAGGACTTTTTATATGGCCTCGATATTATGTTGCAAAGTACATATAATACGATAAATAATATCCAAGTCGCATAGTTTTCATTTACAATTAGTCCAGTGTCGGGCCTAGTCCAAGCTAGAGAATAAGGCGTCTGGCTACCATCCCAGAGGTCCCTGGTTCGAATCCCGGCCAGCCTCACGGTCCTTCGCCTTTTCCACTTTCCCACCTACATAACTTTCCTTCTTTCTTCTTCCCTCTTTACATTCCTGATTCCTCCTGTCATAGCCTTCCTTAGCCCTTCCGCTAAACCGCTTCACCAAAGCGCATGTCATCGGTTGGTTGATGAGATTCTACTCGTTTCAGGAGGCATAACACTCCAGCGAGTTGTTTCTCGATGCCCCGATGTCAAAGTCGCGATAGCAGTGGTCGGGAGTAGGTGGACTAAAAAAATATCGCGGGTAGGTTGTGGCAGTTTCTTTCTTCTCCGACTACACTATACTGCACTCTATATGAAGAAAAGAGATTGTCGAGACAGTATAATGGGCCTTTCCTAAGACTCTAATCTTTCACATAAAAAAAGCTCAGAGTAGAGAAAGATTATCTTTCGACGCCCTTTGGTCGACGCTTTCACATCACATGAATTGTATTGCCTTTTTTCGAGCACTGCCGAGGTAGCCTTGGCGATGGAGGTTTATCTGGACAAGTTTTATATTGGAATCGGATTATGCTACCTCCCTTTTGTGAGCCACTTTGCGCTAGGGATTGCCCCGCTAAGGATTTAGGTGCTGGTTTTAGAGTCTAGGTTAGTGATGTTGTGGTTAGAGGAGGCTCCCCCTACTACCAGCCCGCCAAATGCAATGGTCCCCATCCTGTTACTCGAACAACTTACATCTCCCATTCCTAAGGCAGTTTGCTGCGAGGCTTCAGTTGGTAACCTTGGAGTAGTCGCTGCCTCCTTGGTGATTGGAACGGAAATGGTCGTGGCTGCTCGCGAGTTGCTGGAGGGACAGGAAAAGTTTGGCTTTTATGCCGCTCTGATCCTAAACTGTACCCTACCAAACTTGTAGCCAGTTTGGCCTCCCATCTGTTTCACCTCGTCAATAGACCTTTTTGTCCATAGAGAACAGCCCCTGTGCTGAAAGTCGAGTCGTGTTTCGTGACAAGTCGTTTGAGTTGAAAAAAGTCGATGTTTCAGTCGAATTACGTCCTTCAGCACAGGCGCTTAGAATGGAAAGGCTAAGTTAAGTTTTGACCCCTGTACTGAAAGTCATCATTCAACTGAAACGTCACTTTCTTCGACTCAAACGACTTGTCGTGTCGTGACGACTTGACTTGGCACAAGGGCCAACGTCATCTCTATGAATGGTGGGCGATGGACTTTATGGAGTACTCTCCACTCCTGCATCCTAAGCTCCTGGTTAAGACCCCTATCCTTTTATTTAATGTCACTGGGGTCTTCTGTTCCACGACAGAAGAGCCGTTATAGGCTTTATTGTGGGTACGTCGGACTCCTTTTCTGAAAGCTCAGCTCAGCATGCTTTTCAAACCGCATGACTGGAGCCTTCATCCTCTCGCCGAGTTATTGTGGCCTGGAGGTCCAGAGGATCTAACCCTCTTCTTATTAAGAACATTGGCATTGGAAGAGTCAGCTTCCAAAAATCGTCTAAAGTGTTCGGGCTGCGCCACCCCCGTCTTCCTCTAAGGAAATCTTCATCTAATGAAGAAGTGATCTCAGCGCGCTCTACAGCGGCTTGCTGACTTAGGCCCCTGTGCTCAAAATCGTATTTTCTGTCATATGAAGTGAAGCTAATAGAGGGGTGTGCTGATAGTCGTTTCCTGTCGTGTCTGTGTCGTTTAAAATCAACTGGCAAAAATAACAGCTTATTTGGTGTCGTTTTATTTTAACTTTAAGTCGGCGTGTTGTGTTTTAGTAAGAAAGATGCTGTACTGAAAGTAGTAATTCGACTGAAACTTAAACTTCTCCAACTCAAACGACTTGTCAGGTCACACGGTATTCAGCACACCAACTAAAAACGAGAAGACACCGACAACTACATGCAACTGTCACACGACTCGACTTCAAGCACAGGGCCCTTAAACTGCCCTCATTGAAGAGTGATCCCGAAAATTTCCGAAATATCCAACTATTCTCGTAGGTCGTGCTATTGGGACTATGGGAGCCTCAGAAGCGTTGAGAGGTGCTCCATCCTCAAGTTTTTTTTAAAGGTATCAATATTGATCCTTCAACACCATTGTTCATACTTTGAGACTGTGAGTTTTATCAAGTAACGAACTTCTAGATCCGCCGTATTCAGTTTGCTTCATGAACAGGCCGGGCACCTCGGGTAGGATGTGGCGTAAGCCCATGTACAGAGGGTCTTGGAGTCAGCACTCCCTGTTTGTGGCGCGTTCGAGTCATATTGCTGAGCACATACACTTGGCTGGGTACAAATAATGCAAGTGGATTCCCTGCCTGCCCGCTCTACTGCACCCTCAAAAGAGGCATGAAAATTGTATTTTTCACTCGAAATTGTTCTTCGAATACAGACTCCTGGGGGGTTATTCTCTATTACTGAAACGACATTTTTTTCAAATCAACGACTTGTCACGCCACCCTCAGCACACCAACTAAAAAACGAGACGACATCGACATCTCCAAGCGACTGTCATATAACTCGACTTTCGGCACAGGGGCCACATTTTGGCGCCCCTTGCCACCGGGCGCCCAGAGCGACCGCTCTTGCTCTACCCCATGGCCGGCACTGATAATTACATAAATAAAAAAAAGTGCGAATTGGTTATTATTATTAACATTTATATCAATTACTTCGCAACAATAAATATAAACTAGACTAGGAGGCACAAAAGTCCCCAAAATAAATAACTATCGACAATTTTAACCAGAAGCTGCCGATCGTAAGTCTTTCTCTATACAACGTAACAACGCAAAAAAAGTATGTTTGGAAAATTATTAGTGCTAAAAAACGAATTATATTATTAAATGAAAAAAAATGAAGTAGCAGAAGTGTGATTGGAATTATGAATATTATATACATACATAGTGTTACAGAGAAGAGTGAAAAAAATAAATAAAAAAAACGACGAATTACAATTTATATATATAAAAAAAAATTTACAATTTCTAGTTCTTTTTTCATTTCGTAATTTTTTTTATATATATATTATATATATATAAATATTATATCATTATACATTTTTTATAGATTTCTTTGCATATACATGTTTTTTAAAAATACTCTCGAAATTAAAATTTAATAAAAAACTAAAAAAAAAAGTGAAAACAGAACAAGAAAAAAATATTAAAAAAAAATTTAAAATTAAAAAAAAAACTTGATATCAAATTTATATAGGGATTTAATAAATAATGAAAAGTAAAAAATTTACAACAAAATAAATAAAAACACAAAAAAATGAATGAAAAATGTTTATTTAAGAACTTTTTTTTCGTAATTTTTTTAGGAAAAAAAAAAAATTTTGGAAAAAAATATTTCAAAAATAATATAGAAGAAAAAAGAAAGATGAAACACTTTTTTTTTTGTACAACATTGGTTTGTATTCGATTATTGGATAAAATTTTATATATGTTAGCAAGTAAATGAGAAAAAAAAGAATAAAAAAACCTTCTTCTTATAAGGTTGTTGTATACTTTTATGTGGAAAATATTATATAAATATATTTAAAGAAAAACAAAAACAAGAATTTTGGTAGTGTTTTTTGTGAATACGCAATCGCATTATATTACAGGCTAATAGCTTATTCGGCCCCAAAGATTTGATGGCACTTTTTGTTGAAACGAACTTTCATTATTTTGAATTTGAGGATGAACGAAGAAGTAAAGGTGTTGAAATTGTCCATCTACACGTGTACTTTCATTCAAAATCAAAGAGTTTATAATTTGATGTTGCGTAAAGCCCAGGGGGTGTGAACGACGACCTCCACGTATGCGTAAAGAATCCAACACGCTGGTTCACCCTGGGCAATGTGTTCCCAAATTTAGCAGACAGTCATCCTCGCATCCTTGTGTTTTTCTCTCTGTTCCTTAAATCCTGCTGCCCATGCCCAATCCTCTGCGTCGCATCAAGGTGTAATACGAACCGTGCCGATGATCAACTTGGCTGCGGACCCAGATTAAAATATAGCTCAGTCGTGAATGTAGTGCTTTGTAGTTCCAGCTAGCCTTACTCGGGTACTGCGGATCTCTGCCCGGGTGGACCTCGTTTCTTCGCTACTCGTGGAAGTAATTAAGGATAAAACCAGAAACCAACAAAAAAGGTGCCCGATTCCCCTAAACGAAGGGACCACAAATCTCGCTGTTGGCTCGGTCACTCCGAGCCAACCCAAACTAAGTGTACCCACAAACTCGTCCACTTGAAAAGTGGTCCCCCAAGCGAGCACTAGCAAATCCTCCTTGCGGCATGGTCGCTGTCCAACAACGGAAACGGCAGGTCAGCAAGAAGTCCCCTTGGCCAGCAGAATCCTTCGTCGATTGGCCACCAACCCGATCAAGCCGGACCAATTGTCGAAAGAGGATTACGCCAAAATCCAGGGGCCAGTTCGTGTATGTCGAGAAAGAAAAATTTTTTTGGTCTCGGGTTCGCGTAGGTCGAAAAATTGAAAATTTTCGTCTGAAGCCGACGAAAGGCACTCGAAAGGTCTTGGGTTATCGAGTTTTTGCATTAGGACACGAACGGGTCCAAAGATACAGCGGCCATTCATATACCTATTGTACTACACCGTATACCTGATATTTGTAGGCCAGACCGCTTGAACGAGTTCAGGAGTTTGCCTAGTGGCTTGACGCTCAGACTTCAATATTTCAGCAGGGACTCGTCGTATAAAGAATGTGGAGGGCAGACTCCCTTTTTCAGGCAAAGCCTGCAGGTGGGGCCTCAGCCCTTTGTATCCTCCATAAGTGGTAATATAGGGCGCCAAGTCGTTTTGGATTGAAGAAAGTGAAATGCTAAGTTGAGTTTAGGCTCTTGTACTACAAGTCGTGATTCGACTGAAACACATCACTTTCTTCAACTTAAACGTCTTATTGACTTTCAACACAGCACGGCTAGACTTTCAACACAGGGGCTTGTGTTTCTATGGGGCTTATCGCACAAAACGTAAACGCGAGCGAAACGTGAAACGTTCAATTTTGGTATCGTAGTAAACGCAGCGGGGGAAAACGTCAAACGTTAATTTCGAAGTTGATTTTTCTGGGGCCGGTTCACGTAACTCGACAACGAAAAATTTTTTTCGTTTCGCGTTCACGTAGCTCGAAAAAATTTGCAAATTTTCGTTTGTTGTCGTGAATAAGCACTCGAAAGCTCTTATGCTATCGAGCACTTGAATTATTAAGATTAATTTTCCAATTTAAAAGTAGACTTTTATAAGTTATTACATATGGAAATTATTTTTAAAAATTTAATTAAGTTGATGCCAATAAATTGTATAATTTTACAGCGGCTTTTGTAAAGGTTTTTTGTGTTTTAGTAATGTGGTTTCCTTGAATTTTCTTTCGAGCTACGTGAACGCTCAATTTTTTCGAGACAAATTTTTTCGTATTCAAATTCGTTTCGAACGATTGTCGTCGTTCGAGCTACGTGAACCGGCCCCAGTATGGTGCAAAACGTGCGGCGGCAGTTCCCGTTGTGTTTGTGAAACGCGAAGTTTTGCTCGCGGCAGTTGTACGTTTCCTAGAGTGTTTGGACTATTTGGAAATATGTTTTAAATAGTTTCATTTTTAATCTATTTCTTTTAATTCCGCCATAAAGGCATGCATTTTGTTATCAAAAGACCAAAGTTTATTTTTTTTAAATGCATATATTTTTTCAAATAAATTTATAAAATAAGTTTTTTTAGTTAAATCTTGAATGCACATTTATTTAAGCGAAAATTTTTGATGAAGTTAAAAGTATATTTTCACAAATAAATAAATTGGTTTATTAATTTAGGGATATATTTTCCAGTCTTTCGTCCATTTAAAAAATCCCTTCCTGTACTTCATTAATTATGACGGACACAGCTCGTTCATGGTCATTTTCACATTATATACAATGCCACGGTGTGCATAATTGTAATTCATAAGCCCGTATATTCACTAAAACTTAATAAAAAAGTAACGATTTTGAATTTGAAAGATTAAATAAAACTCTGACGTGATTTTTGACAAACATCAGCTGATTTCGAAACCTTTCGAACACAGTTGGATTCACGCGTTTTGCACGATACGTTTTCAAGGTGAAGTGAAACATGTAAACGGCGCGTTTCCCAAAACGTACGTTTACAACGATAAGCCCCTATGTCCGTGAACCGAGAGGATAGTCACTTTGTACTTTCTGCCGAGCCTACAGGCTCAGCTCTGAATCTCTCCATTACCTCGGAGCGCATTGTTACTAAATCTAGAACTTTTCTAGAGGCTTCGGCTATTTATTGAAAAATCCAATGCTACAGGATCGCCAGTACTTCCGCTTCAAAGATATTATTGTGCACCGGGAGGTTCAAGGCCTGTGAACTGTAGATGCACCTTCTTCACCGAATTGGTGGGTACCTCAATAACCAGTTCTGGACCAATGTATCCAACGTAAATAGTCCATAGAACTGTTATGAGTATGGTAGGTAGGACAGAGCCGCCATATCAGGATATGAACTATACAACTGGATGCGCCCGGTTGCCAGAGAAGATCCTTAAGGACATTTGTGGATTGAACAGATAACCTTATTCTCTGTAATAACACGTGGTAGTTAAATAACCGGAAACTTTGCAAGATAGTTTAGTTTTTTATAAAAAATTTAACGGCTGAAGTTATAATATTACTGACTTCCGGTGCTAGTCTCTACTTTACAAACTGAGGTCGTTTAGTTCAACCATTGGATGTATAGATTTGGTTCAATCACTGAAGTATAGGTGGACGACACACTCACCGTGCTGTCAAAACTGACATTTCTCTTCCTTGTTTATAAAAGTTGCAATTTTCGCAAGTGCCATCAAAATAGGCATAAAATATGCACGAATTTCTATTAAATGTAGACAACAAAGAGATTTTAATTGAGGTAAGTCCTTTAATTTATCAAAAAAAAGTAACAATAAATAAAGCTCTCGCCCCCAGATCCTCCATCAATCCATCGATTACATGACCGGATGCTGGAAGGATGATGTTGTTCTTGCGAAATCCTCAACTAAATATGGATTTGCGTGTCCTGAAGACTTCCAATCTGCAATTAAAATGATTGCAGACGCATACAAAAGATACTGCTTAAGTTCTCTTTCAGACACTGAACTCTTAGGCCTTTTCTCGCACATGAATCAGGATTTACAACAGTCCATTCTGGATGTTTTCAAGTCGAGAAAGCCCGAGATTGCTGCTTATCTGTTGAGGGAGTATAATTCTAGAAATGAAAGACTTCTGGAGTCGTTTGATTGGGATGTCAGGTTTATAATGGGTGATAGTAGTCTTTCGTCGTACAGGACACAAATTGCAACTATTGTTTTTAATTGTCTGCTGCCAACGGGGAAGAAGTCGACGATACATTTTGAGATGAACAAGACTCAACTAGGACAATTTATTAGCGCTTTGGAAGAATGTGATAAGAACTTGAATGATTCAGCTAAGTAGGTCAGTTTATTGTTTATTATTTAAGTAGATGTAGAACACATTGTTCAGTAAGTTTTGAAAGGCTATAGTCGAAAATATTTCATTGTATTTAAGGAAATAAAAACAGTACAATATATTTGATTGGTGAGGTTTGTTCTTGGGGCAGTCGTTGAAAATACAAACATTGAATAAAAAAAGAGAAAGAAGACCGTCAATGTACGATATTCACAAATATCAACCAAGCTGTCATTACTTTCATTTAGAACTGCTGGTTATACAAGAGAAAAAGCATGATCTGTGGGTTTTGAAACCCCCACAATATCTGTTAATGGAAAGTGCAACTCAGTAATAAGAGGTATAATACAAGGAGCATTGGACACTCTTGTACAAAGGGTTTGGGCGTTAGCCCAGCTAAGAATAAATTAGGGCTCTTTACAACGAAGCATAGACTCTGTAATGAAAGGCTGCAACTTATGGAGGATGAGAAATTTCTAGGTCTCATTATGGATAGAAAACTAACGTGGAGGCCGAATCTTTTAGAGCCAAAGAACGATCGGAGGGAATTGGGGCCATAAACTCCGCATCGTCCACCGGTTGTATATATTCGTAATTAGACCTACATACATATATTTATGCATGACAAGTCGGTATGGTGGACTACATTACAGAAGGTCACGTATGGTAAGATACTGGAAAGGGTCCAAAGAACAGCTGAGCCGTGTATTAGAGGTTCAAAGAGAAGCATCCCAACAGCTACGATCTGGGAGGCTCTCAAATGGCTGAAGATAAATAATATATCTCAAAACCTGTGTGAGACTGCCACTCAGTTTGATATAACTCTGGGTTGGGTTCCTGGACAGAGGGGAATTAGGGAAAGATGTAGGGCAGATGAGCTTGCTAGACAAGGAACAAAAGTGGAAAAGATACCACACTTAATACAGGAGGGAATGCAGTTAGCCACTTATAAATTCGCTGTGAGAAAAATCAGCTTAGCTCGAGCAGGGCTGAGATGGAACAACAGCAACAGTGTGCCGCACTCTTCACACAATATGGCCGACTTTAAACGCAAAGCGTCCAAAATTTCTTGTTTAGTTGAACAAAAAATAGGTAAGCTATATAGTGAAGGTGCTGTCCGGTCACTGCCCCTTTGGCCCGGCGAAAAATCGGGACTTCCCCACAACGACCTATGCAGAAGTTGTGGTAATGAAAATAATGAAGAAACTGTGTCCCATCTTCTCTGGATGAAAAGAGGGATCTTCCTTAGCTAACCCTTCTTTGATGAATGGAATGGGCTGAAAAACACTAGTGTTCCTGACCTCTGTCGCTTTGTTAAAAACAAATGCCAAATCCAAATGGCTTGTAACGGCCATACCACTCGGTATGGGTATTACAAATCGAATACTATTAGTTCTGAGGCGTCATTCCAAATTCAAAATGGAGGCGGCAACACAACATGGCGGTTTACCTTTTCTATGCAACGCCCTCGGTATTTGTATGTTTGAAAGTGTTTAACGAGTATAGTACAGTAAGCTGTGTGACGTTATTTTAAATCTATCGTATTATGACGGTCGCCACAAAATGGCGGAAGACATATAACAGACTAAAAAGTATAAAATAAAAAATATAGTTTAAGCAAACTAAAAAAAAGGTTTTTACTTTAAAATGATCTAAAAAGTAAAAAATAATTTTGAATGTAAAGTTTTTATTGCTCCAGCCAGCATATGAGAACAACCTACCTTTGGAAATGTAAAAAAAAACGTGGGGCGCTAGTGAAAAGTTCCGGTATTAATAAAATAAGAATATAGGTAAAGAGTCCTACGCATTTTTACATTTCCAAAAAGGTAGGTTGTTCCCATATACTGGCTGGAGCAATAAAAACTTCACATTCCAAATTATTTTTTTTTTAGTTTATTTTCAAGTAAAAGCGTATTTTTTAAATTGTTTTTAAATTTAATTTTATCTGACAAAAACTGCCTTTTAGGTGATCTAGAGTTAGGCATGAGATAAGTAATTCGCCTGTTGAGCGAACACACTTTTCTGAATCGGAGTTGTTCGTCAAGGATGAGATTTCTTAGACATCGACGAGAACATTCCTAATGGTAATGATTGGTTAAAATAATTTATAAAAAGTTGGAATTGTTTCCAGAAAAATTATCAGGGCTATGTCTTTTATTGGTGTCAAGATTGCTTACACTAGTCATTACGCCATACAGCTTTCTTTTGGGGTACGAGAAGATGAAGTCATTTTTATCGGATAATTTGAGGATCTTTTAAGCATTGTTTATAAGGTTACTTCCAGTATTTCCCGTACGTTAAGAATATATATAATAATAATGGATTACCAAGGAAGATTTATGTTCAATAAATCTGCAATTGTTCAATGGGGCGTCAAAGGTATTATGATAAATCAGATGGAGGAGGATACTAAAAGAGGGCACGATATTTGGTAGAATGTAGCGCCAAGCACTAGTATTAAAGTTGTATAACATTTATTGGACAATTTCTGTCTGCACTTCTTCATTACTATATATAAAAAAAGGAAAAAGTAAAAAAAAACTATTCTGATGATTGAAAGGCTTTTGTTTTATTTTATTTTTGGAGTTTGTACTTGCTATAACAACATAACTCTCAGCAAGGCTAATTAGGGTTATTGTCGAATTTGAGACAATAGGTATTCATAAGTTCGTTGTCTCTTCAACCCTCAGTTGTCACGTACAAGTTTAGCCTTACATTGCGTTATTGATTTTATATAGTTTCCCTTTTCCTGTACATCTTTGCAGCTTTGGTAGAACTTTTTGACTATGGGTTTCAAAGTAGAAAAGACGGGAAAGAACGACAAAATTAGGTCTTTAAATAAGAAATGTCCGGTTTTTAACTAAGCGAGAGATCCTACTATTTTATAACTTAAGTATGAAACAGTATTAATGAAAACATGCATACACAACAAACTATCGTGAAGAGAGCGAGAAACGTTATTCATGCAACGGATTTATAGATTTATTCACCAATCTTGACTACTCAATCACCTTCATTGTTTCGTCCAATTAGTAATGGGAGTTATTTGCCGTGATAATTAGATCAGGTCTCATGAAGTTGTAGTGAATAATACTAGCGCTGGGTCATCAAACTGACATCTTTAGATTTTTAGTGAATATTCCATACTCTCTTCCATACTCTCAGTTTGCAGATCAAACAATTAAATTACTTATTTGCAGTTTCCTACTTCTTCCTCTTTTGGGGTTTTTGCTCCTCTGAAAAGACCTAGGCTACGACCGCTGGAGTTTGGAAGCCCACCAACAGTGATCGGCAAAGGATTCTTCATTCTGGAGGATCTAGAACCTGGTGCTGCCACCTTCTTGATAGGTTCATAGTCCTAAGGCAGGGCGGCAGCAGGTCCGGTTTCCTGGCGTTTGTGAAGGTGGATTTTAGGTGTGTACTCTGGGGACTTCTAATTACTTTCCTTCTTCCTTGCCCTTGTTTCTCCTGACAGAAGAGACATTTATTCTGCTCAATAGATAGTACAGTCAATGTCGACAACTTTGCCGAGTAGTTCTTGAACATATCGCTCAGTTGCTTGGGTACATGTTTCACTTTGTGAAGCTGAAACTTTCATGCCGGATGTGGTATCTTCAAGAAGCTCCTTGTCCAGCTTTGACCTGACGCTGATACCATCAGAGATACGACTTATTAATTCGTAGTTTTTCTTTCATTTTTGATTTGGTCCATTGAGGTTCTGCTAATGACTGACTGACTTTACTAAATATAGAGGATATAACGATTTCGTCAAAACCAAGGATTAATCCCTGCTGTTTTACCTTTCTGCTAAAGCTAGCGAGTCTTTGAGAGTTCTAGAGTTAATTTTCTTAAGATTAATCTAGGTAATTTTTATTTACTACATATAAGTTTATTGTCCCTAATATGGTGGCGTGAGTAGATTAATGTCATTCTGAATAGATCAATTGTAAGCTATTTCCTAAACCTTTTTTAGGCTAATGGATTATAATTATTGAATTATTAATATGTAATAACAAAAGAGCACGAGCCAGGTAATGATAGAGATGCCGGCTGGACAAAGTAGTTTCCAACACTGAAAAAGTGGTTCGTTGGTTTTTAAATTATCTGCATGTCTAGAGCAGAGCACACGTGTAGATAATAATCGATATCTTTGTTCCATTCGATAAATTGCATTTTAATTCTACTAAATGTAGAAGAAAAAATCAATAACAATATTTTCCCGCCAAACGCTCTGAAGCTTAATTTAATTCAAAAATGAAACGCGACTTCACCAGCGACATTTTCACATTATGCTCTTGTGCTTGGCTTCTGGGCATATAGTGGCATGGCATGCATATATTAAAAGTTGCCGGCTCTGCTTACTTATTTAGAGTCTAGAATCTGTAGATGTCGTAGCCGCAGGGGCGTTTAGTATATAGTTGTTGGTCTTGTCCAGCACGAAACCAGTCAACACCGTGACTTCAATGAGCATTGATATAGAGAGCTTGGGTCTTGGTAAAGGCGGCGTAAAAAGACGACGATTCATAAAAATTCAGTAGGATAGACTTTCTGGACGACAACCGACTACGACGACGACGACGACGACGACGAGAACAGCAACAACAACATCGACACGACCAGGTACATTTAAGAAAGTGCAAGTGCGAAATAAAGATTCAGTTGAGACATTTTCTTGGAAGTGATTAGTTTAATAAACGGTTTATATATAGTGTGTCCCCATGCCACTTTAAGTGATTGGGTTTACGTTATAAAAAATTTATTTTTGCAAACATAAAACGTTGATTATTTTACGAAACCGTAGGGTAGAGTTATCAGCACTCTGGAAGTGCTGCTTTGACCTCCTTGCAATTGTTGTGATTTTATTTTTACAGCTTTAAATAGTATAAACTTAGCAAGGCTATAGATAACCGGACAAAATTGCCTACCAGAGTTGAATGTGAGTAGATTTTGGATTTGATTTTTATGCGTTGGGGTTTTATTGATTGATTCGATTGAGATATGTGTGTTCATGAATATTTCATGCCCAGTCGCTAGTACATAGTCTAGAGAGAGGATATATAAATTCTTTCGAACATTGTTCTTTTTTTTTGTATTTACCTAGACTTGATTGACATGGCCAAGAAACTTACTTACTTGAATCCTTTGTTCAACAACAACAACAGAATTTGGTGCTAACATTATTTGTGTTCGACTTCCACTTTCTGTCGTGGTAACTAGAAATTATCAACTAATTACTCGACCTTGACTCTATGCTACAACACCGAAGCAAATAGAGATTTCATTCTTCGAAATTGTTGATTAGTGTGTACGAAAATTTTTCTGCATAACAATTATATTCAAAAAAACAAAATTTCCATACTGATAACAACATTTCTGGTTAATAGTGATGAAAAATTTCCCTCCTTTAATTTTCTTCCATGTGGCATAAAACTCACACCGAATTCATCACCATATCACCGGTCACCTTAGGCGCAAAATTTAACCAATTAGTGTAAAGTGAAAAATTGCATGAAGACAGGTTTTAGTGACTGGTTCGTCATATTTTTAGTGAGTGTAAAATAATTAATAATTCCGGTTATTTTTATATTCAATATATACGCAATGATTTGAAATATTTTTTTTTTATTTATTTTATACATAATTAATAGGCGGTTTTTGGGTAGAAAGTGTCGTAGAAGAATTCGAATTGTTATTAACAAAGATTAAATCACTTTATTTGAATAATAAAAACAATTTCCGATTTGTATATTCAAATATTTTGTGGGTTTAGGTAAAGTTTTTCGGATGTGAATCCCCTAAAATTATATTCATAAAATGAAGATTTGTTATTAACAATCAAAGTCATAATGAAACCAGTTTAATATCCAGAATTTAAAGTTAAAGAATTTAAATCCGCTAAAACATTTTAATTTTGATTTATTGATAGTTAAAATTTATTTATTTTCACTTTTTTAGGAGTCATAAGGTTTTATATATTTTTTTAAATTTTTATATTACAAAAGAAAATTAACTAAAAAATCTTTACTTTTAATTTAAACTCAAAACTTAAGTTTTTTTTTTTAAATTTTAGATACTAAAACATGTGATAATCATTATTTAATTTTCTAAAAGAATTTAAGCAAAGTTTGTGTCGTTCATCGTTAGTGTGTAAAGACTTGACGCAATAATACGTCGCACCGCTGTTAGTGTTTTTATTAAATAAATTGTGAGTATGGCGCAGTGGACAGATTTTTTTTTAATATAAAATTGGTTTGACGAAATATAACTTCATACTATATTTGGAGGTCACTTACCTAGAGTATTGTAAGGGTTAACAAAAAACTCAAATTTATTCAATATATTTCGTCTGGGAAAAGTTTGTATTTCTCAGTGAAGATAACTCGGATGTTTTCTATAAATTTTTGTTATAAATTTCTGCAATTATGTTGAGTAATTGCAATATTTGAAATGTTATACTTGTAAACAAGGGTTATATTTTGCGCAAATGAAATAACGCAGAATTTACTGGAAGCGCAGCAGGTATGGCAGCTGTTTCCACAATGTATAATGCTTTGTTTTTTTATTTAACAGAATTATTTACTTACTTATTCTCCTTTAACTCCTCATGGGACATAGTTCGGAAACAGGTGGGATTAGGACTTACCAACAGAGTTGCTAGGTGTTCATCCGTAGAGACTCTTCTCGGGTTTTGATAGAAGTGACAAATCGGATACCACCACCTTCCGAGGTCGTTGTTAGCCCTTCGCCCTCCACAGAACTAAGAGCTATGACTGCACAATCTGGTGCTCAGGCTGGAATGCGCAGCACTAAACAAAGGAGTTGAGAAGTCGATATCGAGGGACCACTACTGTGGTGCTTTGTTGTAGGTGATCTCTTAGAGTTACTCAATAGCCGAAACTTGCCGCAGAGCTTATGGTTCCACTTGGGGTTTGCAACTGAAAACCATGTACTGGACATCCACCACCATCATTAGGCCCATGGTAACTTATGGAGCTGTAGTTTGGTGGCACAAAGCAGCGCTTAAGAGTTTCATAACCAATTAAGGCAAAATCCAAAGAAATTCAAAATTTGTCGGATGGCGTCAGTCCTGCAGTCTCTGCCGGTGTTCCCAAGGGGTCAATTTTATCACCTGCTCTTTTTACAATCTTCAAAAATGACCCACTATTTGTCCCACTTCAGAGGTTCGCTGATCATGGTACTCTGCTTTGCTGACCTTCGATAATCCAAATAAAAACGTGCTAGATCCTGCCTTGATGACCCCGGACTTATGTTTGACTGAATCAACAGGGACGTTAAACTAATTTTTGTTTGTGGCTGCACTATTCGTGTCGAATTCAATGCGCTTAAAACAATGTGGTGTCTTATTTCCAATAAAACTCCTACATCTCTTTAAAGACCTGCAATGGCATGATCAAGTGTTCTGGGATTTCTTAAGAAGTGGAAGTTACTCCTCTAGCTATCGCCCCGTGCTGTAATTATACACACCCTACACTCGTCCTTTTCTCGAATATAACTCCCTTATTTGGGGTTGGGCTTCGAAAACCGCGTCATTAGACAAAGTGAAAAAAGGGCCAGAACACGCTCCACGAACAACTCTTTGAGCCACCGTTGAAATGAAGCTGCACTGACAATTTTATCTATTGCTCCCCCGAAATAAATGATCTCCTACTGCGCCAATATTATACCCGCAACACCTAATTAGCTTACTCGGCCCTTCTGGCGCATTCTACAAACTAGGAATACCTTCATAAATAGAAGTAACCGGCAATGGAACAATCTAAGGCAACATCAGGTGAAATTTGTGCTTCACTGAAAATTGAAGGAATATTTATGTGCCTAGCACGCGATGAGAAAAAAAATCGAATAAAGACCACGAATTTTGAAAAATCAAAGCAAAAACTGTTGTAGCGAAGAATTACTTCTGAAGACTGAAGGTTGGTTGATAACCTCAGCAACAGCCGGAAGAGACAGTGTCACCACTGTCGGGCCGTTAATCGGAAGCAGCCTTGCTGAAGTGTTATTCCTCCTGAACTTGGGGCTTGTCAACCGACCGTTAAAGGTTATGACGGTGCAAGGTCGCACTTTGTGAGCGGAAACACCTTAGAACTTGCAGTTTGATAAGTGTGTGCTTTGGTGACCTTCATTTGCTGTTTGTTGCACAAAATATTACGCTGTGATTTTTCATAAGGCTTTTGTAGCTCATTTCCAATGTCTGGGGCATTTACTTCTGACAAATCTTTAATTTATAATTTTAACAGCTCGGGAAATTAGCGTTTTAGGAGACAAAACTCCAAAATGGCTGAAAATTGGTCCACAGCTTCTTCCTTGGGAGTTTTTAAAAAAAATGGTTTCGGAATCACAAAAAAAACATGGCCCCCGGAGATATCGCGTTTTCCCGTGTTTTCCTTGTTACTCGGTTTCTATAGGTCGTACAACCCCGTGCGAGGGCTCAAAATGTTGACAATGAAAGTGTCGACAACTTCAGCCCCCGATTAACCCTTTGAAAGTTATTCGAGGTAAAAGTTACCAAAAATCACTTTTTGGTCAAAAAATCACTTAAAAACTGTTTTTTTGTAGGCAATAATGTTTTGTATAAGTAGATGAAAAAAATATTTTTCTGATAAAAAGATCAGGAACGCGAAAACTGTCCTTTACCAGTGGAGGCGAATACTTGTACTAACTTGGGGTTATTGAAGACAGCATATGCGACATACAATATGATGGCAATGCTTATCATAACATACGCAGTTAACAGACACTTGGACAGGGTGCTGACAAAGCCGTTCCTTTCGCACGGGAAATGGGTTTTAGGATGCATAGTCATGGAAGGGTCCTAGGATTGTCGGCAGAGCTGGTGCAAAAGTCTGCTCAGAGGTTTAAATCTAGCCTGCGGGCTGAGTCTGGGGAAATACAGACGGGTTTACCAAACGAAGATCTTGATTCTACTACACACGATGGACCAGATTTATAAGGATCAGGTGCAGGGAAAGAATAGAACTGGACAAACAGGGGGTGATTAAGTGTATGAATCAGACATGAACTGCGCCGGAGAATTAGTTTCCGAGGAACACCAGAAACGGCAGAATGTTGTAGAGACTCCTGTCTACGGTGATGGTTGCTTAGACTGCAACATAACGTAAAGATCGAAAAGAGATCTTCCACATGCATCGTCAAATTTTTTCATGAATCGAGGTAGATTTTCGGTTCAGGAGCAACATTTTTCCCTCAAGTTAACTAGAAGCTGTTTCCATGACGGCTTGGGTTAAAGTGACACATAAATAATTTTACATTGCGTCGCCGTTAGCACATATGCGGTGGATACTCAAACACACATATGAAAAACCCGGCTTAACCGAGCTGGTTTCGTTGAGTTTACTTGGATTTAATGAAATTTTACTCAGACCCCGTTTACATGGGCGCTTACTCTGAGTAAACCCAGCGTAAACTCTGCATGGAAACATAGTATATGCCTAGAGGAATACTAAGACGGCTATGCCCATTGCATGTCACTGTCTGGCGCTGGCGAGAAAATAAACGATATCACGGAACTCCATTGGTTGGAAAACAAACTAAGGAAGCAGTTGTACTATCCGAAAAGGATTAGCAAAAAGTGTTCCAATTAAACTGTTGATAGCGTCGAATATCACAAGAGGCCATTATCCATAAAAAGACATAGGGAGGCTTACAGCATTAGTAAACGTTACAATGGTAGTCTGACAAGGACAGCAACATCTGCAGAAATGGTGCAAAAAACTCACAAGCGAATCGAGAGCAATCCGCCTTGTAGTGGCAGAGAAATGGCTCCCGAGCTTTACTTATCAGCATGACGCGTGCAACGACTATTGCAAAACGGTCTCGGACAAAGGTGCTTGAAGTTCCAGTAAGCATTAATTATATTATCCGAGTATTGTCGGTTTTACGTTATACCCTCGACAGACTAATCGTATTAAAACGTCAGAATGACGTAGACTTCATTTTATTTCCATATCATTTTGACGTCATAACCGGATTAAGGGTGCTAGACTGTCTCCTGTATTACACTTTCATAGTTTATCAAAACGGCCTTCGGCTATTAAATGTTTCTAAACCAAGCGCTTCAAGTATGTAGATCAGAATTTCTTTCAAAGTTTCTCTCTAATCCTAGGTACTTTGAACTGAAGTATTCGAAACTCATTTGAGCTAAATGTGCTATGAGCTCTTAAAGCATGCATAAATACCTGTAAAATTGCATTCTTTTTTTTTTTTTTAAAAGAGATTTTTCTCCAATCTTTATAAAAAGCATTGCAAACTAGTTTCGCAAAAAATAAACACACCTTACAACCGGGGCCAAAAATAACTCAGTTTTAAAAGAGTCAACACCAACTCACATGAGTGTATAGATGAATGAACTCACAGCGCAACTGCATTCTGCAGGTAAACATGAAATTGCAACAAACAAGTGGACATGAAAGTAAAATATAAATAAAATGAAATTGTTTAAGACGAAATTAAAAAAATAAAAAATCCTTATTGAAGAAACTGTGTTATTATCATTTAAATATTCTTTAAAAAATAAAATTCCCAGAAATTATAGTTTTGCCAAAAAAACGAGTTTCTCAAATTTGAACGTCGCTAATTTTATATTTACATATTCATAAAATGGCCGTGAACTTCTTGATTCATACTCATACAGTATGCTTGAAAGTGGGTTTCCCGAGGAACTGTTATAAGAGCCGTGACTCACCTGTATGGGTCATTAAAAATGCATTCAATGTAGGTAAATTATGGCCCCGCTTTTGCTTGATCTTTGCAGGGAAATATATAAATAAATTGTCAGTTTGGTAATGCACACATACACAATGTACACGTGCCCGCATCCTAGTTACCTGTTTACCTTTTCTATTATTGTGCATTGCTGTGGGCAGCTGGAGAGCCTGCGGCATGATTTATTACTGATGATTGTCAATTAATAATGAGATTTTTGTTCGTTTTAAGTGCCCAGTTGAAACCTGTTTAATTAGAGCTTTGTGCACTGAGGTAAACGGTGTGTTGACCTAGGTTATATTGAGTTTACAGTGTGTATAATGCCTTCCTGGGTTATGTTTATGTTTATTTGTTTAAAAGATTGCAAGTCGTAAAAATTGATAATGTTTGAAATGTTTAACGTTTTTTTAGTGACTATATAATCGACAAAAAGATTACCTTAAAAATAGCAAGTCACCTTTTCAGCAATCGTGTGCAATTGCATAACTGTCGCTGATCTTGATCGTTGCTTTCCTTCTAGGCAATTAGTAAAATTAGGCAAAAAAGTTAATTATAGTGTTTTCAAAATGATAGATTAAGACGCTGACATTTTATATATAGATATTTAACACTAGATTTTCACTGAATTGGCAGGGTTATATACTCACCGCCAAAAATGATGTATACAAAGCAAATAGTATTATCTAGCATATTAAAGCGATTGTTTGTCTTTATTGCTTAAGTTCTGTCTTCTAAATGTCTGGCTTCTTAGCCACGGTTAACATTTATTAACTTAACAACTATCCTAATACAAATTTCTGAAAGTAGCTCTACTCCAGTTGAAGGTTACTGTACTAATATGTGCCCACCTGATGACTTTTCCTTTCGTTGCAACGACAACCATGAACTTCTTTCTGCGTTGTTCTCTAATAAATAAAACCCCGTCTGTGTTGACAACGTCTCTCCAAAGTTCGTGAAATTGGTGGCCCCATTTGTATCTAATGTCCTTAAGCCTGATTCTCAACGCCTGCCTTACAGTTTCTCAGTTTCCTAGCCAAAGGAAGTTTAGAATAGTTTTAATCGGATTTAACTTTAAGCCTACTTTCTGCTGCTAAATTGTTTAATATATTTTTGAGGTCCTAAATGGGAAAACCCCTTTGTCAGGCATCAGAATATGGCGCCACCTTGTCTGACGAAAACTTGCACTGACAATTACATTACATTTCGCCTAGCCTCTTAAAAATGCTCATATAGACCTACCTATGTTAACTCACAATCTCCTATTGCCTATTTTATCTCTCATTCTCAACTCCTGCCGCACGGTACCAAAGTTTCCCTCGACTTGGAAGCATGTTTTAATCATACCCATTCCCAAGTGCCCTTCTCCTACCAGTCCCTCCAATTTTCGGCCCATCAGTATTCTTCCATTTCTAGCAAAGTTCCTTCAAAAGCTGATGGCTACGAATTGTGAGCGTCTTAAGCTTATATATAGATGGCAATCTGGCTTTCGTAAACATCACAGCCTTTAATCACGCCCTGCTTCTGCGAAAACTGGCCACACAAGCACGTTATGTTCTTTCTGCTCTCTTAAGCTTTCGCAAAGTTTTTTATCTAACCGCTCTAAACTACATAGGCTGGTAAAATTCCTCACGATTGTGTACGCCTTTTTGACCATATGATCACCCTACTCGAACTCCGTTTTGGGCTGCTTTCTAAAGGCCCGATTACATTGAGCGAGTTTACAAGCTACTAGTCGGCGAATTCATTAGCTGCTAATAAACTAGCCCAGCGTCATCATGTTCATTAGTTAACTAGTAGATTGTAAATAATCTGCCGAGAAAGTTGAAAGCCGGGTTACTTTACTCGCTACTCTCTGGCGTGTGGGCTTGTTAGCTAGTAAACTCGAACTAGCTGCGGGTATCTTACTATTTGGTTTCATTGACTACAATATGATGGAATTAGTTCGCGCTAGCTATTTGATTACTGAATAAGTGGAAAGTTTTGAGTGTCATCGCCGCTGTCGCACTAACTGATTCACCGGCTTCCTAACTCGCCGGCTTGTAGCTTGTAAACTCGCTTCTAAAAACGAATGTTATCCTGTGCAACAATCTTATAGAATCACAGCTACTTGTGCTGAAGTTGACCTCCAGGCTGCTCTAAATCACAAAGCCTCCCGACTTTTCTTATCTTTGCATGAAGTTGTTCAAAATTTTAATGATGAGGAAAGAAAGATACTAGTGCAAGTGGGAGTGTGATGGATCACAGCAAGCAACAATCAAGCAAAAATTTGCAAATAACGAAGATTCCGATTCAAATATATTTCAAAGTTTATTTGCCCCTTTAAAACGATGTTGTAGCCAAGGAAAAAAGTATGACTAATTCCATTGCTTTCCTCTCCACGATATTGCCGACCGATTCGCATAAAATTTGTAAAAAAAACAGCAGATATCACAAAAGACGAAATCAGTTATATGAAAAATAAAATAAATTTTTTGGAAGCTACCCAGCACTCTTCCCCAGCCAATATTTAAGTAAGCCGTACATCGCTGAGTTCAAACATAAAAGGCCCATTCAGAAACGGCAGCAGCAGCGGCAGCAAATTTGATTTTACTAGCAATCGCTGCTGCTTTTGTTGTCATATGACCACCATTAGCCAATAGGAACAGTTTGCTGCCGCTGCTGCTGCCGTTTCTGAATGGGCCTAAAGTTTATCCGTGGTACAATAATACAAGGTAGGCTTGCAAGGAAAAGCTCTGTTTCCATCTTGAAAAGCTTCTACCATTTTATATGAGAAAAGATCTGAGTGACGTCACGAGAAAGCTTTTTTCCTTTGTGAACTAAGATCTGAGTGACGTCACGGGGCCCTTATTAGCGTACCTTGTAATTATTGTACCATGAGGTTTATCCACATCTACTCCAGGTCCAGCACTCCCAGACCACCCTAAGTTATTCTATTCTCCTCTATCTTTCAAACTAAGCTTATTACTAAACATTGCACCATGACAGATTGGAAGTTCAAAGGGTAGATTCTAAGCTTGGGGTTTCGACATAAAAAAATCTTTAGTCGATTACTCTTAGTGTTGTTAGTGCATCATCTTTGATTCATTCGTTCATTACAAGGCTTTTAACGGCAGCATTAGGTGTTGTTCTTCCAAAATTTTAAAATACGGAACAGCAAAACTAATAAATAGTATTTCTCTAGAAAAAAAATTTGTTTATATTAATCAATATTTTTCTTTCAGATACTTGAAAATGCATTATGGATATTAGAAAATCTCTCTT
The DNA here is from genome assembly GCA_949987705.1 of Thereva unica. NCBI lineage: Eukaryota > Metazoa > Arthropoda > Insecta > Diptera > Therevidae > Thereva > Thereva unica. The sequence continues at coordinate 84,795,259 of OX465285.1, forward strand.
CTATCTTACATCATTAATATTAGTTGTCTCCTGCGAATCATATTCAAATTCCTACCTACGAAATCCACAGTAAGTTCAACATCTTTCCATAAATGTTTTTCTTTACATTCATACCTCTACAAAATTTTCTCATTACAGAAACGTAGCACTCCCTGGTCACTACATAGATTCCCGCTTTGACCAACATGCTTCCGATGCTATATCAAGAGGCGTACTAGATTTAGCCCAGAGAATCAGTATTGAGTTAGAAAAGGAGGGTCAATCATCATCACAAGTATTCTCACCAGTTAGCATTGCCTCAGCTCTAACACTGCTGCTGTTGGGATCAAAAGGCAACACTTACCAAGAAATATTAACATTATTTGGGATAAATCAAAATCAGTTGTTTAACAACTATCCGTACAAGATTCATGAGGAATTTGGTTTATTAATTGAGGATCTTTTAAATAAAGATATTGAATCAAGTAGACCACGACAGCAACCACCATGGAAGTTTACACATCGAGAAGATTATCTTTTACGGAGGGCTTCTGAGTAAGACTTGCATACCTTCGCTAGTTTTAGTTTAATTAATTTTGTTTCTATACTAGACTAGGACTAGAGCCTCATGAAATAAGTGTAGCAAATGCTTTGTTCGTTCAAAATGGTGTAACCTTAAAGCCTAGCTACAAGGCTGCCGTTGAATCGATTTACAAGAGTGAAATTACTACTCTAGACTTTGCAAGAGATGGGACCGGTGCACAGAGCTATATAAATCATTGGGTTAATGAGAAGACACACGGAAAAATTCCAATAATATTAGCAGATCCTGCAAGTCCAGATACAAGTCTCTTAGTGACTAGTGCACTGTACTTTAAAGGAAGTTGGGATAAGCCTTTCTTTAATGGTGCAACTGCGCCGTAAGTACAATTGGATTGTGATTTGTACATGTTCTTTTAAAACATTAAGTTTTATTAACAGAGCTGAATTTTATCCTGATGGCCCAGGAGGACCAATAGTTATGGTTAAAATGATGGCAAATGGAGGAGTATTCCCATTTTATGAAGCACAGGAATATGGTTAGAGATTTTTATTTTTAGTTTGTATTTTTTTTATATTTCAATTAATTCGTTAACAGGTTGCAAAATAATAGGACTACCATATCAAGGAAACTTAACAACAATGTACATCATACACCCTTACGGTTCAAGTCGGACACGGCTTCGTGAATTGCAATCAACACTTACAGCAGACAAAATAGAAGACATGATAAATAGAATGGCTAGAAGAGTTGCTATAATTGCTCTTCCCAAGTTTCACATTCAAAATGGCGTAAATCTTCGAAAAATATTCAAAAAAATGGGAGTAAATTCCCTCTTCACACAAACCAATGATCTATCATTAATAGCAGAAGACTCAACAACACAAAGTCCACAGCCACAATATTCATCATATGCTCCAGCAGCATATGAAGAAGAACCATTCATTTTTGCACGTCTTTCAGAGGATGTTGACGAAGAAACTGTTAAGTTAACAGAAGATAAAGAAACTGTTAAGTTAACAGAAGATAAAGAAACTGTTAAGTTAACAGAAGATAAAGAAACTGTTAAGTTAACAGAAGATAAAGAAACTGAAGATAAAGAAACTAAGGACCGTACTAAACGAACCGTCATATACCGATCTAAACGGGCTGTCACATACAAGGTCGAAAGTAAGGGACAGCGACTACGTCTTAAGGATCTAATTGTAAATAAAAGAATAACAAAACTTAATCCTGGAAAGAAATCATATAGACATCGACGTGAAGCCTTTGATCCGTCGGAAAATTTGAAGCAATTGGATGCATTGCGAAAGGTTTCAGGATTAACAGGACATCCACTTCTAGTTGATGAAATAATTCATAAAGTTGATTTGGTTGTGCATGAGAAGGGTACCGAAGGTGGAGCAGCTACAGCTGTTACACTTAGGCGTACTGGGCCTGAGGTCAGCATGCGTCTTGATACACCGTTTTTGATTTTAATTAGACATGATACTACTAAGCTACCACTTTTCTATGGAGCTATTTATGAACCGAAGGATTTTTAAAATTTTTGAGTGTTTGTTTTTTTTTATATAACTTACTTACATTAAGTTAAATTATATTAATGTTTTAGTATTGTGGATTTTCTTTTTAATAAAGGAAATAAACAAAAAAGAATCGACCAATTACTTTACTAGTTTGAGTAGCTGCTATGGCATCTTGAGATGGCTTTCATTCGGTGTTGGCTTGAGTATGGACAAATCAAATCTTGCAATGGAACATTATCGACTGATTAGCGGAATCTTAATTCCGTTTAGAAAAGACAAACTTCATTAAATTTCGATGATTTATTTTGAACTGACTTAAGGCAGCTGCCATTACCCAAAATGGACTACCGTCCCGATAACTTACAAGGATATGGTTCTCCCCTTTGGACGAATAACGTTTTGCTATTGATTATTAGAAGTTTAGCCTGAAAGAAGGTAGCACTACTTTTTTGAAACATTCTTTGATAATTCATAGTATACCTGAACGGAGTTTGAGACGCGATCTGGGAGATGGAAAAAATTGGGCTAATATGTTTTTTTATGCGAAAGACTAGCGCTCAGGGGTAGTGCCCCTTTGTACTTTCGTCGGCTCTGTGGGGTACATTGTCGAGCAGAATGTGGAAACAGACTTGTCAACGCCAGGACGCGATTTTTATTCTCCCAACTCCTCTAATACTATCGCGGCAGAACGCCCGAACACAGAACGTCTTCCTTACTTCTTATGCTTAGAGGCGGCGATGGCAGGAGAGGAAAGAAGAAAAATGACCTTGGTGGGGAAAAATGGAAAGGCCTATATGCCTGCCTCCAAGGTAACCATAACGAAAAAGTAAATGTTAAGAATTGGGTTACAGACCAAAATCGTTTAAAAAAAATTTCAGTTATTCAGAGTGATTTTTGAGTGCTGACAAATTGAATGTTTATGCTGTGCCAGGTCGGTCGGCGGCGGCGGGTGGAGGAGGATAAGTCACGCAGAATACGTAGAAAAGGTTTTGGAACAATTTTCGCCTGGAGTTCTGATCCGCAATCCCTCCCCCCCTTTAGATTACTATTGGAGCACTCAAAAACCATTTTGAATACTTGGAAATTTGTTTGAAGCAATTTTGGTTTGAAGCCCCAATTCTAAACGTGTCTTCTTCTTCTTTACGCTCCTTTAATCCCTCATGGGACATAGGCCGGAAACAGTTGCCCTCCAGCGGACTTTTCTTACCTACATTATTTGAATTCTAAACGTGTGCCAATTCTATATTGTAATGTGGAATATGATTGATCGCATAAAACCTTGGAATAATGACTGGGCATTATGTACTGAATATTATGCACTTCTCCCTACAAGCAGGGCCGGCGCTTGGTTTATTTTGCACCCTGTGCAGTATGCCAGTATGATCCTCCTTTTTTGACCGCAATAAAGGACAATGGAAAAATTGGGTCGCAGTCGAATTGCGCCCGGTGCAAATTCAACATTTGCCAATATGAAAACCTGTTTAAGTGCAATGACCGTTGCCGCATTCGAGAAAGTGGAGAGCCGCGATTTCTTTAATGGAAAAAATGTTTCTATAGCAGGTTTCAATCCCTCTTCTGTCACGATCCTATCAATCCAATCTCGGTTCAAGCTAGTTTTCATTTGCTTTCGAATAATCGCAATGCCAATCGGAGAAGAAGGTTCCTGGAGAGTGAACTATCATGATTTTACTAGTTTATTCCAGTTTCTCTGCCATCCTTCTCATTGTTTCATGAGATTTGAAACTTTCCGATATATTCTGTATTCTGTCTTCTTCGACGTAGTTTGTTTTTCATTTCTTTTTTTCTAGCCTTGTAGTTCTTCCTGGCAGATGAGTTGTCGCCATTCATTACATAATTAAAGTCCTTGCAATATCCCACTTTCGCACTACCAAAGTGTATGATCATGGTGCTCTACTAGCATAAAAGGCCCCTTGCACCCGGTGCAAGTGCACCTATGAAAGCTCCGCCCCTGCTTAGAGGTTATATTTTACTGGTAATTGTCAAAAATCGTTTCCCATTGGTGCTGTACTCGCCAGCACTTGGTAATAGGAAAAAATCCCCAATGGATCGCAGCTATTATAACATATTCAAAAAATGGTATTGGTATCCTGTGTCCGCATAATGTAGAGTCCTTTCATATAACAAACGTGTCTTTTTAACTATGCATATAACAAATTGCACTAATAAAGGTTCCATAAACTTAAAAAGATTGCATTAATTAAGTTAATTAGGGGAAAATTCAAAAAAGGCAAAAGGATTTCGCTACTTGTACTCGAAAACCACTTTATGTCCCATATCTTCTATAATATAAAAATGAATCGCTAAATGTGTTGGTAAGCGCAAAACTCGAGAACGGCTGGACCTATTGGACTAATTTTTTTTTTGAATATTCGTTGAAGTACGAGGATGGTTCTTACGGAGAGAAAAATTTAAAAAATTGCCTGAAAAAACAAAAAAATGGTAATTTTAGGAATTTTCACTTCATTTTAGTTTCAATAGCTTCATGGCCTACCTATTGTTTGACAAATGTAAAATTGTCATTAAATTGAATCATTACATTTAATGAAAATTTCAAATTTACGCAGCTGTCAAACAATAGGTAGGCCATGACGCTATTGAAACTAAAATGATGAATGGCGGCCGTCTCAAGAGGGCGGTGTACCACTTTCTTCACAACCACCTCGACATGGGTATCAAATGAAAGGGTATGATAAGTAGAATACAATAAGCAATGTAGTATACAAAATATATCTTTAGATCCATGGCGGCCGTCTAAAGAGGCCGGATTACCACTTTCTTCACAACCCTATCAAAATGGGTATCAAATTAAAGGGTATGATAAGTAGAATACAATAAGCAATGTAGTAGACTCAATATACCGATTCATGGCGGCCGACGCAAGACCCATGTTCTTTGAGGCATTTCATCTGTGTAAAATTCATATCTGAAGGAAAGGTCTCGGGCTCCGTGAGGTTTATAGCAAAATTTCAATAGAAAAGCAGGCGTTTGGTCCATAGCAGCCATCTCAAGAGGGCGGATTACCATTTTCTTTACAACCCCTCGACATGGATATCAAATGAAAGGGTATGGTAAGTAGAACACCAAAGGCAATATAGTATACTCAATATATCGTTTGGTCCATGGCAGTCATCTCAAGAGAGCAGATGACCATTATCTTCACAACCCCTTCGAAATGGGTATCCAATGAAAGAGTATGATAAGTAGAACAATATAAGCAATATAGTATACTCAATATGTCGCTTGGTCCATAGCGGCCACCTCAAGAATGCGGATTACCATTTTCTTCACAACACCTTCGACATGGATATCAAATGAAAGAGTATGACAAGGAGAACACCATAGGCAATATAGTATACTCAATATATCGGTTCGTCCATGGCGATCATCTCAAGCGGGCGGACTACCGTTTTCTTCACAACCCTTTCGAGATGGGTATCAAATGAGAGAGTATGATAAGTAGAACACATAAGCAATATAGTATACTCAATATATCGTTTGGCCCATAGCGGCCATCTCCAGAGGTTGGATTACCATTATCTTCACACCCCTCGACATGGATTTCAAATGAAAGGGTATGATAAGTAGAACACCATAAGCAATATAGTATTCTCAATATATCGTTTGGTCCATGGCGGTCATCTGAAGAGGGCGGATGATCATTTTCTTCACTACCCCCTCGACATTGGTATCAAATGAAAGGGCATTATAAGAACATTGCCATAGACTGTGTCTTTAGATTCATGGCGGCCATCTCAAGAGGGCGGGTTACCATTTTCTTCACAACACCCGAGACATGGGTATCACATGAAAGGCTATGAAAAGTAGAACACAATAAGCAATATAGTATACTCAATTTATAATTTGGTCCATGGCGGCCATCTCAAAAGGGCGGTTTACCATTTTCTTCACAACACCCGAGACATGGATATCAAATGAAAGGCTATGATAAGTAGAACAATATAAGCAATATAGTATACTCAATATATCGTTTGGTAAATGGCGGTCATCTCCAGAGGGCGGATTACCATTTTCTTCACAACCCCTTCGAGATGGGTATCAAATGAAAGAGTATGATAAGTAGAACACCATATGCAATATAGTATACTCAATATATCGTTTGGTCCATAGCGCCATCTCAAGAGGGCGTATTAATATTTTCTTTACAACCCCTTCGACATGGGTATCAAATGAAAGAGTATGATAAGTAGAACACCATAGGCAATATAGTATACTCAATATATCATTTGGTCCATGGCGGTCATCTCCCAAAATCAATTTTCACAGATTTGTTCTTTTTTCACTATATCATTTTCCTATCGCAGACTGTGTCCCCATAATCTTATTTCATTGAAAGGCGTTGCAACGCACGCGGGTTTTTGCTAGTTATTTTATAAAACTTTACAAACTTTAACATTTTACTTTTTTAAGATAGAAATTCAAAACTAAAAAATAGCTGATAAGTTTTTACAGTGTAACTGTGATATAATCCGAGACAACAACCAGGGCTTTTAGGGCTTTTGAAAGCACTCCGCACTCCCCCATGGGAGGAAGACAGGAGTTTCTACCTCACGGTTATAGAAGACAACTTTTAATGATTAATAATAATTCATTTATAAATATTTTTATTGATAATAATTAAATATTTAATATATAATTTAAAGGTAGTAACTATTTTCATTTATTGGTAGTACACCGAAGAATAAACGAGACTTTCCTTGTGAAAAACATTCTCGAATTTAAATTTAAATTTAAAAACTAAAAAACCGCAAATTTAAATAACAAAAAGGATAAACCGACATTTTACAGTAAAACTGTTTCTTTTTAACTTTTTTGGGTAATTTCATTTGTATTTTCTATAACAAAAGTAAAAGTTTGACCATAAGAAGGAAGGCAACTTACGTAAGTCCCTTTTTAGAGCCGAATCCTTTCCAAAAAGGTATTCTCAATTCTCACCCATGCCGCCTTGAAGGGTGTCTTGCCTGGCACTCTTCAGAATACTTACGAAATATTATCGCTTAGGTTGGGTGATCATATGATTTATCGTCAGAACCTGGACATTTTAGATAGAAATGGTGAAGGATGAAGGTAGAGGGTATATAGATGGGAATATATCACACTCGCAATAAACAATATTGAGAATAGCGCTTGGTATTCGTAAAATATAGAGTTAGGAAAATTAAGTTAGTTTCTTATGTTAAGGATGATTAAAAGGGATCTCTATATAACATTTTCAAACAATTTTTTTTGTAAAGCTCTATTAGATGTGTTATTTAAAAGAAGTTAAAGAAAATAAGATTTTACATGAAGAACTGGGCTAGGTGGTTTAGAATGAAGTTCTTGTAGATATATGGCGTCGTTTGATGAAAGTGAGTTTCGTGACAAGTCATTTAATTTTAAGAAAATGACGTCCCCAGACGGAAATATAAAAATTCAGGCATGAACATTTGTAAATGCATCCGCATCGGCATAGTCCATTTCAAACGCAAGTGTTGTTTTCGAAGCAGTCCCCCCGCCAAGCACTAACCACGTCCAATGCTGCTTGACCTAGGCAATCGAACGAGAACCGTTTCTACTGAGAATGCTATTGGCACCCTTTATGGTCACCAAGCTAATTGTCCCTTTTCTTTGTCCTAGTGCCAACAATTAACCACTAAATTATTTTTAATCGGGGTTTGATAAAAATTTAATGAAAAAGCTCGATTTGATGACGACTGTTATATCTGTGGAGATAATGCAGAACCGCTTAAGTCGACTTAAGACAAAATTGAGTTGCTTACGTCATTGAATTCTGACGAATGAATGAAAGATCGTCAAATATATTAAATTAAGCTGTTTTTTTATTCCTATATTAAATACAATACAATTGTTGAAAAAAAAAAACAGTGTTTTTGATAACTTTGACCTTGAATAACTTTCAAAGGGTTGATCGGGTCATCATTTCTGTAAGAACTAAACTTGTGTAAACTTGTAGAGATTTTGGGATCTCGCACGGGGTTGTACGACCTACAGAAACCGAGCTACATGGAAAACTCGGGGAAAAATATGCGATATTTCCGGCAGCCATGTTTTTTTTTGGAAGCAGTGGACCAATTTTCAGCCATTTTGGAGTTTTGTATCCTTTCGTGCGTTGTTTTTGCTAATTTCCCCGGACTATATAAGTAGGTATGGTTATTTACATGATATTAAAACAAAATCAAAAATTTTTAAAATTTGTGTCTGGCTGTATGTATGTTTGTCTGTATGTCTGTCTGTTTTTTTGTCTGGGCTAATCTAGGAAATCGCTAATTAGAGTGCGATGGGACTTTCACTGGAAGATTCAGTACTTTCACGGGCATGTTTTAGGCTATTTTTATACGCTTTATATTAGCTTCATCTGTATGAATGGACGTATGTATGTAGGTAGCCACATCTTGCAAACTTGATCTTAACCCACTTCCATATAACCGATCAACTACAAATATTGCACATTTTGTATATTTCGCGTGACACTGGCCATTTTGTAAAAAGATCAAGATAGCGATTCCAAGATGGCGGCCGAATCTCGAAATTGGTCTTCCTGACCCCCGACATGTGTATCAAATGAAAGGGTATAATAAGTAGAATACAATTAGATATGAGGTGTCATTTAAAATTTAAAATGACGGCCAACACAAAATGACGGAATACCTTTTTATTTACAACGCGTTCGGTATGGGTATCAAATGAAAGGAAATGACAATTACTATTAGCTGAGTGGCGTTCAAAATAGTGGCTAATACAAAATGGCGGATTACTTTTTTCTTTAGAGTGCGGTCGGTATGGATACCAAATAAAAGTGTGTGACGAGTATAGTGCAGGAAGCTGTGTGGAGACGTCATTTTAAATATCGGTCACTACAAAATGGCGGAAGACATATAATAGATTAAAAAATAAAAGATAAAAAATATAGTTTAAAAAACTTAAAAATACGCTTTTATTTTAAAATCAACTAAAAAGTAAAAAATAATTTTGAATGTAAAGTTTTGATTGCTCCAGTCAGTATATTGAAACAACCTACCTTTAAATGTGGAGCGCTAGCGAAAAGTTCCGGTGTTAATGAAATAAGAATATAAGCAAAGGGTCACAAGCTTTTTTACATTTTGAAGGGTAGGTTGTTAGGCCAATATGAGATCAGGGTATTAGCAGAAATTGCTGCAACTTTACTCACATCAAGAAAAACATCTCATTCTTACAGTGAATTGTTAATCTTATCTATGAACATTTTTGTGTTGCCAGTGTTGTGCGGACGGGATGACCAGCTGCTAAAACATGATACGAGGAAACATGGAAACGGGAAGCGGCAACGGCATTTTACAGGATCAAATCAGTAGTGTTGTCTTATAATGTTGCCAATGTTCGTTTCAAGCCGAAATGTATTTATGCGATTTTTTAAGGGCGCCAACTTGAGAATTTTTGAGCGACAGAGTGGGAGCCAATTTTGTAAAATTGATGACTTTTTAGAGCTCTTTTTTCGGGAAAAAATGTTGCGGTGGAACATAGGGCAAGTTCTGCACAGGGTGCCAATTACCTGGGATCGTCAAAACTACGCGCACGAAACGTATTCAACATATTGCAACGCACGCGGGTTTTCACTAGTTCCCGATATAATCCGGGCCTATGGAGCGGTCGTCCTATCAGTTTTTTTTCGAAGGTGGAAGAGTGAAAGTGTGTAATTGTAGTTATTACGACGAAGACAAGGAAAGAGGACAGGAAAAGCTTTGCGCCGTAGATTTGTACGAGATAAGTACCTCAAGTTAGTGACGTTAATTTGGACTTATTTTGTTGCATGCGCATATTTGAGTTTCCAGTTAATTGTTTTGTTTTGGAGAAGATTTTATAAATAAAAATGAAGAGAGTGAAGGTGTTAGTAACTCGGAGGTGTGTTCTTTGAAATTATTTTCTTTATTTCTCTGTGTATTAGTACGTGGACCTGAAAAAACCAAGTGGACCCCTCATTAAGCTACAGAGTACCTACGTGCAGAAATTGGCACTTAACAAAACGCTGCACCATTTTCAGGACTATTCTCTTAAAATTATGGGAACGATTGCCTAGCCCTAGATATTCAGTTCAGCAATTTTGTAAAACACCATATACATTTTTTTTCGTTTAGGGGGTTTTCGACTTGAACTTATCGGTAAACAGTTTTACGAGCTGGCAGCCCTGCACCTGGAATTCTGAGTCCGTTGTTATCACCTCACGAACGTAGTGCTATTAAGCGGACCGGAGCTTTCTTTCTCGATCAACGGTGCTCTGTCAGGCTTATGTCAGCGAGTATATATCTTGGAGTCCCTTGACTACCATCAGTTGCGTGGATACCATGAGCAGATTACGTCATTTGGTTTCCAATGCACCGCTTTGGTGCTCCCACCCCTAATCCTTTGTATAGTAGAAAACACTGTTCGAAGGTCATATTAATTTTTTTCGTATTTTTTAGAAACCTTCAAGATCCAAATCCTGTGATTTACCATAACATCTCTCTCTGCTTTAAAATTGTATGGAATCATATCTTTGGATTTAAATGTAGATAATAGCATGCAAAACAAATCAACTTCAACATCAAATTCTGATTTAGGTTAAATCAATATTCTGATTTAGGTCATATATTTTCGTCATTGTTTATAATACGCACTTTACGGCAATTCAACCTGCTCTTGACCTTTTCGGAAAATCTCACAAGTATGCGCCTTTATACTAATGAAGCAGTGCACAAAGTCAAAGATAATTTATGCACCCCCCATCTTAAGAATTAATTTCTGCACCCTCGTTTCTTAACGCTCTTTTTCTTTCACCCTCACACTTTGTGTCAGGTGCTAGAACTAACAAGACAAATGACATGACGAAGACATCATCACATAACAGAATATGACATTTCCATTGTCCGTTGATTAGCATTTAACGACTATTATGGAAATAATGGAGGACGGAAGCAGTAACTGTCTGTTATAGTTATGGTGGTGATACTATGGATGGTAGGTAAGTTAGGTTTAAAGGTAGTTTCGTTTTAAGTAGTTAAAGGGGATTGGAATGGAAACTGCGATGAAACTAATCTGCATATTAAATAATCAATTAAAACCTAAACCCAGCCCCACCCTCGTAATGCTAAAAGGCTTTCGGAATAACTTTTTCTTACATTAATCCACTCATAATGGAAACAGAACTCATATCCTATATCCTATAAGCTGCTTCCTTCCAAACAGTGAGGCCATGTACTTAAAAGGAAACCTAATCCGCTTAAAATGAATGATAAGGTCCTTTCCACTTCGCCCTGGCCGACATGCCCCAGCTAGAGCACCTTGCAGTTGTACACAGCCAGTGTGTGATGCTCTTTCCGTGTTTTCTGTTTTCCCAAATATTTCCACAAATGTCCGGGAACAAATAGTTTGCAGGGATTTGTATGACCAAACAATATCCTCCCGTAAGACCAACAATCAACAATTTACACAACAATCGACTATGTAGCGAAGGACAATCGGATAACCGAATGGAATCGGTTCATCAATCTATGATAAGGGCAGAGGACTCAGCCAGGATTCAACAAGTACTGATATCCAGCTGGAGGGCGGCACAGACGTGTGTGGGTGTGTCTATGTATAGGTAGCATTCCCAACAACTTCCGGTTATATTGATTTGCTTAAAGGTTCGAGCAAGGATACACACAAAAACTCAGGTGTTTAGATGGCATACAATTCAATCTCGCCATATACAGCAAGGATGCTCGTTCTAGGACGATGCTGCTGCTGCTGCAGGCTTGTGATGATGATGATGATGATGAGGATGTGTGAAAATTTAGTTTTCTTTTTTCCTTTATCCTTTTTTTTTATATGCATTTATCAAAGTTTGAAGAGCGTTTACCAAAGTTTTTTGCTTTCTCGCTTCAGGATTTAAAAGTTTCCCGGATTAAAGCATTAACATTATTCATGTGAAATTGTTTAACAAGTCGGAAAATGGCATTCTGCATCATGAATTGCGGAATTTAGTGGAAAACTATAGTTTCCATGCTGAATAAGTGATGCTTTCGGAGAATAAGGCTCCTAGTGATTATGATCATATTTAACTTGCAAATTCGCCGCCGCTTTGCTGCTTTATAACGAAAATATTTGAATGCCTTTTTATGAGTGGAATGTGCTCACATGTTTGCCGGCTCGCCTTGGCTTGGAGTGTGAAGTTGTAAAAGTTTTTATTTTGCTTCTTAGTCGGGAAATTTGTTGAATAAGTACGCGCAAAACTGGGGAAATCTTTTCAATACATTTTTCTGTTGTAGTAAATTTATGCTGCAGAATTGAGAGAGCGAGTGAGCTGGTGATGTTGTTGACTATTGAGGGTTTAAAAAGAAACTTATCAATATTGTTTTTGTAGTAGAACGAGCAGCCGTGGAAAAAACAAATAGGTACATACGAGGCTCTATGAATTTGATTGATTAATAAAAAAAACTAACAATATCCAAATTGATCATATTCTAGATAATACTAGACATTGTAGTAGCATACTGGATGTAAGGAGTTACCGAGGAGCGAATGTGTACAACACCCACTACTGTGTAGTTGTTGCGAAAATGAAGTCGAAATAGCTAGAGACTAGCGATACCACAGGGTGGACTTGTTTGGTATCTTCTTTCTTTTCTTCTTTGATCCGTTAGCTGCAACGGCTACGATGATCTTGGTATTGCTGGGTGTCGAACTCCATTCACCATTCGTTTCCATTCTTGACGGTTTTTGGCGACGTCTCGAGCCTCGATAACTGATAATCGTAGCGTGGCAAGAGGTTATCATCCATTAGGCAAACATTTTCAAACCACCCTAGTCGGCGTTTTTGTATTTCTTCTTCGATCACTGTCTGTTCATTGCATCTTTGCCTAACTGTCTTATTTCGAAGGCGATCGAGGGGTGAGACACCGAGAATCTGCCTCAAACATCGTATTTAAAGACCTCGAGCCAAGCTTGTTGACGTCGGGCTTGAGCAGTGCTCACGTTTCCGATTCAGAAAAAAGAATCGGAAGGCTCGACGTTCGGTAAAGGCGTACTTTCGTTTTGATGGTGATATTTGTTCGTTTCCACACACACCATTTGAGCGAGGCGAATGTTGCTACTGCCTGGCCGATGCGGCTGTGAATGTCGGCCGTCGATGCCACTTCATTTTCCTCAACTAATGATCCCAAATATTTGAACATCGGAACTTGTTCGATTTGGGTTCCATCGAGGTGAACACTGGCTTTCGATCCGACCGCTATGAGCCGCCTAACGGCCGGACTGTCTGGTACAGCGTCAGGTACTCTGCCTCGACGCCACTTCTTTCATGTCGGCCGCAACGTTATTCCAGTACGCCTCTCGTTCCGATTTCATTATCTGTCGAACTTCTTTATTCAATCTTCGGTATTGCTCGAAATCGACGTTTTTCATTCTTCTCCGCTGATCGACGAGGTCCAGGCGGCTGTTTGAAATCTATGGCTGCGTCCGTTTACGGATATGTGGACATAGCTCCATTGCACACTCCACAATAGACTCCGATAATTGCTATTCTTCTACACAGATATCGTCCGGTATTGCGAGCGCCGCGACTCTGTTGCATAATGCCGTTTGAAACTCTTGCCCAACGGTCGGGTCCCGTAAACACTCCCAATTATTTTTGGCGTGTTGGCGCTGTTTTCTTTATAACCGCATCGTAATTTCGCACGAACAAGTACATGTTCCGATCCGCATTCGGGCCGATGCATTGCCCGTACTTCGATCGATCGAGCGTCGATCGGAATCTTGCGTTTATCAAAACGTCATCTAACATTGACGAGTCGTTTCCGGATGGATTTCGCCAGGTGACTTGGTGTTCGGGCGAATGGCGGAAGTTGCTGTTGTCAACGATCAAATTGTTTGACGCTGCGAATAAAAGGGGGAGTAAGTCGTTGTTGTTAATTACTGCGTGTCCGAATCCATCGTTCCTTCCCAGCCGGTTCGATCTGCTCCTGAATGTGCATTAAAGTCCCTCGCGAGTATGATTAATTCGGTTCGAGGTGTCGTATCCAGAGTCTGTTGAAGTCGCTCTTGTTCGCGTCCGGGCTGGGCTTGGTTGGCGCATAATCGGATACGATATGGGTCATAATCGTTGCACCAATAGTTATAACCGCCAAACGCCCGAATATCAGTTGGAACGCGATAACACTGCTGGGAGCCTATCGGTCCACTATAAACGACGTCGGCCTCTTGTTTCTCACCACTGGAATAGTAAAGCGTCGTCGTTTCGTTGATTAATGGTGGGACGATCGTCATTGTCCTGGATCCGGTATGTCGTAGTTCCGATAGTATCCTCGGTCCCCAGCGTTAGCATAAGTCAATTTGGCAGGTCGACCACCCTCCTCCTTTCACGCCCTGGACTTGAGAACTGTGCAAAATGAAGAGGGAAGAGTGTAGAACATAAGTGAGAGTACGTGCTTCAATTTATAGAAGAAATGCGAAAACTTCGTTTAACAAACTGGAGAGAAGTAGCAATACGTAGAGATGACTGGAAGAAGAGACTTCAAGAGGCCTACAAGGACTGTAGGGTCCTTTTAGACGACTTTTTCGAAATTTCTGAGTCCAATCGAATACTTAGGTTTTACTTAAAGTAGCATCATCGAACTCTCTTCAAAATTTCACCTTCGTTAACGAATAATAATGAATTGCACAACATATGTACGCTGTTACTTACCTTTGAAGATACTGAAATGGCGAACTGTCCATTCCTGCCTACCCCTGTCCATTCCGCACGACGATTCCCCAGCGATCTTGTTCTCATTCTCCCAATGGCTTTAAACGATCAGCTGACCAACTACCGGCCAATAGCAATTGGAGACAACATAATACCTGACTATCGACTACGTCAACAAAGCGAAAGGTGTCTAAGATTTAACCAAATTCTAAATGGCAAACAGTACGGCTTTAAATTTAAAAGATCCATCGGTGACTTCTTAGTGTGTCTAATAGAACACCTCAACCAACGATCCATTCATTTGGTAAGTATAGTTTAGCCGCTTTAGATATCCCCAAGGCTTTTGATAGAGTATTCTCATTTAGTTAAACTATTGGCATTGACTAAGCTTTAAAGACTGGATTGAGAGTTTTCTTTCTGGCCGTTAAAACCAATGGAACATTGGAAGTTTTTACATAAGCAATTTTTTCTCAAGTCAAAATGTACAACGCAATTATAAACGAAAAAATGTAACATATTTCACATTGTATTGACCGCAAAATACTGACCACGGACAACACTACTTCATTTTCACGTCTTTAACTTAAACAGAATTCAAAGCCCTGAAATATTGTTTACATGGACCTCCTCTACTAAATATAATATTTCACTCAAGATTGCTCATATAAAAATCAGAAGAACGAAAACAACTAAGCAGATTGCAACCGCAAGAATTTAATACGACAAACAATTCGAACTCACATTGCGCAGGTAAGTGCGCAGGTAATTCTAACAAAAGTGCAAGTCGTTGAAAGCTTTGCGATTCTTGTTGACCATATCGTTGAACCGGAAGTTGTTGTACGAGGTCTTGTTTGTCGTCGCACCAAAATCGGACGTTTTCTTCACCAGTGTTGTCGAGTCCTTGGATTTTGTTGCATTCTGATCGTTGCGAACTTGCGTCGCATTTCCTGGTTTGCAGTAGTTGTTGCTGATTCGGACCATCTTTAAAGCTGATGCTCGGACAATTTCGCAGTTAACTAGCTCAAGGCACGTGCTGGAGAAAGACAAGTACTAGCAGTTCTAGTTGATTCCCAGAATTTCCTCGACGCGATCCTTTTATGATGTCCAAATGCTTGGCCAAACTGTGAAATAAAAATGTCGGATTTTACAAAATATATTTTTATTTGAGAGTGAAGATCAACTTACTTTAAAAATGACAGCAAGTTGCTCTTTGGCTTGATGAAGTATAGCATTGACACATACAGTTCAGCTAGTATCGATGATTGTTGATCTGCTGATGTTGCTGAGATCTAATCGGCGCAACAATTCGCGAAAGACTGGTGGATAGTTAGTCTCGTGAAATGCATTTAAATAGCGCTTCATGCACGTGATCGGCGACATGCAGGCCTGTGCCTATATTATATATTTTTATTTTTGCAAACAACTTTTCGCACTTTTATTTAATTGAAATTTTTTTCCACCTGTTGTTTGTTGTTTTACACATCGGAAATAGGAAGAAACTTAGATTTATTTTCATTTTAACTAAATTTTTTTAATTTTTACGAGCAAACTTTAAAATTTTTTACAATATTAAATCTCAACTCTGTAGCGAAAAGAAAAACACTTTCAAATATTATGGACTATTCTATTCGTAAAGATTTTAACATAACACTCAGCTGGAATTTTTATAATTTTAAAATTTTACGAGATTTATCACTTTTTTCCATTGCACACGAAGCAGACACTATTTAAACACTGTTTTCTCCATTGTTCCATCCAATCCTTCTATGTCTAGACAAGTCAAACCGAACGAACTAAATAAAAACTTAATGATATCTCAGCGATCTACCAATATCCCAAAAATATTAAACCTTTGTAAATATCTTATATATTAATAGGCAAACAAAAAGTTTGTACACGCTAAGGCTTTTTTGTTCGTGGACCGATTTCGTTTAAATTTTCAGAAAATGTTCTTTTTATGGCATAGTTTTGTAATAAGGAATTTCAACGAAATCGATTCACGAATAAAAAAGTTATAGCGATTTTAATTTTTCGAATTTTAAAAAGCCGTTGGAAAATTTGAATTTTTTGTGAGCATCAAGGTAGAGCTGAGTAGCCTACGATTGACACAAATGCCGTTTCAGTGAAGCGAATGAGAAACAGAGAAAAACAAGCATTTGTGTAGATTTTTGGCGGCATAACTGACTTAAAAAAACTCGGTCACTTTGTGCGTGCATTTTTTTTATACTCTTTTGTGTATAGTATTATTGAGTTGTATTGTTAGTCCATTCAAAACGCGCGTTATGGTGTTCCAAAATTACACCGTTAAGAAAATCGAACCCTAAACGTTTTTGGGGTCGCTGATCACGAAAATCGAGGTCTTCGAAATGCCAAGACAACGACGGGGACGCTCGAATGTCGATCTTAGATCGCTTCGCGAAAATACTAGAAATCGCGTTAGAAATTTACGTAGTGCTAATGAAATGAATGTTGTAAATAATGAATTGAATAGTGGTGTGAATGAAATGAATGTTGATGCATTTCATAATGAAATGTTTATTGATGGTGTTGCACCTTTAGAAATTTTGACTGATTCTTTTAAATGTGCTTTGAATGTTATTCCGGTTAATTTTGATTCGTTTTCGTGTGGTTCTTTTAGGCTGGCCGCACACGTACGATTTCTGTGTTCGGTTTCCGAATTCGGTTTCCGTACTCGGACAACCGAATGCAGGCATTTCATACAAATAATTCTACTTACCGCGCACGTTCTTAAATATTCCGTTCGGAAACCATTCCTGATATTCGGTTCGGAAGCCAGGACTTGCGTTCGGAATATCCGAACGGAAAAAAACCGAATGGCGTCATCCCGAACGCAGCGCTTACATACATTTTTGCTTAACCGGCGCACACGTCAGGAAATTTCCATTCGGAACCGCGCCAGTGCTGTGCCGAGTACATTTTATATTTTGTTGTATTTTGTGGCAGTATTTTTTGTCGATCCGTCGATTTTTGTCGATTCCTAATACAAAAAACCGAACGTCTGCGCTAAGTTCACGGAATCCCGAGTCGGAATTCCGAATTCGGAAACCGAACACGTACGGTTTCCGTGTTCGGCCAGCCTTAATATGAGTTGTCATTTTTGTCGTGCCAAACATTTTCTGACTGAATTAACTTTACGTAATACTGAGGCATTTTCATAAAGGCAAAGTTAATTTACCTCCACTTTCTCAAAATTACATTTTCAATAATTTTTTTGAAGGATTAACGTCGAATGAAAGTGGTATTAAAAATCGTTCTAAATTTTTTTTTGCAAATATTCGTTCGTATAATGCTGCCTTTGCAATGATTAGCTCTAAGTGTAATTTGTCAAATGACACTGCAAATGGAATATCATTTTAAAATCCATAACATTTTCTATCACCGAACTGGTGCCTTAATTCCTGGCTATGGCCGACCTCCATGTTATACACAATTGTATTTCTATGATGTAGATACTGCTGCTAATCATAGAATAAATAGAAACGCGAATATTGAATGTAATATTGATATTATGCGTGAAATAGGTTTGGAGTTAGATCGGATTAATACTTTTGTTCACTCATTCAGGTCCATGTATGAATATTGTCAAAGACCTGAGAATATTGCAGCAGAAGTTTCTATGATCATAAAAGTTAATAACCAAGTTGATATTCGTCGTTTCAATGATGCTGTAGTAACTGATGTTGCTGCTATTTTCCACCACATAACCAAGCAAGACGTCATGGATGCGATTAAAAAAATCCTGGGAAATTTAAGATGCTCTGGAGCGACAATGGAAATATTTCATAGTAATTAAAAATTCGCCATTGCGTATAATTTTTTTTTTAAATAAAAATATCTAAATTGAATTTAAATTCGAACAAATCGTGAATTTTATATATTTATTGTTTTTGTGACCGAATTTCGGTAACGGGGATCCCAACTAGTAGTTTTTATTTCACGAAAGTCAAGTGTAAGAAAGCGATTTTTGGAATTTGTGCTCGCAAAATGTCGGAGATGATTTCAAGCTAATCTTGCACATTAAGGCAGCAGGTAAGGAGCATAGTCGATAGTGCAACTAAAACTCGATATTGCATCAGAAAATTACTTTTAAGCTGTTTTGCACAACAAGTCCAAAGTTCATGCGCAGTGGACAATTAGAAGAATATAATTTGAAACAAAAAGGAATTTTTGAAATACTCAAAAATATGACAACAAATTTTTAAAATTAAAATTTGATATTTTTGAACGAACTATGTCACCAATAATATTTCGAAGTTTAATCTTTCAATCGGCCTGAAAATTTTCTTCTAGACTCATATGAGGCAACATTTAAATGCCTTAAAGATTTTACGTAAATAAACAATAATAAAAACATTCAAATTTCAAAAAGTGTATTTTAATAAAAGGAAAATTTGGATTTACAGTGACTTAAAAATGTAATCCGCCATTGTCTTTAAGTTTTCCCTTTTTGTGTAGCAGGAAAAATAGCACTGTTACAAATCAATAGTGAAAATTTTAGTTTTACCAACCATTCAGACCAGCACCCTTGTTCTCCTCGAATTCTTCTCTGCGCGCCCGACAAAATGTTGCACGCATTCAATGGACAATGTCTTCTTCAGGACTAAATCCACTGGATCCGGGAACAAACTCTCCAAACATTTGTGTTTTTGTACGGATTTTATCAAGCCTAATGGAAACTTGCACATGCTAGACCCATACCGTGATAAAGGTTATTAACAACTCCTCCAATTTTCGTCCAGTTCCTATTCTCTCCAAAACCATAGACAATACAATCAGCAAAAAGCTTATAATAGGTTTTCATCAAAACGGTCCAATGGGGACCTTTAAGAGTATCGGACAAAAGAGCTAGCTAGACAAAGTTTACATCAATTTGCTGAGCCAGGACTGCATGCTCTAGATATCTTAAAGGTTTTCGATAGAGCATGGCATTCAGCTTTTGGTGTTGATTCAGTTCTGCAGAAATGCATTGAAAGTTTGCTTTCCCGTCCTTCAAAGTAATACTGGATAGCGTCAAATCCAAACCACGCATCATCTATACCGGGGTCCCCCAGGGTTCAATTTTGTCATCTGCTCTTTGTGAATCTTTATAAATGACTTACAATAACTCCCGTCTAGTGACGGCTTTACTAATGACGTTACCCTGCGACACTCTTGTACTTTCTATAACGCAAGTCAAGCTCGCGCCAAATCCTGTCTTGATCCTCGCAAATATCTGTCGGACTCAATCAACAGGAACACTGAACTCATTCTTGATTGAATCGATACGAATTCAATTATTCAAAATGAAGTTCTGTCGTTTTTCTCACAAAGGCTGTAATGCCTACCAATTCGTGTCAGAGGACGGTGTAATACTAATGTCTGATCCCCAGTCAAGGCTTGAAATTAGCCAAAGATTTGCGATAGAATGAGCACATATTCCAAATCGCCAAAAGAAGCATCCTTTCGCAGTCAGCAGTTCAAACGTAGAAATCAAAAAGAAAAAATAAAAATAAAAATAAATAAATAAATTCGGTGCTTATCTTCCCCTACCATGATAGTAACATTGTTTCTTCCTTCTAGTCGTCGCCTAAAGTTCTCTGGTGGAATGTGGAGTTAGGAGATTGTTCAGTAGGACACAACTTCCTGAGCAAACAGGTTCACTATAACAGGTTCCAATAAGGAGTAGAAGCGTTCCAAAAGGACTGCCTGAAGGAAGCATTGTGAAAACCTGCAGACTCTACCACAGGCAACTAGATTACAAAAGCTTCTCTCCAAAGACTCCTTTAACGGAGTGTGCCTTCTGAAAACGCAGGGTGGTTCATAAACCTCTAACCCCTCCACCTCTATGAACCTTGAGGTGTCTGCTCATCGAGCACTTCTCAGGGTCAATCCTCCAGACCGCTTATTCCGGGGATGCTATGTACAGTAATAGAACCGTTCCAAACCGTTATTTTCGTAGATTTTCTGGTAACACCTTCGACCAGGACAAGGTTAAATGAGCAGTTACTTTTTTTCAACCCGGAGGAGATGATAGTCTCCAGCACAACTTCAGGAGTTCTTCGATCTTATTATCCACAATCTTGCCTGTCTCTTTAATTGGGGATATATTGCAACCTTAATCTAGCCCCCCATGTACGGCTATAGTAGCACTTACACAATCTCGGACTGTCTCAGAAGAGACAGAGTGCCGATGAACGCCTGCATGAAAGGCGAAAAGATCTTGCTTAGAAGAGGAACGGAGAGCTTATGAGCCTCGATCAAGTGCGGTCATCAAAGACCTTCTAGCCTTCGTTCGAAAAGCAGACGGTCTCTTCCGTTCCTGGAGTATGTGGACAATATTCCTAAATTGGCCCCGGTTTTCAGCATAATAATAATAATAATTAAAAGGGCCCCAATCATATTTTAGCCCCGGGCCCCGCAAGATGATTTTAACATTCCGCATGACCGCTCATCTTTCTAGTCATTGCGTCTTGAAGTGACTAACGACATGACACAAGACACATGACGGACACAAGAAAACCTCGGTGATGAATCCGTGCAAATTTAGCTTTCTTTAATCCGATTGGCTCTTTCTCTCTTCCTTCTGTTCTCCTTTCGACCACGCTACAAAGAAAGAGTTCGTTTATAAATACAACAATTAGACTGTGGAACAATATTACCCAGTCAGTATTTTCGAACTCTTACAGTTTGAATGCAGGATTCATTGTCGTTTCTTTGAACAGCCTCATGCCTCCTCACACTAATCTAACAGCCTAACTGAGCTTACTACAAAAACATTGTATCAAGTTATGACCAAGTGGTATTACAAAAGGTGATTCCTTAGCTTATATCTGCCACAAAAAAAATGGAAGAAAGTCGCGCTAATAATATGTTGGTTTCTTTGGTTCTAAAATTACCACAGATTACAGAGTTTAACGAGCACGCACTCGACTGCTATCAGCTCTTATTAAGCCATTATTTTTTGGTTGCTTAAACACACCTAGTCAACGAATACATCTCAATTCCTCTCCGTAATGGACATAATGCTCGCAATAACAGCAAATTACAAGACAAGAATTTACACAATAAAAAAAGATTGTCCCAAAGCCCATCCGAGCAATATTTTTGTAATTTCCCGTATCTGAATGGAATCATTGAAAATTGGGCATGGGGCAATAAATAACAATGTAATACCGAGACTTAGCTTGCCAATAAAGCCATCGATTACTGCCAGCTCCCTCTCTCTCTTCAGCGCATTAATTTCGCCAAAGTACGAAACACTTTGCAATGTCAATAAGAGCTTATCGCACCTCATTCAGATCAATTGTATCCACCCCAAAAATGTCGCCTGCCGCTTACCTAATCCTAATTTTATTTATTGCCATTTTATATCAAATTAAATCTTTTTGCACGTCGCCACGTTGTCCGAATAATATTTCATATTGATTTCGTTTTAGTGGTCAGAAAGCAAAGGCCATCTGCTCTATGTATATAACTTCGGCTGAGCAGTCTGTCCCGGAGCGCCATAGTTGGGGCTAGTGCTGGGGGCCAGGGCCCAGTTTTCAGATGTTTATACGAAAACGTGAAAGTTCATGAAATGAGCCATAAATCAGAGACTGGTAATCATAAACTTTAGGACGCGCTGTTTTGGTGCATGTAAACAGGAAGTTACGACATGTATTTTGCACAAAATTCCTCCCTGGGGATATTTATAGATGGCCGACCAGTAGACAACCGCAAATCAATAAATCGCCTTTTGATAGGCCACAAACACTTGTTGGCTCGGAAGAATGCTTTTATGGCCTGTGTATACAGCTGGATCCTTAGGACGTGGTTATATAATGTTTTGGCCTATGCTGGAGTAAAACAAAAAAGGATTTTGGGGGAAATCGTTTGATTCCCTATAGAGTGAGCTGGGTACACATTTTTGAAATATTTTAAATTCGGCAGCACTGCAGGATTTGTGTTTGCATTGCTCGGGAGCCATTCATGCCGTCGAAATGCAGCATTTCAGCCTTTGACGGATCGAATACAATTTATTTGGGAGAAGAGAGAAATAAAAGGAGGTTTGCGTCCAAATGTATGAGATAGCCTTCCTAATTCCTCTAAAATATAGAAAGGACGGGATGAGTTTCGTCAACCAACTAATGACATGGGCTTTGGTGGAGCAAGGATGGGCTAAGGAAGGGTGTGACAGGAGGAATTACGATTGTAAATAGGGACGAAGAAAGAAGGAATGTTATGTAGATGGGAAGGACCGTCGGGCTGCCGGGATTCGAACCCGGGACTCTTCGATGGTAGCCAGGCACCTTACTCCGTAGGCTACCGAGGCTCCATTTATTATTGTTAAATGATAATAGAGTTAATATAAGTTAATTTAAATCTGCGTCTTGAATTGAAGGCCGAGAGAACACAGCTTTAACTACATAAAAATTGATTTTTTTAAGTCCCAAGTCGCGAAGAATTGATTGCTAAAATTTAAAAAAATCTCTCTTATAATCCACGATAGAGGGAGTCGATAACTTCAGATAAAAATAGGTTTGGGTCGTCCGGTATATGGAACCCAGCCCTGGACTCTTCTCTTCGCTTATTCAATTATACTTATTAAACTCACTTTTTTCGAAGGCGTGGGGAGCCGAAAAGGAGCCGTTTTAGTGCCGTAAGAGCCAGTATTTTGATCCAACGTGGGCCTCGACTCATGCCCTGAGACTAAGAGTCGCATGCCTTAGCTACTGAGCTAGCCGGGCCTCAGTGATCTATCTTGGTTCGAGCTCAACAGGGAGTGAAAAGAAAAACAGCTCTACATTTAGGCGCACGGACTCAAACAAATTTTGGTAGTGGACAGTCGGGTGAGTCCCCCGGAGGGATCTCCGGAGGTACAAAGATCCGGCGGAAGGTAATACCACGTTCCCCTCCTGGAAAACGTTTAGTTTCGTCAGGACTGGATAGCTGATCCGTGCAGGATCATATAGTTACCAAAAAGGGCCTGATACGTGGAGATACCGATCGCCTCGTGGTGGGCACTACGACGGGCACATTCGATGATCGAGAGATGTCTATCCCACTAACGATGATCCCCCTTTAAATACGTCTGGATGGCGGCTAGGACAGATCGATTCACCCGCTCGGAAGCGTTGGGGTGAGGCGAATGAGGTATGGAACTACAATTTTTCCAAAAATTCCCGGTTTTGAAAAAAATCTTGGTTTTGATTTTCGTGGACGTAAAAAAGCCACAACAAAGGAGTTTTGCGCAATTTGCGTTGCGTCCTGTGGACGGACCATTACGCAGGACAAGCAAGTGCTACAAACTGTGTTGACGATCGCAATGAGCTCAATAAACAACAAAATTGAAATCATTATTGATTGGGGCCGCAAGAATCGTCTTCTTCTTTTCTGATCCGTTGGCTGGCGGTCCGAGTGGGACGTCCCCGCAACGGATACGCTGCTGTCGGTGCTGCTGGGTCCCGAACTCTATTCACGATTTGTTTCCTTTCTTGCCGGTTTTCGGCGACGTCTCGAGCTACGGTAACTGATAATCGTTCTTTCTTTAGGTCACCTTCGATATTTTTTGGATAGGTTTTCTTCAGTGCCGATCGCTTAATTCTCTAGTCTGCCGGACGATGCCAGAGTGGCAATCGGCTATCATCCATTCAGCAAGCATGTCCAAACCACCGCAGTCGACGTTTTTGTAATTCTCCTTCGATCAGTGTCTGCTGATCGCATCTTTGTTGAACTGTCTCGTTTCGAAGGCGATCGCGTAGTGAGACACCGAGGATCTGCCCCAAGCATCGCATTTGGAAGACCTCGAGCTTCTTAACGTCCGGTTTGAGCAGCGTCTACTTTTCAGATCCATAAAGATGAATCGGAAGGATCAAAGTTCGGTAAAGGCGTACTTTTGTTTTGATGGAAATATTTGTTTGCTTCCATATGCACCACGGTGATGCGGCTGTGAACGTCGGCCATCGAAGCTACTTTTGTCTCCTTAACCAATGATCCCAAATATTTGAACCTCGGACCATGTTCGATTTGGGTTCCACCGCACTTTGGTCTTTTCAGCATTGATTTTTAACCCGTATGACTGGACGTGGGGAATTCAATTCTTGAAAAACAAAATACTGTCTTATTTTCAACAGTGTTAGTGAACAGTATAAAACTCATGACCACTACTATCATAGCGATTGTTCCATCGAAATTAACGTTCTGTTGCCTCCATAGAAATCTTTTACTATCCTTCAACATAACCTCAATGCTAATCTAATCCTAGAATTAAGCTTACTACTACACATTGCACTATGACTTGACAACGACATGACGGACGGGTAGTACAAAGAGCAATTCCTTGGCTTAAAACTGCCACATAAAAAACATTAATTATTCCTGCTCTGTATGCTGTCCTGCACTAGCTACCTGACGTGTACATTCTCTAAAGCTCCACGTACCTTCATCCATTTGTTCTCGTATAGTTGCAAATTAAAATATTGGAGTACGGACCCACCTCTACCCATTAGTTCAACCAAGTCGAGAAATCATATGCAAAGTGGATTTGGAAGTAATTTCGAGAACCGAGGCATCCACATCCTGTGGAGATGTTAAAAAGAACACACGAAGCTTCCTTCCACCTTCCATAGAAGGAACCACAACGAACATATTTCACACGAATCTAACTAATTTTATAACAAATAATTGAAAATTAACAACTCTGAAAGTTTTAATCAAAGAATGGCTCACATCCAGCGTAATTGAGTTGTTGATACTTTTTAGCATTAACCCAGAAGTGAATTTTCACTTTATATAAGCCTTTGCCCGTGATCCTTGATGCTGTTGCAGCAGCACCGAAGACAGCCACTTTATCCCATTTTTATAAAGTTTCTTAAAAGCGAGTAAAAACCAATATGAGAGGAAATTCTTTTCCCAACCAGCCGCCCCCACCCCCAGGAAGGAGCGTCGTTCTATTTTATTTAATATTTTCCCCACACAAAAACCGCTCACTAAGGGAGGAACGATGGGAGGCGAAACTTTGATTTTATTGTGAATATTTTATGAAATTGTAATATAAACCCTTAAACTTTTAGTACCAGCTCATAGGACTTGAAAAGTTTCCCGTCCCGCCACCGTCGTCAGCCCTTAAACTTATCCGTGGCAGATTTCGGATTTTTTTAAGAGCTTTAAACTTTTAGTCCGTTTTAACCCTGTCGCAAAATGTAATTATGCAGCTGCTCTATTGGCTTAGTTCCAGGCCCAGGCCGGGCTCCTTCGGCATTTTCCGATCTGCACTTTTATCATAGATATTCCGCGTTAAGCTTCCGAAAATAAAAGTTTATTGCTAGAGCATCCGGATGCCGCCCTCCCGTGCACCGCATTCATGCCCAATAAATTTCCTGGATGAAGGTGGAAATGCTCCTGGACTGGGGGACGGAGGAGCGGCGTATGGGGACGCTCTTCGATGTTATGCTCGTGACTAATCGATAGAGCAATGAAGATAAGGCACTTATGCTGCAGGATGGAGACGATGGCTTGCCCATATCCGTGGGGTTTAATTTTTGCCATAGTTATGTGTGCTGCTGTGCTCAAGGATCTGGAGTGGGATTCCTTGGATGTACGTACGTGGAGCACTAGCTCCTAAAGGTAGATTGAAATTGACAGGAAAGGATTATCGATAATGATTAATTTTTTGTTTTTGCTTCGGGGAAACTTCGTCGTGGTTAGCACAAGTCAGAAACATAATATTGAGTTATTTATTAACTTTCTGTGTCTGTTTGGCTTGAGCACCGATAAATGGAGAGCGCCAATTTTGTCGTTTGCCGCTTGAGTTCTAAAATCGCAAAAAATACACTCAGAGCAGGAGCAGATTGTATACGGTGGTTTTATAGAGGACATAGGTACTCCATTAAACCGCGTATTGGTGTACACAATCTGAAGGGATGAATGATACTTCGTGAATGTGCTGCTAGCCATAGACTCCGGATAGTATAGGCGATCTTCAGTCTAAATTACCCTCCCATGGTAATGCGAAGTGACCGCCCATTACCTTTAGCAAAATTTATGAGGATGGACCACTTCTCAACGCTCCATATTCTTCTGGGGATTCCATCATCCCCAACAGGATTTACATGGCTTGTTGGATATCTCTGAGCCCATTCAGCAGGATGCCGAATTTGGCCCTATGAAGGGAAATTTTCGGGATCCATCTTCAATAAGGACAGTCTGATTCGCAAACAATCGTGGAGTATGCAGAGTCACTTCTTTATTGGAAGAAGATCTCCTTAGAGGCCGACCTGCAAAAGTGCGTTTTAAGAAGACGGCGCAGCACGAAAACGTTAAGGGCTGCCTGCTCCCGCGTAGAGGCTGGAGAGAGATACCGATCTTCTTAATAAAAAAAGGGTTAAATCCCCTCCATCCTTTCCAGGCCACAATAGCCCGTCAAAAGGGCGAAGACTCCTGCTATATGATTAGAAAAGCCGACTGAAACGCTTTCAGAAAAGAAGTCCAACGCACCCATAATGAAGCCTAGAACGGCTCCAAAGCTAACCTTCTGTCAAATGGCAAAAAATTTCAGAATAGACCACGGAACAACCAATTGCCGTACAAGCGATAGCCGAGTTAAGATAGGGCTCTGTACAGCCCTGGTTCCTAGGAGTTCGCTATGCATCTGGGGTGGCTGTGAGATGTGATGAGCCACCTTAATTCCTGGAAAGAAGAAAACCTCGTCGATGTTGGCAAGGATGAGCTTCCGCGCAGCCATGATATAGTCTAATACTTCCCAGCTACATGAGAAAACTGCAATGGCAAAATGTTAAAGTGGGTAGAGGTCTACAACAACAATCTTCCACAAATTGCACAGCCCAGCATTCACCAAGATGACGTTCTCTGTGGAAAAGGACAACTGACGAGCTGAGGCCGACCGGTGTCGAAATTGGCTATAAGTTTGGTTGGTCACAGCTTAGGGCCAGGGAGGCACAAAAACCCATGACGAAAACTGCTCTACCCAGCAACCGCGAGCATTTCCGCGCCGATCACCAAGGAAGCAGAAACCTCGAGGTAACAACAGGAGGAGTCTGCTATGGGAATGGAAGAGGTAAGCTGCTCGAATGTGAGGATAGTGACAACTGCATTTAGTGGACTGCTTCTAACAATTAGAAATGGATTGGGTAAGTTCTAATGCAGCACTGCATCCTGCCTTACTCTTTCGGCCGCGAAGGTAGTATGGCCAGGAGCTTTAGGCATGTCCAGACTTGTAATAGCCTCGGCCTATCCTCGTGATTATGAACATGGGGCACGAACCTTTATCTTTTCTAATATGATTAGGCCAGAGGTGATTGATTTGTTTCTTGCCAGCGTTTTCGTCAGTTCCAGAATACTGAACAAGCAATGTCTCAAGTGAGCCGTCAATAGCTGGCCACAGATATATAAGGTTTGGCTTGAGAGCTCCTCGGAAATCCTCGAAAATATTTAGAGTTCCTCGGCAGACTAACTGGGAGGCATATCACACAGCCCTCAGATAGGAATCAGGCGCAAAGATAATAACGGCTATCGCTTGTACGGCATCACTGAGGCCGATCGCGACCTTGTCTCTGCAAATCTGCGCGTAGTAGCAACCGAAGGGTTAGGAGTGAAATAATGCAAAGAGAGTTTGTTAGCCTATTTAATAGAGCTAAGGTCTCGGACGTGGGATATGAGACTCCGGTGACCTTACCCTAAATCCGTGCATCACCACCACTTACCTGAACGGGTGAATCCCCTACTGGAAGAGGACTCAAAAGCCTTGGAGAGAACTATTAGGGAACTAAACACGAAAGTTCCGTTTTCCGAGGACCATCTTCAGCCGTTATGCCATCCTATCGCTCCTTTTTTCGCACATCCTATTACCAATATCGAACAAGCAGAACACCTCACACAGGCACATCTGTTTTCCACAAAAATGCAATATTCTAACCAAAAGGTCTTTTAATTCATCACACCTTTTTACAACAGAACATTTAGAAAAAAAAATTATTAAAAATTGGTTTGAAAAAAAAACCCGCCCTGGTACCACGACGTTTTCTTTCTTACAATTGAATGAGGCTCCTCCAGTACTTCGATACGGCGTCTCTAGCAGCCTTAATGGTGACAAGATGAGTTGCCTTTCAGGCAATTCTGGACCCAGAGCCGCGCTATTGGGACTAGCTGGCAGTTGTGGCTCTGTTATCTAACCACTTCCAGCCTTCCAATTTATTATGAAACCCTAATACTTTTAAATACCAAATACCTGTATACCTATAGGTGAATTTGGTTCCTGAAGGTGCTCAAATGTTTCCTTCAGATGACTGTGGGCAGGATGATCTCACTCCTTCCCACGCTCCAAGGCGGAACTAGGACTTCAGCTTTGACTCTGCCACTCTTCAAACCCGTGGGATGTGGTCCTGATGAAGCGTATACCCGAATCAGTCCTTTTTTCCTTTGTTTCAGGTTAATTAAACATTCAAATTTAACAAAAAACTGAGTAAAAAACAAGGATGATTGCTCTCTAAAAGGCCAAAACAAACTCTTCGCATATCCTTTTTTCCTCTCTCGAAAACTGGGGTTTTTCCGCCTACCGTTTCTATCTCTCCTTGGAAAAATCTCAGTGTTTTTCCTATTTTTTGTAATTATTTAATCCTCGTATACATAGGCCATTTTTCCTGGAATCAAAATTCAATTTGTGAACGCCCGCTGCCTTTACAATACGAATTGCCAAATCAATTATAGGCTCTATCGAAAGGCTGAACCTGGAAGAATTTAAAGACGGGGTTGGCACAGTAACCCGATAAAATAGGCCGCAGTCTTTTCAATATGTATATATAATAAATACTTTTTAACTTGACTGCAAAATACGTTCTTTTAAAGCAAGAGGGGAGTAATGAAGCAATTTATAGTTTTAAAATGTCAAAGACAGAAACGTTGATTTAAGTAGGTTAGGCAAAAGTTAACATCCCATTGACTCGCATATAGAAGGGTTTCGACAGAAATCTACTGAACTCCTTAAACTCGGCGAAACCCACAAGAAATGTACTCTCAGCAAGGAACAGGATCAAATCGGCCCACAGTCAACCAAACAGAAACTCCTCATACCAGGAAAAACATAAATCCACTGATTTATTGCAAAAATGCTCTCCTGACTATGTAAAGATGAGAAGTAAAAATTCTCTCTCAATCCTTATAAAAACTAACAAAAGCGTTGAACCAAGTTGATACAGTATAACAAATCGAATGAGCAAATATAAATCGTATATCTGAAATATATCCTTCTTAGGCTTTGGGTATCCAATCAGTAATCCCTTGTGAAACGTTGCAGAAAACGCACCACACACTCGCAAGAGGGCAAATCGAGACTTACATTGATTCCAACATGTGTTATCAATCATTTACCCTTTTTATTAAAGACAAAGAATGGAAAAAGGGACGTTTTTTTTTGAAAACTTGTAAAGAGATCCTGATTTGGGGATTGTACCCAAGGGAGCCAATATATACCTAGCTGCTTCGTGTCCTTTTTTCGAAACGAAACAGCGGCGAGAGAGAAAGAATTCGAACAAGTGAACAAACGCACGGAATGATAGAAGGAGGATGACAGAACGAGAGGCACCGACCGACAAAGACAAGGAAGCACAAAAATGGTAATTCGCTTGGGTCGTCTAGATGAAACCATCGACCTTACCCCAGAATAACTCTTCTGTAAACATTGTTGACTCCCTGGAATTAAGTTCAATCAATCTAAGACCAACGCCATAGTGTCCCTTTGGATAGAAAAATAGCGAAACATTTTCGAGACAATGCGGCTTTTTATTGGATCCTTTTAGGCAAATCAAATTTTGGAAAATCCTTCAAAAATTTGATTTTCCACAGCTAATGTTGAGGTCGTCCTAACCGAGAGAGTTGTGCTGTGTAATTTTACATGATTTATTATTGCCCTCATTCATGTCATTCAAAATATGAAGAGGGTGAATGGATTTCATTATAGTTGGCAGATTTGGGTTTGGGGTGTATTTATAAATTCATATTTTAGACTCAAGTGCGCCATTGTTATATTGGTTTGTTTAAATAACGGCAGAATTGATGTGAAAAGGGGATAGATTTGAATTTGATTGTTAGTTTTCATTTAAAATTATTTTTGTTTTGATGTGGAATTTTAATGAATATTGAAAACATTTGCTCTCATGCATCTAAAATATTTTGGACAATGAGGTTTCTCATCGATGGAAACATTACGAGCATTGGGGAGGCGAACAGATAACAAAGGCCTCGGAAGCTGGTGTCATCTGATTTGTCACTGCCCAAGTGACGGCCACCACAACTTCCTTACTGTCTTAAGGTCGATTCGCACTATACGGAACGTCAACGTTACGTCACGGAACGGCAACGGCACGTGAATTTTGCTTTCGATTCGCACTTAAACATCACGTCAACGTTACGTCAATTTTGCCGTTCAGTCTCACTCCTCAGCACCAGCTACAAATCCTTCACAATCCTGTGAAACAAAAACTAGAACCTATAGAGAAAGGCCTTATAGGAGAATAGCAAGCTGGTTTTAGGACAAACAGGTCACCATCAGTCCAATTGCTGACCTTAAAGCAAATTCTGGAGAAAACCTGGGAAAGGAATGAAGATATACACCAGATATTTGTCGATTTTCAACAGGCATATGACCCAATAAACTGAGAGAGACTGTACGAGATCTTATAGGAATTAGGAGTCCCCTCAAAGCTGGTACTACTGATCAAATGCGCAACAATTAGCTCACTGGCGAAGGATAGGATCCAAAATGTTATAACAGAAAAGTTTGAAGTACAACAAGGACTTAGACAAGGAGATGGGCTGGGCCCAATGCTCATAACCTCGCCCTAGAATGGGTGATAAGGAAAACGTCAGTCAAGATAAGTGCATCAATAGCTAAACGGTCTTTATAATTTCTTAGTTATGCGGATCTGACCATCGTGGCAAGGTCCTTTTTGGCAGCAAAAGAAGCTTATGTCGAATTAAAAGAGGCGGCAAAGGACATAGGTCTGAAAATAAATGAAGAAAAACGAATGTGATGCAACAATCCAGAGCAGGAAGATTTAGAATGTGAAAAAATATAACCACCGACGAACATAGCCTAGAAATACTCGATAAAACGGCAGACTGTCTACAATCACAAAAGAAACGAAGAAATTACCAGACGAATAATACTGGCCTTTTATGCCCAAAAACAAATACTGCACTTAAGATTTGTACACATGACCCAGGACATACTCGTAGAGGAAAGAGTCAACAGGTTTGAGAAAAAAGTTCTCAGTCCAAACAGAGAGGACGGAATATGGCGAAGACGAGTTGTATGAAATTTTTGACAACCCACAACTCTCAACTTTAATAAAAATGAACAGCCTGAGACTACATAGCTGGCCACGTAATCAGGATGGAGGATAATCGTATCCCAAAATGGCTTATGGTATCAGAAATTTGGATGGACGAAAGATGGATAGACTCTGTGACGGCTGTCACATCAATGCTCAACATCCGGAACAGAGACCGTCAAACTTGGAGAAATGCTTTAAAAGAGCCCAAGGCTAGATTCTAGAAGGAGGCCAAGGCTAGGCTGTAGAGCCATAGGATGGATGGAAGGATCGCATTAGTTTTGGATGAGAAAGAAAAAAATTTGTGACAAATCATACAGCTCCTCATATCGCTGACCTTTTTCAACTAAATTTTCATCTTCCATGATAAAAATTAGTTCAATACAAAAAACATAAATGCTTGAAAAATTCGAAATGCTTCCGTTACTACGTTCACATTGAACAGAATAGATCAGTCACGTCAAGGCACGTCACGTCAAAATATAGTTTTAAACTAATCTTGACGTGCCGTTACGTTGACGGTCCGTGACGTTGCCTATATATGTGAACGTGTAGTGCAAAACTCATTGAAGAATATTTTGACGTGCCGTTGCCGTTCCGTGACGTGACGTTGACGTTCCGTATAGTGCGAATCGACCTTTACTGCGACCAACAGCAATCTACTGCGGGAAGCTTTAAAACTTTGCAAGCTTGGACTGCTATACTCTGTCTCCACCAGGGACGGCCTCGTACATCTCAGGAATAAAAAGGATGGTCGTTCTATTGTATGTTCCTTGATTTGTTTCATGAGTGTTTACCTACGTCTGAGAAGTAAAACATTATCAGCAAGGTCGAATCCTTGGACCACTGTGGAAATTAAATCGCTGATTGTTGGAAGAAAGTTTGTTTTCACTGGGCATAAAAAGTCAGCAGTGATTTTGCTAGAAGATCTTATAAGCGTATTAGGATCATAGTTGT
The DNA here is from genome assembly GCA_949987705.1 of Thereva unica. Classification (NCBI taxonomy): domain Eukaryota; kingdom Metazoa; phylum Arthropoda; class Insecta; order Diptera; family Therevidae; genus Thereva; species Thereva unica. The sequence goes on from OX465285.1 coordinate 84,828,301, forward strand.
AGCTAAAATTAAGGAAGCAAAGAGGAACTTCTACTATCGTAAGCTTGATCCTTCACTCTCATTGAAAACGGTATAGAATAATTTGCGCCATTTATGTATTCATTCTAAAAAATAAGTTACCGCCTTCAACCAACATTTCGGAACGGACCAATACCCCTTTCACTTCCTCATTTGATGGCTTCAGCTTTCGTTGTGGGACTCCCTCGAAGTTCAAGTGCTGCAAGAGCAGTAGCCCCTAAATTCCATTAAATCTAAAGCGATTGGTAGTGATAACATCTCGCCTAAGTTTCTAAACATGCTCATTCCATGTCTGCAGCCCGTCTTAACTCATATTTTCAACTTCCGCCTTACCCTCAGCTTGAAAGCTTGCTGTAATTATACCAATACCCAAAAGCCCATCTCCTGCTCGTCCTTCTGATTTTCGACCTATCAGTATTATTTCATTTCTGGCTAAGGTTCTTGAAAAGCTGTTTGCAACTCATATTCTTTAGTATTGTGATCCACTTCAACTCATAAATTTGTGGCCGTCTGGATTTCGCAAGCATCACAGTTGCGAAACCGCGCTCCTCAACGTTACAACTGATTTCCGAAACTCTCTTGACGCTCACCACATTTGACGTCTATTGCTGGTTGATTTCTCTAAAGTTTTTGATAGCCTTTGCAGAAACTCTCCTCTCGTGTCCATTTTTCTCCTATTGCTATCCAACTCTTGCAAAGCTTTTTAACCAACCGCTCTCAGAAAGTTTTACTTAGTGGTTGTAGTTCCTCGATGATTCCGCTTCGTGTTGGCGTACCCCAAGGTGCTATACTGGGTCCTCTCTTATTCAGCATCTTTATTAATGATCTTCCTTTGGTAGTAACCCATTCTAAGATTTATATGCAGACTTATGATGTGCAACTTAATATCTCAGCGCCTAATGATAAACTTCAAAGATGTATGAGGAGCTTGTTGCTGACCTGCGCCGTGTTTCTTCCTTGTCGACCTCAAACTTTAATATTAGCGCGAAATTTTTAAATTACAAATTCCGGGTACTTCAACCTGGCCTTTCCTATCGAAACATTAAATACCTTTATAAAATTTCATCTTCACCTTTGAATCTCCCATAAGCGTTTACTATCCCAAAAACCTCGAGTTAAATCCTCCACCAGCAAAGTACAATCTTTCACAAAACCAATCCACGTTGTTCATCCCTTTCCAATTCACATACAAATAATACTTAGTTTTCTGGCAACATAATGTCAACTCACAAACGTAAAATACAATGTTAATATTATATTTACATCGGACAGCCATGTTATATGCCGGCACATATCTAGATCGGAGAAAGGGTTGCTCCCCGAGGTATTTTCAGAGTCGCCGAGGGTAGTGCGTTATCGTTGCGTAAGGGTTGAAAAGGGCAAGGACCCAACCATTCATGCCCTAAAATACAACATTTGCAGTAATTCCTTATTAAAGTGGAAATAAAGTAATAAAATAACGCAGAAACAGAAGCTTTATTGGCAGTTTTGGAAAGGTATCACACACATAATGGGAGCCAATTAGTAAGGTGAAACGCCTTCACTTTTTTCCACATTACATATCCATCGTGTTTGGTTTTTCCAGAAAGTATTAACAAATCAGGTTTTTCCATTGAAATATGAATGTTTCGGAAGAAATAAAGTTTGTGTTATTTTTTTTCGTAATTCTATTAATACTGCCTCTAATAGCTTCCAATTTATGGGGAAGTTATTCTAATGGTTCCAAAAACCCAAATGTAATTTTTTAAAATACTTATTTTTATGTTTCAAGGACACTAGAGTATTTTCACACTATTTTTGGGTTATTGCGATGCTTTTGGGAGTTATTTTGCAGCATGCTATAAAAAAGAGCAACAAATACTATACAAGCATAAGTATCATGAGAAACCATTAGTTCGAGCATCAATAAATAAAAAAAATACTACATTTTCCAGAATGCAGGTACTTGAACAGATTTTATCTTTATTTTAGTATAAAAATAATTTTATTTGAGTTTCCATGTCCATCAGGATTAGCGATCGGACCGCCACCGTAAGCAGTAAGTCCAAATTTCGTAATATAATGTTCATCAAAGCGCACGCAGAGACAAGTCCGTTTGACAGATAACAGTACGTTTGCGACTTTGACAAAAAAGTGGGTAAGGAACCATATTTTTATTATTAGGGCTAAAGTCTCGTAATTGAACAGAATAGCTGAATTCGTCATCGCAGCAAGATTAACAATAGCCAAATCGATCTTGATCTATTTAATATTAGGCATGGTAGTTTAGATTAATCCAGTAGTAGCAGTGGTTTTAGGTAGTTCATCTAGCACCTCCAACTTCCGTAATTTATTTTTTAGGGATGGTGATCTTTTATCGATTTGGCTGAAATGCTGGTACCACCAAATGAGTACTTAAGATATCTACTCAAGTGCTCACGTTCCAAGAAAGACAAAGGATTCCCATGACCTGCAGAATGTGAGGTGGCATTACTAAAAAAACATTCGAAGACAGAAGTAATACTATTAAACAATCCACTCCAATTACAATCTTACGAGAGACGAGAGAGTATTGGCATAACTTATCGGTCAACGGTGGATCGCGAACTGCTCGCCATTTATACAGTAATCAGAAATTTTCCTCATCCAAAGACCGAGGGACGCCCTTGTCAGACCATACATCTGGACTTGATTCCACAGTTTACCAAGTCTAAAGGATGTTAATGTTCTTCGAGGTTTGGAGAGATTCAAGTATCGCTTCGTGTTCGTCGACCGCGTAGCAAAACTATTCGAGCCTCCATAAGAATCCCCGTACAAAGTAGTGAGGCAATTACGTTAAAGCTTCGTCGTCAAATTAAACCGCACAAAAAAATCGATTTCGATCGACAGGCCTTCGATTGTGACCACCATGATGAAGCTGAGCCACATTAAACGGTAACTTTCTGCCTTTAATCGGTAAGTTTACGCAAGTCACTGTTGATCAAAAGAATTGAGGAAAATGTCTAGATCACCAAGCGGTGATCTTCTTTCACAAAAATCACTCAATGGACACTGATCCTACCTGGTAGATCCATACCGATGGAAATTTACAGAAGCCGCTGTGCCTGAAACATATCTTCATGGCTGACTTAAATTTTTTTTGGGCACTCTGGAGCTTCTAGCTGAATTTTTGCAAAAGGCCTTCAATTGTCTGGCCAGAACCATCATCAGCGAAACTCTGAGATGGATTAAAGGGGATTGAAAGATGATCATCTATAAATATTCGAAAAAGAACGGGTTATAGAATTCATTGGGGACACCCAGGCCGGCTTCAGGTATTTTGGCGCCCCGTGCGAGATATTCTTATGCGCCCTTAACTATTTAAAGACACTTCTTTTAGGTAGATTGCCTTTGTTATTAAGCACAAATTGTACAATAAAGGTAGGAGTACCATCGGTCGCCAGCCAACAGTTACACAGGGGGACTAACACGCTGCTTTGTGCTCCGTGCCGAAACTGTGCTAAATACTGCTGGAAGCTCGACTACACCCTCCACGTGGGGCGACTGGAAACAGACTCCTGGCATGGTCATGTCTCTACCAGGAGTGCTGGCTAATGGTAGTCGGGCGGAGAGAAGAACACTCTTTAAAAAATCACCCCAGTCTAAGGTGAAACAGGATATGCCGAGAGACTCGTGGCCAAGGGGGTGCTTGGTCTCTAATATCCGAACTCTGGATACCTGGCGTCCTCCAGTTTCAATTAGCCTTCCCATAGTATACGGGCTCGCTATGGGTGACTTACTTTCCCGAATTCTCGTGGGTCCATTCATGGAAATAAATAATATAAAAAATTATGAGCTCGATGCAGCTCCGACAGCATCATCCTCGTCAATTGTGACGATGGCCTCATCTCAAGTGTCTTTAGGGACACAAGAGATAGCAATTGCCTCTACTAGCGGAGCCATTGGGCACGCTAGCTGTGAACCAATTGCTTCAACGAGCGGAGCCATTGGGCACGCAAGTTTAAAACCAACAACCTCAACCGGTGGAGCCATTGGGCACACTGGTTCTACAGACGGTTCGTCAGTCGCTGAAGATGAGTCTTCAGACGCAGAATCCGTCTGCAGCGCAGACTCGGTCAGTGTGTGTTCGGTCATTTCCGGAGCTACCACCATTGGCCGAGACTTGGGTAAGATGGAGCTTGACAAACCCAGGTTTGTCAAACTCTCCAACCGCCAGAGGAAATGCTTCCAAGAAGCACTGGCAAAAGGCCTCTCCAGGGAAATGGCCCTGGAAAAGCTTTAACAAAGCCCTCCAAAAAAACTGAGCTGAAGAGAGTTCGCTCAGAGGAGGAAACTCCGGAACGTCCGGAACAGAAGAGGACCAAGACGGCCAAGGGGCCCACTCGCCCCACCTTTAGCCAGGTGGTAAGCAGTGTAAAGCTTGGCCTCATCTCGACAGACATGGTCAACTGCCCTCTGACACCTGAGCAAATGGCACAGTTGCAGGAGGCGATCATTGACGTCGTAATTGAAAAAGCGGGCGGTGAAGTCAAGCCGTCTTTCGAGGGTAGTTTCCCAAGAAGAGGCTGGCTGCTGTTAGTCTGCTCAAACCCTGACACAGCTGAATGGGTGAGGAGTAACGTCTCCTTCATCAAGAGCAAGAGTGCTCTTGATATTACTCTGGTGGAAGAGGGTAATTTCCCTCAAACTCACGTTATTCGTGGCTATTTCCCCCAGAGTGGTGCCTTAAGCAACGAGAAAGTGCTGGCTACTATCGCTGCACAAAACTCGGTTCCCGCTGACAAGTGGAAAGTGGTCCAGAGGCGGGTAAATGACAACATACTTCACTTGGTCATGGTAGTGGATACCGCTTCCATGACTAAGTTAATTAGTCTAAAGGGGAAAATCGCATATCGCTTTTCCCAGACCAGGCTAATTCTTAAGGATAAAGATCCTTCAAAGAAGCAGCCACAAGCGCAGGGTTCGTCCTGTGACACTCAGACCACAGGGTCTGAAATGGCACTTCCTAATGCTTCTGTGGTTACCGCGGACTGCAGTAACGCCGTGGCCATAGGGTCATCTGAAGGCGGAGCTGCTCTCGCAACGACTCCAGGTCCATCTGGCGGTGTTCCAAATCCGACCCCCACATCTGCAGCATGCGCCAGGGAGCCTGCAGCAGAGCAAACTGCTGGGCGGAAACAGAACACACCTGCCGAACCTGGAGTTAGAGCACGGGGCAAATCAGCACCCCCCAAGGGCAAAGACGGTAGGACAAAGGGTCCTAGACAGGCCAAGAAGACCGGGCTTGTCAAACGCTCCTTGGAGAAAAAATGAGCGCCATAAGGGCACTCCAAGTAAACTTGCACCATGCGAAAGGGGCATCCTCCACCCTGTGCAAGACTTTTGCGGAGAGGCACCTTACCCTTGCTCTTATTCAAGAGCCCTGGGTAACCGATGGCAAAGTCAGAGGACTTACCACCGGCTCAAGTAAACTAGTGTATGATCAGAGATGTGGGGCGCCTCGCGCTGCCCTCCTAATTGACAATCGTGTCACTTATCTCTCCATTACTAACTTTATTTCTAGAGATCTAGTGGCGATCTCGGTTGCGGTTCCCACCGCCAACGGATTCCAAGAAATCGTTCTTGCGTCCGCTTACTTTCCGGGGGATGTAGCAGTAGTGCCACCCCAGGAGGTGCAAGATCTCATTGAGTTCTGTCGCAAGACGAACCGGCAATTCGTCATCGGCTGTGATGCAAATGCTCACCACTCCATCTGGGGGAGTACCGATGTAAACCAAAGGGGTGAGTGTCTTCTAGAATTTCTCGTTACGAATAACATAGATATTGCAAATAGAGGATGCAAACCCACTTTTATCACTGCTAGTAGAAAGGAGGTGCTGGACCTCACCTTCACGAGCAGGCTTTTATCCGACAGGATTAAAAACTGGCGTGTTCTGGACGAGGCCTCACTGTCGGATCATCTGCACATTAGATTTGACATTGTGGGCCTTCCACATATCCGCGCCTCTTCTTTGGTTCCTAAGAAAACCAACTGGTCTAAGTTTCAGGGGCTTGTGGCCTCGAAATCAGACCAGCTTGCGGCTTCTATCAGCTCAGTGTATGAACTGGAGAATGCGGCCACGCAGCTTACCGACGTGCTGATCTCTTCCTACCACGACAGCAACACTGTCTCTTCCCTTCAGTCATCGCGAAAGGTGCCCTGGTGGAATGACAGGTTAGCTGCAATGCGTAGAGACGTTAGGAGATTGTTCAATAGAGCAAAACACACCGGGTATTGGGATGAATATAGGTTCACCCTAACAGCCTATAACAAGGAGTTGAGACGTTCCAAAAGGATTGCCTGGCGGAAACACTGTGAGAGCATTCAGACTCTACCAGAGGCGACTAGACTCCAAAAGCTACTTTCCAAAGACTCTTTCAACGGAGTGGGCCTTCTCAAAAAGGAGGATGGCTCCTACACCTCTAACCATGAGGACACCTTAAGGTGCCTGCTCAGAGAGCACTTTCCAGGGTCAATCCTCCAGACCGCTTATCCATTGGATCCTGGGTGTAGTCATAGGACCATCCCAGACCGCTATTCCCGCAGTCTTTCAGGGAATATCTTCGACTGTGACAAGGTTAAATGGGCAGTGGCCTCTTTTCAACCCTATAAGTCACCCGGAGGAGACGGAATCTTTCCGGCACTTCTTCAGAAGGGCCTCGATCTGATCCTCAACAACCTGGTCTGCCTCTTTAGAGCCAGCTTCAATTGGGGATACATTCCAACCATCTGGAGGAAAGTCGTGGTGGTTTTTATCCCGAAACAGGGCAACAGACCCCTCGAGCTGCCTAAATCGTACAGACCTATCAGCTTAACCTCTTTTCTTTTGAAAACAATGGAAAGGCTGCTAGACCTTCATATTAGGTGCAAACTGGAGCTCTCCCTCCCTCTACATAGCTCCCAGTTCGCTTACTCTAAAGGTAAATCAACAGAGGTTGCTTTACACCACCTGGTCAGTAAAATCGAAAGGGCCTTCCTCGCTAAGGAAACTGCCTTATGCGCGTTCCTTGACATCGAAGGTGCTTTCGATAACACAGGCTATGATTCCATCTCTAGAGCACTGGCTCTCAGAAATCTGGATCCTCACACGATTGAGTGGATAAATGCCATGCTTGCAGATCGTGACATTTCTTCTACCCTAGGTGTCTCCACCATTAGTGTTAAGGCTATTAAGGGGTGCCCTCAAGGTGGAGTTTTATCCCCATTACTTTGGTCACTAGTTGTGGATGAACTTTTGACTAAACTATCTGAATCTGGTTTCGATGTCATCGGCTATGCAGATGATCTTGCCATCATTGTCTCTGGGAAATTCGATTTGACCATTACAGAGGTCATGAGAACAGCACTACGAGAAGTTCAAAGATGGTGTACCAAGGAGGGCCTAGCAATTAACCCAAATAAAGCTGTCCTGGTACCTTTCTCCAAACGTTACAAATTGGACCTAGGTCCTATCTGTATTCAGGATACCACAGTTGAGTACTCAGACTCAGTCAAATATTTGGGAGTAAAGCTAGACAAGAGACTGAACTGGAATGCTCAACTTGACTACGTCATCAGCAAAGCCACAAGGGCCATATGGGCCTGCAAAAGGCTTCTGGGTAGGACATGGGGTCTTACACCACAAATGATGTACTGGATGTACAATACGATCGTTAAACCTGTTGTCACTTATGCTGCTATAGTTTGGTGGCCCAAGACTAAACAGGTTACGTCGATCCTCAAGTGCAGCAAGCTGCAACGGCTTGCTTGCCTCTCCATTACCGGAGCTATGCGGACCTGCCCCACAGCTGCAATGGAAGCAATCATTGGATTGACCCCTTTGCATCTCTTCATATGGAAATCCGCCGCCATAAGTGCCTTGAGACTTCAGATCTCATCCAACTGGCCCCATACGGTCAAAGGACACATGGATATCCTTAAAGATATCCCAAGCATTTCCATCTGCCGCGTATCCGACCATATGGTTAGTCAACTGCGATTCCAAAGGAAATTCAAAGCAATTATCCCGGATCGCTCTGAGTGGGAGGAAATTATTCTTCCTAGGGATCCAAACCATCTCCACTGGTTTACTGACGGGTCAAAGATGGAACATGGTACAGGGGCTGGTGTCGCAGGACCCAACTCCAAGGTCTCGATTGCAATGGGTAAGTGGCCCTCTGTTTTCCAGACTGAAATACATGCCATTGCGACCTGCGCTAGGCTCAACCTTGAGAAAGGTCTGAAAGGCGCCAACATTAAAATCTTTTCTGACAGCCAAGCTGCCATCAAGGCACTCTCAACGTGGAAGTTTTCTTCCAAAATAGTAGCAGGGTGTTTTGACGCACTCCAGAGCCTGACCAGAAGAAACGAGGTCTCGCTATGCTGGGTCCCCGGACACTGGGGTATCGAGGGAAATGAGGCTGCAGACAGCCTCGCGAGGGAGGGGTCTGAGACGTTGTTCCAGGGCCCAGAACCCTTCTGTGGCATCTCTTGGTCCACCTCCAAGTCCTTGATAGAAGAGTGGATCAAGAAAATAAACCTAGCCTATTGGGAGTCAGTCCCAGGTCTTAGACAGGCTAAAGATCTTATAAGACCCTTTGCCTTAAGGGGCACTATTACTCTAAACAGAGCGGACCTAAGGCTGCTGGTGGGCTATCTCACTGGCCATGTAGGACTGCGGTACCACCTCCACAACCTAGGACTGTCTCCAGGGGCGGCGCTTTCATAGGTGCGAATGGTGCACTTGCACCGGGCGCAATTTGTTGGGGGCGCAATTTCAGAAATTAAGATTTAAAAACATTTAAAACTTGAAAAAAAAAATGAAATATATTCTCGCGGATGCAAGAAATTACACAAATTTTGCCAATTTCTGTCCTTTCCTCATGCAAGAAAAACCGGATAAATTGTACTTCTCCTCGTGGAGGAAGTTTCCAGAGATTCAGAATTTTAATAAAATTTTATTCAAGAAAAGTCAGTTGAGATTTTTCTCGAAAAGTGAAGAACAGACCTTCGGTTTTCAAATCTCCCAAGTGATCTCTCATTTATTTTTACTACACTGGAGCACTTTTTAAAAATTCTGTAAAAGCTCTGTACCTACCCACTCACACAAAGGAAAAATTGTCCCGATAGCTCTGTATTTTATATTGCTGTTACCGTGATTGATATAAACTTCAGGGCGCTGTTGCTGTACTTTAAAATTCTGTTCCAAAAATTGTTAAAAGAGATTAAATGAACGAAATGAGAAGAACAAAATTCCTTTTGGCGAGAATTCCTCTTTAATTACTCTTTTTTATTTGTTCCTTTACTGCCTAATAAATTAATATGGCCAGTATCACACGGGTTAACCAGCAGAAATTGGCTATCGTCCATTTTCTTTTGAAATTCCATGAAGAGTCGCATGGGTTTTCACAAGAGCCAACGTATAATACGTTGTTGTTTTTAATTTTAATTCTCCCTTCCACCATTCCTTTTCTTTTCTTTTCCTATCAAAAGGCAGACAAACAACAACAACCACAAAGCTAGCAAAAAGTTTATTCAACAGTTCAGAGGTTCAAAAAATCTGCCCACTCCATCATCCTCTCTTTTCCATACACGACGTTTTCAGCTGATTTTTTTAGGTTGGATGTTGACACCTCCTATGTAATCTGTTTTTTATGTTATACGCATTATTATGGTGCAATTTTAAATTTTGCGCAAACCCTAAAAATTGTTTCTCTCATCCAGCGCGTGTATGCGTCTTTTTCGATTGTCCTCCACTACTTTCAAAAGTGAATAGCTTATGGGGCGCAATATGACATAGTGCACCGGGCGCAAAAAACCCAAGCGCCAGCCCTGACTGTCTCAAGAGACAGAGTGCCGACTCTGCTTGGAAGGCGATGAAACTTCCACACATATTCTTTGTGAATGTCCTGCTCTGATCTGGCTTAGAAGAAGAACGTTTATCAGAGAGTTCTTGAGCCCTGCCCAAGTCCGGTCTTCATCAACTAAAGACCTTCTTGCCTTCATTCGGAAGGCCGATAGTCTGTTCCGCTAGTGGGGTAAGTACACAATAGGCCTAACTTGGCCGCAGTGTTCACCATATGGGTTGCCCCCTCATTCCTTAATAAATAAATAATAGGAGTACCATCGTCGTCGTCCAAATTACGTGCAATTCTTTTATCTAAGGAAAAGGATATATGATAGTAGTAAGATCACGCGGCGTTAAGCCCAAAACAAAAACAAGACAAGATCAAGACTAGATTAGTTAGATCTTGCGTTCGCTCATGACTAGTTAGTTGTGACCACTATTTAAAGGATAGAGGAGAATGTAATAGAGCATAGATTTGGAGGTGCTTGAGTTTAGTTAACTTTGCCGGTGAGACAACCATCGGGGCTGAAACCGTCTTGTGCAATGTTATGCTTAGTTCAGCGACCGATGTAGGCTATGGAACCGACGTAGGGAGTACGGGTAGGGCAAAGGGTAGCTTACTTACTGTTCGACGATCCTTCTTCTGGTAGTTTTTTCTTGCGATGGTGATCTTCACTTATATTTGCGAATTTAGAGGACCATAGTCCCAATTCAGACTAAAGACTTGGTGGATTGGACAAGGACAAGTCAAGGCTGCAAGATCAAGATAGCAAGACTTTTTGCTTATCACTAAGTGGCAAAAGCTTTCCAGTAATGAGCAAAAAGTCTTGTCTTGCACATTTAGCAGGACAAATACAAGACTGCAAGACTTTTAGCAAGACTTTTTCGAAGGCTTTTTCTCATCACTGGCAGACTTTAGGCATTTAGTGATGAGCAAAAAGTCTTGCTATCCTGATCTTGTAGTCTTATTTTGTCCTGTCTTGTCTTGTTCTTGCTTTGGTCTTGCTAAATGTACAATAAAAGGAAGAACTGCAAGAAAAGTTTTGCTTATCACTACACACGAGACCTGAATAAAACTCCATCCATTCAGTGGTCGATACTCTCGAAAAACGAGGTGCCAGAACAGAGGTGAAGAAGATTTCGAGTGTGAATAATAGAAGTGTCATTCCATCAAATTAGATATCCATCCATCTATGTACAGTTGGAATTACCAAAGAGCAAGACGCAAGACCGAGAACGTTGGAAGGTCATTCTTGAGGCCAAGGGTCACAGAGGGCTGAAGCGACAATGATAACGAATCAATTCCCCTTTTTAAATATAGTACTGCAGAATTAAGAGTCTTACTACTCAAACTGTCACCAAATGACGTTTTAACACTCCTGATGATGGAATTACAAGATAGGCCTAGGCACACTGGCAACTATCTTCCAGGCAGGGGCTCTAACAGTGTTCCGAAATAGAGCCCAGCATACCGGCATAAATCGCACCAATTATACTGGGTTCTATTTGGGAACACAGCCATTGTATTCAATGGTCCGGAACCGGCTATTGGGGTATCCACCAATAAAACTCTTAAGAATCGGTCAAATTTAGGATCATATTAATTTTAATTGGGACATCATATAAAAAAGCCTCCACAACACTTTATAGAGTTTGTTCTAAGTGTAATAGAATTCGCCGATGCGCCGATTTTTGATTAAAGGTAGAAGTTATCAGTTGCCTTAAAATATCAACAGGATATCTACAACTAAATTGTATAACATTCACTATTACAGTCGGTTATCAAAAACTACTTAGGTTTCATGTCTACGGTATTGTGCTCTGATTCATTTTTTATCTTTAAAAAATTTAACTTTCTGTTTCGTGTCAAGTTAATGCCATACCAGACTTTAAGAAAAGCACTTTGCAAAATTTTAAATGTTAATGCAATAACCAAATGCCAACACAATTTACGTGATAATTTTTGCAAACTATTTGCATCCGGATATTCCCCTTTTCTGTTGATTTAATTCTGCTTAAAAACTCCATCTCAAAATATGTGTGCATTTCCTGTCATAATTCCGGAATATATAAAAGCACGCCTGAATGTCCTTAATGACCCTTTTTCTGTCTCTCTTCCTTCTTGCATGCGTGCCTCAAGTTCATAATAGGAAATAAAAACCAAAAATCTGGCGCCATCCCATCCTCTTGTATTTCCTAATCTATCTGGACTTTCCCTCGAAAAATTACAGAGGCTGCATGGCATGCATATATTATGCCACTACTCTCGACAACACATCCTTAAATGTGAGGATTTTTCAGATTACGCCCCATTGTGTAAAAACCATAATCGTAAATAACTTATGTGTGAATGTTAAGAATTGGGAAAATCTCGTTCACAATTACAAAAGGACCTCGATGAGTTACATATACATACATGCATATAATAAATATGTTTTTTTAGTTTTCCTGTTTTTATTACATCCGGTTTTTTTTACGGCGTCCTTATTCTTTTCTTTCATGTGTTTTTTTGTTTTCGTGTGTCCTTAAACGTAAAAAAAGGAATTATTTATTTTAAAAAATTCATTCTGAAATTTTTCCTTAAAGGACTCTTTTACGACCTAAGAATTTTTACCTGTTTCCCATTGGGAATTTCCTTAAAAATTCCACGTCCTGCAATAATTAATGAGGTCCCATTTTTTTTCCTCCCAAGGAGTGATAAAAAATGTCCTTCTCGTTCAAGATAAGCCTAGCGGGAGGGCGGGGCCCGGCGAAAATTGAATGGAGCTGATTTAAGGGAATTAAAGCCTCCTCGCAACTCGTGTTTATTGAATAATTTGCGAGATTCGAACTTGTGCAATTTGAACTTGATTTCATTTCTCTCCAAATGAGCGCGCAACTAACTTTATGAAAACTTCGATTGTTAGAAAAATCACAAAAGTACAATTCCAGATAAAATCAAATTACACGCAGTAATTTATTGGAAAGAGCATTTTCTTAATTTCTGATAGGAAGTTTTAATTGCAGGATTCTTTCATTCTTCCTTAATTGAGATGGGAATGCTTTCCAGATAACCACCACGTTGCTGTTTGAAGTTAAGTTTGTGAAAACTTATGGAATACGAAAAGGGCACGAAGGAGGAAACAGCGGTGAATCTTACTGAGAGGACACTTAAAGCTAAAAGGGTAAACTTTTCTTCTAGGTAAAACTGCTCTACACAAACATGAGCATATAGCATACATATATAAGTATGATGGTATTTACAAAAGAAACTTATTCTAATATTATCTATTAAATGCAGGAAAGTTCCTTGGGTTTATGTAAGCAGCAAGCATATGGATGTCCAGACCAGAAAGTTTTGCTAAGTGAAACTTTGTAGTTGGTTCCTAGTTGTCATCTTGCAGGATCTTAAAGGATATTTAAAGGATATTTTCATTCAGAAGTAAAGTGTATTTTAATGGGATATGTATGATATTTGACTAGATTATTAAATTACTGTGCAAACACAAACGGGAGATTAACATTTTAGCAGTCTATTAAAGAATGGAGTTTATGAAAAAGTGCACAGGTAGCTGGAGAGTTTGGTTTTCTATGATACTTAAATACGAATTGCATAAAGAAAAATTGGGAAACAAGTTTTAATGTATTGAGTCATCATAAATAATGCGTTTTTTTTATACCAATCAAGATACCTACAACTAATCTAAATTCAATATGTATTCTCCATCGTTTTCTACAATCTGATAGAGTATGAATGATCCTCTTCTAAAATTCTCTTGGCCATCGTAAAAAATACTCCTAAAGTATCTTTCTCAAAATTAATATTGGATTTATAGTTTTTCCATCAGCATGAATTTTTAGACTTTGGAACAAGCAATAATCGTGCAACATCCGTTGAATATGGTTCATGCGGCATCGTTTCCCATTCAAAATCTGTCTTGATAAAAAACACTTTTCGCCTTAAAACTAAATATTGTTGGTTTTTCTCCAACACTGACTTAAACTGCTTAAGGTATCAGGAGTAGACCTCTTAGGTTAAGGTCTTTCTAAGGTTTAACAGCTTATATTGGATTAAATCCTCCTCCAAAGGTATGACGATGACTTGCCTAAAATTTTTGGACAGGATCAACTTTTCATCGCCAATCACAGCTTGGTCCACAAAAAGATTAATTCCTGAGAAGTATCAGCTAAGAAGAGCACTTACTGGATCCTAGGAGCTCCAGCTCATTGACTCAGCTCGCTGGCTTCCTGATGACATGAACGTGTCGATGAACGGTTACCTGGCTTCTCATGCATGCTTCTCCGGTATTTCGTCAATGGTGGCTTGTTCCACCAGAATTCGCATTACTTGTTGGTCAAGCCCTAGACTTCTTCCTCGACGAAGGTCATATTGCAAGCAGAGGCGGCGCTTTAAAAGATGCAAATGGTGCACTCGCACCGGGCGCAACTGGACAGGGGCAATTTAAGAAATTAACATTTAAAAAAAAAATTAGAAAAATGTATCGATGACTTCACTTTCATATATTAAAGGAATTCACTTTTATTACCTCGAAATTTATTTTTCTAGTTTATTTTCTCGATACAATATGCTGTACGTCTATCTCTGAACTCCTGTGGATTGCACATTTGCCAGAAAACGCATTTACCGAAACTGTATCCCTGTATTTCGTCATGCAAAAAGTGCGGAAATTCTACTTCCCCTTGTCCAGGAGATTTTAACTTCGAAATTTTTATAAAATTTCTGCCCATGTAAGTTTTTACCCAAAAAGATTTTGTGTTCGAGAATCTGAAGTAAAAATTGAGGGAAAAAATCCACCGAGTGAAAGAAAAATATATACTGCTCTGGAGCGCTTTTGAAAATTCTTTAAAAAGCACCACATCAACTCACACAAAGGAAAAAGTTATTTGGATTGTTCTGCATTGCATACAGCTATTTACTGGGACTGAAATAACTTCCGGTTCCGAGATTTGTTAAAAAAAGTAAATAAACGAAATGAGAAGTACAAGATCACTTGTAGCGAGAATCAATGGATGGGGCGCAATATGTCATACTGCACCGGGCGCAAAAAACCTAGTGCCCGGCACTGATTGTAAGCTTTAGTTTACAGTAGCACATTCGGACGCATTGTTACGCTTATTGAATTCGTCAAGTAAATAAATACACCGATGAATAAGATCTTTGGATAGTTCCATTACTTCGGTATAAAAAAACGAACACATGAAATAATCCTTTCTCGTTTGAAATATCAGATTTCGATTGATTCTCGTTTAGTATTCTTGTATCTTAAATAGTGTTACAGTCCCTGTAGGACTCGAATTTCTTGTAGATTCTTGTTCCAGTTGTCTCTACTTTTTGCTTACTCTCTCCATTTAGTTATAAGTAGTTTTTTTCTACCATGCCATCTTTCCACTTATTTCTATCGTCGTACCATTCATTTGCATGATAGTGTATTGTTGAAAATCTGTCGTAGCATATTCTTTCTTCAAGCAATATATCCGAGTCATCGTAGTCTGTAGCTTAATTTTATGTGAGCAAATACGAATTACCTCGTCATACATTTCTTTAAGCTGTTCGCTCGCTCTAATGAACAATTTGTTTTGGTTAATCCTTGTAATCCTTTATGCTCTTTTAAGAATTTAACGTATTCTTTAAATTTAGGAAAAAATGCATCTCCAATTCTCCACTGTTTATGAAAAATCCTATGTTCACTTTGTGCGACAACCATACTTTATAAGCAATCATGGAGAATCTTGTGCCTAACTTCGTTAGGAAATTATTTAATTCTATTATTATTTGTGAAATCTCTACCTAATAAGGTGTTTTGATAATTACCGTATACATATGTGTACTGTTTTATGGTTTCAATAGATAAGTGACTCAGGGGGAAGGAATAGTGCCCCCTTACTCCGGCTTTCAGTGGAGAAATCCACTCCACACCCAAAATATTTTATGTGCACCTACGTTGCCTATGTGCACCTATGTGCACCTACCAGAACGTTGAAGGGCCCTTTCGTCGTGGGAACGTGGGCGGAGGACCACACACAAACGAGGCTTTTCATACGAAAACTGTATATATTATATTAAAGCTATTAAGAACTTATAACTGTATAGCCTAAGCTTTTTAAACCTCACCGACTAGCATTTGGAAATTTTACTGCCTCAGGCAGCGTGTGGGCTCCACGTGGCAAATGGGGGCTTGCCTTTTCATGTTAGATTCCTCACGAAAACCACAAAAATGGCGATATTGAAGAAAGGTATGCCCTATCAGTTTCTCATAACGGCTCTATAAGGCAATGTCATTATAAGTGAAATGAAGCAATTCCTACATTACATTACATACACATCCTAGGTGTGACATTAGCCAAAGACTTGCGATGGAATGACCATATATTCCAAATCGCCAAACAAGCATCCCAGTGCTTGGGATTTCTTAAGAGGTGCAAGTTCCTCCTCCAGCCATCGGCCCGTGCTGTTATTTATAAATCCTACATTCGGCCTCTTCTCGAATACAACTCCCTCGTTTGGGGCGGCGCTCCCATAACCACCTTAGCATGGTTAGATAAGGTCCAAAAAAGGGCCCTTAAGTTAATTAATGACGATACCGCTTGCTCCACCATCGACCCCCTGAGCCACCACCGTAGGAATGTAGCAGCACTGACAAAATATTATCGCTACTATCATAGTGACTGTTCCCTCGAGCTAAACGCTCTCCTGCCTCCACGGCAATCTTATACCCGCAACACCAGATTAGCCCACTCATCTCATTCCCTCCACCTGCAACTCCCCCTTTCACGCACTCAACAAGATATGAATTCGTTTGTGAATAGAACAACTCGACTGTGGAATAATCTCTCGCAGTCAGTTTTTCCGAGCTCATACAACATCCAAGAGTTCAAACGCAGGGTTCATCACCACCTTCTTCAATACCCCCCCGTACCTTTATAACCCCCCCCCTCCCCCGTACTAAGCTTACTGCTAGACATTGCACCATGACGTGACAAATGACATGACGGACTAGTAGTACAAAGGGTGACTCCTGAGCTTAGCACTGCCACATAAAAAAAAAAAAATCTGCCGAATTTCTTAAAAAGCCTTAAAGTGATACCCTTAAGCGTAAGTTTTACTCGTATAAAGCTTTAGTTTTTGTTGCTGCCTACAAAGGTGAAGCAGCATTGGACGTGATTAGTAGTCAGTGGGGGGACTGCATCGGTGAAACGACATTCGCCTTTAAAAATATTAAGCTGTTATCCACGCCGAAATTCTCATATTTTCCCACTTGGGATAGGGTAGCAATGATTTTTTCTCAAGGTCGGCTAAAGGGGGCACTACTTGTGATGATGCGCGTATGTGTTATGGCGTTAGATGCCCTGTGTGGGGCTTATAGGGCTGTCCACACTGAATCCACATCAGGCAGTGGAGCTACCTTCGTATATACAACACCACTCCCCCTTGAGTAGTTGATAATCAGGCGTTACAGCCCAAATCTAGCCTTGGTCTCCTTTCAGACATAAGAATATTGATGGGATCGAAAAAACCGTCTTCTACCACCTGCTTTTAGCCTTTTAGGGGAGGTGTCTGAAAGAAAAACTCGCTAAATGCTCAGCTCTAGCCAAAGCCGGACATCGCACATTAGGCAGCTTGGCACGTTCTGGAAGACTTAAAAGAGATCTCCAGACTAAAATTCTAGACAGTGATAAGCTTGCTAAACAGGATGGCTTTAAACATCCACAACAGTCGGTCAAAAAATCGCCAAACCTTAGGTCATTGAGCTGTGGCATCATAACGGCCCGTCAAAGCGCAGTCAGTCTCACTCAAGGCAGTCATATACTTACTTAATTACTTATAACTACCAACGAACCTAAAAAAGGACTTACAAAAGTAGTTATACTCTAGACTGCTCCTAGTCTGTTCCAAAATTTATATTTAAACCTAACTTTCAGGTCCATTACCCGTTATGTTCAAACAAAGCACTCCTCTCGCCGAACTCATGCTTAAGAATATCGATTTTGGTATAAAAAATACAAAAAGCCAACAACACTTGCTAACTCCAATATTATTCAGCAATAAATGTGTTCGAAAAAAGTGTGTGTATTACTTTTATTCGAATCTTAATGGCTACAGTTTAATTTTTCGATAAAGTTGCCCTCCTCATCCGAATTAAGTCCCCATTCAGGGCGCTTTCTCCCCGAGCGAGCGCCATCTAGATAAAGGGCAAAAAAATTCCCTTTTACGAAAATATTCCCCATAGCGACTATTCTGATACAACGAATTTGTAAATGTAATCATGTCTTAAAAAGTCACAACTTAAGATTTTAAGTAACACTGAGCGCACATAAGACGTTGGATTTTGCAGCCGTAGAAGGGCTGGCCTGTCATCCCCCGGCCCTCCGCCCTTTTTATGTATGAAATACTCGGTCCGCATCATAAAATATTCAGCTTCTGCCCTATTTACATGAAAGTTGAACTGCAAATAGGACTATGCTATAATATTGGAGAAGTTATCTGATTTGCATAATTTGATGGAACGGATATGCCCTTCCCCCAGCAGTGTTGCCGTCCGCCAACGTAGCACAGCCCCCCATCCGCCGACCGCCCTGCCATCTCTGTCCCACCCCAAAAGTTATGTCAATGCTTCCAAATGATGCGCGAACTCTGGAATCCTGTGCCCAGAGTATAAAAAGGGAATTTTTACGTGTAGGGACTAGGCACGTTTCTTCTATTTTGCAGGCATATTTCACCGTTTTTATTGAATATTGCGACACGAGGGACAAAGTGATAACAGGTGCGGAAGGTGTGACCTCTTAGTATCTTTCTGCCTGCTGTATATGGATATCACGTCACAAGTTTGAATTTTTTACCAAATAATTTTCGTTCATAGAAATTCGTAAAAAATTGAGTATTTGCGAAACAAAAGCGGCAATATGAAAACATTTTTATAAATTGTTTTTTGAACATATAAATATGGATGCCATAAAAACGTTCTCAAACATATCCGAATGATTTTCTGCAAATGCCTCCTTTATTATTTATGCGAATGCGATGCTGGGCTTTGGTAAAGGTGTGCGTTTGCCAATTCAATTGGGTGAAGGACTTAATTTATTCAATTGATGATATGTTTTACGATTCTGTATTTGCAGCTTGATTTGTAGACAATAACTGGCGAGAAGGGGTTTTAAATGTTCGTGACAAAAATGTGATAGCAAAATGGATATAATTGATCAAATATCAAGTACTCTGTTGTTGTAACCTATTTACCACTGGTTGACATATCTAAGAGGTCACATCGATCTATAAGAAATATTTTATAAAAACTAATTTTCCGATAACGTTTTAAATAATAAATTGGAGAGGGGTAGGGGAAGAACTTCTTTGATTAATATTCAAAAATCATCCCTCTTTTATAGTAAAGAAATTTGTATGGTTTTCCCTCTGTTGCACGAACACGTATTCCAGACACAGAGCGATAAATACAAATTTCTGTGTGGGATAGAACAGCTAAAAAAAGTGACCCGTTCTTAGCCTGCAACAGGCACGGACAGCATCGAAACGCCGCCACTCGCCATAAACACGGTATGCCTGAAAAAAAATTCTACTTTTCCAAATGCAGTCACTTCAGGCACGAACGGAATAGTCCAAACGAAGCACTGTACGCTCACACTTTTTATACTAAAGGGAGCAAAATTGGGGCTTTATAAAATAAAGAGTGCCATTAGGCATATTCAGTAGAACGGTTCTCGTTCGATTGCGTAGGTCAAGCAGCATTGAACGTGGTTAGTACTAAGTTAGGAGACCGCTTGGTAAAACCATACTCCAGTTTGGAATGGCTGATTACGGATACATTCAAATCTGTAACAGACGTATGCATACCATTGACGGATGCATTTTTAGATTTATTTTCATGTCTGTAGCAGAAGCATGCATACCCGTGGGGCAGGCGCATCTGTTCACTAAGCGTACTTTTACCAGGGATGAAAGCTACATAGTTATTTGTTATATGTATGTGGCAGCTGAAAATCGAGTAATGCATACGATAAGGCATTTCGCAGAAATGTTAAAAAAGTGCCTCATCCATTCTCAAGGAATCGAGTACTTTTGAACGAGTAGAAAATAATCATTGAGTAATTTTCTTTCGATTCTACTCATGAGTATTTAATCGAGTACTTTCCACCGATTTCGCGTCCCTAATCTTCACAGAACGCTAAATGCGAGAATCGAACAGGAGTTGGCTTCCTCTGGCAAGAGAGAGGGCAGGAAGTTTTTGTAAAGAGGGAAGACAACAAATATGAAAAGTTATCTAAATTGGGGTAACGAAAAGACGAAAGACGATGCTGGTGGTTTCAAAGCACGGACCTCTGGAATGGTAGATTGCATGGTATTAAAGTTGCCATACCTGATTTAATATTTTCCATTTGAAAAAGTCAGAATAACTGAGTAAAAATAAAAAATTGCCTTACAACGGGCGAACACCGGACTGTTGGCTCTTTAAGGGGCATATGATGGCGCTAGAGTTTTTAACCATTTTTAATGGGAGCACATACTGCTTCAAAACGGCCAAACTTGACAAAAAGATTTAAATTGTCAAGTACCGAGCTATGCAAACGGGCATACGACGGCAAGTTTAATCCAAAAAAAGATTCTTCACCAAATGTATTGTTGAATGTGTTTTATGGGGACTTGACCACTTTTGTCCTTTCTACTTACAGATAATCGATGCACAAGAGAAACGAGCTTGACAGTCGTCAGTTTGTTGCACGTGAAGTGTATGGTGCGTGTTGATTTCTAATTTAGTGGAAAATTTTCTTATTCACTGGGGTACGAAAGGCTACTTTAAGGCATGACGAAGCCTTCTTTTGAAGTTTAGGATGCCTTCCTGTCCGTATTCCACGTCATATCTTTTTTATAATTGTATGTCATTGGATGGAAGCGTTGCCATTTCTTCCCGATAGCTTCTTGAGAAGGTCAATGGAAGCTATTTTGTAGGGGCTTTTTCGAAGGAAATTTTCACGCAAGAATGTGTGACTAAAAACTCCGTCACTTGAAAAATTGGTCTGTTGAACAGTAAACTAAAATCTTCGTTATATCTTCCAAAGGGTACGATGTGGAAGCAATTCTTTACTGCTTATCAAGAATAGCTTCCGCTGGGTTTAATTGAGGTGTGTTGCTGAAATTTTTGGAACGTTCGAATTCAAAGATATGAATACCGGATTTTCTCAACAAATACGCGGTGAGAGTTGTGTTTTCTTGTGGAGCGAAAGTCACACTTTCGCCAGAATAATTTTTTTGAGCAGTTTAATTGCGCGATCTTCCAAATACGAATATGGAAAATATTAACTTAAGTCACTGACGTATAAACATGTCAATGAAAAAAAGTTTTCCACCTATGGAACGAATTGGTGCCATGAAAATTTTCAGATGGGCAGTCCATTCTATATGTCGGTGGTGACTCTCTCAAATTTTTACAGGTCATAAAAAAGTGTGTGGTAGAACGTTATCATGATGGAAGATAGTGCCTTCACTATGATTTAAATCGGATCGTTTCCTTTCAATTGCCTAGTTGTCTATAGAAGAGCGTTGAGAATAAATTTTCCCTCAGTTCCACCTCACACGGCCTCACATTTTTCGATGTCAATCCTGGTTTCGTGTACGCCTGTGACGGCTCCTTAAGCCTTCTCTGACACTTCGAATTGTCGCAGGCTAACAATTTTTCAGCACTGGTTACGACTCTCTTTCTCTCCTATAAAACCGGTTTAACATGCCATAACTACTCTCCATTTGCGCAGTAGACCCAATAAATTCTTCATGCCACAAAAAAGCCGACGCACACTTCGTCCAGAGAATTATCTAAGCACAAAAGGTCGATAAATAAAATAAATCTCAATTTCTCTCTCGCTTAATAATTCAAACAAGTATATCAATCAGTACTGTTGATGCGCGGGTGGGGGGGGGACGTCATCCACTTCAACATTTGTGCTCCCCAAGTTAACATATATTTACAACAGTAAAGTCGTCCTTTTTTCAAGCAACTTCGCCTCCTGGGAAATTGCAGTCCTTTGATACCAGTTGAAAGTTTTTTGTCGATGTCGTATTCAAAAAGGACTTGAGACTAAGTTTATATTTGGCATCTTTACACATATTTGGGTATATATTCCTGCCAAAAAAAGGAAGCAGAAAAAACCGCCCTTTTTTACAAAAGGAGAAATCCTCATAAACTTTTTGTTGTTGTTGTTGTTGCTGTTGTTGTTGCTGTTATTTATCACTCGTATCGTAAAAATTTTATTCATAGCACGTAAAGCACTTGAGCATGAGTACTTTTTACGTTTATAATATTGTCAAGGCATTCTGAAGCGCCGGGATATGGCTGGCAAAGTATGCTTATGCCATTGATGGAAATTGCTAAAATACTGAACTGATAGCTCCAAATTTACAGAGAATGTTAAAATAAAAGTAAAGAGTAAATGTTAGTCGTAAACAAGCGAAATACTTAAGCTATGCCTTCCCAAAAAGGTGCTAGGGTTTGGTGTTTGTTGGGCACTTTTTCTGACGTTTACTGTACTGTAAGGTATTGTGCGTAAGGGCGGTTGGTTTTTTTGTTGTTGGAAATGTTGCGCTTTTTATTAACGAAATTTTATTGGTGTAACAAAAAACGGGTATAAATAGAAACAATTTGCTTAATGTTAGCATTCTTTAAGGGGTAAAAGTGTACATAATTTTTATTTTGAATGGTTTATTGGTGTTATCTTAAACATGGCGGAATATTGATAAATTTTGTTTTATATCAATCGTGAAAGTGATATTTTGTGATGTTAGCACGTTAAGGGCCACGATGACCTTCATGGTGGAATTAGGATAGCCTCTTTACTGTAATTATTATTTCAAAGACAAAATTTTTGAACAGCTTAAAATTTGAAATTTGATAGAATATTATATACCTACCTTAAGAGTGTGTGCACAAAAAATAATTTCTTCAAAAAAATATTACTTTGAGATATTTCAAAGTAAAAATTCTTCTAATAATACTATGATGTATTTCAAATTAAAGTCTTATTAAAGCCGAAGAAATTTGTGCTACTTTCAGCTTTCTATGACACTCTAGTGTTTTATTTTTAGACGATAAAGTGTTTAATGGTAAGAAGTGTCTACTTTTAAAACAGAAGAAGCGATCAATGCAGAAAATCTAAACGCTAAAGTGTTTTATTTTAAGCACTTAAAGCGTTTAACAGAAATAAAGCGCTTAGGCGTTTACCAAAAAATTGTAACCTAGGTAGTAATTTCGGTCTTGGTTCTACTGCTGTGAAATTGATTCAAAGCTACTTGTGTGATCGTTCTCAAATAGTTAAAATCCAGGATAAATTTTCCGAGCCCATACTTCTACGCTGTGGAGTGCCACAAGGCTCTATTTTAGGTCCCTTGCTATTTAGCATTTACATTAATGACTTTCCTCTTGTAATTAAAAGCACATCTATACACTTATATGCTGATGATGTGCAAATCTACATAAGTATGCCCATAGATTCAACCGCTGAGTGTATTCGTAGACTTAACGATGATTTGAGGAGTATTTATGATTGGACTGTTAATAATAAACTGCCCCTAAATCCTAGGAAATCTTCATGTCTGGTGGTTAGTAAGACTCCCTTTGTATTAAGCACACTCGCACCAATTATAATAAATGATGTCATTTTGCCTTATGTTGACTCAGTCAGAAACCTAGGTGTTGTGTTTAATTCTAAATTTAGTTGTTGTAGTCATACGAGCAGAGTTCTTCAAAAAGTCTATGGATGCTTACGTCAACTATGGGTAAGCTCTAGCCTTCTCACACCTTATATGCGTAAAATGCTTGTGATTGCTCTAATCATGCCTCACCTGAGGTATGGTAGTCTAATTTTTCCGAAACTTGATTCAGTGTGTATGAGAAAAATGGAAGTTGCATTTAACGATTGTCTTCGTTTCGTCTATAGGCTAAGGCGGCATGATCATATTACACCATATGCATCCAGCTTATTGGGTCTTATTTTTGCAGACCATCGCTCGTACCACGAATTAAAATTTATCTTTAAGCTTATGAATAAAATGTGTTCACGTTATTTGTTTGAGAAACTACGCTTCATACAATCCAATAGGCAGGTAACATTATTGATTCCTAGGTGTAACTCGTCATTTGGTGATCGTTCTTACTTTGTCCAAGTTGCGCGTAAATGGAATGCCTTGCCCTGGGGTATTCGGAGTGCGACATCTAACCGAACTTTCAGCAAGCTTTTAAAAGACCACTATAGCTGATTCTTTCTTTCTTTCTTTTCACTCTTTCTTTTTCTTTCTCTCTTATCTTCTTCATTCATTCTTTTCTCTTTCATCAATTGTTAAAATATTTTTTATTTCCTCGTCTTTTATGTACAGTTAAGATGTTTAATCTTTGTACTCTACCAATAAATGTTATTATTATTATTATTATTAAATACAAGTGTTTAAAAGTAAAACACTTATTCCCCAATTAAACACTTCGTAAGTGTTTACTAGTTATGATAAAGTAAAGGATTGTTTCGAATTGTGGGGTTTTCCTAATTGCTGTGGCCCTTATTGATCGAAAGCACGTGAGAATTAAGTGCCCAAAAAATTCCGGATCATCATTCTTTAATTATAAAGAATATTTTTCTATTGAATTACTTGCGATTACAGATGTCCATTATTGATTTATTGGTGTTGACTTTGGTTCATATGGGCATGAAGGCGATGCTGGAATTTATGCAAAATATAATGTGGGAAAATTTATAATGAATGACGAATTTCCATTTCCTGGATTTCATCGATTTATGTTTTAATTGGAGATGAAGCATTTGCCTTAAGGAAGACTATGATGAAACGATATCCTAAAAGTCAGTCGTCGTGCGTTATTACAAAAGCTACGTATAATTATCGACATTCACGGGTAAGAAGGAGTACAGAAAATGAATTTGGGATAATGGTTCAATATTTCCATTTCTTTCATACCCCAATTTCTCTAGCACCCGAAGTAGTTGTTAGTTGACAAATTAATTGTAGCAGCTTTTGATTCTAGCGGAATTGCGTCTGCAAAAGGGCATGCAAGTCGGCCTCGAGATTTTTTGGAAACCATTTACACATGTTCCTTGTGTCTGAAACCGTAGCTTAACGTGAGTGTCGTTTTTTCAAGCGGGCCCCCAACTAAGTACGGAAGTGTTTCTTGAACTCTGTAATACAACGATATCCGGCTTATTGAGCTAAAGGTAATCCTTTACGGTAAACACGACACGATTCCTTCGGCCCCATTCAAGAATTGGCACTTAGTTGTCTAACGTTGTCGAAGGCATAAAAGTAACGCAGAATACAGTCATCGGCGAAACTGTGGAGTGGGTTGGAGGGGATGGACTGCGGACAGCAATTATATTATCTGTTGATGGATAATAACAGTTTCGTGTAATAATGCTGTAGGCTGAACTTAAAGTATCAAACAAGCATTCATATCATTCGCTTAACCAATTAAAATTTTTCAAAATATCACCCACAAAACAAAACTCAGCAGATTTACAAATTTTGCCTCTAAGCTGTTTAAAAACGCTTAAGTTCAACACAAATTATGAGTGTTTTTAATGACAAATTTGAAATTACTCAAAAACGATTTTAGGTCACTTTCAAAAAATTAGGTCAAATTTTATTTTTTTAACTGTTGAACTTATTTGTCTTGTTTTTTTATTATTATTTAAATAAAATTAAATGTGTGATTCGATTGCAATAGAGGAGGCCAAGGCGCCCAAGTTCGGCTGCAGCGCCATTAGAAGAAGAGAAGAAGATTCGATTGCAACATCAAATTGTAATTGTTAAAATTTAAATTAAAATTTAAAAAGTTAATATTTCATGATACAATAAGTTTAGGATACCCTCTTTAGACCATATACATATATAAGTCCATTATACTACATTTCTCAGTTATCTATAACAATGCCTAAGTACACATGTTACCTAAAACTATTTGCATAATTATCCTTAAAATTTTCTTACACTTATAATAACAACAGAACTCGACTAGATAAATGTCACCACGATTTCGAAAAATACTGCCAAACACATGTGAATCCTGACATATTCCCATCCTGTTTCTTAAAAAAATTCCCACATCCTTTAAATAACAATATCTATTGCACCCAATTGGCCACTCAAGATAAAAAGGAGAGAACGATCAGACAGAACAAGCAGATCCCTTTCTTTTTAACAAAAGAAGGTCCTTTCAAAACAATTGACTGTTCAAATAGTAATAAAAAAATCATGGGGAAAAATCAGTAAAATGTGCGTTTGCCACAAGTGATTTCCGCATAATAAAATTGCTTGAAATCCCATATTTGCGGCATATGTGTGTATGTTCAAGAGGAATTAAGGGACGTATAACATAACATTCATACCTCCCTAGGGGAATTCGCCCAGCGCGCCCAATATATGTAGTATCACAGGCACACAAAAACACCAACATTGACGACAGTAAACAACATCAGCCAGCCAGCCACCAACCAGCCAGAATCCATATGAGGAGAAGTATTTTTTCCTTCAGACATATTGTGTGACGTCCTTAAGGGATTTCCCTTATCGTTCAACTTTCATACTCCCTCAAAATATAAAGGACGAACGATTCTCTAATTTCTTCACATATAGCAAATTGCTTTCGAGGAGCAAACATTAAATACGATACACGGAAAATATTTTTTTGAAAATCCTTTTGGAAATAAAATAGAAAAATAGCAAAAATGTTTCCTTGTTGGTTGATGTCCTTTTTGATGACTGTTAGTGCTGTTAACGGACTATATCCGATGGAAAGTATTATAAGGTAAGTGCTTGTGCAAATGTATGCTTTGTGATCTTTTATCCTCAATAATTTTTTTTAAAGTTTTAATATTTCTCATAATTTTAAATTTATTTTTTTTCCTTCCTATTGCAGAAATTATGAAAAGGAATACGGACTCGTTTTTGATGCACCATCAATGCTGGAGCGTCACTACTTCGAAAGGACTGGACAGAAGAAGCAAGCATCCTTCAAGCGCAATCAACATTTGGATCTTAAATTATCCGATTTCATATCAAATTCTGTTCTACAAATGGCATATAACATAGGAGCAGAAGCCATGCTAGATGATAACAACGATAAGCATAGTGTATTTTCTCCAGTTAGTATAGCTACAGTTCTGTCAATGCTTATGCTCGGCTCGGATGGTGAAACTCATCAACAACTCATGAAGCTATTTAGTTTTGATGAAAATCCTGTGATATGGAAGAATCTCAACGAAATGCACAATCAATTTGGATTATTAATTGAGGATTTACTAAGTGCCAGCCCGAAGAGAGTTCGTCCAGTTGATGCATGGAAGCAGAAGAGAAGCAATAGAAAAAATCCACAACTATTCAGAAGGCAATCATCAAAAATTGAATTAGCAAATGGAATTTTTATTCAGAAAGGATTTTCATTGAGACAAGACTACCAGGATGCAGTTCAGTCTATTTATGCCAATAGTAAAATCGTTGATTTGGATCTTAAAGGTGACTCGAGAACGGCGAAGAAGGTTATTAACGATTGGGTGAAAGCGAAGACCAATGGAAAAATCAACGAAATTGTGACTGGAGATATCAATGGAGAAACAAACATGATCGTAGCTAGTACTTTGTACTTTCAAGCTCGTTGGGAAAATCCTTTCATCAAGGCGGCTACTATGGATCGCGCATACTATCCAAACGGCAGAGAGAATCCTTCAATACTAGTTCCAACAATGGCGAACATTGGAAATTTCCCGTACTATGAATCAGACGATTATGGTGAGTTCAAAAAAACTACTTAAAACCACTTTATAGTCATTCTAACTGACCTTTATTTTCCAATTACAGAATGCCGAATAATTGGTCTACCATATCAACAAGGTCAAACAACAATGTACATCATTCTTCCATACGACTCCAACCCAGAAAAGATAAAAGAGCTGCAGAAAACCTTAACACCCGAAAAGATCACCGAAATGATCTCCAAACTTGAAGTACAATCAACGATCTTAACATTCCCGAAACTTCACATTCAAGACTCAATTCATCTCCGTGATATCCTGAATCGACTCGGACTAACATCCATATTCAGCAGCGCTGACAGCAATTTATCGCAAATGTTCAACAGTGAACCAACGATCATTCTCGATCCAATCGATCCTGTCGATCAAAATTCAAATTCGAACGAGGAAACTCCCGATCAAAAATTCATCTTTTCCCGCTTTGGAGAAACCAGCCGGGATCAGAAATCCCCGATGATGACTCAGACTAACCCGGGAGAAAACGTTGAGCGCAAAATTCCCAAATTAAGGCGAAGGAAGAATATTGGTGCTGCCGGTAAACGTTGGAAAATACGAAAGGATGTTATCGATTTAGTGGACGACGATCATATTTTTGTGGATGATATCCTTCATAAAATCGATTTGAATATTAATGAGGAAGGCACCGAAGCATCGGCGGCGACTGCATCATTTTTCTCGAGGAGCGATGTTGATGTGGAGTTTCGTGTTGATAGTCCTTTTATTGTTTTGATAAGGCATGACGCCACTAGGCTGCCATTGTTTTATGGGAGAATTGTTGATCCATCATCTGATTAGGAATAAATTTTTTTTAGTAATTTTTACTTTTAGTAAATTGTAAATATGTTTTTATTTTATTTTATTTATTGTTATATTTTATATAAGACTGATTTACACAATTGTAGTTTTAGAATCGAGAGTACAAATAGTTATAGGTATTTATTATTATAGAAATAAATGAAATGTTTTAGTAAAAACGCGATCAGTTTTAATGAATTTGCTATTTGGGGTCTTTATCTGAAGTAGCAGGTGTAAATATTGATAACTTCCACGATTTGTTGTGAGGATATACATTGGGTGAAATTTCATATTATTAGCTCAAGAGACAACTTAATATTGTATTAGTCTAGGTGTGAAAGAAATATATATAAAGGATAAGGGAATATTAAGGAGTTCCGTTCGCTTGGTTTGTTAGATTACACACCGCCCTAATATTCTACAAATTACCTTAAATCGTGTTGGGGTTTTCCGTTTTTCAACAATTTAATTTTCTTGTATCAATTAATTGATTACATACCAGGAAATTTTGAGATCTTGACAGACCCCGTATTTTCCACGTACTATAAAAATAATATAAACTTGCTTGTATAAGAAAATTTATAGTTTTCAAAATATTGTGAGTGCCTATTATCGGGTGTCTATCGAAGTAATCCTGCAAAACCATCTTAAGTCAGTCGGGGAGATGGTATATGGACAGAGTCTTCTGGAGAAGTTTTGGAGCTACCCACTTCTCAGGCTGCGAAAAATTTCCAGACGGGGCTAAGGCTGCAGGCGGAGTCGACATTATCATGGAAGAAAGCCTGCCGATTATGTTCCAGAAGACGGATGGCTAGGATGATGGATGGGATGGAATGGCTTTAATTAACTTATAAGAACTGCCCATTGGTGACCACGTTTAGTTACCAGATCCTAAATCGAACGCGTTCGATCTACACAGAAGATATTACTTGAGTATAGACATATACCTCTGGCGTGGTGTGATCCGTTCTTGCAAAAGAATATAACAAATCCAGATTAGGCAAGTTCAGTGTTGCCGGGTCATGGTGTACAACAATTTCAACCCAGGTTTCAATGTCCAGGTCACATCCACCAGAGACACATGAGAAAATTTGCAGCCTGTTAAGAGCTATGGCGTGGCTCTAAACACACATGGCTCCAAATCAGAGTTGGGTATGTGCCGTATGGTTTTCTTCCCTCGTTAAAATAGTCTAATTCTATTAGTGTCTACTAGGCGGAACTGCTGTAAATCTTCAAAGCCTGCCAGAAGTCAGGGTAATAGTGCGAAGAGGCTATCAAAACACTAGGCGCAACCTACACAACTCTGGAAGCTTGCACCTACCTTCACTTTTACAATTTTAGATAGTATTCTGCGTACATTGATACCTTAGTCATGAAAATAGGTTGTAGGGTTTAAAAATACAGGCTGATATGTAAAACTCTAACAACAAAAATCCAAAACTCTCCCCCAAACAATTTTTGTTCGCCTTCCCAAAACCTATCCACAGCCCAGACGCTTTGTAACTTTAGTGGATATACCGTGTATAACGTCACTGGTCGAAATTTGTCGAAATGGACTCTCATCGCTAGCTAAGAGGTAAAGGATCACACTTTACTGCGTACCGGGTTAAAGGAACATCAACGGCAAAGAGAAAACAAATGAATTAGCCAGACTAGGAGAAAATCTTGCAAAAATCGAGTGGCCCTGATAATGTACCCCTTATGGGCCGTCCACACTACGCGGACTTAGATCCCACGCGCTGTTCGCCGTACGGCCTCAGAAAAAAGCGCGCATGAGCTTTTAATTTTCTGAATTGTGAGTAAATTGAGAAAACCGTCGAGAAGCCCGTGTTGTGTGGACGTACAATGTACCTTTTTGAACACAGCTTTATGTCCGCGCAGTTTGGACGTGATACATTTGCCATTAAAAATATCGCAAAAAAAGCCATTAAACTCTATATGAAAAAAAGAGGCAAAAGCGCGTATGACCAAACTCCGCGTAGTGTGGATACACCATTATCGTTCTAAAGACAAGTGCCTCACGTTTATCTAAACCTCTGCCCAAACTCTTTGCCCTATCCTACTTCTAAGGAGTTTATTCTGACTGTAAAAGGTGACTCAAGTAATCTTCCAATCACCGCATAGCTAACAAAATCGATAAAGATGATAAACAGTACGGCTTCAGACTCAAAAGGTAACATCGAGGACCTTGAAGTGTGTCTGAAAGAACGCTTTAACCAAAAGTTTGCTTGCTAAGTCCGCATAACATCTTGTTTACCTTGGCCCCAGGGGCGGCGCTTCCATAGGTGCGAATGGTGCACTTGAACCGGGCGCAATTGGACGAGGGCGCAATTTCAGAAAATCTTTAAAAAAATTGAAAAAGTGTTCCCGTGATTTCATTTTCATGTATTAAAGGAATTGTCTTTTTCCATTGTCCTTCATTGCGATCAACAAATGAAGAGATGGGGCGCAATATAGCATACAGCACCGGGCGCAAAAAACCCAAGCGCCGGCTCTGCTTGGCCCACCAAAACCCAAGGTGTAGTGAATATTATTTTCTAATGCCTGCCCAGCATTGTTCGAAATTTGGAGGGTTTCCAGTTCCTCCACACATAGCAAGAAGCTGAGTTTAGAGGAGTACACAATTAGGCCATCCGCGCATACGTTGGTGCCCAGCGGAGTAAACTTATTACGTCACTCGTAAAGATATTAAATACGAAAGACGCGTTCACCGCAAAGTTATGTTGGTGGGGAATGCGTATTGATTTGGATATACGTATAGTGCAGGCACTGGAGGTAGTTGAGTCTGCAAAATCATCGCAAAGCTTCGAAATTTTGCATGAAGGTCCTTGGGGGTCACACATTATGCACCTCGAACAGAGGCGGCGCTTTCATAGGTGCGAATGGTGCACTTGCACCGGGCGCCATTAGTCGGGGGCGCAGTTTCAGAAACTAAGATTTTAAAAAAAATTTTAAACTTTGAAATATAAAAATTGAAAAGAATTCTCACGGGTGCAAGAAATTACACAAATTTTATCCAATTTCTGTTCCTGTACTTTCTTATGTAAGATAATGCGGGGAAATTTCACTTTTTCTCGTGCAAGAAGTTTCCAGAGATTTTAGCTTGGAGATTCGAGAATTTTGGGAAAAAATCTCTTAAGTTAGAAAAAACTCTCTCAAACTCCCTGTTTTGAAAATTCTGTAAAAAGAACCATATTCACTCACACAAAGGAAAAATTGTTCCAATGGCTCTGTACTATGTATTGCTGTTTACCGTGATTGATATAAGCTTGAAGGTACTATTAAATTCTGTTTCAATTAAAGAGGTAAACGAACCAAACGAGGAGAACAAAACTCCTTGTGGCGAGAACTCCTCTTTAACTGCTCTTTTTTATTTGTTCCTTATCCCGGTTTAACCGGCTCAGTTCAGTTCAATCCGCATAAGTGGCTTCCCCGGCTGGCACGTTCCGTTCGTGCTTGAAATTGTTGCTGTTTTTTCACCAGTAGTTAGAGATGCAAAACTCACTGGAATGATATTCCCTTATTCCAGTTGATCATTCTCTTTTGAGTGAGCTTTTATGTTCCAACTTAATTTCATGTTCTGAACTTAGCCTTTATTTTCCCTGAGTTCATTATGTGAAAACTCAGGCAAAAATTGAGGTTCAAGTACACCAATTTGCTCAAACTTGCGATTTCGGCCGGCGAATCCGGGATATTACTGTCTAATAAATATTATGGCCAGTTTCACACGAACCAACCAACAAAAATTGGCTATAATCGTCAATTCCCTTTTGTAGTTCGATGAAGAATCGCATGGGTTTCCACAAAAGCCAAATTTCCCAACAAATTATCGTTAGAGGCTTTCAATGTTAACTCTCCCTTTCTCCATTTCTTTTCTTTTCTTTTCCTAGTAAAAGGGAGACAAAAAACAGCGACAGCCACACAGCTATCAAAAAATTGATTCAACAATTCCGATGGTGGATGTTGACCCATGTGAAACTTACTATCTAAATAATCTTTTTAATGTTTTACGGGTTAGTATAGTGCAATCTAAAATTTTGCGCAAACGATGAAAATTATTTCTCCCATTCAGCGAATCTTTGTATCTTTTTCCCTTGCGCTTCACTGCGTTCAAAAATGAACAGCTTATGGGGCGCAATATGTCATAGTGCACCGGGCGCAAAAAATCCAAGCCCCGACCCTCCTCGAAGATCGAATTTCAAAATTCAAAATAACTGACGAAATATGACCGAAATACAAAATGGTCGCGAAAATATGGTTGAATTTCTCATTTTTGTTCCGATTCCGATGAAAGTGGGTATCTGGAGTTTTTGAAGGCAGCAAATAACGAATTTATGATCGAAACTTATAAATTCAAATTGCGGGGCCAAATTAATGGCGGAATTTTGCCAAATAAGTGTTATTTCCTGGTTAGCTTTGCGTAGGTTGTTCAAGAGTTGGAAAATCTCTAAGCAATAGGTTAAGATTTGATCAATATCTTTTATTTTCTTGGAAAGATGGTAAGGAGAAGCGGAAATGTGGGATTTATATAAAATGGTTAAGAAGGAAGAAAACCATTTACCTCTGAAATTTTAGGTGTATGTAAAGGATTCTGCAATACGAGAAGAGGCTGGCATCTGGGTAAATAAATTAAACCTGGGTCAGGGACATTGAAGATGAGAACCCAGGGGATCCAGCTAGTACTTTTCCACATAGATATGTTTCATTTACAAACCTTTGGTGGCTTCTAAAGTCAAAATTGACGAATTGGTAGTCAACATTTATAAATCAAAAATAGGACGTGGTACGGCAATATGTCAGCCGCATTTTGCTATTGGTAGTTTGATGGTACTGAAAATCGGTTAAGGTTATAAAAAACCAATTTGAGCTGAAAATTAAATTATCATGAGTTGCTTCATGTTTGTTTTCACCATGTCTATCGTTCAGACTAGTTCCACAGATGATATTTACGACAAATCCTTCTGCAAACTCCTGCTTATTCAGCTAATCGAAAATGCTCTCCCTGCTTACCCAAAAAAACCTAATTATCTTCGTCCAAACACAAGCTGAAAATAGATTACTGCTAATAAAAGATCGAATGATTTATTATCGAATAACCTAGTTTATTGAATAGACCAGTTCACATGTTTCCCTTGTTTTGTTCTTCTGCCGTTCGTTCTCGTTCTCGCATTATATAAACTTCATTTTCTACTACGAAATAATTTACTGACATCTTAATAGAAATTTTCTCCTCAAACTTTTGTATGTGTTTAACTTGTGTTTTTTTTTTGCCCGAGTTTACACCCAAAGTTGATGAGTGAGTTGGGGCTGAAACTAACTTGCAATAAAGTTTTGAAATCAACCACCGCCAATCTTAAAGAAGAGAGGGATGTTTTGAAAAAAAAAAAAAAAAAAAAATCTGAACGTGATACGAATCGAGATGGTTTCTAGGGTGCTGAAAGCTTTTACTTTTTTTTTTTCGTCGAAAGATAAGAAAAACTTTACGGCCTTCTCCTGCTTCTGCTTCATCTTTATCCCCTTCACATAAAATTTCCTACCTAATGGAAATTAAACAAGATTCAGGGCTTAATATTTAATGACTACTGGCCCTTCAACCTCATCACATGAGACGTGAACTTTTCCTCTTTCGCAAAAAAAAGAAAAAAAAAATTTGTACTTTCACCTGCTTCGATATTCATGAAATTCTGTCAAGCATAAAATCAGAAAGTTTTGCTCGTTACTGCTGTACAACACAATTAGTGTCAACAATACTTTCAGCTGGATAAGAGCGTACATATTTTTGCGACGAGCACAACTACTCAACTTAAGGGCTGATTGAAGACGGAGATAAACGGGCGATGTGTTTTTCTCGAGGCTTAATTAAGAAAAATCCGAGAGAGAAGAAGAAGAAAAAACCCAGAAAGTAGCTTGTTAAATGAAAATTAAAGCTCCCCAAAGGACCACCGGCTAGGAAGGATACTTGTGAAAATACACTCTAGTATGTCTGGAAAATAAATGATGAAAAATCGTCGTCACCCTGTACTACAGCAGTAGGGTTTATACCAAAACCGATTTAAAAAAAAACGGTTTTCGATTTTGAACTGTTCCATGAAACCGGTTTAAACCGATTTCGAATTTTACAGATGAAAGTATAATTTGGGAATAATTGACAACTTCAAGAGATGGTTTAATTTTTAACTTCCCAGTATAGGGAGGTGCCATTCGAAGAGTATTAACCAAAATATGATCTGAAAAGATTTTCATAAAATTCGGTCGAACCGTTTTTTTTGGTTTAAACGACCTGCACGATACCGCCCGAATCAAAACTGAACTTCATTGAGGTGCCGAAAAAGGAATATTAATAAAAAAAGGCTCTAAAAAAATTTCATAACATTCGGTTGGGCCTTTTTTTGTTTAAAGAAAAAAACTTCGGCTAAGTGTCAGAAAGACCTTAAATTAATAGGTAATATCTAATAAACTCGATGGAATGAGACCCGTTCTAAACGAAGTGATATATTTTGGATTCTGCACAGCGATAGCTTTCCAAAAAAAACATCACTTGTCAAAATTCGACACTCTTTAAAAATCGTGTAAAAATTTTGTTACGCTTTACAAACATAGAATTGTTTTCTACGGGTGATACAGTTTCAGGAAAATGCAGTTCATCCCGGGTTTACCAGTAGTTACCGAAAAATTTTTTTTTTTGGTCAAGTCTGACAAGTACTATCCCCGGAAAGCTTTGGAATCAATTTCCCACTAGTGCTAAACGTATTACTATTTTGTAAGAAGACAGTTTATTCCGTTTACATTCATAATATTTGGAAGTTCATCGTGTGGACCGAAGGGGTCAGACCCACATCCTAACTAGTTTTCTTTCGTAAATACCCTGTATCTTAGTGGATAGTGGGTATAGCCCCTCTCCAGTACAATTTTTTTTCTCCAAAAATATCACCGGCCGAACTGCGCAAGTTCGAGCAAATTGGTGAACTGAACTTTAAAATAACCTCAGTTCGCATACAATTTCCATATATTCAACTGAGGATAAAACAGACATCGGTTCGTCCAACTGGACTCGAACTGAAGTTAAATGCAAAAGCTTGCTCAAAAGAATCAACAGGAATAATGGAATACTTCTAGAGAAAAAGCATCAACAATTTCAAGCACGAAGTGAACATGAACTAGACTTTAGCAGGTGAAGCTATTTGGATTGAACTGAACATTATTCAAATGAGGTTGATGAAGCCGGGACTTCAGCCGGCACTCTAACGATATACACCGCTCTAATAACGCACCTTGTCGGCTTAATTGGTTAATCGTAATACAAAAGTTCCACTAAGGTTGGGCCTTTACATAGTAGACCATACCTCCTTGTTCTGCCTGGTAGTCTGACACCGCCGGCGTTACAGCGCTTGTCAGTTGGTTAGCGGGATCCACCATTTTCAGGGAGCGTAATACCCTCGACATATATAATACCCTCTAGACTCTTAGGCTGCTCGCACACTGGATCAGAATTTGTACGATTTTGTGCGAATTCCGATGAAATAGCACACAATTTCATCAGAATTCGCACAAAATCGTACAAATTCTGATCCAGTGTGCGAGCAGCCTTAATCCGGATTATGACGACAGAATAACATAGACTACTTTTTTTCATATCTTTTATATGGGTCTACGTCATTTTGACGTCATAATCCGGATTAAGAATGCTAGTCTGTCTCCTTAAGACTCCAAAAAGGTTAGACACCTGCGGTTAGACTCACTTATTGCTGACAATGTTTTTGCTGCTAAAACCTTTCAACATCAGTGTTCGAATGTGGCAAAGTTAGTAATGAAATAGCAAAAGAGAGAATTATTCAAATAGAGTTACTCCTGATGTGACTTTAAGCTGCAGAACTTCGTACGATTTTTTTTTGTAATTTTTGTTTCATTCTACTACAGAAGATGGATTTGACGCCATTGTTCATAAAGTTCGGCAATAAACTCATTGTTTTTATTTAATTGAATTATGGCCAATACAAATTTTTTATACTTGTTTGCTTTTCTCTTACCACCAAAAAACTCACTAGTCGCTAGGAGTGATATTTCCCCACTAAAGGCAAGTCTAAACCACCAGTTCTAGTGGTAAAACCACTGAGTTGGCAACTCTGGTGCTGTCCGAAAGAACTCGGATGTAATACATTATTTTTACCACTATCCACTGAACTAGTAACAGCACACCACGGAATGATCGTCGGAATGATTCTTTGCAGGGCCACCTGCTGAATATGTGCTATAGCGAACAGCGTATTCGTAAAACAAAGGACACAGAAAAATTGGGTGTGCGGAATTCCGTGCAGTGAAAAACGGAATTCTGTTCGAACTCTACACTAGGCTTAAATTAGAGATGCGCCGAATGTTCGGCCGAATATACCGAATACGAATGTTTTTTAATGTTCATATTCGGCCGGATATTCGGTTAGTTTGCCGAATAATTACCGAATATTTAAATATGTAGTATTATTTTAAGAGTTACATAAGTTAAAGAGGCTTTATTCTGGAGCCGTACATAGGTAGTATTTGTAAATGAAACAAACACTTCTTTGTGTAACCATATTTATTCACAATCTCAAAAATTTAAAAAATTAGAATCCACACACGAGTCGACAGAAACGAGACCGCTTTGAAACTAGTTTGCAACTGCTTGCGTACGACTGTTTTTGCCGGTCGGAAGCAATATCAAGCTTGTACTTGCGTTGCATTCGGCGATTCCATGATATGCCGCGAGTCTCCACCAACACTTAATTTCGTAGTTGCATTCCGTTCCGACATAACCCAAAAATCTAAGTACGAGTGTATAATTGTGTGTTCTATGTCGAATGCGACAATATAGAAAAAGTTGAAAGTAGACCGACATTTGCATTGCATTGCATTGCGTTGAGTGAGCGAACCGAGCTAGCGCGAAGTGCTCAAGGGGTGGACGAACACTGCTATTCGCAGATCGCTTCGCCGACCTGCGCAAAAATGAACCGAATAATTCGGCCGAATGTTCGGTTCGGTTCATTTTTGATCGAATATTCGGCCGAATATTCGTAGCTAAAATAGATACTTCGAACTATTCGATGGTCTTCGATTTGTCGAAGAAGAATTGTATTGTCGCTAAGACTTTATATAAATATAGGAATTATAATGGCGTTTTGCTAATATATTTCCAATAACAAAATTTTCCGGTTATTACCGGTAAACCGGTAATTCCAATCAACTAGTTGGGATGTGGGTTCGACCCTTTCGGTCCACACGATCAACTTCCCAGTATGATGGAAGGAAGCTCTTTGAAATAACGATAAGAATGGTAAATCCGCCAGGCTTTTCTAAAGAACTTTTTTTTTGTTGAACAGTAGCAAACAAACATGTCCCTGGCACTTCGTTCGCTACACTATAAAGCGAATTCATTTTGAGCGTGTTGACGCGCTGATGATAAACTGCAATGGTAAAAACTTCATTTTCAATTCGAACGATTTCAGGAGATAGTACCAAAATTAATCAATGTAACCGATTTGTCAAACTTGTCCGAAAAGGCCAAACTGTGATCACTGGAAATCCCGCGATGAACTCAATTCCCAAAACTGTAGGACATGGAAAGCAATCCGCCGTTCAAACAGTTCTGAACTAAAGTTTGAAAATTTCGTCATGTGTGTAATGGTTAACGTATTTGTTAAATGGTTTTTAAAGAAAACTCGGATTTTGACGAGTGATGACTCTTTGGGAAGCTATTGCTCGGCTGAATCCATAAAAGTGAACTTCATTTTGAACGGATGTCATTCCAACGCTTCGATCGGCACCTCAATGAAGTCAATATCATTTTTGGTTTGCGTTCTATCGAGCATGTACAAAAATCACTTACGCCCTTTAAACCTAGATACCGCTTGATCGAATTTTATGAAAATCTTTTCAAAGCGTACTTTCGGTAATACGCTACGATCGGCTCCTCAAAGATGTCGGTATCATGGTTGGTTCGTACTATATCGTGCAGGTACAAAAATCACTTACGTCGTTTAAACAAAAAAACGGCTGGACCGAATTTCATGAAAATCTTTTCAGATCATATTTCGGTTAATACGCTTCGAACGACACCTTAACGAAGTCGATATCAGTTTTGGTTCGCGCGATATCGTGCAGGAAAAAATGACCACATCCGTATGCACACACACAAACACACACACACACATACTTCCTCCCAATTTTTTGCTTAAAATGCTCCTGGGACCTTGAAAGATGAAAATACGTTGAAATTTTCGATTTCGATTTTCGGACCGATTACAATAACTTCCTATACTGGGAAGTTAAAAATTACCGAAAACCGGTAATGTAAAATCTCGGTAATTTTGGATTCTCTTCGTCACCCTGTACTATAGCTGAAGGACATGCCATTCGAATTGGATTGTTGATTGTCGAAATCGGTCCATGTGGGTGGATGTTTTGATAAATTACTAGGCGCGTCTTAGCAGCCCTAGATCGGCTATTAGCCCGCCTCAATAGAGTTCAATGGTTAAATAGGCAGAATTGGACGTCTAACAAGCGATTACGTGTTATGTATATCACGCATAAATCACTCCCGTGAATTAATTACTTCCCATTGCTCATTGCCACCTCCTTCTCGCTTCCTATGTTTAGTACAAATTGCTACATATCCATCCCCATGCTACACCCCCATATCTAATCGACACCGGGGTACGTTTAAATTTAATTTCAGCCCTTATCTGATGAGATCATGTATGAGAGAGCGCCTACCAGTAGGCAGCAATTATTACAACTTATCACGAACCCTCCTCCTTTTCATTTAATACCTTCCACCTATATCAACACGCGCCCCCACGGTTTACAATTCGCATGTTTGAAAAAAGGATTTCACACCTTTGTATTGGAGGCAATAAAATTAAATAAAAATCCAACAGTGAAATGCACTTTATCATAACACATTTAAGGGCCCCCAAGTACCTTGATGAAATATTGTTGAAATTATTTTTGACATCTGAATTACATGACACATTCAGACCGGACATGTACAATTGTACACCTGTGCCTGTACCTGTGGGGCTAAGTAGTAAGGCTGGCCAGGTAGCAATTTTCACGCGATAGAAAAGGAATTAAATTTCTAAACTACTTATTAAAATGGCGCGAGGGCTATTAGCAGCACATTATGAAGGAAAAAACACTACCGCCGGGAAATATCTGAGAAATTAATTAAAGTGGTGCTAAATGAGGAAAAAAGGGATAACGAAATGGGAACCAGCCACACAGTTCAGTATAACGACATTCTTATCAAACAGCAATTTGTTTTATGGCAATCGATAATGTGAGATTATTAATATTACTTTTGGAACTACACACACACACGCATAATGAGGAAATATTATAAGGTTGTGTTTTTGGTAAAATATTGGTAGATAGACCAGCAAAACCTGACTGTACTTAGTCCTAGGATTTTCAATATTTAATGGTTTTAAAATCACATGATTTTTGTGCTACCCTGAGACATATCAGGAAAGATGAATTGCTATTCCTTGACTAAAGAGGGTTTAAGAGCCGCATTTGAACTAAGTCGGGTTTTAAATGTGGTGTTATTAAACTTGCGCCTGGTGCTAAGCCAACCGGTACACAGGTATAAACACGAGGATTAACACATTGCTATTACTACGTATTTATGATGAGTTGTATAGTTGAGTTGGGGTTGAGTTGTATTTTTAACTCGCGTCACAAATCATAAATAAAACACAGACATGCTGCGGTCAACTAAATTCATCTACTCAACTACTGAACTCTCGTCTTTATTTAAAATTTCAACTCAACCCAGGTAGTAGATCTGAGACAATTCATTCGACCCTAACTCAACACGACTCGCTTCTACATGTAGTTGGGTTTGGGGTAAAACCTGAGTTCAACTCATCATGTATACGTACTATATTTGCTTAGTGTCGGAATTACCTGCTGGATTCGCGACTACATCCTCCTCGTGGGGGCGACCGAAAACACTCCTGACTAAGTCATGTCTCTACCAAGAGCGCTGGCTTAATGGTTGTAGCGCGAAGAAAAAACAATCTCTTAGAAAAAAATACCACAATTTAAGGTGAAACAAGGTATGCTTGGTCACTAATATCATAACTCTGGACACGTGACACCCTACAGCTTCACTCAGGCCCACCACAAAGGAAGGAGGGGGGGGGGGTGTACTGGGTCGAACTCGGCTCCCACAGCAGAGGAGCCCCGATAATAGATTGAAATCCGAAATTTTAAAATCCCATATCCTTGGTTTCTGAGCGTCAAGCAGGCAGGGCCTGAAACCCAAAAATGCAGCTTTCTGACATAAAATTAATGAACTTATCCTTAGCACACAGTTTAAAAGGTATGAATAACATAGATTTTGAAAATACGGGATACAAACCCATCACCATTGTCACTATCAGGCTACTCTCTGACAGAGTCCCCAAAGTTGGTGTGTTCTGGATGAGGGCTCACTATCAGACCATGTACACATCAGGTTCAATATTGTCGGCCTCCTACAAATACGCGCCTCTTCCTGGTGTCCAGAAAAACCACCTGGTGTAACTTTCAGGGAATTGTAGTCTCGAAATCAGATGTGCTCGCCGCTTCTATCAGCTCAGTGTTTGAACTAAAGATGGTTTCAACCAATGTTACCGTAAGATGAATTTTGAGAGTAGTAAAATCTACTCCCTTTTTGAAAAAAAAGTAGCAAACTTTTTGATTTAAAATCAATTTTTCATTTTTTTTTGTCACCTGCGAGAACGAGCAAAGCGGATGGTTTGCCGACACGTGAACATGCTAAGTATAACTTACCATCAGAGAAACATTCATTTTTTAGCTTCAGGCCAAAAACACTCAAGGATTGGTCTTGTGATTTGTTGATCGTCATGATGAAAGCAAGAAATTGAATTGCAAAAAATCGGCGGAAACAAAATCAATCCGTTCGATTCGTCGGCAGAGGAACATGGCCATTACCGACAGTCAGCAATTGCTTAGAGAGATCTTCGTCAGATGGATCGTTTAGCAAGGCAAGTCGCATGTTTGTCATCAGCTGTCGTTTCTTTATAAAGCGTCACTGATTCGATGCTTTGAGGTAAGCGTTTATTTCATTGGCAGCGGTGGTTCATGGAATGATTGATAGTGTCATCTTGAGTCAATGCGCGTTTGTACGTCATTGTGTATTCATCCCAGACGATGATTTTACTTGCTACCTAAGCTTTGGCCAGTGCTAAGTGTTTTGCAAAGTTACATGTCGGGTTTTTTAATCGTTTGAAGGTTTAACGGCAATTTCAACATCGGCATCCTCCTTCAACGTGCAACTATCCCAGAAGTAGCAACTGCTACAGCAATTTTGGATCTGGTACGAGCGATGGCCCAAATTAATGATATGACGAATACCTTACAAACTCCACACGGCGCATCGGGGAAAAAAGGCCACCATTTCCATAATTAATTGCCTTTATTAACGTATCGCACACTTCCTTCTGTTGGGTACTCAACAGTGGTACATTCGCTCGAGCCTATTGGTTCAAAGCATTTCGATCATGTTCACGTTCCAATTCTCAATTGAAAGCGTCGTTCATTCG
Source organism: Thereva unica (assembly GCA_949987705.1). Classification (NCBI taxonomy): domain Eukaryota; kingdom Metazoa; phylum Arthropoda; class Insecta; order Diptera; family Therevidae; genus Thereva; species Thereva unica. Next base: position 84,870,353 of record OX465285.1, read on the forward strand.
ACGATATCGCGTTGGTATTCCTAACTTGACTAACCAACTGCCGCACATGAGGTAACACATGTCTTCGATCAAAAGCAAAGCCTGGTTATGTATCTCGCTATTCACCTTGAGTTCGGGATTTACTGAACTGAACCGAATTCGGTGTAAAATGTTTTCGGATATGTCATCCTTGCATTTGTCCCACAATTCACGTGGATTCGATGAGAAGTATGTCAAAATAATGATAGGAAATAATGTACGTATCTGACATGGAGAAACAATTTCTTTACCGTTTTCAACCAAATTTAGCTGTTGCAGCACGAAATGTTGGGAACATCTCACTTTTAAGCGTTCGAAGTTATTCAAATGTTATCGGCCCACGAAAAATCACCAGCAACAACCGCAAGTAGAAACATTCGTCATTCTTCGTATGAACTCTGCAAATGCGACCAAGAGCATCATTAGAATGCACATCCGGATGATCAGGAACCGTATCGCCTTGCTTCCGACGTTGAAATTTCTTCGATGGGGAGTTCCAAGTGGAATAAGGTGACAAATCGAAAAAAACTGGTCAGGGTTATCGCTGTAGGTGTTTCAGCAAGTTGAGCATCATTCGATGCGTTGAAAGAAACTCATTGACCATTCTCAAGATGTTCCGCCAAATGTACAACAGTAAGATGACGCTTATTAACGGAGAATGATGATATACACAAAATCGCATCATTAAACTAACATATCGTGATATCATCAAACGATGTTTTAGTAGTTATTCTGTTATTTGGGTCGGTCCCCAGATTTCACCACGCTCACGTACACGGATTTTATAGGCGAGGACCTTTCCTGTAGTGCTTTATACCAACGATGCGATCTATTTAGACATAAATAAAATAAAATTAGAATTATCCAAAAAAGGTAGTAGAATGATAACTTGATGTAGTAGTGTAGTAGATTATCATTTTTTTCTAAAAAGGTAGTAAAACTACTACATATGTAGTAGAACGGTAACGCTGGTTTCAACGCAACTCGCTGAGATGCTGATCTCCTCCTAACTGAAACACTGTTTCTTCCTCCTAGCCGACGCGTAAAGTGCCCTAGTGGAACGACAGACGGGCTGAAATGCGAAGAAAAGTTAGAGGATTGTTCAATAGAACACAAATGCTGAGCAAAGGGAAAAGGATTCACCCTAACAAGTTACAATGAGGAGTTGAGATATTCCAAAAAGACCGCCTGGAAGCAGCATTGTGGGGGGGGGGGCCTGCAGACTCTAACACAAGCAACTAGACTCCAACAACTTCCTCCCAAAGACCTTTCAAACGGAGTGGGCCTTCTCAAAAACGAGGGTGATTAATACACCTATAACTTCTCCACCTCTCTGAACCTTGACCTACTGCGAGCTTTTATTCAGGGTTAATCCTCCAAATCGCTTATTCCCGGTATGATAGGTACAGTCATGGAACCGTTCCAGACCGGAACCTTTATTGCTCTTGAGTAGAGTTCTAAGTTCTCTTGAACGTAAAACTCTTATCACACATTGGTAAAGATATCTACGAGACTCTCATTAACGAATTATAGGATTTGAAAAAAGTAAAGAAAATAGAAACTGTGTTCCACCTACTATGTTACGCCCAAATCTGTCCAGCAATAAAGATTTTTGCCCATTGTATAATCTGCCATTTTCGTTTGTAAGAACGATGAAAACAACCAAACTCTGACCCCACTTCATATTATGTACCACTGCACCAGCAACCAACCATCTATCACCGACAAAACGAGTTCCATTTGTGGAAAGTATCTTAAAAATTTATCTTAATGAATAAAGAACGGCTGCAACAACTGCACTTCTCTCTGCTGCCACCTTGATAGAAACAAATGATGTTAAAACCATTTTTATCCTGTTTCGTCCTTTTTTTGTATAAATAAAATTTCACTCGGTATTGTTCCACTTGCGAGAAGCCACAACTACAAAAACACTTCTCTGGGACACGCTCTCCGGGTCTTATCGATCAAAGAAATTCTGAACGCTAGGAAGGCATCGAGATGCCGGCGTACTGCGGGCAACCGTATATCAATCAGTCGGGCTGCTACCACCATTAATAATGGATTTGGAAATTAATGATTCCATCTCCGATTTGTAATTTTAAAGCGCAGCCAGAACACCGGAACAGAACAGGGAATAAATATCTTATTACCACGGTAACTGTTTCCATAGATTTCTATTATCTCGGAATGTTTCATGATTATTGAAGAATTTCGTCGAGTTTTTTTCGTTAATTTCTTAGAGTGGCTGGCATTGGGTGGGAGTGAATTATTAAGTATTGTTTGTCATTTGTGCTAAAAATAAAATTATTTCCGCGAAAAACTCGAGAGTTTGTTTGTGATATGGAAATGGATATGGTTAGGGAAAAGAAGGACGTTGAATCGATGAACCGAACAACAGTGCTGAGCATCAATGAAGATAACATTCTGCTACGTATAACCGGTCGGCTTCGGTATCCTTTGAGGTACCAAGCCTGGTATTCACCCTACCCAGCGATCCTTAAACAAAAAACGCTTCTGGCGATAGATCAGTTGTCTCGATCGTGACGAGGTTGCCAAAAGCCTGAAGTTTCACGGACAACGTTGCCAACCTTTCCTCGAGAGACCACTAGATTCGACTCGAGAGACCAATAGATTTGGCTTTTCGCCAAAGCTTAATGCTGTGCACTGTTTAAGCGGAAATAATCACAAAAAATTAATTCAAAAAAAAAAAAAAAAAAAAAAAAAAATAATGACTATAAACTCGCTATAAAATATGAATATTTTAATAATAGAATCAGCATTATCGCCAACGCCTATGACCAATTATTATACCCTGGCTTCCCCGCTGAACTGCACAGGTTCGAGCAAATTGGTGAACAGAACTTTAAAATAACCTCAATTCGCACACGCTTTGTACATATTCAACTGAGAATAAAACAGACCTCAGTTCACCCAACTGGACTTGAACTGAAGTTTAACGTAAAAGCTCACTGAAAAGAGAGTGTTCAACTGGTATAGTGGAATGCCATTCCAGTAAGCTTTTGCATTTCTAACTTCTGGCGGAAAAGTAACAACCATTTCAAGCACGAATGGAAGATGAACTGGACTTTCGCCGGTGGATTGAACATTATTGAACTGAGGTAGGTGAAGCCGGAGCATTAGCCGGCAATCGTAGGGGGTATACACGGCTCTAATAACGTATCTGGACGTCTTAGTTGGTTAATTGGGGTACCAAAGTTCAACTAAGGTTGGGTCAATTGGGTTTGGCCGACTTCATACAGCTTACGGATCGATCGTGTTCGCAAACCTTTCGACACCCTCCATGACCCATACCAAGTAATCAAATGATTACGAAAACACTTCTTCGGCAAACTCATCGGTACAAGCAAGATGATATCTATCGACAGACTAAAGTTAACCTTTGGTTGTTACCGTGTCACTACCCTTCGGGGAGTATGTGGGAGCCGCGCCCAGCTGAGTACAACACATGAGCAAAGTCTAGTAATAACAAGTCTTTCATCTTCATACAAAAATTTCCGACCGTTGATTGTGTGCGTGCATATATGAACATCACTGCTGAGCAAAACTCAACGCATACTTCGTGAATTCAGCGAGACAAAGCCAGATTCTGTCTTTACGGTAAAGTATGCAGAACAGAAAAGGAAAGATAATTGAATCAGCTGTCAAAATTGAAATCATCAAAACAAACGAGCAAATATGCACAAACACATCAACATTATCCCTATAGAAACTCATAAAATTTTCCGACTTATGGTTGTATTCCAGCGCGTATAAAAATGTTGCATTCTCTCTCTGATAGCCTGACATCGTCATTTGAAAAACTTGTGCATGCAGCTGTTCGCCTTTCACTCATTAACCATATGAAGATGAAAGACTTGTTAATTTCTAGACTTTGCACATGAGGAGCAACCCAGAGAGACAACGGAACATTTCATTAACTGTCCGGCTCTAGCTAGGTTCACACAGCGTGTCGGTGTCTTCAGCACCAATTGTGCCCCATTCCTCGTTGCTTAGACGGGGCCGCCGCCTTAACCTACCTACCTACTTCTTATGATTTACCCTTTGAGTAAGCAAACTGTGAGATATGTAGAGGAAGAGATAGCTCTAGCTTTCTCCTGATGTGACGGTCCTGCTTCTGAAGAAGTGCTGGGAAAATTACATCCGGATTTGTATGATGAAAAGAAGCCAGTACCTAGTTAACATTGTATCGGTCTAGAATGGTCCTATGACTACCCAGCATCTAGAGAATAAGCGGTCTAAGGAATTGAACCTCACTCAGAAGTGCCAGTTACAGGTATATGAAACTGCCTACTTTTAAGAAGATTCACTCCGTTTGAAGAGTGTTTAGAGTCTAGCTACGGGTGCCGGGTGAGTGTATCTGAAAGTAAGAAAATTTACAAATTAATGCTCTTTATTACATTAATATACACTCTGTATTTTTTTTCTTAATTCAGTCTCCGTTAGGCTTTTTGTTTTGGTTAATCCATCTTCCGATTGTAGCTGGAACTTAGGCTTTCATTTGGCTATGTTTCTGTGTTTTCGTTGCGTCGCTGCGTGGTTGCTTCGTGATTGCTGCGTAACTGCTGCGTGATTGCTGCGAAACTGCTGCTTGATTGCTGTGTAATACCTGCTGAAAATCAAGTATTAAATCAAAGTACCTTCAGCGTTTTGGATATACAGACTCAACGTTATGGTGCAATGTCTAGTAGTAAGCCTAGCTCGAAAATAAAAAAAGGATAGGAAATGTTAAGGATGTAGACTGACTGTAGATGTTCTATGCTCCATTTTTTTAAGCTGAGGCACAATAGTCGGGGTTAGCAGTCTCGTCGTAGTTTTATGCCTCCTGAAACAAAAAAATCCAGCTAACCAGGCGATGAAGACGAGACAGATTACCTGCTGGAAAAGAAGAAAGCCGTAAGACCGAAAACTTTGGAAGAAAATTTTTGTGGATGCCAAGTCTCACAGAGGACTGCAGCACCATCTAAGGTATAGGGGCAATTAAAACTATAACAGGTCCATAAGCGCAATAGGTTGTTTCCAGCATTTCATGTTCCACTGGGTTTGGCTAGTAACGATTCAACTTGAGGTGTAATTACATAGTTTACTAACAGTTCAGTTCCTCTTCAATTACTTACACAGGGCTTAAAAGCTCAGTGCTGTAGTCCAAGTAGTGTATATAACTACATCCCCTCGATCTAGTACTAACTTTAATTAACAAGACACAACAAGACATTTGAAATATTTGTCATTTCCATACAATTTTCTTCCATGGACTCGAATTTGACACAACTGGAAACTGTTGTGACAGAACGAACAGAACTAAAGGCTGATCACACAAAACACTCCCCAATCTGTACTAGTATAAGTCAACTACACTCGTTAAACATAGTGTGTCCTTTCGTCATTAATCAAAATGATTTATAACATCACATTTGTCAAAGTATGGCCATATAGGAACAATTTAAATCCAGTTACGTAACGTAATCAGCAACAAATACACTTAAGTAGTTAACGATAGTGTGTGCCCTCCTTGAGGCACGTCATTATGACACAATCATCCTTTGATACATTATGCATCCCTTATTGAAAACCGTATAAACAATTGACACCCCTGCTGCCCTGCCGAATTGGGGGTCTGCGAGGCAATGCTCGTATGTACATCGCAAAGCTGTCCGAAACACTGGATAATAAATAACCGACTCAGTACCAGTCTGGCACCTCGCAACCCTGAAGTTCAACAAGTGCCTTGCAAGTGGCAGTTTATTGATTTTCAACATAAGTTGCCCAGGTGCGAGGGGGAGATTATTGGATGAAATCGCTTGATAAATCTTAAGTTGACAGCCCTTTCAAATAGGATGCATGAACGGAGCACACACAGGGCCAACAGCGTGTACTATATAAAACAAAAACAAGGGTTGGAGGAGGTGCACGGAACGGCACGGCTCGGCGTGAGGAGTTTTGTCGTCGTTCTTCGTACGTTTTTAATGTCGTTAAACAAAAAAAAAAAATCTTAAGAAATTGAAGCACAGTCTTAAGAGTTGATGTGATGAGGTTATAGGGTAAACAAGATATTGGATTGGTTGTTTGCTCAATCCAATTAATTTAAGTGCGGGGTGGCGGAGTGTAGAATTTAGAGAGGGGGCTTCGATTTTTATGTGCTACACACACCTTCTTGTCTTTCGCACCGTGGCGAAAGATACCGGGGATTATGGACAGAATCGCGAAGAAAAAGTGTTGAGCATGGAAAATGAATGGCACATGCGAAATTGATTTGTGTACTCCCTTCGACTTAGTATACCCAAAGTACTAAGTCCTGTCAAAACAGTTAAAGGGGGGTTTGATTTTGCGTTTTGTATTATTTATTGATAAAAATATTTCTTTTTTGAAAAATATATTAAAATTAGTAATAAGAGGAGTTGGAGTTTTCGACACAATTTTTACTATTTTTTCTTCTGTAACGGTCAGTTTTGCACGAAATCCCTAAATAACTACTTGACTCAAAATCACTGTCGGGAATGAAATCGAGAAGTTGCTCGGAACAAAAAAGTAGGCGTAGAAAAGAAAACAAAAAGGAAAAAGAGAAAAATTTGGTAGTCAGTCAGGAGAGTCAGTTTTTAGCAGTCGGTAGGGAAAGTTTTGCAGTCCGTTTCGAATATTCAGTTTTTTTTGCATGACGGAATAAATAGTTGCGGCTACCGTGTTAGCTCCCAACCTAATTGGAATCCAGAAACTACAAAGAAATCTGCCAAGAACCAACCGAAGGGGTCGAGAAACCGGCGACAAAGAATCCTGCTTCTCATTTACTGGCGATTCGCGGCGTGCAGACAAAAAGGACTGTCATCATATATGTAGCGAGGTGGTCATTGCACATCTAGCGGCAAATTTCGAAGGAGACTATTTGGTGCTATTCTGTTATACGTTGGATTTCCCATCTGTTGTTCAACTGAGATCGTCGCTTTGTCTCAAGAGAGTACAAGAATTGCATAATATCAACACGGAAGTGATTGGCTGCCGTGTGGATTCACATTTTTGGTCACTTGGCTTGGACTCAGACACCGCGCGATGTTGGCGGTGTAGGAAAGGTAAATATCCCACTATTAAGCGATAATATCCACAGAATATCGAAGGAGTAGGTACGGAATATATAAGGAAGAAGAGGCACATTCATTGCGGCCACATTTCATTATTGATCATCGAGGTATTTGACGGCAGTGTACTATTAATGAGTTACCTGGTGGCAGATCTGGTGGTGAAACTCTGCGCCTGGTGAACCATGAACGTATAGGCCCGGCCACACACCCCACGACCCCCCGGCGAGCTAGTGAACTCCGTGTGGCCGGCAGCATATCCCCCTAACATTAGGATCGGCGGTTGGGGAGGATAGGAGTCCCGATTTGTTTTATGTTTGGGATTGCGCTCTTAGTCAGGCTTTTCCGGGCTTCTGGCTGAGGGGGCAATACCTCGCATAAATGGCGCCCAATATATAGTCGCGCCATTATGCAGTTACACTTCTGCAACCCAATTCTAACCTTGGCCTCCTCCAGTCTTCTTGATCACTGGTTGAGGCGACCCCGGTTTCGGTGCAATAGCATCCGCTATATGTGCTGCTCTCCGCAGAATCCTACTTCTGATAGCCTTTCCTTGCAGATAACCATGAAGAGATGAAAGCCCTAGTAGCCGATAGGATTAAAGGGACGTATCGAGGGTCGGCAGCAACCTACCGAAACCTGAAAGATTGTTAAGTAGCAGTAGACTTCTAGTATTAAGAAATAGAACCAATATAAAGTGGGAATATAGAATATTACCTCGGAACCAATGGCATTGCCAACCAATGACCCAGAGGGGGGCAAGAGGTTCGAAGAAATATGAATGTACAAGGCGCTGGATGTAATTTAGATAATAACAAAGATGAGAAGATTCTTCAGCGAATTGCACTTAAAGAGGAACAATAATTGAGTCCAGAAATGGTGTTATTAAAGACCTCTTAAAGAAAGCTCTGAAGGGCCTTTTGCTGGGTGCTTGTTTCGATGACATTGTCTCCCAACGAGGCGCGGAACTGATGTCATTTCCTCCTCACGCAAAAAAATGTCTAATTTCTAAAGTTACTTGACCAAACGATCGAGAGTAATGTTTACCGACTGTTAATACACTAGATCCTTCTGCTTTTTTACTTTTCTAATAACATTCGCTTGAAAGGCATTACCACAAGGGTGGATAATTTCTTTTGGGATATCAACCGATCGATGAGGCTGTACTCTGTTTCCCATGCTCCCAACTACATCTCCCGCGGCAACGCAAGACTTGACCAAACGCTCGAGAATAATGTTTACCTCTCAAAGCTAAATCGTGGGTCCGCAAAATGTACTGGAGAAAGAAGCTGATGTTATTTTTTTCTGTTTTCTTCCATTATTTTCTGGGAGTACATGGCACATTTTTAAGAGATGATCTAGCAGCTCACAGCTCTACCTTATGAAAGTGGGTTCCCATATGTTTTTTGCACTTTTCGTGAATATTTTTGCAGTTAAAAAATGGCCTTACGATAGCTGATCCCAATTCGTTTCTAACAGAACTCAGATTTGACGGAAACAACGTGCAATATTTACAAAAGATGCCAACCATGATGAGTACGTTTCCAACCATGAATAATTTAATTTTCTCTTTAAAGGCTTTGCATCGGTTTAACGGGGAGGTACAAAAGTTTTCAAGCAGTTCCTTCTTCCGTTCGGTCGATAGTAGCTGCGTTCCTTTTCTACTATTTAGTACTTGTGAGCAGAGCAGAAAAGGAACGCCAAATTTTCTGATTTGAGTAAAATCTCAGTTTAAATTTTTGACGTTACTTTAAACTTTACAAATAAAAAATTCTTAAAAGAAGAATTTGTGACACAATGGAGAAATTAATGCGATAATTTCTAAAGTAAAACGAAAGATTTTTGATAATTATACGACTGAAGTTTTATTTATGGACGTTTTTATATGAGCAAATCAGCTCGACACAAATAAAAGCCATCTAGCGGGTAATGGCGTAAGTGAAAATAATTCAGAATAGACTCGAAATGGCCGCTTTCCCCCTAGTGGATTTCAATTGTGTAATTTCAAGTGCTATCTACTCGTTTATAAGAGCAAGTGTAGTTGCTAGTACGCAAGTGTAAAAAATAGTAAAAATTATCAGAAAAGGAACGCAGCTAATATTGACGCTCGACCAACAAATCGACCTATGTAATTTTCGTTGTAGTCAATCCGAGTGATGTAGTCATGCAACGAAACGATCGTTGTATTTCAGCTGAATCTGTTTCACACACAAACCCAATGATCCTCGAAGAACTGTCTGAAATTGATGGCCCGCTCCATTGCCCCTCTCAGCAGCTCTATAAACCACATTAGCACACATTTTTTTATGTCTCCTTTAATTCCTCATGGGAAATAGGGTGGAAAATAGGGCAATCCTGTCACGTTACAATTTTTGTCTCTGTTTCCTCCTCTCTTATTGCAGATATCCTGGTTCTAGTTCTGGTTTCTATTAAGAAGTGGTCAGAGCCTATATTTGCACCGCGGCATACTCTCACATCAAGCACATTGGATTGGTGGAGTGCGTCTGTAACGACATGATTAATTGCGTTGTTATTTACTCCATCTAGCGACTTCAAGGTTGCTTTTTGAGTATCCTTATGTTGGAATTTAACTTGATAACATTATGCTGGATAACCATATTTTTCGTCATGGCGAAGCTTGTCAGTCTTAATGCATTATCATTGTGGTGTTCGTGCAAACAAAACTTTCTGATTGTCAGCTGAAACGCTGCTTCCCATCCTATTTTTGCATTGACATCTCCAATGACAGTACAGTACAGTTTCTGTGTACTCCCTCGAAAGAGTTATAAAACATATCCTTTTCTTCTTTCGATCTCTTTTCTGTTGGAGCATGGCATTTGCCCATTAAAAGACTCTTGCACATTCGTTCATCTATAGCATCAAACCGGAGGGTACTTTATTTCCGTTCGAACAATGAATGCTGTACCTGATATGTGGCCTCTTTCTCCGCAGCTATAAAACATGTTATGTGTTCTTTTTTCAAATATTCCCTGGCCAGTCCGTCTCATCTCCTGAATGGCCGCTACGCCCACTCTGTATTTCAACAATTCGTCTAGGAGAATTTTTAGCTTACCGGGTTGGTATATTGTTCTTACATTCCATGAAAATAAGTTCAAATCGTTGGCCTTTGTACGTTTGCCTGGTCGTCTCCGTGAAATCTGTCTGTGTCTGTGCTAGCCCTTTTCGCTGGTAGACGAGAATATAGCGTCTGTCACTCGCTACTATCTTCGTTAGTTGTTTATCCCGGGGTCACCACATAGAGATGACGTTTCGATTTTGCCTCCCAGATCCTCTATATACTGGCAGTAACTCTTCAATTTTTGTCTCTTTGCAACCCTAAAAGGGTTTGTTCGACCCTAAGCAGTCTTTGTTCTGAGATTGGGTATACCTCTTCGTTCCACCACGGTTGAAAGGCATTCTGGTAGTATTTGAAAAATGCAGTGCGCTTAAACCAATCCAAAGGCAACTCAGTGTCGAAAAGATGAAATTTGAAAGGATACAAAACGAAAATATTACGAAAACAAATATACAACCTCATGAAAAAAGAAAAAGGAGTGCAAAGTTTTAAAAGGTCTAGCCAGACCTTGGGGATGTCAAAAGGGTTAAACCTAATGGAATCCGCCAGTTTCTTTTATATAACTCAATACCAAAAACAGCTGCATTTAAATTGAAATTTTCGAAATCACTAAAGAAGCATCATCACAAAATTATACACAAGAGAACATTGCGCAAAGAAAAACACAAAAGCCAAAAAAAGGAACTTTATTCGATAATATTGCAAGGATCCACAGAAGTATAACAGGGAAAGTTCCTTTCTCATTTCATTCTCTTCGCTGTATAGAAAATGTTGAATTTATAATCTTCCAAAAATTGTATGTAAAGAAAAAAAACTTCTAACGAGAAACTTTTCAATTTTTCTTTGTGGCAACTTTGAATTTACAGCGGCGTTTTAAAAGCGTGCTCCTAGACTGGATCCTGAGTTCCTTAAAAACTTAGCTAGAGCACAAAAAAGGATTTGGGAAGTTTCGCCGTTTTTGCTTATAGTCATAAAGCTGCGGGAATAGCACTTTTGGCGATTAAACTTTTCGCATTTCAGGAATTGGCACAAGGTCGCTCTTGAAAGTGGCTAAGCTATATACAAAGGACAAAAAGGATGCACGCTGTTGTTGTTGTTTTTCTCCAATGGTTTGATAACATTCGGCATAAGTGCACTAATACATTGTACCTATATGGATTTCAATTGCGTTCGGATCAAGTTTTCCGAATGCAAAATGAACAAACCTAAAATAATTTCGTACACCTGAAAAATATGTATGTCCTTATATGTTTGCAAACACACACGCTCTCGTTATCCTGCTGCGAAAATCGATCACAAATTAAAATAGTTACAGTAGTTCCTTATGGCTAGGGATATGTCACCGGGGCACAGTGCTCTCGTTTATGTGTTTCTAGTTGAACTAAAGTTTTATGATTAAAATGTTGAACAACGAAGGGAAGATCCCAAAAACCAACTCATAAAAGTTTTAATGAAGTTTCTCAAATTGTAACTCTTGTGTACCAACAACAACGTCTAGATGGCGATGAATTTCTAGTTTTACTACTGTACCTAGCAACGTCACCACCATTTCCAATTTGCTTGTGGCCAATACTTTAATTTTGTGGTGTATAAACAAACATAAAGAAACAGGTGACTCATTAGGGGAATGAAGTATGAGCACTTTGAGTTTGGGTTTTCTGCCTTGAATGAGGAATATTATTTGGTTGTGAAATGTTTGCAGTTCATAGTTATATAAAGGACCATGCAGTATCCTTCACAGTTGCTATAGTATGCTGGACCTGCAATCCTAAGAGCCTCATTTTGCAGGAAGGCGCTATTAGTAAAGGATTATTTAAGTACTTTCGTTTGTATGGCAATTTTGCTGATGCACACAACCTCGTGCCTCTTCCACAACCCTTACTTTCATTTATAAGACGTAGGTGATAATAGAAAGCAAATCCAAAGCCGATTTATCAACATATTTGTTCACCCCAAATTTTTCTTAACCCGAAACTGCCATGCAACCCCCTCCCCGAGTCTACCTCACACTAAATGGATGGAGTGTTCTTCAGGACTCGCGAAGTATGTAGGCGTCATGAAGAGCTTGGTGTCAACAGGTCCACTGACAACAACAATATACCCCCTAAGAATTGTGCTGTGCCTTAGGGTAAAAATAAATACCAAAAATATCGATAGAACAACCAGAGTCGACCCATTTTTTATGTGAAAAAACCAGGTTAAGGTAATGTTGCTTTGTCTAGTACCAACCTTAGTTTGAAGGATAGAGGAGAATAGGCTAGGGATGTCAGGGGTGACTGAATCCTAGAATGTAGTACGAGTTCGAAAATACTGACTAAAGGCTCCCCCCACATACGGTTAAATTGGATGTACCTCCAGATTTTCATCAAACCTAGGCGCAACATCGAGTTTTTATCGGCCGACCGGCTCACAATCCAGAGTCTTGGTTGTACATCCGAACTTCGATGTACATCCAATTCGATCGTGTATGGGGCTTTAAGAAACTGTTCCACAGCCGAGCTGTCCTATTTATAAACGAACTTCTAGACCAGTGGTGCTCAACACACAGGCCGCTGTCAAGCCATGGCCTGAAGGTTTCTCGCCTTTAGGCCAACTATTATCACACACTCACCGACCGCCACCAGGTCGGTGCCGGCAGTATAGGAGAACTGGCAAAAACTTTAAGTGTGTGGGCATTTATCGTTGGGACGCTAAACTATCGTCTCCGCTAAACTATCGTATCTGTGGAGTCTCGATGTCAAACTGAGTAAGCCTTCAACAGGCCATGCCTGCCAAAGGGCTGTGTGTGAATGGAGGTCTTAAGGCTGGGTTTTGCAGACGAATAGGTGGTCTTGATCTTGCGGAAGAACAAGCCGTAGGCTGTAAGAGCAAAACCACTTTTGCTACTCCCTAAATGAAAGCCTGAAATGAGAGCAGGGAAAATTAAGAACATTGATCAGGGCAGCTAATTTTGAGCGCTGCTAAATATGCTTCCAAGGAAGCACTATTGGAGTTTTAACAATTTTATAGGACAAAGAAAATGGGCGATTATTTTGGTAACCATAAAGGGTGATATAAGCATACTCAATAGATCGTTTCTCGTTCTTCTAAAGTGCTTTTAAAGGAGCAATAAAAGTAATGCTTCCTTCAATGAGATGCGATGTTAAAAAGTATATGGACCTATGGTTTTTAAGGAGTGCTCAAAGATGGCTATTGCAGCACTCTATTTCTTGCTGGGTTGGTATGGACCTTGATATTATTTTTTTTGAAGAAAATGTCAAAAGTCCTGATAGATTTAAGCCCCGGTAACAGTTTAACGCTACAAAAACTGTTTCTCTTACAAGAAAAAACTATAAAATCTGTTTTTGTAGGAAATTTTCTATGCTACAGATTTTATATTCATAGTTTTTTTTGCAAAAGTGAGCATTACGAGCATTATTTTTCGAGCAAAACTTGTTCTACCACACACACAAAACTCACCTCTTGCCGAAGGTGGGGGTAGAACCCCAATCATCAAAATATCAAAGCTACTCCCAAAAAACAATCAATGGATAAGGGCGTAGGGTGAATATTAGCAACCTCCATTTTTCCCCAAACTTTTGTACGAAACATTTTTATATCCGAAATTTTTGAAATTTCAGATTTACCCCCACCCCTGCGAGCGGGTGGGTGGGTAGGGGTGAGTTTTGGGCGGAAACGATTCTCAACTTCAAGTGGAGCAATTCTGCTAGAAACTTTTTTCATGAAAACCGAAATATCGGACCGTTCGGGGACTTTTCCCGCACCCTGTATACAGAATATTGTAGCATTAGCTGTGTATTAGATGGCAATATATGAAATCATTAGCCTAAACGAAAATGAATTTTATTTTAATTCTAATTTTTAGTTAACTCAACTTTTAACTGAACTTTTAACTCTAAAATAAAATCTCACCTCAGCACTTAACTAAATTCAAGTCAACAACGGATCTTTTAACTTATATTTTAACTCATCTTATCTCAAGACAATTCAACTAAACTAATCACTAACTAATATCAACTCAGGCCAACTCAACTTAGCTGAACTCAACTCAGTTATTAACTCAATTCCCAACTCAAGTCTTAAAAATCAACTTAACTCGATTGAACTGGCCTTAATTGAACTGAACTTATCTCAGTTGTTAACTCAACTTTTAACTCAGCTCTTAACCCAACTCGTAACTAACTAAACTTAATGCATGGCAAATATTACGCATGGCGTTATTTCGTTTACCGTCACCGCATGCGATTCGGTCTTGCACCCAAGGTGCCAATAGATGTTTCACATCAAAAATTTGAAGTTGACGGCGACGATCTTTCTAGGTTTACTCCCAGGAAAACGTCGGTAGAAAAGCTTCGCTTCAAAAATTCACCATCTTCATGTAAGATCACTGTCATCTCTGATTCGATCACGATCGAAGCCATCTCCTGTTCGATCACTGAAATCAGCGTTTTTACACTGTAGTATTGGATGGTGAGCTGGTGGAGGAAGAAAACCGAGTGTTGTTGTTGCCAGATATTTCATTTTCTCTATCTTTCTAAGTAGAGATAGCTGCCTGACATTGCAACAACAATAAAAAATGGAGTATTTCCTCTGAGCTAGCCCTTCCCATTAAAAAAGAGATAGCAACAACGATTGAATTGGGCACGTTTCAAGACTTCAATTATAATGATAAAGTACACTTTTCACATCTTTAATGCTTATTAAAAAAAATATATTTCTTATTCATAAGAAAAAACGTGATCCTAAAATTCCTTTTTATGTTTGTTTTATAAATTCAAAATATAATCATGTTCTCAGTCTGCTGCGGAGACACCTTCTGCTTCAGTTAATGCATATTCTCGATTCTGCGAACAATTTGTAAATCTTGATAAAAACCCTAGAATTCGAAATTGATTCTTCCAATCACTTGAAACCTTCATGAATATTTCATCCTTCGCAGCATGCAGATATTAGGTACGAAAAAATTCGTACAGATTCGCACGTTCAAAAAAGCCGTGTATACAATAACAGTCCTGTCAATTTTCCTTCCATCAAATGCTTGTTTCTGTCTCTCCCTTATTAGGGATTTGCAGGAATTATGCCAAGTTTTTCAGCATTTTCATTCGGAGAAAAGTTCTACATATTTAATTAGGTCTACGCTTTTTGTTGGGTTGGCAACAAGTTCTGTGAATTTGTGCGAAGGCGTGTGTTTGTGATTTATTTTTATATCAGTGTGATTTATTTTTAACTAGGGTGTAAGTGTATGCTGTGAAGGACTTTCCTACAAAAATAATATAGCTCGCCTGGAATAGGATTTACTTACAGCAGGGCTACCCAAACTTTTTTTGACCCGTCTCGACCACATGCTGATGTTTGCCGTTTTGGGTAGACCCCTATTTTCCTAATATTGATTTTCCTAATATTGAGTTTTTATAAATTCATCAACTTTGGAACGTGAAGCTGACACAGAGCTACTTCGTCCGATAGATTAATAAAGGTGCTAAGGCTCTATCTGGGTCATTTACTAGACAACCCGGGAAATGAGTGGTCCTTATAAAAGAGTTTGTGTAACTTCATGGGAGCTGGAGGCTTCTCTATTTCTCCGCAAAAGGGTTTCCCTGACCTACGTTTGAATCTTATCAACTCTCCGTAAGGGCTTTCTTGTAGTGGTCCGAGTTACCCGGGAAATCAGCCCTGTTGAATAGGTTAGGTTAAGTGTACTGGTACCTCCAGTGCGATCGAATGACCAATTAGAGCTTTGGCGTGGATATTATTGCCTCAACTCGTGTACCTAAAGTTTCGTGGTAGTTGTGGAATTTAAGAAGCTTATAAGGAAGCTTATAAGTGATCTTGGCTAGGTAGTCGGTTTTCTCAATCCCATATATAATCCTGTGTAAATCCGCGACCCCCATATAAGACGTTATGATATCTACCAAGCCTATCTAGCTCCACTCCGCACCGCTCCACTTACTCCTCTCCATGAACCCTTCGAATGCTGCATACTCGTGTTCACCTAAAGAATCATCGATTATCAGTCACCGAGGCTCGAGACGTCGCCAAACCGGCACGAATGTAAACGAATCGTGAATGAAGTTCGAGACCCAGCGGCACTGCCAGCAGCGTATCCGTTGCGGAGACGTCCCGCTCGGACCGCAAGCTAACGGATTAAAGAAGGAGATAGATATACTCGGGTAGGTTTAAGAAAGTTCATTGTCTGGCAGGCATTCCGGATCACCAGCACTTCCGGTTGAAAGATACTAGTGTACACCGGGAGACTCCAGGACAGGGAACTGTTAGCGGTTTCTAGATGAACCCTTTTCCCGAATACCTATAACGTCTTGGAGTATATCGAACTTCCTCAGGACGTCTACGTTTCTTCACTCTCATCTTGAGGGTATTTCCACCCTTACTGGGATGGACTAACTGAAGGTTCTTACTGAAGTTCAATCTAGGGGAGGTATTCTATGGTTGTGGCGACCATACCTAGGGCAACACGTTGCTATGTCTGCCGGGTTTTGAGGTTCAAACCTCGGATTGACTCAGTCTAAAGGACATGAAACGAGATAAGGTTAAGGAGTTTGAAGTTGCGAATATTCGTTTTCCCTGTGAATAGCATCAGCTAAGATTTGTCCGATTCGACTGATAGACCCCAGCCTGCTACAATGCAGCCAAGAAAAGTGGAAACTTGGAGGAGGGATATATAAGTTCACTAACCAACTATCATATGGGGGATTGGACGAGTAGATGAAGTCTAAGTAGCAAAGCGATCGACTGTATGCTGAGAATAGGCAAACTAATGGTTTTCCATCTTGAGGTGCCTCTGGAGGACACTATAGTTAAATGATGTCCACTTCTATGGTGTCTTATTGTAAATGAATTCCATAAACTTCAAGGTTACGTAGATGATTCTGTCATCTTGGTAACAGGTGAAACAGAAAGGCGCACGTGACTGGGTCTACTTGACCAACACTGCCGGAACTTAAAGAGCCCATCCTCGGAGGCAGAACGCCACATCGGGGCATCGAGAAACAACTCGCTGGAGTGTTACGTCCCCTCAAACGAGTTGAATCTTATCAATCAACCGATGACATGCGCTTTTGGTGGAGCGGGGAAGGGCTAAGGAAGGCCATGACAAGAGGAATCAGGAATGTAAAGAGGGAAGAAGAAAGAAGGAAAGTTATGAAGGTGGGAAAGTGGAAAAGGCGAAGGACCGTAGAGCTGGCAGAGATTCGAACCCGGGACCTCTGAGATAATAGCCAGACGAGTCGCCTTACTCCCTAGGCTACCGATGACGCAATTTGTCTATGCATATGGCTCTTAGCTTAGGTCCTGGAAAGTGGTAGCGGACAGTACGCATATTGACGAAGATGTGATGTGACTGCAGCAATTTTTAAACTTAAAATACTATTAAAGCATTCAGAGTCACTCCACTCCCCTCCTAATAGCTTTGTTATCAACAATTAAAAACCACTCTTTTAGCAGTTGGTGTATATTCTTTCATCTAATAAATAAAATTGTCGCCATCTCAACCTCAGCACATAATCACTACCGCCTTAAGAGCTCCGAGAAAGTTGTTTTATGTAGAAAATTCAACCTTTTATCAAATGTCGGCTGCTTTAATGTTTCCTGCCGTGGGAATACCGTATTCACCGCAGCACCAAGCACCCGTTCGTAACTTTGTCGAGCATTGCAACATCAATCTTATCCGGAGTTTGTAAAGACTTATATCGTAATTATATTGAGCTATAAAGGCAAGAGACACTAATGTCCTTTTCTAATTGGCTAAAAGGAACCGAGGAGCCAGGCAACTGTTCATTAGGTCCATACATTGTACCTCACGCATTATATTTAGTGCTTTTGTTGTAGATACGGCGTTCTGGGTGCTTGTGTACGTGTGTAGTGCAGATGTACACATTCGCAAAATGAAACACGCAAAGGGTTTAATGTCTAAATTAATGTTCTTTTGCAAAGTAGGCCATGATACCATAATTGCCACTTAATGACGGTTGGGGTAGTTAATACCTCTTTAAGTCATCTTCAATTATTAATGTGGGAAATGATCATGTGTTCCCTCCAAGTCCTCAAGTCATGGGGCGCCTCCGCCACTACTGTTTTTAACGACAATGATTTATGCACCTCCGCCATAAAAGGCAATCATTATTCCCATTGTTTGTACTATATTCAATAAGGAGGAAAATTTTATAGATTTCCTCTGGATTTAAGTGATTCCGTGCCCTCTGCAGTTGATACGCACTTAGCCGTTGACAGCCGTGTAATTAGCTGCCGTTTTGTGTCACAGTGAAATTAGCTGAAGGGCAACCACTACGCTCCACTATCTATAAATGTTAGTTGCCCTTGTTTTATTGTGCTTGACTCGCTATTTGGCCCTAAGGGGGTTGGATACAAGATAAAATATTATGGCTGGGTGACATAGTAATTTTCTTACGGCTATCGTGGACACAGATACGCTTCCTACGGATTGAATATGAGAAGGTGGAGGAAGGATACGGTTTGAGACATATGTATATTCACATTATTTATGGAAAGTTTGCGGGGTTATGGGGATAATCGATATGATATCAGTGATCAAAAGGCAAAATATCTTATGATGAAAAAAAAAAACAATTTTTAGAATTGAAATTTGCAGGCGAAATGGTAAAAAAATCTACTGGTAATTGCAGACTTCGAACGCCTAGTTATGGACGTCACCTGATGACATATTCTAGTTAATCTTGGTGTACTCAACAAGAATGACAAGAGCAAATCATAAAAAATGCGTAGTTCTCGGTGGGCCACATAGAGGACACGAAGAGCAGACTCATCCTCCTCAAGGCAAAGCCTGTAGATTGGGCTACACTATTCCTATCTTCGCTATGTGGAAATTTAGAGCACAGTGTAATCAAGCCAACAAGTGTCTTAACAGCCTTTCTAGGGCCCCCAAAAATTCCTTGGCCGCGTTAAGTCACAACACAGACAGTCCCCTTAGAGTTGGCCAGTCCAGACGCGGACCTTCAGCTTTCGGTTTGTTTCATCAAAGTCCAATCGGCAAGGTTCCTCTTTAGCAAGACTGGGCTGTCATTCCGCCACCCGGAATTTCGCAACATTGTAACGAATCACGATTCGTTACTAATAATCCCTCTCCCAAGAAAGGTTTAGGAAAATAAATATTTACCCAGCAGGTTGGGTGATTCTCCTTTGAAAGCTTCATTTCGAAGCTTTAAAGCTCGAACGAGCTTTCTAACTATCGACGAGCTTTCTAACTACCAAACGACGAGCTTTCTAGCTATAAAATAAACCGCTTCACCACGCCAAAATCAGTCTTTCACCAGGCTCGTTCCGGAGAGGTCACCTTCTCGAGTCCTATACCGTGTGGTGGTGTATGATCCGGCACAGTTACACTATACACATTACCTGAGCCTAGGCCTTGTCGTGGTGTATGGTCCAACAATGTGCCGAAGTAGCGACTCCTAGACCGTGTCAAGGTGTATAATCCGGCTCGGTTAGACCACAGACATAACACATACCGACCGAATACCTGACGAGTGTTTCGCGGGCCAGTGGCGAGGTGAATGATCCGACGCTGTACCCGGCAACATTTCCTATACCAGTGTCGCAGTATGACTAGATACAAAATCCATCATATACCAAACACCGAATTATATACATATCCTCCTAGACGGCACCAGTAATACCACTGACCCCAGCTTACGCACATGTAGAGTATAGTAACGAGTAGATAACTGCTTAGCAATACACCAGTAAGAAGCATGATAACCCTAAAAAAGGAGGTTTAGAGTACCATCGAACTCGTAACGGTTCAGCCGCTAAGGCGTTTTAAAAAATTTTTGGTAGATATTTACATATTACCCTGTATTTTTGTAACCCTCTCAGATATCTTCATGAATAAGGCAGTAATCTACGCCGAATATTTCCACCTATGACAAACTGTAAAAGTGAAGGTTTCAAGCCACCACCAAGCTTGGCCAATTTCTTATGAATAATGTCCGACAACCTTTACGCTAAGGCTACGGCAATTTTGATGTTGAAATTGGCTTTCTTTCGTCCTTTTTTAGTACTTTTCCACCTGAGCTTTGTCGAAAAGTACCAAATAGTTTCTGCAATACATCCTGTATAGCTTACGCGGAGAAGAAGGAGAAGGAGGAGGTCTGCTTGGTCTATATAGTCTGCGTGGTATATCTGGTCTGGCTGGTCAATCTGGTCTGGTCTGTCAGGTCGATCTGGCCTCTATGGTCCATGTAAAACTGGGATATTATAAAAACACGTGATGCAATACGTCAAAAGTATAAAGTTCTTAAGTCTGGTAAAATTCAATAAGAGACTCAATTGGAGGGAGACTATCTGCCTTCCCGCAAAAAAGGCTCATAGCATCAGTAACACTTGATCCAAAGAATGGAGAAAAAATAAACAAAACAAAAGTTTGAGGAATAACAAAACATACACATCACGCAAATAACTTCATCAAAATTTCCTCTTTCATCCTAGCGAAGACATGAACCTCACCAAAATTTCCTCTACAAAGAAGCTTTCACACCAGCGTTGACACGAACCGTATACTGCACACTTCGAAAGTGCCTTGGAACTCTTCTTACTATACTAATAAGATCATAGGATTGAAATTGGGAGAACGCCGTTTTATGACAATATTGTTGAAAATATATTTTTTTTAGAGAGTTTGCTTATTCCGCGCGATGTGCTTATCCCGGAACGTTTCTAATGATAATGATTTATTAAAGAGATTTTGAAAGGAGTTCATTTTTCCGCCATGAAAAATTCCATTCTGCCAGCGCATCAGAAAAGGCAGTTATTGCTCCGGAGTTAGTCCATATCTCTTGTAGATTATTCCGAGTGCTTTAAGCCTTTTTATAACATTGCTCACTTCGCTACAAAACGCGTAGGCCATGTATGGATGAACTTTATATAATCTTCAAGAATTTTTCCACTATAAGGTGTGGTTTGAGAATGACGGCTGGGTTGAGACTCGCCAGCCGCATCGCATTCTATGATGAATTGTAATTCGCTCTTGTTGTAGTGACTTACTGCTTTCTTCAGATTCCTGTAAAGTGGGAATCAGTGGAGCAGTGAGGAAGGTGTTCTGACAGAGGATAGCCATGTTCTTGATGCTCTTCCTATTAATATTTGCTAATTTTTAAGAGATTTTGTCCATGAGAAGGGAGCAGTTAGTACTTTTGCTTTAAACAGCAGTATCCATTTGCATCACTCCAAACTATACTACTTTTGCACTAGTACCAGGTCGCCATCTTGGATAGATGAAAGTTCCACATCATCAACAACAGAAATAAACCGTAGGCACTCCTGGTAAATAATTGCAAAAATATATACTTCGTATCGCATTGCAAACTCAATTTTCACCAAAAAAATCTAAAATGACTCTAAACTCCAAAATAACTCCGATGGCATGCCTCGTTGTGTCGTTTAACACCATAAATTATTTGCCATATAAAATTTTTTGGATACATCTCAAATGTGTGTGAATTTAGCTTAGTCTTCTGTTTATGGTATATAAAGCATTGGCATTAAATCCTTTACATACGAGAACGTTGGCAGATTAGGCAGATAGTTACGCAAAATGTGTGCGAGAGTGTATGTATATGTATGCTGTACATATATATCTGGAAGGATAGCCAGGCATGATACCAAAACGGTTCTGCATGTCCAGGCTGGTCGAGATAATGATACCAATAAATTCAGCCACTTGGCTTATGCGTTATCTTGTATATTTCATCAAGATCCTTAATGGAGTAAAGTCCGAATCCTATTTAGTATAGAAATAAAGGAGGACAGAAAAGAATAGAAATTTTTTGGTCCTTAACCAAACAATTCTAACAAATACAGGCCCCCGAAAGCAGCAGAGAACACCCAGTGGGCATAGAAGGAAAATTCTTTACGATTTTCTCCATTGTCGGAGATAGATACCATCCCAAGGACGGGATGCCCGTCATTAAGGATTATCTCACGACGAATCTGCACAGCAGTAAATGACCACAAACGATATTGTTTACAAGACAGGGTCACTAGAGGGTCAACATTACAACCTTACTAATGCTGGCCTCAATTGTGTGAACCACCCAGTGGCAATTTTCGTCTAAAAATAAAATGCGTAAACTTTCCCATTCCAGCCAATGGAGAAAAACGGCCAGGGTGGGTAATAAAGTAACTTCTACTAATCTCCCTAGATTATCCGATTAAATTAAACGACTTCAACACTTTACACAGAATTCTTCTGGCAGACGTTTATCTTAAATACGCAAGGATCCGAAAAAAACCCCGTCGTCCTTGACAAATTACTCACATTTAATGCAACAGACTGACTCTAAAGTTTTTAAGGATCTCTAAGTCTCCTTCTTCTACTCTTACCTTAACGTATACGAAAAACTTTTAAAGGACTTGAAGGAAAAGGGCAAAGTTGAATAATAGACACTTCGTGCACGCAAATTTCTCTCTCCTCCCAAGGAGGAAAAAACAAAACTTAAGGACAATCTGTTATTTTTTCGTCCTTTTTCTTCTGCTTCTTTTTATTTTGGGTAAAATACCGCTGCAATTTGGTGGAATTTAAGAGATTCTCGAGGAATTCTTTGTTAAGTGCATCACAGGAGCGCCAGAGTTCAGGATTCAAGCCAAGTGAAAGTTTTTGAGTTAAGTTAATTATGAACGCTGAGATCCCTTTAATGGGGCCACTAAACAGACAAAAGTATTGTTTCCCTTCGGGCTATTTGCTGAGAGAAAGACAGACAGAGAGCAGCTAATTGTGTAAAATATCGTGACTGTTTCGGGATTGTTTGATTAGTTTAGCAGAGGGCAAGCTGGGAGAGGAGTTCGACAGACCAAACAATCGAAGAAAATCGTTGGTGTGCTCGTTGAAATCGTTGATCATGATGAGTTTTTGATTATTTTTTAAAGTCTAAGCCCAGGAGGTGCTCTTTGTAGTAGTAGTTGCCCCAAGTTTTTCATATCATGTAGTGAAATGTCTAGTACGATCGAACGACTGTCAAGGATAGGCCAAGAGCAGTATGGGTCTTCGAGTTCTTACGATCGTACATGCAGTGTGAAATCATTTTTGCAAGTCGTTTCAATGTTCATACGGGAGCGAATCTCCTTTAAGCCAGGAAACCTTTTTGATCATTTATCGATTCCTGTCCGATACCATTCCTGCCACTCTTGATTTTGACAAACCGTTTACGACGTTTATCCGAAGTAGGTCAGAGCGGCAACATGGCAGGCCTCTCTTTAGAGGAAGCCTTTTGGTATACGGACGGTTTCAAAACCGATAAAGGGTAGGGCTGGGCGTATATGACCCAAGGAGCAAAATATAAATCGCTCGGGACACTACCCCCATTGTTCTTCAGGCTGAGGTACTCGCCCTGCTGGCTAGAGTAGGGGCAAACTCATCACCTATCGATCCGGAACCTTTCTGTAGCTTAGCAAGCTGCCACGTAAGAACGACCATAAAAAATTGGGTCCACCAGCTGTTTCTTCATAGCTAGACAAGGGCTCAGAGTGCTCGTCAAGCTAAAAGATACATCCAAATCGATAAATCTAAAGCGGGCAAACTTTTAAATCTCAAGGGGTGGGAGGCAAAAATAATAACAGAGCTTCTGTAACTGTTCGTTTAACTACTATCTAAACAAAATAAGACTGGTAGCCGATTGTAGCAGTCGGTTCTGCGGGAAGCTCCCGAAACTGCGGAGCACTTGCTGTGGGACTACGTGAGGCTACAGAGAGGAAGAGATTGAGCCTCCTCCATCGCGACTTCCCTACTGCCAGGAAGATTTGGGACAGAAACCCTAAATCAGTTTTAGGCTTTTTTAGAAGCCTTAACCTCGATGGTTTTTAAAGGCGGGGATGGCACAATAGACCAAATAAAATAGGTCGCAGCGCCCGCCAAAGCACCCCTCAACAAAAAATAGTAGAATTACCTACAAGAGTCCCTGATATTGCAATCTAATGCCATTCCTACACAACGGTTCTGGGAGCACGAGCTTTTTTCGGGCAAGGGAGGCGTTCGTTCACCCAGTAATCCACTTTCTCGTGAAAAATCCTGCAATCCACCCGAAAAGAGAAGAAACGAAAAAGAGAGAGTTATCCAGATGGGGCAAATAGAAAGATGAAGGTCCATCCCGTCATAGGATCTGAACCACCTGAACCCATCTGAACCATTTAGGTCGAAGTCGGGTGCCTTAACCACTAATCTACGGAGGCCAACATGCTGAGTAGTTAGGTTTTCAATGCACTTGTGTCATTCTCTCGTTCAGAAGAATTTCATTTCATCTGTAACAGCCGGCCTATTTCCTTTTCCAAATTCTGCTCAGTTTAAGTTTTTGTTGTGGCATTTCTTCATATTTCAGGCAAAGGAATCGTTTAGGATACTCAATAGACTGGTTCAGGTGTGATTTCAGAGGTTAAGCAGCCTTGGACGTAATTAGTACTTAGTTGGGAGACCGTATTGGTAAAACGACACTTGCGTTTAAAAATATAAAGTTTTCGACACCGGCGTCGTTATAACTCATATATCCACGCCGAAAATATCAAATTTTCTGCTTCCTTTTTTCACTTGGAATCGAGGAGCAATGATTTTTCCTCTAGGGGGAAAGGGGCAAATGGGGCATGACGAGGGGCGAATGAGGCAAGGGGTTTTATTCTTAGTGTGGGTCTTATAGGGCAAACGAGTCCACATGAAGCGGTCGGGCTATGCTCATAAGGGCTCTATTTGCAGCTCCACCCAAAAGCAGTTTGTTCAGATTAGCGGTCGCTGGAAATCGGATGTCAGATGGATGGCAGTCCGCGGCCTTAAGTAAGGGATTGGTGGAGAGTAGGTTCCGGAGATTTGGCCTGAGGTCCCGATCCAACATGGTGGGGTTAGATTAGTGAGTTATAGAAGTGCTGCGTCGCCTGGGCTGGTATGGAATAATGGAATAGGCGACCCATAGCGAAAAAGAAGCAGCCGGATCCACCTCCATAATCACAGTGTAGAGAACAGGACAGTCAGGAAAATTCGTTATTGGAAGTCCGGTGCGAGAGAGACGATCGCACGTGAAGGACTGCCGTATCCCCACTACGTGGCCCTTTCGAGGATTGGACTCACTGTTGCTGATTGCAGTTGGAGGGTCATTCCATACAGTCAGGGGCCGGAATAGACGTATGCAAGGCAGGTCTTCAGAAGAGGAAGAATACATTGGCTTCCGGCGGTAGTATCACGCCTGCATTTTGTTATTATTTAGTGCCACATTGTGATAGATTTCGTAGGCATGATTTGAGTACTATCAATTTTCACCTTTTTAAATATTACGTATGCAGGATGTTTATTGTTAGTTTTGCTTATATTTGCTATAGTTCAGTTGCGTCGTTCCTGTTTTTAATAATTTTTTTTTTCAGATGTCTACACTCAATCTATGTGAACCAGAGATTGAATGTGGCCTAAATTCAATGTTGTTCCGCACCTCACTCTTTTATCTAGTGTACGTATTGTGAACCCTGAAAGATCTAATTGTAAAAAAAAAAACGTCGGGGTACCATGGCGGGTTTTTCAATTTTTTTTTCAAATGTCATGCCACTCTCACTTAGCACACTTTAGCACTTCGTTCAGTTGATACACCATACATAAGAATTTTGAAAATTGTTGAGTCTCTTTCGGATTGTATTTGGTTTGAGTACATTACATGTGGTACGCTGCACTTTCGTGCTTAGTTACCCTCATTGTTCTCTCCAAGGTTTCTGACTACTCTTCTAGTAGAAGGGCTCACGCGTTCAGGTAAGTGGTGATGCACGAACTTAATGTAGGACCTCCGGAGCCTCACCCACCACGACCCATCCGTCAAGCCAACTTTTTTAATGACAGTTTAGAATTTTGGGCATCCAGTCTAGGGTCTTGAGCACGACTAGATATTTCCAAAAAAAAGCTCATAACCGTTGATAGAGAATGGGTTACCTATGACAATCTTGATGGTGAGCCGTCACAAGCGAGCGAAAAGACAAGATTGAAGTAAAAAACACAGCATATGTGGTGGGATTGGAAGGAAATCGTCTACTGTGAGATACTTCCAGATAATTGATTCACCTATGGCCTTATGACTCTACCCGAGTAATGGCGAAATTATATTGACAATAATGAAGCAAGTTAATTTGTGAAGATCTACCACTAGTATCGTTCCACTTGTCTATTTTACATATCCACTATTTTTGAGCTGCATGAAGCTCATTTTAATTCAAGCACAATTTACAACCAATGACAAAACTTACATGCTAACATATTCCATAAAATTGCCTCCTTTTCCCTTTTGAATTGAGACAAATCTGGGCTCACCGAGAAATTTCTAAAACTTCACTCAAGTTCCACAGAAAAAAATGCAAATTTTCGCCTTCAACTGTTGACAAGCACCACCAAAAAGAAAAAAAAACTTCAAATTTATTCAAAACATAAAGCATGAAATAAAAACAAGATAAGAAAAAAGATTGTTTGTAAAACGCCTCAAGAATCTCGTATCGATTTTTTATTCAAACTATGGCAGAATCCTTCAGAAGACAAACAAAGTGAGTTTATTTTTTTTTTATATATATTTTCAAAGGACTCGCAGAAAATTAAATCAATTTAACAAACCTTTTTGCTTGTAACGAAACTGTAAAGGGCATTAGTCCTGACGACGACTCAAAAAGGAAACGAAGTACATTCTTCTAGTACTTTTTGAAAAGCCTTCGTCGTTTTGTAACGCAGAAAGAGAGAGATATCCTGCAGCAGAAACGGGAGAATATCCTTTAAGGATTTGTCAATTTTATCTGTGTATAAAGGGAACATGATTCCACAGTGTGCCCTACATAACGAAAAATATCAGATGACTATTTTCCTTGTCTAGTCAGTTTAATTTTTCAATTTGCAAGGATAAAGGATTACTTTGGGCTTAGTGACATTTTATGGTTAAGTGAAAATTAATTTCGGGCTTATTTTTAGTGAAATTCAGCTGGGATTTACCGAGGCCCAGCAAGGATATTGAAACATAACGAATTTATCGGGGCGGGTGTTGCTAGAATCACGGGGTATTAGGGACCCTTTTAAAATGGCCATTGACGATTGGAAGCGAAATTAATCTTAATTGAAAACAGTGTGGTGGGTGTGTATTTTTAAGGTTATTTTAAGTCAGGATTTTGATGAAATTTTAACGAGACTAAACTATTGGTTTGCAGAGTAGGGTAAATGTTCGGTTGTCTCACTGGTTTGGTAGTAGGTGTTGTGTTCCCTGTGTATTCTAAGAAGGTAGCTTCCGGGGAGATTCCGCTGTGGTGGGCGTTGATGTGATTTTGACCTTGATTATATCGTCACCTCCTGTAAAAACCTTGAGGACCATAACAATAAACTTCGAAGAGTCTTTGACCGGTTAAGGGGAAAAAACCTCAAGCTGTCAGTAGCTCCGAAAAGAACTTGTTGGCTTAGGAGCCCTACTAGACCCACGTAAAACGGAATGCGTCCAGAGGTTCCCTTTCTTCTTCTTCTTCTTTAAACTCCTTTAATCCCTCATGGGACATAGGGCGGAAACAGTTGCCCTCCAGCGGACTCTGTTTTGCGCGACAGCTCTTAGCTCCGACCAGGATCTCCCAGTTGTTGCGGCTTCTTCTAGTAGGGTTCTCCTCCACGTTGTTCTAGGTCTTCCTACTCGACGGGAACCTTGCGGATTCCAGTCGAGGGCCTGTTTGGCTAGATTTTCGTTTTCGCGTCGCAAGGTGTGGCCAACCCAATTCCATTTCCTTCGCCTGATTTGATCGTCTATCCTTTCTTGGCCGGCACGGCGCCATAGTTCTTCGTTTGAAATTCTATCTTGCCAGCGGATTTTTAGGATACGACGAAGGCATCTGTTGATGAAGACTTGTAGGCGCCCTGTGATGAATTGGGTGACTTTCCATGTTTCGCAACCATACAAAAGAACTGCCTTAACGTTGGAGTTGAACAGCCGCAATTTGGTGTTAGTGGAAATCACCGTTGATCTCCATATGTGGGACAGGCATGCATAAGCGCCTCGTGCTTTATTTATTCTGGAACTGACGTCTTCTTCTGCCCCGCCATTTTCGGTAATAATGCTACCGAGGTAGCAGAATTTATTTACCAGTTCCACGTCACGGTTATTCAGCGCTGTTCGTTCGTTGGTGTTTGCATTTATCCGCATTTCTTTAGTTTTAGTCGGATTTAGCCTTAAGCCTGCTGGACTACTTTCTGTTACCAAATTGTTTAACATGTCTTTGAGGTCCTGGTGTCTGTGGGCCAGCAAACAGATATCATCGGCGTAGTCGAGATCCTTAAGGCGATCTAACAAACCCCATTGTATGCCGCCTGTTCTACTATCTAGAGCGCCGACAAGGATGTCATTTATTACTATAAGAAATAGTAAAGGCGAGAGTAGGCATCCTTGTCGTACTCCTGAGCTCACCTCGAAGCTGTCGGATAATTTTCCATTATGGAGAACTCTGCATTTGGAATTGTTATATAGGGCTTTTATCAATTCTATTATTTTATCAGGCAGTCCACGTCGCCGTAGTGCCTGCCATATAAAGCTCCTATTGACCGAGTCGAACGCTTTCTCATAATCTACGAAAGCAAGGTAAAGGGGGGATCGGAATTCAGTAGACTGCTCCACTATTATTCGTAAGGTGTTGATATGATCAATACATGAGCGGCCCTTCCTGAATCCGGCCTGCTGCCTCCTAAGCGTTCGGTCTACTGCCTCACTTATCCTAGATAGTAATAAATGGGACAAAATTTTGCCCACAGTAGATAGTAAACAGATGCCTCTCCAGTTGTCGCATATTGTTAGGTCCCCCTTTTTTGGTATTCTGACTATGATACCTTCCGTCCAATCCTCCGGAAAGGTACAGGTGTTCCATGCTATTTGTAGGATTGGCTGAAGCGCATCTGCTATGAGGCTTGAGTCGGCTTTCAACAATTCTGGCGGGATGCCATCTTTCCCAGCTGCTTTACCATTGGCCATCGCATGAATTGCGGTTACTATTTCCGTCTTGGATGGGGCCCGGGTGGTGATTCGAATTGGCTGTGCATTGTTGCTGGTTTCCTGAGGTTCCTGTGTAAATGAACCATTCAGGGCGGCGAAGAAGTAATCTCTCCATCTTTGGAGCTGCTCCTCGTCGCTGCCCAGCAGCCTTCCATCCGCACTCTTAACGGCATGCTCCAGAGGTTCCCGCCCCACGGATAATCAGGAAAGTGCAATCGTTCTTAGGCCTTGCCAACTACTACAGGATATTCGCCCCAATTTTTTTCAATTTAGTCCACTTCTTAACCAAGCTTCTACGCAAAGGCGTAAAATAGCCTTGGATACCAAAGTGTGAAGACTCCAACAAATAAAACCCTTCCTCTGCGAATCAATCCAGATTTCGACAAGCCGTTTAACTTGCTACCGAATGCGAGCAGTGAGGCAGGCGGGTCAGTGCTCTACCAGGGAGAAATAGGAAAAGACCAACTCATTGCCGCGACGCACTTGGAACAAGACAGAATGCAGCTACTCGACCATCGAGAAAGAGTTGCGGGCAATAGTCGGGGCCAAAAAAAACTGCAGGTGTTACCTTTTGGGTCTACTACTCCACTAGTGAGATTCCATCGCAAGCTGTTTGAATACGAATACATCATCGAGTATAACCCCGGAAGGTATAACACAAATGCTGATGCTCTCAGCCGAATACCCCAACTCGTGAAGGAGCCAAAAACCTCAAAGGCAAACTCAAAGGGAAAGGAAAGGTTGAGGTCATCACAAGCCATGAGGAGATAAACTCCATTTTAAAGTGGACTCTTCTTTCGGTGTACATCAGGGAGTCGTCAAAACATACAATCGAATTCGTCAAAAGTATTAGTGCAGGCGAATGTTCCGCGACATAAGTCGGTATGTCCGGAAATGAAAAAAGTGTCGAACCATGAAGGCATCGAGACAATTCCGAATGCCTAT
Source organism: Thereva unica (assembly GCA_949987705.1). Taxonomy (NCBI): domain Eukaryota; kingdom Metazoa; phylum Arthropoda; class Insecta; order Diptera; family Therevidae; genus Thereva; species Thereva unica. The sequence continues at coordinate 84,900,487 of OX465285.1, forward strand.
GGTTTATCTGGACATAGTGGGTCCTTTGGAAGAAACCATTTCTTAAGCGACCTGTTTAAAAGTGTATGTAGACTACTAAAGGTGAGGATGCTCCAAACTTCATCATACCACCCTCGGTCCAATGGAGCACTGAAACGAGCACACAGACCCCTGATAGAGTACCTGTGTACTCTCGTAGACAAAAACCCACAAGGCTGGGAGCACTTCGTTCGAACAACAGCATTCGTGTACAATAACAGTGTACACGAGGGGACTAAACTAACCCCAATGGACTGCCCCTACGGTTTTACTGCTGACGTCCCCTCCAATTTGAAGCGTGACCCGAAACCTACAATCATGAAACTTATTACCATCTGCTCCGGTACAAGTTGCAAAAATCTTATGCACTGGCAAAAATCTGCTCGCCATCAAAAACCGCTCCAAAGCTTACTATGATGGGAAGGTACGGCCACTAACATTCTATATAGGAGACAAAGTCCTTCTACGCAACGAGGCACGCAAGCACAAACTATCCCAAATATGGATCGGGCCCCATACAGTGGTAGCTATCCCAAGCTCAGTAAGCTTTACCTTAAAAAAAATAAGAGGCTAGTTTTACACCGTTTTACGAAGGAAACGTGCAAATTTAGACGACCTATGCATTTCCAGGGGAGAGCAGATAAGGCTTCTATGAGGTTAGTCCCACTGCCTCATGTAGACCCCTGATTTATTGCCCTATTAGGGCCACGCAGGGCATCTAACGCCTTGTTCATTCGCGCCTCTTCATTAAGGAATGCCCCATTTGCCCCCTTGAACAAAACTCATTACTACCAAATCCCGAAAAATTGGATATGAGAGTATCAGCTGCGCCAGTGTCGAAAGCTTAACATTTTTAAAGTCGAGTGTCGTTTTACTGATGAGGTCCCCTAACTTAGTACTAACCGCGTCCAATGCTGCTGGACCTCTATAATCAAACCTTTGTATGAGTAAAAGAAAAGCTTAAGGGTATTTCTTTAAAGTTTTCTAAAAAGCTTTTCGAATAGGTGAGGCAGATGCTGCGATGGCCCCCAAAGTACTTTCTTATCTCTACAAAAACGTGCACCGCCCATCCCTCTATCTCAGTGGGCACAAAGAATGTAATGGCTGGCCCATATCTTAACATCCTAGGCGTAATCTTATCTTTAGATCTGCGATCACATATTCCAAATCGCCAAACAAGCTTATCAATGCCTGGGATTACTCAGCCAAATGCCCTACATTCGGACCCGCCTTGAATACAACTCGTATATCTGGGCGGGTGCCTCAAAAACCACCATGGCCTGACTGGACAAGTTGCAAAACCGCGCCAACGGTTAGGTTAGGTACCGGCTGTTGGCTTATATTAAGCTCATATTCTGTAAAATGTCCGAGCTTTCTATGGGAAAATTCTTGAATCGTTTAGACATCTTTGCAAGCTGTATCTGAGCCCAAAAGTTACAAGAGTCTATCACCTATGTAGGAGGGACTACCCCGATTTTTTTTTGGAGGTTGCACTAATGGTTAACTACCTTTTACTATCTACCAAAATATGAGTATCTGGGCATTGGGACTGTTTATGTAGTCAACAGAAATATATTCAGCACTTTTCCATTTTTCATAATCGAGTAATACGTTTTTCCTAAACTTCAATAACATTCCAATCTTCATATTAATGAAATCTATAACCATCTACTACAGTACAACTGCTATGGCTTATCACTCTTTAGACTTTCTCGGATAACTGACTGAGTGCTTCACCACTAAAATTTAGCACTTGATGTCATGCTTATCTCTTAATTATTCCTACTAATTCAACACACTGGAAAGTCCGTCCATGACCACCAAATAAATAAACAAAAAAAATCTTATCACAAAAATTGACTAAAGCATCTTCTGACGAGCTTCTTATCACCCCCCAAGAGAATCTCTCAAAATTTCAAACAAAATTTTGCATTCCGGTAAGAAATCAAGAAATATTTACTCTCGACCAACTTGTCAAAATATGAAGTTTTAGAAAATGTACAATATTATAACTTTTGTGTGCTTTGCGGTAGTTTGCGGCCATGTTTACATATCCTGCCAGAATGTTTATCAAGGTAAGGGGGTAGACTAGAATTTAATATTAACCAATACACGAATGAAGGCACTTTTCCTATTTAAGGTAGCAATAACAATCCACAGGATTCCACATCACCGTACAAATATGCTTTTGCAAATTCCTATGCTTGGTCATACAAGTTCACCTTTCCAATGCAACAGGTAAACAATCTGCAAGGTACTACGAGCAGTAATGCACCAGCACTTCAGCAGATTCAACCGCAAAGTATTTATTCACAGCCATATCCTTCTGCTGCTTACAATCCAATATCAACAAGTCGACAGCAACCGAGTAATTTTGTGGTAATTATTTGCAATTTAAACTGAAGAATTGTGAAATTATTTTTTTTTGTTGGGGTTTATAGTTTTTATTTTTTTATTAATTTAATTAATTTGTGTGGAGTTAAGTTTGGGGTTGAGTTAACTCAAGTGAGAGTGATGTGATAGTGATACTTTTGGATATCACTCATCATCATCTGTAGCACTTTATAAGTCTATTATTGGTCTTGGCTACCTCCAGAATTTCTCTCTATTCCGTTCTGTTCCTGGCTAATATCTTCCAATTACGTACGCCTAACTTTACTAAATCTTTCTCAACGGAGTCCATGTACCGCTTCTTTGGCCGATCTGAATTTCGGTTTTCATCAGGGTTTCGATTTAACGCTATTTTTGCAGGGTCACTATCGTCAAGCCTTTGTACGTATGCCCATCGTAATCTAATCTGTGTTGACTTGCTCAAGATGGAACCCATCGTTTCCACCCCAGCGTCTCTCACCACCTTCTCCAACACTATGTTAAATAGGAGGCATGACAGCACGTCACCTTGTCTGTGTGATGTGAAACTTTCTGAGAGGTTTCCTTCAACTCTTACTCTGCATTAGACTATCTCGATTGTAGCTTTTGTTATTTCGATTGGGTGTTTTGGAAATCGGAAGCACTCCATAGCTTAGCTCCTCACGCTTGACGTTGTCATATGCTTGCTGGGAGTCTATAAACAGTACCTGAGTATTAATGTTGAAGAAGAAGAATGTTGAATTCCCATGATTTTTCGAAAATTCTTCTTAAAGTGGATTTGTTATTTGTAGTGGACCTACCTGGTCGAAAACCACATTGATAACCACCTATGCTTCTGCGATGGATAGAAGTTTTTTGTACAAAATAGTGGATCGTATTTTATACGCTGAGTGGAGGAGGGTTATAGCCCTATAGTTCTCACAAATGTGATCTTTTTTGTTATGCAGGGGGCATATCACACCTTCCGTCTATTGAAGTGTAATCCATTCTTTAATTCTTGGCCCCATATCTCCACATCTCAATTGCTATGTTTTATTGTTTTTAAGATTCGTCATAGCTTCTTTTACGTCGTCCGTTGTAGGCACCTCACTTTCATTAGCAGCACCCGTATTACTATCGTTATCGGCTAGTGCGTTTCTATTGGGTTGGTTCACATCACCTATTCTGTGTCTTTGCAGCATATTAGCATATGCTTCATTCTTATCTTCTGTTACTCTACGGCACCTTTCATCAAACCAGTCTTGACGTCTTGACGAAGTTTGCTGGTATTTAATAATTTATAGCTTGGTTGCTGCCGCTTCCTTTATTATGATCCTTAGTTTAGCCCATTCCTCGTCAATATTGGTATTGAGACTTGAAGCTTCGTTATCCGATGCACCGAGCCTTCTATTTAGCTCTGCTACATAGTCTTCCCTAATTCGCCCTTCTTTGAGGGCAGCGGTATTATATTTTCGCTCGCTTTGTTCTCTCCTTCCTCCTGTCCTGGCGTATGATATTCTGTTCGCAAGTTTCTTGTAAATAACCAAAAATCATTGTGCTTTTTCCGTTTGCCCGTTCGTCGTTGAAATATCCGTCCGGTCCGAGGCTCTGCTATCGGGTTCATAGCAATTGATATTGCCAGGGGGGATTGCGAGTACTTCGCTGGTAGGCGGGATTATAGCGTCCCACACTCGCTACTACCGTCGTTGGTAGTTTATCCAGCGGGCACCACGTGAAGGTGATGGTACAATTTTGCCCACCAGGGTCTAACTCAACGTGTGGTAAAAAATGAATATTCTCTGTGACGACATACTAAATGAATTATTGTTTAACATTAAGCAAAATTATTCTCAACGCTCCCGCCACAGGCATGAAAATCTAAAAATTCTGCTACTGGCATGAATATTTATATATGCATCCGCAACGGCATAGACCATTTCAAACGCCAGTGTTGTTTTACCAGACTGTCCCCCAGCTAAGTACTAACCATGTCCAATGCTGCTTGACCTACGCAATCGAACGAGAACTGTTATACTGAGCATTCTATTGGCACACTTTATGGTCACCAAGATAATTGCCCGTTTTCTTTATCCTATAAAATTTTTTAAAGCCTGTGGCGGGAGCGTGCATGCTAGGAGCGAGCGAGCTTTATTTCCGAGTAAAAATGAAACTTGCCGCACCTAGCATGCAACAAGCACTCACTAGCCTGCATGGCCCCTGGCTCTTGTTAGATTCTATATTTACTTGTTGATATACATGTATGTATGTAATTGAAAATATTTTTATTTGCAGCCAAACCATATCCGAGGAGGCAGTCACAGTTTCCCAGTGCAGAGTAATGAGAAATCCCAAAAACTCCTAGATGACATCAGGCACTCCGTCTATATTCCAAATGACTTGAATACTAGCCGGACTAGCCCCATCACTAGTACGTAGCCTAAGAGAACACAAAAATCTTTCCCAAATCTGCAATTTTCTAATTAGTGTCAAATTTTAGATGCCAACCCCCAAAATACTTACTGTGGCCAACAATGTGCTGCAGGATCATCGTCCATTCCGAATACTCCATCTGGATACCATAATGGTAATGGAAATGTTCCACAATCAAATGCAAACATCCAGCGACAACAGCAGGATTTCTGGAATGGCATCCAAGCAGCCCAGCAGCAGTGGATGGCAGCCATGATGGCACAAATGCAGAACATCTACGGCTCAAATATAAATCTAGGTGGCGGCGGCCGGACAGGTGCAGGAAACGGAGGCAATTTGCCAGCAGTCAATAATTTCCATCAGGTACAAAACACAGGATCGCCATCATCGCCGCCGATTGGAAGAGTGCAATATCCGGCAGCACTGGCCGGTGCAACAGTTGCCAGTGGTGGTGGCTATCCAGAGTTGGCCGCCACTTCATTTACATTTACGCGTGTTTGAGGAAAGTTTTAAATTATTTAATTTTAAACAGAAAAAAATAATGGAAAAAAATTTAATTACACGAAATCTCCATAGTGAAAGTTTGTTCTGTTGTTGCTCAAACGCGGAGTTTATCTGTTCTGGGGGGAAATAACAAATTGCCACAATGAATAGTTAATACGTCATTAAAGTACATTTAAGCAAATTTTAAGCAAACTTCACCTTCAGATCTACCTGGAGACAGGTATACACACGGCTGGCAGTTGTTACAGGGATACGCCTCAACATCATGCAAATTAGAGCAGCACGGTAGGAACAATGCTAGTCCATTTCGGTACAATTCCGCGGCATACAGGATGGGCGCGGGGGGCATGGGGACCGGGGGGCATGGCAGCTTTACAATGTGGAGATATATCGCGGTAATAACGTTGATTTATCCGCGGCACCTTTCAGCGATTAACTGCCTTCTGAGAAGATTAATCTGCCATTTACGACCTAGGCCAAAACCATTTCATAGAATCATTTCAGTCGATTTATTTCGAAAGGTAAAGTGGGGCCGGATCCGGGCTCCTTGTAACCGCGCTCCTCTGCCAGTGCGGCGCCGGTGGACTTAATAAAGTCAATTTCATGATTTTCTGAAGGCTCTGCCCTTATTAAATTAAGAAGAAAATTTATTGCCAACAATCTTAAGTGGTGTGATTTAGCGCAATCGCTGCCCCGCCGTAATTAATCGGGATAAGTGTGATGCGGTGATTTTGTTTTACGATTGAGGGATTTCTCAAGGACGGTCAAAGGACCTGCCGGGAGATGGCAGGGTGGAATTGAAATGCGAAAAAAGGCGGTTAAGGTAAAATGAAATTGATGTTTTCGTCATTTTGTGATTTGTTAATTGTGGCAATGTTTCACGAAAAATTGAGTTTAAGGTTAGAAATGGACAAACTTTTTAGGAATTTCAGGTTTTGAAGTAGTAATTTGGAATTTCTTGTAAATGATATGCCCCCTTTTTATAAGTGGCACCTACACCCCTATAAAAATTGGACCTCTTGAAGTCTTCTCTTCCAGTCATCCGATTGATTACAGTCACCTAAACATCTTTAAGCCAATATTAGTATTTTTTCTCGGGTACAACAACAGTGTCCCTTATTGTCATCTTCAATTTCCAAACTCAAAGCCCAGCTTCTAGGTTAGGTTAGATATGGCTCAGCTGCTGGTGTACAGCTCAAACACTTAGGCCAAAGGAGTATGCCCATTGTGATGCCATAATGATCCCATTTTAAACTAGACGTTTCTTCGCTAAACCACCTTGAGGACCTAGTGAATCTTCTTAGTTGCGGGATTCCAATCTGCGAGAATTCCGTAAGCGTGCTCAGGAAGGGTTCACCAAAGGTGGTTAGTCTCCTTCTGCTTAGGGTTGTACAGGAACAGAGAAGGTATTGTACACTTTCCTGCTTGTCCAGATTCTTACAGCTTTTGCAGAAATCGTAGCTCTCGAGACCTAAGCGGGCCGCATGCGTCCCTATCAGCAGATCCGGCGTTTAGTTTTTTTTTGCACCCGGTGAAGTATGCCATATTGCGCCCCCATCAGCTGTTCATTTATCGATCGCGGTGATGGACAATGGAAAAAAACACAAACACGGAGTTATATGAAAATGAAGGCATGGGGACACTTTTTCACCTTCACTTTTTCACTGCAATTGCGCTCGTCCAAATGCACCAATTGCACCTGTGAAAGTGCCGCTCCTGCCTTTATCCAATCAGGAATAATGATTTTAATATATGACAATGAAGGCACGGGGGCACTTTTTCATTTTTTTTTTCGAAGTTTTCAATTTTTTAAAATTTGCGCCCGGTGCAAATGCATCATTTGCACATATGAAAGTGCCGCCCCTGCCTATACAGACAGTGTCCGGCCAACTATCCCACTATAACATCCTGAAAACTATGTGGTCTGTTTCTCCATTCACGACGTGAAGGGATGTGGACTCTGTAATTCTTCGTGAAGGTGACCTCGGGTATGCAAAAGTTGGTTTTTGAGGGGATGATGACAGAGCTCAGCACCTTCATGTGCCCTCCTCTAATTCCGCTCCAAAAACCAGATTCTTTTTTTTTTCTGAGTGTTGCGAAGCGCCTTACCTTACCACAAGATTCAAAGGAGGAAGGTATAGCATAACATTTAGGGCATCTGCAAGTGTGGAGCGAAGTGTTTCTGTTATGCATAACTCCGCACATCTTTGTATTTTTGAAGTCTGTTTAGTGCAGTGTACCTACTCAAGGTTGGCCACTATACTAAACCCCGTATAGGAGTATTGGGCGGACAATCGTTGTGTGAATCCATTGTACAATACTAGGGGAGAAGCCCCACTTCTTCCCAATGGTTTTTTTTTTGCAAGCTCAAACTGCTATGCTCGCTTTCTTAATGCACCCATCTGTGTTTTCATACCAGAGGAGTTTCTTATGTAGGACTTCTCCCAGATATTTGGCACTGTTGCTGAATTTGATCCTAACATTGTTAAGCCGGGGGTGTTGAAGATGGGGTTTATACTTCCTTGTAAAGAGTACTTGTTTCGTTTTTACTGGGTTAACGCTGAGTCCGCGGGTGGCACTCCAGCTTGAAAGGGTGTGTGGCGCCATCTCTCGTGGAGGGAATTTTCCTTTTGTGATGTCATCCACCTCTGCCAGGAAGCAACAGTTGATTTATAATTAGGACTCAGGAGCGGGGAAAGTACTCCACTTTGCGAGGTACCTCTATTGCCGGCCCTTCGGACCGAGCATTTGCCTAGGAATGAATGCCTAGGAAGGAGAATTTGATGGATGAGGGACACCCGCGACGCCTAGACCCTCTATCGGTAAGGAGAGTGAAGTCCGGGAGTACGTTGTTAACGCACCACTAGTCAAGGAATGCCACTTTGAGTGAAGAATGAGTGAAGAGCAGTATCAGTAGATTTGCCCTTTGTAGAGGCGTGTTTTGCGCCAGAGAGTTCCGAGTTTGGTATGGTCCATTGTAGTAAAAACGACATTCGACACGTCGATTTACCTGAACCTAAATTAAATTTTGAAGAAACTAATGTCGTTTTCATAAAGTGTCGATGTCGAAAGTTGAGTGTTGAATTGGGGACCTGGTCCCTGCTTTTGAACAACATTTGAAACGATGCATTTCTTATAATGTAAAAATTATTCATGAACCCATCGAACATGCATGGCATTTCTGCAAAGGCCAATTGATACTAGTCTATTTTGACAGAGCTTGGAAATTCGACAGCAATTAGTGATTGCAGGGTGATCATTATCGTACATATCTATTTGCAGAATTGTGTTTACGCCTAGAATCAGTTAGGTATCATATTTTTCGTAACGTAATCAAATAAAACAGATAATACATCAGGGGTCGTCCATTAATTACGTGAGGCGTTTAGGGGAGGGAGGGGGTCGAGCCGAATCTCACCAAATCTCACGTGGGGGAGAGGGGGGGTCTCGGCAAATCTCACGTAATTTTTTTTTTAAACAAACAGTGTAAAATTGCGCGAAAATTGGGTTAAATTAAGTAAAACGTGTTTCTCCACTAAAGACCCCAATTCACTTACAGGCCGGCCGGCACCACTAAGCTTGACAGTCTAACCGAGGGATGGCCTGACAGGCCGTGGCTTGTAGGTAAAGTCCTGATTCCCTACAGACACACAGGCGAAAACGACTGCTTAGCATAGCAGGTTATTAATTCAAGTGCAAAAATTCTCATGGCCCCAAAGAAAGCTTCAAGCCTCACGCCGTGAACGCAAAAGAGCAAAAAAGCGCAAACGCGATTGCGGATGGTTTTCACGACTAGCGCCCGCCTTGCTTTCCGTTCCGAGTGGATACGGGGTGAATTCTTAGTGAATAGAAGTTCAGTTCTTCAGGCCCGAACTGACGATAAATGCGAGTTTTGTCAGCTTTCTTGAACTGCAGGCCCCATACTAGTGATGAGCAAGACTAGCACATTTAGCAAGACCAAGAAATACCAAGAAAAGACAAGACAAGGATAAGTCAAGACTGCAAGATCAGGATAGCAAGGCTTTTTCCTTATCACTAAGTGGCAAAAGTTTTCCAGTAATCCAGCAAAACGTCTTGTCTTGCACATTCAGCAGGACAAAGACAAGACTGCAAGACTTTCTGCAAGAATTTTTGCAAGACTTTTAGCAAGACTTTTTCGAAGGCTTTTTGCTCATCACTGCAAGACTTTAGGCATTTAGTGATGAGCAAAAAGTCTTGCTATCCTGATCTTGCAGTCTTATTTTGTCCTGTCTTGTCTTGTTCTTGCTTTGGTCTTGCTTAATGTACAATAAAAGGAAGAGTTGCAAGAAAAGTCTTGCTCATCACTACCCCATACAGTTGGCGGCCAGTGAGTGTATAAGGATACTTGGCGTCAAGGCGAAAACTTTCAGGCAACGGCCTGCTGGCGACCTGTGTGTAAATTGGGGCCTTAAGATAGGGGTAAATCCTACACAAAAATTGGTTGTCGATTGTCAAACGTGCGTCTCGTCAAATGCTGCCGAGTACGAGCCAAGTAACACTGACCCGCTTCCGCTCAGATGAACTTTTTACACACCTTTCACTACGAATTCTAATCGGATTTCACTATGGTTACGAACAAGGATTTTAAACTCGAGGACCTTTCCTGCCGTTCTATATTCTAAGAAAAGGCCCACTTTGCTGTGGGTACGACCGTAAATACGTATTTTTAGGGTAAATACTAGATTTTTTTAAAATTTGAAAAATCTCACGTGAGATTAGGGGGGGAGGGAGGGGTCGAACCAAATCTCATGAAATCTCACCAAGGGGGGAGGGGGGGTCGAAAAATCCCAAAAATCACCTCACGTAATTTATGGATGACCCCCAAGAATAGTGAAGTAGACCCACTACTATTTTCTTTCCAGGAAAATTACATTCAATTATTTTAACAAGCGTAGAATTCCTCTAGAATCGACCTTTACTAGCGTCCATTACTTGCATTTTTTTTGATAGTTGAATGGTTTTCAAGTTTAACTTCTTTTACAACTAACTTTGGATCCCAAAACCACCATTAATTAATAGATGGATACATACCCCTAAGAAATGCTAATGAAATTGCTAAAATTTCGATTCACTGCACTCCAGAAAGCACCATGGATGGAATTAGAATAAAACTATCCCGATGTCGATAGTCTAAGAGGACAAATGATGCTTCCTGAAGTCGATTAATCGACGCTTGAAAAGTTCTTGTTCCAAGTGGAAAGTCATAAATCAGGAAAACATTGAACAATTTTCAAGTTTAATCTCCATCGAAAACTACAGTCAAGCAGATGTGCATTCTCAACAAGGATTCGAGTCCTTGTGACATTTTTCCACAGACTTTTGCATACGGTTGTTGTGTGCTGTAAACACCGGATTTCCGGGACGTATATGCGAGAGAGAGGATGTAGAACGAGGAGTTGTTTCAGCCTTTTGAAGGATCATAAATCGAAAAGGGATTCGAGCTGGTTCCTTGCCGATATGATTTTTTGCTCCATATAGTATATACCGAACTATCACCTCTGCTATTATGAACATCAATGTCTGGAACATTCAGTATAAACTTCGTTTCTGTTGTTCCGGTCATTACTTCTGGCAATTCAACTTTCACAGAAATGCGAAAGAAAAAAGTATGAAAAAAGGCGGAATGGTTACGCTCGAAGGCATAGATGCTCCTTCCATAGAAACCCCTAGGCAGGGGCCAGGATATTGCCCAGGACGGAGTTATCCGCTTGTTTATTTAAAGTTTCATAACGGAACAAACATCCTTCTGGCTCCTACGTCTCCCAGATAATGTCAGCTTTGTCAAATATTGATGGCTAATATTTATGTCTCCGGCATTTCGACATACTTGTAAACAGGCATCTAAGATGTCCTCGATGAGGAGCGAATTGTGCAGAAATGTTACAGCCCCGCTCTGCCTCCAATAAAACAAAACAAAAAAAAAACATTTTGGCAATTTTGTCAGGGATTTTTACCTCTCTCACATCATTTGTTCCAATTCAATCCGACCCCGTCGGTCCCGGCATCCCCCCTTTCGGAGGGTGCGAACCTAAGCTCCCCCTTTTTGTTTCGTGAAATTTTCTCTGTGTTTCAATGTAAGTTTTAAAGAATCCGAAGCTGCCATGGCAGAAAGTTGTTTTTTCCCGATGATGGTGGCTTCGCCAAATTGTGGAATTCACCAGCAGCATTATGGGCTGTCATCTTCTGGTACGTGATATGGAATGATGTTGTTACGTGTCACCACAAAACCTGAGTTTTTGAGCAAACAACGATAAGGAGCTAAAAGCACAATCACCACCAGTTGAGGATAAGAAGGATAATGCCAAAAACACTACAAAACCAGAGCCAAGCACTAGAAGCTACACCATCATAAAACTTAAGGGATATAGCGGTCACGGTGGAGTCATTCCTGGTATCTTATGTGTGTGTATGCAAGTAAATCACTATGATGATAACAGGCTTCCCTAACTGCTTTAAGATTTGGGGGGTTTTAGTGCGGCTTCAATACTTTTAAATAAATTTCTTAAGTCTTAAAGTGCGATAAGATTTCATTTTTAGTGTTACTGCACTGGAACTGAGATAAGGATAGTTGGTGATTGTAGTTATTTTGTTACTTCTTTAGGGGCACTTTGGTTAAATTAGTTTCTTAGTTATTACCATAACTCTGGAAAAATTCAGATAGTCGAGGAGCAGTGCCCAGTAGGAAAATGAACTAGTTCTAAGATTAGTAGAGTAACTACTTTCTAAGGAGGGAGTAGAAGTTCTCAATTGGATACCTTTTATATGAAAACAAACCACTACTTTTGTACAGCGTTGTCCTATGATGGAGCCGCATTACTTCGATATACTTAAAAAATTAATTAATTTTGTACTAACTGGAGAACTAATTCATTTTGCAGTTCTCGAAGAACTAATTCATTTTGAAGCTCTCGAAGAACTAATCCATTTTGAAGTTCTTGGAGGACCAATTTCCTTTGAACTAACTAGAGAGCTAGTTCATTTTGAAGTTCTTGAAGAACTAATTCATTTTGAAGTTCTCGAAGAACTAATTCATTTTGAAGTTCTTGGAGGACCAATTTCCTTTGAACTAACTAGAAAACTAGTTCATTTTGAAGTTCTTCAAGAACTAATTCATTTTGAAGTTCTCGAAGAACTAATTCATTTTGAAGTTCTCGGAGAACTAATCCATTTTGAAGTTCTCGAAGAACTATTCCATTTTGAAGTTCTTGAAGAACTAATTCATTTTGAAGTTCTTGGAGGACCAATTTCCTTTGAACTAACTAGAAAACTAGTTCATTTTGAAGTTCTTCAAGAACTAATTCATTTTGAAGTTCTCGAAGAACTAATTCATTTTGAAGTTCTCGGAGAACTAATCCATTTTGAAGTTCTCGAAGAACTATTCCATTTTGAAGTTCTTGAAGAACTAATTCATTTTGAAGTTCTCGAAGAACTAATTCATTTTGAAGTTCTCGGAGAACTAATCCATTTTGAAGTTCTCGAAGAACTATTCCATTTTGAAGTTCTTGGAGGACCAATTTCCTTTGAACTAACTAGAGAACTAGTTCATTTTGAAGTTCTTGAAGAACTAATTCATTTTGAAGTTCTCGAAGAACTAATTCATTTTGAAGTTCTTGGAGGACCAATTTCCTTTGAACTAACTAGAGAACTAGTTCATTTTGAAGTTCTTGAAGAACTAATTCATTTTGAAGTTCTTGAAGAACTAATTCATTTTGAAGTTCTCGAAGAACTAATTCATTTTGAAGTTCTCGAAGAACTAATCCATTTTGAATTTCTTGAAGAACTAATTCATTATGAAGTTCTTGGAGGACCAATTTCCTTTGAACTAACTAGAGAACTAGTTCATTTTGAAGTTTTTGAAGAACTAATTCATTTTGAAGTTCTCGAAGAACTAATTCATTTTGAAGTTCTCGGAGAACTAATCCATTTTGAAGTTCTCGAAGAACTAATTCATTTTGAAGTACTTGGAGGACCAATTCCCTTTGAACTAACAAGAGAACTAGTTCATTTTGAAGCTCTTGAAGAACTAATTCATTTTGAAGTTCTCGAAGAACTAATTCATTTTGAAGTTCTTGAAGGACTAATTAATTTTGAACTAACTGGAGAACTTATTCCTTTTGAGCTAACTGAAGAACTAATTAATTTTGAACTAATAAAACTGCTAACAAAAAGCAAACTCTTTGGAAAAATTTTGTGGGGTTACCACTGATATCGTGATTAGAACTACCTCCTCTCAGAATTACTTTGTCATCAGTGCTGGGACTAGTCAATTTCCCACTGGTGCTGAAATTATTTATATTTTCTAAGTAGATCCAGGAATGAGAAGATTTCCAATTCGAGAAGGACTGCGAAGTTTTCGTATGCACAGACGGGTCCAAATCTGAGTCGGATGTAGAATTGGAGTTATTCTTCTTCTTCTTTGACCGCTTTACTACCAGAATCCGGTCCTGGCCTTTCGCAGCTTCTCTTCCCACCGTTCTGAGCCGATGTCATCCAGTTTGGCATCTCTATGCTCTGGGCGTCTTTGTCTCCAGCAGTTTTTTCTTTCCTGTTCGTGAGGTCACTCTTTATTGGGTACTGGGTCACAGGACCATCAAAGGAAACGACAAGGTAGTTGATTTATTCATTGAACTGGGGGCAACTCTCATGAGCAGACCAGTGTGGAGTGCATATAAGTCGCTGTGTTAAAGAGAGATATCTCCATGTACTTTTTCTCCAGTTGGAGGAGCCTCTCGACAGACGTCACGTGTTATAGGAATCAGAAATCGCAAAACCTCTTAGGATTGACTCGTAAGGACATCGCCAGAATCGCGTCAGTATTTATGGATCAGTCAATGCGGCATCAGATTGCTAATTCTGTCCAACACTCACTACTTTCGCTGTCCTGGCCAGCATTAGACATTGTGTGTTCGGAAACCTCTTATAAAAGTATTTGGGGAGGTTTCAAAGCATCAAATAGGAGATTTGATTCTGTTACTAAATATGACCGGATCATTCCTAGCTTGCTGACCTTCTTACACAAAAGTTTTTCAAAAGCATGGCCCTAAAATGGGATACCTCAGCGCCATTGATTTCCAGTCTCTGCTTTGGATGGATTTGCCACTCCTACTTAGCTACGTAACTACGCTAGCTTCAAAAGAAAACCTGACTACTCGAAAAATGGCGAAACATTGCCATTTTTACTCTTTAAGAAAACCAGTTAAATTTTACTAACAAAATGCTACGAAATATTACTCAGACCTAATATGACGTTCTTCCGTACCCCCTCCCCCTGATTCCTAGAACTTTAAAGTACTTCATCTGTAGACTCTTTAATAAATTTAGAACAAAAAATTCAATTCCAGAGTGAAAACAAAAAGACCTTACAAAGGGCGAACACACGCCGCTTGGCTTTTGTAAGGGGCGTATGATAGCCGCAGAGTTTTTAACCATTTTACGGCCTCACAATGGTCAAACTTGAGCAAAAGACGGATACAAACGGGCATACGACGGCAAATTTCAGTCAAAAAAGAAACTGCACCTATGTATTGTTGCATGTATTTTATGGTAATGTAAAAAAGACTAACAATTTCGAATACCATAGAAAACGGTCACCAAGTGACGTCAGCACGAAAATGACATTTCTCTCTTACGCTACCTTGTGTCTGTATGCCGTGATGTACAATGGTCCTTTCGATTTGTCCTACTTAAACATAGTGGATGCACAAGAGAAACGAGATCGCAAAACAAAAGTACAAACAACCTTCTCATGCCCGTCACATGGTCGAGGACTATGTTTCAATCACAGCCGGTGTTCGCCCGTTGTAATGCGATTTTTTTTATTTCTACTCGGGTTCTCCTGGAATGCTCCTTATCTAATACAAAGCTTCTAAATTGCTTTCTTTGATAATAAGAAACGAATTTCATTAGTAGAATTAAGTCGTCTTAAGTATCTTATTCCTCGAAGCTGTCACGCGTACACCATTATGATATAACACAAAATAAGCTAATTTATCACCAGTAGCTTAACCTTAATTGATATTCACATCCATTATCGATTCATTTCCAAGTTGTCCAAAAGCGAACAATGATGTACCACTTAAACTCAGTGCTCCCCAAGTCGTGGGTGGCATTGCAAAACTTTGCCCAAAAACCTTTATCCGAGCCACTTTCAAACAACTACGATTCACCTCCTCCACTAATCACAAAACTAAATTAGTAAGTAATTCACCTGAAAAGGTAGTTCCCAGAACAAAATGCGAAGTAGTTTAACTTAAGAGGATTCCACCACTACCAGCAGCATCACAAGGCAACACCCCTTGAACATATTCCCCACCATCACCATAAACCTTATCACATTCGACTTGACTTGGGAGCAAATTTACTGAAGATATTTCATTACAGAAGATCGGGGAACACAATGTCATCCTGTTTTATCGACTTTCACCCGGTTTTTTCACCCCCCAGCAGCCCGTCATCATCAGCCCCCAAAAGGAGCCCCCACAGTACAGAGCAGCATCCGTGTATTTCAAGCTTCGAAAAAAAGAAGAAGGATGAAGGACGAACTTCGCTTTAAGCAACCGCGCCACAGTCCCCACACCGTCGTCGCCTGCTCGCGCTGGTGTTGTGTGCGAGTGGGTATTTTCTGCCTGCTTGATCCTTGCTCCTTGCCGAAGGATAATGCATTAAGGAGCTGAAGAGTCATATTTGCCGGCGGCGAGCTTCTCATATTTTCCATATGCAAATCAAGACGGAACAAAATAAATTTTTCATGACGTGAATGTAAGCCGGAAAGGCGCTTTTCTACGTCATTAATCACGGAGCACTTGTTGAACCGCCGAAGCCGAAGCTCTCGCTGTACACCGATTCCGAATACCGAATATAATCGTCAAGGATAACAAGGAGGTCGCCGCCGGTGCCGCGCCACAGCCGTGCGGCGGCGGTGTAGTTGTCGTGAGCCGTCAATCGTCGTCGCTCCAAATTATTCGTTCGCTTATCTGAAAATATAGAAAATCAAAAGCACATCGGATCGTGCTACTAATGGGGTGGCTGATTTGTTGCCGGAGCCGGGCCCGGGTGTGGGGGTGGGACCTCTACGAGTTTTACAGGATTTCAGGGATTCGTAACGAGGGATTCGCACACAACAATTGATTGCCCCATTGTGTGCTAAACAATCACAGGAACGTTCAACGTTTGATACAAAGTTTCAAAGTGATGATTGATTGATTGATTGAAAGGATTTCGTTAAGTTCAATTTTATTACGTTGATTTACGACTTACACACAGTAATGATACGGTATTTCTGGTTGATTGGTGAATGTCTAACGAGTTAATCAAATTCGATGTTTTGTTGTTACACCATTTCGTCTTTTCGGCCGTGTGTGTTGTCGAACATTTGCCATCGTGTGGCTAAGTCCCTTTGCGACTTTACATATAAGTATGTACATATGGCAGACAACCACCAATCAATACCTTCAGCATTTTCATTTTCCCAAAACTTTGATATTCTGTTCAGTCGCGCCCGTCTGAAAGGAAATCCCCAGAGACGAGTTCAAGAAAGTTGAGAACCATTTTAAAATATGTATGGATCGTCCCAAGGCCACACACACAGAATTTCTTTTCCATAAATCTTGTATGCAGCCAGAAATTTCGCGCCAAGGCTTCTTATAGCCTAAGAGACGCATTAGTATTGAAAGACAACGACCCTGTTGATAACAAGATATTGCAAAGTCATATTCAGATTGAAGCGAGATTTTAAAATAACGAGGGAAAATGAAATCCCTTGTCTACGGCTGTAAAATATTCAAGGATGAAAATGTTTAATCTGCATTGGGGTTGAAGTACTTCGCAATCTTCGTGGCATATTTATATGTGTGTGTTTTTTAATAGCAATAGTGCAATTGTATAAATCCTGCAACGAATTGAATGTAAAGTGACTAAATGGGGCATTAGAGACTCATGTATGATTAGTTCTGTGCAGGGGAAAATTGTTTAGCTCACTAAAATTTTTGTATATTTAAATTGCGCTTTATTGAAAACTACCGGGAATTCAGTACGCCTCGCTGTACCCATAAGACAATAGTATGGCGTGCGCCAAAACAATTGGGAATCTCAAAATTGTTTTTAAATTTACGATTCGCCGGCTGCGACTAGTTAAATTATTTTTTAAAGAGTTCTTTTTTGTGGTAGAAATTTTGAAACTTCTTTACTTTTTTCAAGGTCTACAACATCCACTATTATTCTTTAATCAGTCAGCGGGAGTGCCCGAATTGAATTACATCTTCCAGCTAACACGCTTAAACAACCGTATACGCCTAAACGCTTCAATCAGAGAACGTGACCGTTCTATTGAATTTCCGTGTTTTTTATTTACAATCGTACACCCGCGAACAATCATACACTCTTAAGCCGTGGTCACATAGCGCGTATAGTTAGCATGCGAGCTGGGCCTAGTCAGTTAATACAGCAGCTTCTCGCCCCGTGTGACCACATCATACAAGTTACTGTTATGTGCATGTCGGTCAGTACTTCAAATCCGAGTTACTACAACATTTTTTGTTTTCCATCGCCTCTCGCTTTCATCAGTACGCCACAGGCAGTAGCTCTCATGCGACTCGCACGACAACTTGCACGGTATTGCGAAATGACAGTAGCTCGTTAAGTATACAGCTACTGAAATCTTTGAAA
This sequence comes from Thereva unica, assembly GCA_949987705.1. Taxonomy (NCBI): domain Eukaryota; kingdom Metazoa; phylum Arthropoda; class Insecta; order Diptera; family Therevidae; genus Thereva; species Thereva unica. The sequence continues at coordinate 84,918,472 of OX465285.1, forward strand.
GCTACTGACATGCGAGAACACAAGTGCGAGTTGCTGGCTTGACAGTGAACGGGCGAGGCCAGTCGAGCTACTGTCGTGCAAAAGTTCACAGGTGCAGTAGCTGTCCCCTGTGAGGTCAGCAAAGTTATATTGTGTATCTACGTCTTAATAAGCGTGAGACGTGACCGCAGCCTTAAGACCCCCCCCCCAAACACAGTTAAATTGGCTGTAAATCCAGATTTGCACCGACTTTTGATCGGCCGACCGGCTCACAATCGATAGTTTTGGCTGTATATCCACACTTAGATGTAAATCCAATTAGACCATGTATTGGGACTTCTAGGCTTCATGAAGTCTCTGATTCCAGACGCCTTTACGACTAGTATAACACAAGCCCGGCGGATCTGCCCAGAAATATCACCCTTGAAGATAAAGTGAGGGGTATGTCTATCCAACCTGGAAGACAGTAAGGCGCGGTTAGTCGTTACAGAGTAAAAGTATTATACCCAAAGTTTTTCATACAGACTTTAAAATTACATACCACATGCATATCCGCAACAGATTATTAAACCACATCCACTGTAATTTAGTTACGTTCCAGATCGCCTTAACCTCAAAATAATTGCAATCTCGAATCATCAATTAGTAGCAACTTACCATAATTGTTAACTCGACCAATAACTCCAGGTCCTTGTTGCCGCATCGCTGCTGCTTCTTTATTTATGCGCTTTTAATATTAATCAATGAAAAATCACAGATGCTGTTCGATTTCATTTTTAAATTTTTAAATAAAACGCCTTGTTTTTTCTTAATTGACTTTCAGCCCTTATTATTGCCCGGTGTGGTCGCAATCAATGTAATTCATGAATAAACTGTGCCAACTCGTCACTTCCGAGTCAGTGGATAAAAAGCATATACCCGAAGCCTTTAAAGTATTTTAACGGCTTCTCATTAATATTCCAGGCCCATAATGGACATGCAAATGCACAACATTAATCGATATTTGATTCTGATTGGCATTGATTGATTTCCGTAAATCCATCCATGCTGTGCCCGGTGGTCGGTGCCCGTTCTGGGGAGTCCATCCATGTGCAAAACCAATCGATTGGCCACAAAAAATTAAACAGATCAACGGAAATTGTAAGGCTCCTTGTGGCAGTTTCCAGGACAAACTGCGGTAGGTCACCGGGATTGAGGGCGGGGGTCGATTATCAGGACTCAAGAGTCAAAACGTGATTTAATGCATTTCTCTGTCCCTCTCGCTCTGGGCATACATATATACATACATAGTGCTGGAGTGCATGCGATTTTTATTGGTGGAGAAAAATTTCACGGAACTGACGTTATGCTACTGGACAAGGAAGTTTTGCGGTGTAATTAATTACATCGTGGTGGCATTTCATTCTTCATCACTTTTTCAGATTTCTGGTATTACATGAATGCGCTTTTATTGGACAAATTTCAAGCAAATGAAGCTGGTGAAATGAAATTTCTTTTGGATAGTATTGGCGACATGCGAGATAGACTGCAGGAATTAAAATCGATTTTGAGACTTTGGTGGCAGCACATGAAACGTGAAGCTAGAGATGTCTAGTGCGAATGTGTAAAAAATGCAAGCCATTACTGCCCCTAGTGTCTAAATGTAGAATTAAATCCAAAAATTGAAACATTACCGTAAATTGACTTCTTTTTGTGAGCGCACTCACTCGCTTCTGCATTTGAATTAAATAAAGTTCAGGCAATAGATAGAGTCTCAAAGAGCATCACGTCAACTGATCCATTGGCTTCAGAATATATCCCCATGGTCCTTACAAAACGTGTCTCACTTTTACCTAAACCTCTATGTAAAAGTTTTTGATATGATACACATCTCCGGAGTTTATCCAGACTCTTCGATACTAGTTCATGCTTAATCAATTCTGAAAATAATCCATAATCAAGACCTTGAAAGCCCACCCGAGGCACACTAGCCCAGCGCAGCGAAGTTCACACAGGTGGCGCTCAAATAAAACTCATCACCAAAAAGTTCATCACACAGGTTCTTGTCCCGAATAAAGCTCACATCCGATCCCACAACCGATGACAGTAAGTTCATAGCTATACTACTGTAACTGTCGAGAGTAAGTTGTGGGCGAACCACGAGAAATAAAAAGGAATAAAGAGTATTCGCCTAAAATTACAAAGAAAATTGCGGAGGGGGGTGGGGAGGGAATGAATTTGACGAAAGCGTTGTTAACACTTGTGGATATCTAGCGCCGATGAAACGTGCACCTACCACACTCAAGAGGATACACGACTAGCGGTGCTCTACACCGATCAACTCTCTACAAATTTTTTTTCATTCGAGGGATTGATGAGAATCTTACATCTGTCCAGCACCAGGCATATTTAAAATAGAACACCTTTATTGGTATTGCTACTACAACCTTAAACAATATTAATTCATTAGTATGGTTAACAATAGCACCTAAAGTAAGCATAATCTTAAAGTAAGCATAACTTGTATCGGATTTCTGTACCAGTTTCCAGTTTCCTATAGATACATTCTGTTGTAATCGCCACGGTTAAGCCGCTGGGGTACTTTGAAATTTTTTGAAGTGTTAACTTCTTTAGGCGCGTTTGGCACTTTTTCGCTGGGGGTAAAACAAAGAATTCGCGACACGCGCATTTTGTTGCTACACGAGTTTCTGGACACTTGCTGCAATGATGGCGACACGCGCATTTTGTTGCTACACGCGTTTCTGGGCACTTGTGCCTATGCAGCTGGCTAGAGCATGGAAACTTTTAGTTGAGCTCCACATGGCTCCACTTACAAACAGCAGCGTATAATTATAAGTGTGTGAGGCAAAATAGCCCGCGCTTGGTGAGAGGGATTGTGTTTGAATGTTGCAATACAGAGGCTGCTCTCAGCATTCGATTTATATTCTCGCGCCGCTCTCAAAATTCATGTCATATTCTCGCACGCCATCGCAAACAGCAGCGAATGTATGCGAGAGGATGAAATGAATGCTAAGAGCGGCGTCTGCATTGCGAAAATATGAAGTGAATGGGTGCGAGAATATGCCATGGATTTTGAGAGCGGGTCTGCATACATTCATACATTCGCTGCTGTGTGCGATGGCGTGCGAGAATATGACATGAATTTTGAATCCCTCTCACCAAGCGCGGGCTATTTTTCCTCGCACACATAGAATTATACGCTGCTGTTTCTATGTGGAGCTAAACCAAAAGTTGCCATGCTTTAGCCAGCTGCATAGGCACAAGTGCCCAGAAACGGGTGCGAACCAAAAATGCGCGTCACCATCGCTGATGTCTGTTGCTGGACCTCGACTAAAAGTTGCCATGCTCTAGCCAACTAAATGGCTGCAATATTTAAATCTTTTGCTTGGATTAATCGCTTTCGGCGACATGGAATACGTTTCGGCGTTTCGCCTATTCGACTGGGCATCTGTATTTTACGTACATATCTGAGGTAGTATCCCAGTAGGGAAAATCGCAAGTATTTACTGTGGGAAGTCAATTTGGAAGTACTTCTTTAATTAGTGTTCTCTGTAATGACTTATAAGTAATGCAGAGGAGAATGGGTTTGGTGACCAAGCGTTTGATTTCGCCCAAAAAGCGTGTTGAAAAACTTCGTAGCTGCTCGTTTTCTTTGTTAATCATCACATTTGTCTCAGCCATTAAGTTTTATGTCTTTAATGTATAAACATATGTATATTTGAATTTATGTTTATGATATAAATATAAATCGCTTAATTTTACTTCAAGCTACCCCACCCCTTCACGCCTACGCCAACTAAATTACATTATAAAAATTTACAGTATAATAACTTTGCATTATGAGTTTAGTAATAAATGTAGTATAAGTACTTCCAAATGGAAGGGAAAAAAGAAGTACTTCCCAGCCTAGGCCATCGCCGTGTTAATGTAATGCCTTTTTTGTACTGGGTGGAAGTACTGAACTGCTTCTGTAGAAGTAGTTTTTCCAGTAATTCCATTCCCTAACTTCCCTATGTTATATTATTTTCTATGTATTATATATTATCTATTACGTACTATATACAATGTACTGCATATTATGTACTATGTTCTGAAAGAATTCAAAATGAATCCAGTGGATTCCCATAAAAATTTAGATCCGTGACTTTGGCTGAATATAATATGACTTTTTTGCATATTTGCACAATGTTTAAAATAACAAAAATTTCTGTTTCGTGACTATTGCATCAACCCGACGACAAGTACTATGTACTACATTTTTCCTATGAACTATGTACTATGTATTTATTACTATATATGTATTATCTACTATTTTTACTAAAAACTACATTATCCCAGTCATCCATCGTCCGATCTTTGTGTGATAAGTTTAAGATAAATTGTTTAATTTCCAAACATTGCAACACATTTTGGAGGGAGTGCATATATAAGTAACAATTAAATAAACTTTAACAGAATATTCATAAATAAAATATATTAATCCTTATCGTCTTGTAATAAGATTGATTTGGACATTTAGACTAGCCATAGAAGTTAACACTTCTAAAGTGTGGTCCTACGCACACTCGTATTTTTTTTGTTTGACTTTTTCATCACCCTGTATTTTTGTAACGCTATAACCTATTTACACTTAACGGAAGCCGTATAACGCTTGAACAAATATGTCGTCGAGTTGATGTCATTGGGGTCAATACCTTTGTTACGAGGTTGAATACCTTTGTTACGAGGGATAAAATAACTAGAATACCGAGCTCGAGCGATACTTAAATTCCCCAAACCGCAAACATTCAGCGAATTAAGGCGATGCTTAGGTATGCTAAATTTGTATAGGATACAAGCTCCATTACACGCCATAACTGCTGGAGCGAAGAAACGTGACAAACCACCGACAGCCCCGCTCCTGGTCGGAAAAATGGAAACTCGAAAGACTTTGCCGCGGAGTGGACCTCTTTAAAGAATTGAAATTAGACCCATAATTTTTATGACAACCTTCTTTTGTTTGTTAGAATGTTTCAGTCTGAAAAAAGCAAAAAACAAAAAGATACAAATCCTTTTATCTATATTTTGAAACCTCATCGATACTCACACGCTTCTCCAGTACACGATCCTCGCTCTTTATTTCAATCCAATAAAATCGAATTTCCCTACTTTGAATTTTCATGGAGACGCGTTCTTTCTTCCCTTGACGAGATTGTTAGCTTTAGCGAATAAAAAAATATAAAGAAAACGCAACCATTCACTTTAATCTTTACGATTGCAGCAATAATTTCATAATTTCAGTTGAAATTGCTCGAGAAAGCAGCAATTCCGAAACGTTCAGTGCAAATGTTATTTCCTGTTTTATTATCGCCTGCTGCCAGGATTACGTCCCTCAAAATGCTTCCGCCAGCAGCGAAACATATAAAGACTATATTGAGGGGCCCATGTAGGGGGTGTAGGCGGTTCCTTTTAACGTCAAGCCGCCTATCCCCCACTCACACTATTTACAAATTCCAGAAACGAAACAAACTCGATTTTAAACGTTTATAGTCCTGCAAGCGATAAAATAATGGAAAACCAAACCCGTATTCCGTTTGCCATTCTCCGTACCGTATTTATTCCTTTCGCCTACCCCAGAACAGCACAAATGGATGCCTATTTAGATATTGGTTCGTCAAGTCTAAGCTTTAAGGGGGAAAACCTCGAATAAAAAATGTTAATATCAAATCAAAAGGGTAAATCGGTGCTTTACCTGAAGAGCTATAAAGTTAAGAGCCGACGAGTACCACCGCCATTGGACTTGATGTTTTCTCCTTTCGTTCTTTCCAGAGAGACAGTCTCGGGGTCCTTCAGCATTGGGGGCGAGAAGATGGTTTTCGAGCAGTGTCTTCTCGAGTGGCCATTAAAAGGAATTGGAGAGGATAAAAGACACGATAAGAGAAGTTTAAAAGAAATTTCCTGCTAAAGCTTTTACGGAACAGCTCCTAAAAAACACAAAATAGCGACGCTCTCTGCCTCTTCCCTATTTTTATCTTCATGGGAAAAAGGACGTGCCTCCATACTAAACTCTATAATTTCAAAGGATTCTGCATAAAATTGAATCTACTCCGTTTGGAAATTGTTACTTATTAATAGACTTGTTACCCGAGCTTATTTACATGCTTTTCCTTTTTGCCCGAATTCGAGAGAGAGAAAATAAAAAACTGGGAGAAGGCGCTTTACATGGTCACTCGTTTTCGTTCCAGCTCATATCCTTTCGCAAGGACCCACTTGTAACGTTCGAACTGTTTCAATCGAACAATAAATATGAACGTTTCCAGGCTCAAGACGGTGGGGGTTGACGAAGTACTTTAAAAATCCACGGGCTTCTAGCTGAAACATGATGGATGATCGAGTCGTTTCCACCTTACAGACCCTGTAGCCTGGTAGCCAAAAAGCCATTGATTACAATCAGGAATAATATAGACGACAAAATACGACATTGGATTACGCCATTCAGTAAATGGAAAAGCGTGAAGATATTTTATGATACCGAAGTTCCAGGGAAGATAAGACAAATGTACTTTTGGACAGCCCTATCGAATATTAGTGAATAAGCCATGAAATATGAGATATGTTCTTTCGATGGTGGTGGTGTTTTCACAGATAACAGCTTTGTATGTACCGTTTCTAGAACATAAGTGTACTACTGGTACAGGGAAAGATGATCTTGGCTGTGTGCGCCATTCGTCAGAGAATGATACTTCTGATGGATCTCTTTTCAGAACGATATGAGTGATCATGCAGCCGAAAATCTGGCCAAACAGGCTCGTTACTAGAATCCGCAAGAATCCCATCGAGTTCATAGAACAATGTGGAGCAGAGCTCTATTAGCAGAGGTCGCAACAGCTGGAAGATCCTGGTCAGAGCTGAGAACTGTCGCACAAAATAGAGTCGCCTGGAGGGTACCTGTTTCCCCCTATGTCCCATGAGGGAATAAAGAAGAGGTGAGTATGCTCCCATTCTGGGCAGTGCTTAAAAGAAGTAATGAGTACGTTAACTGAATTCTTAAGGGTATCTGGAACTCGCCAGAAAAATGAGTTTTCTGCAACCTGCCCAGAACTGATGAGGGAAGAAATCAACTATTTATGGAATTTTATGTTTCGATATTTAGCACAAATTCACACGCAATGTTGTAATCGACACGCAGCCCTTATACCGATCTAGCCACTCTAGATAGCTTCGTTCTGATTTCCTTAAGAAATTCCAGAAGTTCTGGATGAAAATAATTATATCATGAGGAACATAGATCGCCAAAGAAGACTCTAAACGACGACTTTAGAAATAATCCAAGCTAACTACGACCGCGTGCTAAGAGCTGGCATGCTCTGGTTTTCTATGTACTCGAAGAATTTCCCCAAGAGAACGGCTGCAATACGTATCAAGTTGCCCCCTGGCAAAATCTCGCGTTCTGATCGATGAGATAAATCAAGGAAAGAGAATCTAGCAGCCTCTTGACAGTCTACACAACGCCTAGGTAAGACACACGTCATAGATTACAAGATCCTCGAAAGCATACTATACATATACCTCCGTGACCCCAAAACAGGTGTCGAGATCTCTACATCTCAGCATGCAAATTGTAAAGGTAGATCGGTGGACACTGCTCTTCACCTGGGCCTGGCAGTCTTCCTAGATATAGACAGCGCTTTTAACAACCGAAGCGGTACCCGGGATCCACCCTGGAGTTAGTCAATGGATACTTGGCCAATATCAGACATCGTGTATTTGGAAGCCTCTTCTTAAAGGATTTGGGAGATGTTTCGAAGCTCAAAATAGGAGATTTGATCCGGTACCTAAATAGGACTGAATGGATGTAAATCACTAGCTTATTACTCCTTTTACAAGAAAGTTTTTTCACAAGTGAAGCTATAAGACGGCGCACCTTACCGGCAATTGTGTCACAGCCTACGGCCTACCTAACTACCTAATACCCTTAAGCTTTTTAATCAGACAAAGCTTTAATTATTGTTGTTGCATTGCTTCATATTGAAGGGTGTAATTTAGCGTATTCAATAGACAGGTTCTGGTTCGATTCCAGAGGTCAAGCAGCATTGGGCGTGATTAGCACTCAGTCGGGGGACCGCATTTATAAAACAACACTGGCGTTTAAAAATATAAAGGTTTCGACATCGACGCTGTAATTACTCACAATCAGGGGACCAAATGGAATATCCTTATGACAAGGTGCGTTTGAGCCAAGGTATTAGATTGCCTACATGGGGCTTATATAGCAACCCACTTGAGGTCTACATGAGGCAGTGGGCCTGGGCTAACGCATATAATCACGTTTATTCCACCTAGGAGTTTGCGATATCGATGCCTCGAAAACAATCGATGTAGAGTATAGATCTTTTCAAACGTCGTGACATTCCGCGCCTGTACCCCAGCAAAGCTCTTAAAAATGTTTAAAGCTCAGACAGAGCTTCATTTAACTCCTCCTATCAAATCACTTTCTGCCATTTAATCAGTCACAACTGCGTATTGCTAGAGGGGAAATGATAGAACAATATTTATAAAATTTGGCAACGAGGTGAGCAGAACTGTTCAAATTTTTTGTGTCACGGAGTTTGAAAAGATCAATAATGATATATCGAGCCGATTCAGTGAATGGTTAATGCCTCAAACTTCGATATAAATCGGTATTTTTATTCGATTAATCGAATTAGCCCCACCCCAATCAAAAGCAATATTTGACCACTAACCTTCTTATATGCAACTCAAAGTATTTCTTTATTTCGTCAATAGAAACATAGCTCCAAATACCATTGCTTTTAAGGTTATGTTTCCACCGGTGGCGTCGAGTCGAGGTGTGTTATCCAGTCGAAACTGTGGCTAACGTGGTCGGCTAAGAAACGACTGGTAGAAGAGACTACAAAAGGCCCGAGTTCTCCGAGCAAAACCTACTGTACTGCCAAAGAAAATTCTTAGTTGTTTTCAGGTTCTTTGATTCTATGCAAAACTGTTATATACAAAAGACTATTTTAAATGAATAATCCATTACATAAACCTGCAAAAAATTTCCCCACCAAACAGGACGAAAATTCATAAATCACAATTTTCCACATGTCCCTTCTACGCCCCAAAAACATGACTGTTACATAGTTTATGAATCACAAAAATGGCGCTGCCGAATGCCTTTTGAAAAATAAGTGCCCAAATTCAACAAACTTTCTCCAAAAAGAAGAGAAATCGAAAAGAAAAGAAAAAGAATCCCAAATAATACTACTCCTTTCACTAGCGTAGAGTTGATACCGAAAAAAGAAAAATTTACAATTGAGCCCCTGATCCTGAACCCAAGGATCTGTTGAAAATCCTTAAACCTGAAAATTTTAATACTTGAAATGCTTTTGTAAGGAAATTCTGGAGCCACCATCCCCTCCACACACACATGTGGGGTGGCAGCTTAAGACCTATATTGTCCTGGTTCACCTTTTCGTCATCCCGCCCCACCATTATCGCACTTTTGGTACATTAGGCAATAGTTGTGGCACCTTTCGACCATGAAAGGCAATGAGACGTAAAATACCATCCATACTACGGCAGAGCAGCCCGAGTATAATACATGTCGGGAAATTGGGCATAAATGGTTGAATCAAGGAGCGAAAAAGGCATCCCGGCCCAGGCTCCACTTACCCCAACGCTTCACCTTGTTTTTTTTTTCGAATGAATTATGTATGCAGTAAAGGTTTCTGAAAGGAGATGTTTTCAGTGTTTCGTCCTTGTCGTCGCTGTGCTGAGAAAGAACATTCCTTTAAAAATTTTATTCCTTTTTATTTGATTTCAATTGTTTAATGATTTGCATGGAGAACTTCAAATGGGAATAAATGAATAAAGTTCAAAGCGTTTTCGATTGGTGATAATTTGCCCAGAAGCAGTTCCATTTTGGTGTTGACTGTGCAAATCTCGGTTGAAGTGAGAATTATTATTTGGGCCCTATTTATCGTGGCATTTGGGGTGTTGGTGTAGTGATACCTTACTAATTAGATTTTTTTTTCAGCATTGAGACACTAACTAAGACTTTAACATTGGAAGCTTATTGAAGCCATTCTTTTGAATTTGCTACTTTCTCTCTATTTGAGTGCCACACGAGTTTAGCGGATGGTTAAAAATTCTATGAGTTTTGACATAAACGCTCCAAAGCAGAACTTATCTGATGAATTCCAAACTTGAAGGTATGGAAGAAACATGGGATTAAAATGAGCCCGCCAGAGGTAGGCCAGTCTCTGTTACAAATATGAATGTATTCCTAATCGACCATTTCAAACTGGACTGTCGTTTTACCAAGCGGTCCCCCAACAAAGCACTAACCCCGTTCAGTGCTGCTTGGCCTGCTCAATCGAACGAGAACCAGTCTACTGAATAGGTTCATTTGCTTCGTCCTATACAATTTTTTTAGCGCCAGTTTGCCCCTTTAGTCTTAAATGGGGGGCATAACGTGCTTCGTTTGGAATATTCCGTTCGTGCTGGTAGCGGGCTGTATTTGGAAAAAAAGAATTTTTAATCAGTGGTCCCTTTCTGTTTCGGGTTCCATACAGGCGTTTTAACGCTGTTTCTGGCTAAAAACGGGCGAGTCAAACCCATAACAGCCCGCTTACATCCCAAAACGCAAACTGGAGCATTGCTATCGCACCAAATTGTAAGTACCTACGTATATATCTTTTTTGGGAATCCACGTTCGTGCAACAAAGAGGTTTATATAGAAATTATTTACGACTGAGATAAACTTGTAGTTAGCTTAAATTCAGCCTTGAATACACATTATACTCAGTACTCGATCCCCCGAGAATCGAAAGCTAAATATTTATATGAGTAAACAAACGAGTACCGCTTCTGTATCCCTACTTATAAGGAAGGGGTCCAAAAAAAGGGGCCCCGCAAGGCTATGTGGCGAGCCTGGCCGCATGTAAGATTTAATCGGAACCATATTAACGCAAGTAGGGCTAAGAGACCCGGTTATGGAGTATACAGACGTTCTTCGAAATAATCATCTCGACCTGAGTACAACAAGATGAACAACTCCTCTGAATCCATCATAAGGAAAGGGTTAAGAGGTGAATTCATTAATTATTCCACTAGGTACTGCCAACGATAATTTTTGGTCGTTGGTAACCTCCATCAGGAAAAAGTTTCACTTTATCCGCAAGGGCGATACCCGAAATAAAATGAAAGAAATGCTGTAATGCTCCTCATCTTTGGGTAAGCTGGAATGTAGCAGCTCTTGCAAAATTTTATCGCTTGTTTCATAATGATTGCTCCACTGAAATAAGTAACCTCATGCCTCCACGGCAACATTTTTCCCGCAACACAAGACTTGCCCGCTCGGCTCACCCCCACAGTTTACAGCCCTTATCTTCGCGCATACTCCGATCTAGAAATTCGTTTATAACAAGAACCACTCGTCTGTGGAACAACCTTCCAAAGACAGTATTCCCGAACTCATACAACATCCAAGAGTTCAAACGCAAGGTTCATCGCCACTTTCTGCAACACCCCCTTGACTCCCCCTAACCTATTATGTCCTTCTCTCTATCTTTCGAGCTAAGCTTACTACTGGACATTGCACCATGACCTAAACGACATGACGTACTAGTAGTACAAAGGGTGACACCTGAGCTTAGACTATCAAATAAAAAAAATAAAAAAAGCCTCTGCGAAAACTCTTTGCCCTGTCATATTTTTCGGAAGTTTATCCAGGTTCTTACCAGCTGGCTCATTTTTACGTTATGTCGAAAAGGTGCAATTCCAATAACTCTTGCCTCAGTCTCAACGAACTAGTTTGAGAGTTTCATTTCTAGTCATTCCATCGAGATATTATTAGATGACATCGAATCAAAACCCTACACGATCTCGGCTATTTAATTCTATCACCCACACACTCCCTATTATTTCTCTCTCAATCCCCTCTTTCACAGCTTTGCTGGTGCTCTACGCATCGGAGCAAGAAACGTATTTAATGCCGCCAAAACGCCATAGCCTGGATGTTCTTCACAGTTATATCAGTAGTATAGCAATACGGCACCGAAACCACTTGGATGCCATCGATGCGAGCTTTTGGTTGGTGAGCTCGGATGAGAGCTTTTGGGAACATGCCTGTGCCTGGTGTAAGTATTCGCGCTTGGGTAGTTGGTTTGTGTCTTAGGTGAGCTTTCGCACTGGGTTTCCGTGCTTTCGTGGGAGTCCGTGCTTTGTTTAGCCGCAAAAATTCAATTTTTATATGAAAGATTTTAATTTAAATAAAAACCCCCAGGTCCGCAGCAATACTTACATGCAGGCAGCTATAAACGAAGGAAGGAGGAGGATGAAGCTTGCCTGATCTGCCTAGTCGATCTGGTGTGGAAGGTCTATCTGATTTGGTCTCTCTGGTCTGGCTGGTTTATATGGTCTCTCTGGCCGATCTACTTGCTGTGCCTGGTCTATATAACTGTCTATCTATATATGTAGTTGCATGAACTGTAAAGCTCTCACGACTGTTGAAACTGAATGATGAAAGACTCGGTTGGACGAACCTTTAAACCATGATCATCAGTCTAGAAGAAAGAGGCTGAGGAATGACAACATCGCGCAAATTCTTAAAGCTGGAGCCTTCCTAGTTGTTATTCTGATGATGAGGATGAAGAGTTTGCCACACCCATAAAAGAACAGATATTAGAGTCCCCAGATTCTATGTTGAATAAATATAAAAAACTGTTTGCAAATGATAGTACGAATATATATTACCTGTCTGTTGGCCGCCTGATCTATGGACTCAAAGGATGTCACACTGCTTGGTTAAGGTGTAAGAACTACGGCACACAGCCACATAATAGCATTGCTGTCCTGTTGTGTTTCCACAAATTTATTATCGGAACAGCCATTTCCTTAACGCTGTTAGTGGCACAAATAACCCCTCTGTGAAAACTAATGCAGACTTAATAATAAAATCATTTTTTTTGCCGAATTCACTCCAAACAAATCGCAATTCTCTGCGCTGTCAAATTCCCTCTATCATAATCAAATAACGCCCGGGGCACGAAATTTGTTCAGCAAATCCATCTGCCACCCGAAAATTATGTAGTGTGTCCGTATGTAGCCGGGCACCCCCTAGAATAGGGTAGATAGCCGCCTAAGCCACTATGCCCATTAGTGGTAAAACGTAGGTTTGAACAGCGATTCCCGCAATCTCTTGGCCATTAACGATTTGTCAGAGAGATTTCCATTTTCAGTGGAAAACAGGATCACGGCCTAGATTTCGGGTCCGGGCCACATAGGGGGCCCGGTTGACCCGATAACGCGCAGCCCAGAGGAATTAACCACGGGGCGAAGGCACGTTGCGGCCGTTCTTTTCATGTTTCCATATACATAGGAGCAGATTCTGAAAGCGTTTTTCGCATCAACTCCTGTAATCGGCCATTGTCTGGGAATCAGATATTCCCCCGCAAATGCCGAGCCTCATTGGCCGCCGATAGAATTCCCGAATCCCGGATTCAGCCCAGCCCCGGCTTTATGGGGATAATCAAAAATCTCGCTTTATTCTTCCTGATGGGATATGCAGGAGCCCGGCTCGGCAGTGCTGCTCTGCCCCCGGCGTCCTCTGTTGGTGGATAATATAAATTGAAAAGGCGTTCGCGGAAAGTTGCGGGCGGACACTTCGTGCGGCATTGAAGCCTACCGCGACACTTTGGCGGCTGGGCCGGTGCTCGGGGAGTTGTTAATAGAAAGAACTCGCAAATTGTGGATTTATTATTCATTGAAAAAGTTTTCACAAATTTAATACGGCTCCCCTGGCACACGGCCGGGCTGAGTGAACTATGGCATGCTAGCTGTGGCCAGTTTCCTGGGGAGATGTGACATAACTAAACTGGAGCGCAAATTCCTCCACTCTCTCGACAACTATGGCGAAAGGCTTTCCTGGTGGATATGCCATGCACAACAGAAAGGCGAATCCTTGGAATTGGAATTAATTAAAACCGACAAATAACAACTCTCCGAGGATTGTTCCGCCAAAGAAGTTCATTATGAATACAGATCCGCTCGAGAGCCTGGTTACTACTAGTATGGCATGGACTTAATATTCAATTTCGGAATGCTGAGACTTTGATCTGGTCTCTGCCTTTGGTCCTTGTGCACCGCACTGCCAGCTGACCATCCACTTTTGAGAGAGATGGCGCTGCTCTATGATTCAGATTTCATTAAAATTCCGTCATGCTCGGTTCCATTGCTCCGCCAACAGATGAATTATTTATGAAATAGTCCTCTTATAAAATTCTTTGCGTTTTCTTCGAATTTAATCAAAGTTAAATTAGAGTTCACAAATGAGGTTACGAATTCGGCCGGTCCCTGGGACGTTGCCGGTACTGTGCGGCCACCCCCCGTGGTGTTTGCTCACGTTCTGAATTAATATAGTATACATTTTTACCTGTTCTGCATGGATTCGTCTTCCATCATAGACAAACATTGCGACTACGTATAAATGGTCTAAGGACTAAAGACGAGCGCAATTCAACACTGGCGATGGATGATAGGTGCTCTGCCATGGTATAGGACACAATTGGTGCGTGGGATCCTTGTACAAATGCAGTCGCTTTGGCAAATAAAATTAAGTCAGAGATTTCATTTCTTCGTACCTGTTCTGTTTTTTTTTTTTTTTTTTGGTTATTAAAATCAATTTTAAAGATGGGACAAATTGAAAGAGAATTAGGATACGCAAATGAGTGTGTACTTTAGATATCGAAGATGGATGTGGATTGTGGGCTGTAATGCTGCTAAGACGAGCAATTTAAATTGATTTAATAGGTCAATAGACATTTTCATCAGTTTAAGTCATTTGAGGCGATATAAGATTTGTGATTTCTTTGATTTTTTATGGAGAATTCCGGAGTTGCCCTTGAAATTTTCAGGATAATTTTAAATATAATTCTGTAGAGGGCATTTTTAACTGAGTGATGAGAGTGCGGTACCACTGATAGCTGTCGTGAAGGAGAGGATATGCCGATATGATTGGGTATTTGGAATAGCCCATCCTTTGCCTAATAGGGAAAGAGTAACAAGTTTTAACCGATATGTAACTTTAATAGCGAAGATCAAATCATACTACCACATGGACAATCGTACTACCACAAGGATGAGCAGATGCCGCAAGGATTAAGAAACTCACAATAAACGCTGCAATCTGGGTGATTGTCTTCAGCGGGAATATTCTACAATTGCCACCATGAAAAAGATCCCAGAAGCGGGATATGCTATCCGATAGATCAGCGTTCGGCAAGCTATTGCACACATGCCACTAGGTGACACGCGAGAAGATCTGTAATGGCACGCCGCACTCTGTAAGAGCATAATGGCGCGACTATGTATTGGGCGCCACTTATGCGAGGTATTGCCCCCTTAGCCATAAGCCCGGAAAAGCATGACCAAGGAGTCAACACCATACATAAGAAAAAAACAAATTCTGGACTCCTTATCCTCCCCAACCGCCGATACTAATGCCAGGGGGATGTGCTGCCGGCCACACGGAGTTCACTAGCTCGCCGGGGGGGGGTCGTGGGGTGTGTGGCCGGGCCTCTACGCAGTATGGTTCACCACTTACCTGTGACTAGGCAAATTCATCTTCAGTTCCAATCATCCCTCGGGCCTCGCCTGAGCCGTGTCATTGCAATCCATTTCCCTGACAGCTCACAGTATTGAAGACTATCAGCTTCAGGAAAAGGCACTGTTTAAGAACCCTGAAAAGAAATGACATCCGCCCCAACCATTCCACAAAAAAATCTAACACACGGACATTCTATTTATACTCATTTAATAATCCTGTCTATTACAGGAACAATCATCCAAACAATACAATGAATAATCATCAACGTCAAACTTCCACGACAATAAATACAGATCCTTGTCAGATATCAAATTAAACGCTAAATTTCAACAAAATTAATACATCATTATCATAGGTACATATGTATGAAGACTAAAGAAAAAAAACGCGCAGTAATGGTACCAGTACTCCCCGCTTTGTACAAACGATATTACAACCAACCGTGTAACTTAACGGAAGAACAAATTCCCCGGAAACAACACAAGAAATAAACAACACAGGAATGAATAAAATAGTTCCAACAAGGAGCAAAATAAATTCATAAATAATTATAAATACGATTTAAAGTTAATACTAACTACATTTAAAATTATTATTTAGTAATAAATAAAATCATGAACTAATTTTTTTATTTTATTTTGTATATTTGTGTGTGTGTGTGTTTTTTCCTTTATATTTATTGTATATTTTGTTTTTTTCTCTTAGTTTGTGGCGTACTCACGAATAAAAAAAAAAGAGTGTAACCAAAAAACCTTACTAGTAATCTTGTGTCTTTACTCTCCTGGACTGCAAGAATTTGTTGGACTTCTACCGCAGACAATTATCAATTATATCTTTCGCGTCCTTCGAGAAAAATAATTTTTGATGCTTTCCCTACGGGTTTTTCAGAGCACACGAATTTTCTCCTTCTTGTTTCTCTGTACCAAGTTTTGGAATGGATTGAAAAAAACTAAAACATGAGCCCCAAAATGGGGTTAAATAGTGCGCTTCGCCTTAGTTTTTCGGGTGGGCAGACAGATGCTGGATATATCTAGCTGTCAAAATGAGTATGAAATTACCTACACTATTGGCATCATTTATGCAGTAGATCATATGCTGGGCAATCTTATCGGTTGTTAGAACTTCTTATGGGTATTCCTCAGGGTTAGTTTGTCGAACCTTGGAGCTTATAATGTCGACTTCCTTTGCAAAACCATCATCTCCGCTTGATACAATCCCCAAATCAACGTTATCATTGTCGAAGGTATATATCCTCACCAGAATTCTTATTATTTGTAAAACGAACAAAATATCTCAAGTTCCGTTCGCACTCACGCACCCGAATGCGAATAGCTTTCTTCGCAACCAAAAATAAGGCCGAAACTGATTAAAATTACAATTAAAACTTTTCCGGTATTTTCAATTCAACTTCAATTAAAAAAAAATTCTCAAAAAAACTCCAACCGCATCAAATCAATTCCGTTTTTCCTTTTTTTTTCCAAAACAAAAATCGTCCTCTTCAAAATATTTTTTTCCTCGCCTACCTGTTTAAAATTTTCCTGTTTCCGCAAAGTGATTTTCTACAAATTCCCCATTACAAGGTGATTTCAAAATAAATTTCCCAACCAAAATAAATGTTACAACCGACCGTTACAACTCGACAATCGTGTCAGCGGAACCGCTCATATTCATGCACGACTGTTAATAGAGGAATACGCACTGCTACTGTGATACATAAGTATGTATTAAAGTTAACAGACGTACAGAATACTTAAGGAATATACGTAACTGCAGCCACCGTGAACACGGTTCACTCGAACGTTAATATAAACGCCCTAATTCGCATACAGGTCGCCGGCAGGCCGTGGCCTGAAATTTATCGCTTTGAGGCCAATTATCACCACACACTCACCGGCCGCCAACTGGATGACGCCTGCAGTCCAGGAAAATTATTAAAAAATATTTGTCTGGGGGTATTTATCGTTAGTTCGGGCCTGACGATCTGAACTTCTATTCAGTGTGAAGTTTTCGCTGAGGTCATGGAGATTTTTACACAACTTAACCATAAAGAAGGCCATGAAGATTTTACACAATTAACAATCTGCCACCATAAAGTATCATTTGCACCTGTGTGCATAAAGGGAATCATGGGGTCACCTGCAGTCGACGGCTTGCCAGGCGGATGCCTCCAGTCCGCATTCCTCAATCACACTGAGTAATATGTGGTCTTGATCGGGCCGTACCTGCCGACCTAGTCTGAAAGTCCAAGAGCTGTCGGCGACCTGTATGTGGATTGGGGAGTTTTTACTACACAAATAAAATTATCTTCATATACTATGGGTTTTTTTGGTGGCACACTTAATATGCATTAGTTTTCATTATCTGTTTTGTGCCACGTCAATGCATTTTAGTTGCCGACCGCTGCGATAGACTATTCTGGTTTTCCCTAAGATGCCCATCCTTTGGTAGAATATATTTCATGTACTCGTAAGGTACATGGATGTTTACAGACAAGGCATAGACAGTTGTGGGTGCCAGGATCTAGAAGGAAAGTCCCAAGTTTAGCTGAGCATTCTCAGCTTGGGTACCCTAGCTTTTGCCTTTCAATTAAGTATAGTGATAAGCAGGACTGTTCTTGCAGTCTCACCTGATCTTGCACATTTTACAAGATCAAAGTAAGATCAAGACACGACAGGGCAAGAAAAAACTACAAGGGCAAAATATCAAGACCTTTTGCTCATCACTAAGTGCCAAAAGCTTGCAGTAAAAAGCAAAATGTCTTGTGAAAAGACTTGCAAAAAGTATTGCAAAAAGGCTTGCACTATTGTCTTGATCTTGAAATATGTGCAAGACAAGATTTTTTGCTCATCACTGAAAGACTTTGGCTGTTTACTGATGAGCAAAAAGTCTTGCTATCTTGTCTTGTCCGTGTCCTTTTTTGATTTGGTCCTGCTTTGGTCTTGCTTGACAGACCAGTCTTGCTCATCACTACAAGCAAGGTATACACTTTTGGCATTCATCTACTAAATCACAGATAAACCTCATAGAATAAAGTCGAAATTATTTTCAGAATGCTAAGGCTCCCATATTAAACTTGATATTTTTAATGGGATCACCTTTAGTGGAGAAATTACAAGGCGGACGTTCTTTTCAGCCCAAGGAAGTAGAGTAGTAGCCCTAATAAGGCATCTCTTAGCCCGCCATAACACCACAAAAGAAGAATAAGCAAAGAACAAAACTGCTGTTGGTACTAATATTGTATACTATATTTTTCTGAAATTTTTTATTGAGAAATGGCAATAAGAGGGCATGGTTTTGGTGACAATTCTCCATCGGCCAGTGTTATTCACTAAACCATTTTGCTTAAATATAACCCGATGTTTAATCTACACTTACAATCCAATCACTCTCATTTCCATAACCCGGAAGATAATTTACTAAAACGTCAACATTTCCCATATTGCAAATTTCCTTTCAATACATGTAATCACGTCTTCCATCCACAATTATTCCCATACGGATTCGAGGATTTCACCTTAGTTTACGACAAATTCTTCGTGTATATCGGAAATCCCTTGTTGATTGGATGAAGCCTCAAAACATCAACTTTGAATCGCGTGCAAATTTATCTACTTTGACATTTTTCCGTGTCAAATCCAGGACTCTTGGGAGATGTAAAAATAAAAATTTGTTTCGAGGATGTTAAAAAATTGCGTTTTTCCTTTCTTGGAAGTTACATAACACAAGATCAAGCCGAGTGCCCTTGAAGAGCCTGTGAATATTTTTTTTATTTGGAACAATTTTATTTTTGACTTTGGTGACCTGTTTAAAGTTCAACAGTGAATTCGATTTAAAAATGTGTCAATGGTGTTTGGAAGGTACGGGGCTGTTACGAATAGAAGTACATACTTCGATAATGATAAGAGTAGGCAAAGCAAATCATTACACAATTAATGATAATTTTCAAGTGGTGATGAGCTTTGCATTAGAATTCCTGGATGTTGTAGGACTAACTGCGGATGATTTTCAACAATTAGGTTGCAAAATGCGTAAAAAGATAATCTTGAGCTACTTTTCTGTTGCAGGGAAAAACCTTCAGCGCTAAATAAAAAAAAACATATGAATGTGCTTAAGACCACACTTTAGAAGTAAAACGTTTGTGCCCAACGGCTAGTAATATGCAATAGATATAATGGAAAGTCTGTCGGATCTATAGTACGCTTGAGAAAATTCAGGCCAACGACAGATGCAGGAAGAATAGTGACGAATCTACTGACGGACTTGATACAAATACTATTTGAAAATATTTATGAATTCCTATTTACATTAAAACCTAAAAGTAACCGAGTAAAAATAATTTTTATTGGCTAATTTTCTTAAAAGCATACACGCGGTGCACCTAGTACGTATAGCATATAAGTGCGCATCCCACTCGGGTATGCACGCTTCCGCCACAGGCATGGATACTACCGCCACAGGCACGAAAATCTAAACATTCGCCTCATGGAAGTAAGCTGGTGACATATGCAAGCGTACATGCATTGCATTCAGAGGTTCATAAAATTGCATGGTTTTTTTCCGTCCCGGCTTTCACACATAGCCCGAAAATCTAAGTAACGAGTGCATGCAAGGTGCATGTGTTTGTTGTGCATACTTGTGTGTGCTATTTCGAATGCGTCATTACAGAAAAAGTTAAAAGTAGTCCGAACTTTGCGTGGCATGCATTCCATTCATGGAACATTCCGTCAGGTTGCATTTGAATACACACACTTCTATATTATTTGTCAACGAATTGAACGCATGTACGCTTGGATATGTCACCAGCTGTATGCATGCTCCGCTCCCGCTACATTCATGATCATTAATAATTGCATCCGCATCGGCATAGACTATTCCAAACCCAGGTATTGTTTTACCAAGCAGTCCGCCAACCACATACAATGAAGCTTTACCTACGCGAGCCGCTTTACCTACGCGAATGAGAGCCAGTCTACTTGAGTATGGTATTGGCACCATTTATGGCCACCTAGCCAATTACCTGATTACGTCGTCCCATACAATCTTTTAGGGAGCCAATTAATTTTAAAGGGAGCAAAAAGATATGCAATCAACCTTTTTTCAAATTCTTCTTTCTAGGCGTAGTTGAAAATAATTTATTTTGGCTGATTAAACCGAATTCGAAGCATAAAGTTGAAAAAACATTTTTTACAAGCCTTTATATTTTCAGTCGATGTAGGGATAGTTTCAGCCCTTTACTATTATCCCTTATCATAAAATTTGCTTTGTTATAAATCAACCACTTTTGAATATAAATGTTGCAAAAAATGTATTTTATTAGATTGTTTTTGATTATAATTAAAATTATCGCGAAAACACTTAAAAAGGGGAATTTTTAAGCATATTTAAAGGTGACATCCATATTTTAAGACTGTGGGACCCTGATTTTCGTAATCAGCGACCCAAAAAACATATCAGGAACGATTTTCACAACAGTGTAATGTTTTGACATAAACGATTCGTCGATTTGTGCAAGTTAAAAAAATTGTAATTTAAAAAGGGGAAAGGTCCAGCACATCTCACCAAAGGGGAAGTGGGTGCCAATTTTAAACAACAGCACCTCACACATTTAATTCACCACTCCCTTTTGATATTCTAAGCACCCAAGCCACCGCCGAAAATTCTTCTCGTATATGCCGCTTCCAACATGTCAGTCAACTCCAAAGTGTCCGCGGCATAGGCCCGGCCAGTGACCAAACCACAATAAAAATCTGAAATAATTCACCTCCACAGAATGGTGAATTTGTATTCCTATAATGAGATAAAGCAAAGTCTGGGCGACAACGTAGCTAACATACCAGAAAATCTATATCCCCTTTTCCCATCGTTATACGAAAGTTCTGACTATTTTTCATGTGTGAGAGCGTTACTCTCATGTAAATTTTTTTAAGCAAACGTCCCTAAAGAAGTTTTACTTCAAAAACTCGTTATTCTAAATAGTGGTAAAATGTTACTGAGCAGGTTCTCATCATGGGTAAGCCTCTGGTTCGGTCCGCTTTTCTTTTGATCCTCCATAGGTGCAAATCACCGGAGTAGTATGGTAGAGGGATACGAACGTGGTTGTGGTCTGTGGTGTGAATAAGCTGTGTGAAATTAGTTGAATTTCGGTGTGGTGGGATTGTGTCTTGGATAAGCCTTTTCTGTGTGAGCTCTCGCTCCCGGATCTTGTAGGTGAAGTATCTGTTGTAGAAATCCCCGGTGAAGGTTGTTTGTCTTGGGCGGCATTTTGTAGCGAATCTGATCAAGGTATCATACTGTAACCAATTCTTATTGGGAGCAATGTATTAGCTTCGACCGGATGAATTTTGGTTTGTCTCTCCGTTTAGCTTAGTTTTGTGATTTGGTTGGAGCTATCGATGCCACTTTCTTTTCCTCATCCAATGATCCCAAATAAAAGAACATCAGAGCCTGTTCGGTTTGGGCTTCATCGAGGTGAATACTGGCTTTCGATCCGTTAGTTGTGAGAACTTGGTCTTTTCCGCATTGATTTTAACCCATATGACCGGGCGATGTGGGAAATTTCATATAAGATGTTTGTTGCTTCAGCATCCGTGTCGGCAAAGAGACGCAATCGTCGCCAAACATCAAGTCGGTTACGAAGTTGTTGTTGTCATATCGAAAACCCCGTCGAATGTTTCACGCATAATCGCGTCGATTACAATGTTGAAGCGACGTCTCCCTGTCGGACACCTATTTAAAGCAGGAATCCCTCGGATAAGTCGCTTCGAATGCGAACGCTGGTGGTTGATCCATCGCACGACTCTTAGAGAGGTTGGATGATTTTCAATGTCACGTGTTGGGTGTCCAAAGCAACGATACGAAATGAAAGATACGATTGCCCTTCATCCTGATTACGTGGCCAGCCCGGCGTCTCAGTCTGTTAACTTTCATAAGAGTTCTGGGTCGTCAAAAAACATTCCTACAGCTTGTTGTTGTGTCTCCTTCACCATATTCCATTCTCTCTAGTTGGGCATCTGAGAATATTTCTCTCAAACTTGTTGACTGGTTCCTCTTTGTCCTGGGTCATAGTCCAAGTCTCGCTACCATTACACAGTACTGGTCTTATTACTGTTTTGTAGAGTGAGAGTTTCGTTTTCCTGTGCACGAATCTTGAGTGCAGAATTTGTTTTTGGGCATAAAAGGCTATATTTACTCTATTATTAGCCAGTAGTATTCGTCTGGCTATTTCTTCTTTTTCTTCGTTGTTTTTTGTAATTGTAGACCCAAGTATACCGTATTATCGACTACTTCTAGGTTATGTTGGTCAATAGTTATATTTTTTCCCATTCTAAATTTTCCTACTCTAGTTTGTTGCATCACCCTGGTTATTTCTTTGTTTATCTTCAGGTCTTGCTTGCTTTAGTTGGCTTACTTGCTTGCTTTCTTTACTTACTCTACTCGCTTTAGTTGCTTGCTTGCTTTAGTTGCTTGCTTTGTATGCTTTACTTGCTTGCTTTAGTTGCTTTACTTACTTGCTTTGTATGCTTTACTTGCTTGCTTAAGTTGCATGCTTTAATTGCTTTACTTGCTTGCTTTAGTTGCTTTACTTGCTTTAGTTGCTTGCTTTGTATTCTTTACTTGCTTGCGTTAGTTGCTTTACTTGCTTGCTTTAGTTGCTTGCTTTGTATGCTTTACTTGCTTGCTTAAGTTGCGTGCTTTAGTTGCTTTACTTACTTCCTTGGATCTTATCTGCAGACTGTACCTCGAGTACCTTCATGATCTTGGTCACTATCCTCATTGGTCTCAGTAATCTTGTTCTAAGTGATGTTCCTATCTTAGCAGGCTGGTGACTCTGCTCAAGTGCTCCAGTATTCACATCTGTAGTACTAGTAATACTTCACTGAAAGAAAAGAAAAGAAAAATAAAGAACCCAGTAGATTCTTAATTAATGGAATTCCGTCACTTATATGATTCACTGGTTAGTCAGGAACAGCGATTTGTTACATCAACTAAAAGACTCCTAGTTTTGACTTTTTCAAACTGCCCTACCATTTTATCTCTGTGGAGAAATTGTGTTATTCCAACATGGAACGAATAAACTAAGTGCATTTCAAAACTCTGCTAAATTATTTACCAAACAACCGAAATGCTCCGTCGTTCCAGCTCCATAAATGTTTTGGATTCGTTAACTAAAACTCTAATTGCACTCTTTCACAGCGAACATGATCAGGGTGAAAAATTGGATTTACAATGAACAATGATAGACGCAAATTAGAATTTTCGGAGCACCCAGTAGTCGTACCCTCTGCAGCTTAATTGATTCACGCCAAGTTGAATAGAAGGGCATAATACAAATGCGGCAATTTCATATTCATCCCGGTTCCACTCACTGAAAAATTGCATACAATATACTTTAGCACTTGTGGAAGCGGATCCCAACTAAGGCTGTTATAAATTTTATACTATCCATAATCCGTGCGAAATAAAGTTTTCGCTTCATGGGTATCGATTTTCCTTGCTTGAGCATTTAGCCGCCGTCGCTGGGTGGACATAAAAGCAGGGAATGCCATAAAACCAGGATCGCTAGCAGAAAAACTAGGATACCGGGAAGCTGTAGTTTGCATACTCTAGTGTTTTATTAGAATTTAGAGTTCAATTTGTCCCGGCCGGGTAGGGACGACGACGGGCCCGGCGTTCATCCCCCAGAAAACTCTAAACATCTTACACCAATTTCGAAATATTTTACGACAATATTTAATGGAATGAGCAGCAGGAATTCATTCATTTGACAGTAGTTGAGGGGCTAACAAGGCCCTAAACGAGGCAGAAACTTTTGCGGGCTGTATAGTGTGATGGCTCTCTGTGAACCAGTCCCCGGGCCGATAACTATACACGATGCCAGTGTTCAGTACCGGAACCTTTTGTTCAAAGCGCATATAAAATTGCTGCTTGTTCAATTTATGACTCTGGAATTCTTCCGATTCTTCCCCTATGCTAAATTCCGGTTTCCTGTCAGAGTGGTGCCCCCCAGGATCCTTCGCCAATAGAAAATTTCCGGGAATCCATTTTGGCTATGAATCTCTCTCAACCCCCGAAAAGGGTTACGTTTTAAGGTCCCCCTTAGCAGCATTTTATAGTCGGCACTCATAAGAAATTTGAGCAAGACAACGAATCGTTTCCTTTTTGCTACATATATACAGTAAAAAAGGACGCCACTCTCCCGCCCCGGGCAGCACCAAAAGTCCTTTCATGCGAAATACGATTTACCAAAAAAAAAAAAATATCCTTCTCTCACTTGTGTGTGAATAATAATCGTTCACGACCAGCGGCGGAGTCCTTATTGGGATTTATTAAGTGATTATGTATGTAAAAAATTAAGTGAACTCAGTGCGGCGAAAAAATTTATGAAATGGAAAGGCTGCTGCCAGTTTATATTTCATTGCGGCTTCACGGAAGCACACATACATACATACATACGCACATATATCCAGCCGACATAGGCAGTTGTTTCATGATTTATTCACTGCCATCAGCACGGAGCACGCGTTAATATTACAGGATAGACACTGACGTAAAGCAATTTGGATCCTGTTTTATATGTTCCCAAATGTCTTCATCTCATTTAAATTAAATTCCGGCTCATATTTTCCTTTCAACCGACATTAATTCGTACCCTTTTAGCCTTATCTGCGTTGATTACAATCTGATAATCAGAAAATGTAGGCCGCCCGGGTCGGAACTCGGATCATAAAGTCCGTTTAAGTCCTCGGAATCGAATTTCCGTTCATAATCCCTTTTAATTCTGAGCAAAGTTGAAACTAAGCAAATGGGCTTGATGTGGAGTAGCAGAGGATTATCCCCGAAACAAGATACGTTCTAATAGGACCCCCTCTCCGCTCCTCTGCTCCATCGGGGGAGTTTTGAGACGAAAATTTAGATACGTTTAATCGGAAATCGAGTTGAAATGAAATTGTTTATAAGGTCCAGTACTTGAGAGGAACGAGGGAAAGCGTTTAAGAATGCTGTAGTCAGACCCGGACATTGGTACATAGAAATCTCCGCCATTTTCATTTTTTTTTCTTTCAGTGGGGTATCAGGTCCAAGGAGTACCAGGGCCGTAGAGTGGACCTGGTCCTATCGTGGACCTATTGCTTAAAAGTTCGTTATTTGAACTTGTTTGGTCAAGCTATGCTCTGGTGAATAATGAGACCCTTCTTCTTCTTCTTTGGGTGAGGTATTGGGTCCAAAAGCACCGCGGCCCCTCACTTGACCTCTTCAACACACCAATATACTTCATATTTGTACGTACGAACGCTTGAACAGGCTCAGCTGTCTCTTTTGCTGTCTAATTGGGGCTTTCCGGGTTCCTGCATTCGGTATTTTGGGAGCGAGTTCACGAAAGCGGGGGTCAGGATTGTTCCGTGGGGGCTACCCAACCGAGAGAGGTGAGGAGAGTCTTTTGACCGCTGCCATTTAGGCAACACACCGTAATGGCTCAGCATTGGATTGTTCCCTCTTGATGATACAGGTGCTGGTTCAGTCAATTTTTTGATGGGTTCAGAAACTTTAGGTAGAACCGCGCGAGGGCATATCATCGCACTTCCACCAGAGTTATATCATGCTGCTCCCTCTTCGATGACTGGCCACTCTAACAAGGTCATACTTTTCCCTATCATGGGACAGCGACAGAGAACATGAAGGACAAACACGACTTGCTCGAGGCCAACTGTCTCTTGAAACATTTCCTGCTGCGCTCCCGTAGTTCTCAGGCTGTAAGTCAGCCCAGAAATAAAGAGCTTGGAGCTAACTACGCCAGTGTGATGTTTCGGTGTATATGATTAAAACGTTTTCTTGTTGCTTTTTGTTTTCTTATTTTATTCTTCAATATCAATTACTTTACTAACTAGTACACGTCTGACTTCTATATATTTCTAGGCGGAAGTGCCTGTTCTTATATCTACTAGAATACATCTTTCTTTTGTGGCATGCCAGAGTGCATGCATGCGCACAGAGACATCTATGTCTCAGGATAATAATAATATTAATATTTGCTTAATATAACATATTACATTTCCTCCCAGGCTACTAGCCTTTACCTCTATTTAATTCAATGTCAATAGATATATATATTACAATTCATTTACTAATTCATTTACTAATTCAATTCACTTACTAATGATAAACTTAAACCTAACAAAACACAAGTTACAATAATGCACTTAATGGTAAGAATACAATAATGCAACTTGAAAATAACGATGCTGGAGCTGGAATGAACAGGGAAGTTTATTTTATTATTTTAATTCTATCTATGTGTCTTTTAATGAGTTTCCCGTCCTTCAACTTTAATACGTACATTCGTCGTCCTAAGACCTTCACAACTTCAGCATTAAACCAAGAAGATTGATTATTTTTAACATCAGTAGTTAGTACCTGCTGTCCGATTTTCAAAAGTACATTTCGTGTCCCCTTATAATAATATTTTTGTAAGACCTGACTTCTTTGTAAGTTCTTATCTGCAGGTGAGTTCACTTCGTCCTTTGGTAAGGACTTCGGGTTCAGTAGATCTAAACGAGTTTTGATCCTTCTATTAAACATTAGTATTGAGGGTGAGAGATTAGTTGAGCAATGAGCACTACTTCTATAACTTAACAAGAAATTTTGTAAGCTAACCTCAATCTCATAATCAGTTTTGGGCTTTCTATCCAATGATTTCATCAATGCAGCCTTGACAGTCTTAACGGAGTTTTCAGCCTGCCCATTTGTTTTGGGGAAGTAGGTTGGAGTAGTTCTGTGAATAATTCCATTTGCAGACATGAAAGTTTGGAGTACGTCGGACATAAAAACTGTTCCGTTGTCCGAAACTATCATGTCACATATTCCATATCGAGCAAAAGTTTCCCTCAGTTTTCCCCTTGTGAATTCTGCGGTGGGAGTTTTTGTCTTAAATATCTCGAGCCACTTTGACTTTGAGTCAACAATTACTAAGAACCAGAATCCCCATTTTGGTCCTGCATAATCAACATGTATGCGAGACCACACCCTCCTGGAGATTTCCCATGGGATCAGTGGAGATTTATTGGGGCTTTGAGAATTTCTAAGACAAGCTTCACATGAACCAATGAGCTTTTCAATGTCTCTATCTAAGTTTGGCCACCAAAAATAATTCCTAGCAACTGATTTGGTTTTGGCTATGCCCATATGTGGTGTATGCAACTCCCTCAGAATGATATCTTTATACTTTTCTGGTACTATAACGCGGTCACCCCATACTATAACTTCCGATTCAATACTAAGCTCTTCCGACCTCCTGTGGTAAGGGGTAAAGCATGTACCTCGTAACCTATTCACTGTCCCACGTTTTATTGCATTATAAAGTCTCCTAAGGGTCTTATCAACTTTCGTCTCTGCAGCTAAATCTTCTAATGTAATTGGTAAACACTCGCATTCACCCAAAAATTTTATTATCGAAGATTCTTCATCTTCCGTGTCTTCTTTTGCTTCCGAATTATTCATTCTAGACAAAGGATCAGCTAAATTGTCTTTGCCCTTGATATGTTCAATAGAATATTGAAAACCTGCTAAAAATGCTGCCCAACGTTTGAGCCGCTCAGAAGCTATTATTGGAACTCCTTTTTCCGGACTAAAAATTCTAATAAGTGATCTTTGATCAGTACGAAGTTTAAATGACCGGCCTACCAAATATTGATATAATTTCTTAACTGCATAAACTATCGCCAAGGCTTCTTTGTCTATGATAGAATAATTCTTCTCGCTGTCACTAAGAGCACGAGAAATGAAAGCTATGGGTCTTTCATTTCTTTTTAAAACGTCCACTGTAGTAAGTACAGCTGCAACGCTGTGCTTGCTGGCGTCAGTAGTGAGGATTAGCGGGGCTTTTGTATCATAATGTGCAAGAGTGATGTCTTCAGAAACTTTGGACTTTATTGTTTTGAAAGCTTTTTTACATTCCTCGTTGAAATCGAATTTATTATTCTTTTTAAGACACTCATATAATGGACGCATTATATTCGCAATATCTTTTACAAATTTTGAGTAATAATTTGCTAAACCGCAAAATGCTCTGACCTCTTCAATATTTCTTGGTTCTTTAATGTCAAGAAAATGTTGGACTCTATCCTTGCCTTTTGCTAAACCATTCTCATTAATAATATGCCCAAGATAATTAATGGATTTGGAAAAAAAAATTGATTTTTCTTTATTAATTCGCAACCCGGCTCTTTGAAGAGCACTGAAAACCTCTTCTAAACGCTTTAACAGTTCCTCTTCTGAACAACCTGATATGAGAATGTCATCCACATAGATTGAAACACCTTTTATGCCCATTAAGATTTTTTCCATCTTTTGCTGATAAATACCCGTTGCAGGTTTAATACCATATGGCATTCGCTTCATCTTGAATATCCCCAAGTGTGTACTGAGCGCACAAAGATTTTGGGAATCTTCATCAAGAGGGAATTGCATGAAAGCTTGCTTGGCATCTAGCTTAGCGAAAACTTTCCCTCCGGACAAAGACGCAAAAATATCCTCTATGCGAGGTAATGGGTGATTAAAATCCTTGAGGTGAGCATTAATAGTAACTTTATAATCACCACATATTCTTATACCATTTGGTTTGGATACTACCACGATTGGTGTGCCCCACTCAGAGTTCGAAACCTTTTCTATAAGCCCCTGTTCCTGCCAACTTAACAGTTCTTGCTCAACTTTCTCCCTTTTAGTATAAGCTAAAGGCCTGGGTTTACAAAATTTTGGTCTAATATTGTCGTCTTTTAATTCTAATTTAACTTTCTCATATTTGTATTCACCTAATGTACCATCAAATACTGAAGCATACTTCGTTAATAATTTCTCTAGTTCCCTATATGGATCGAATCGGATATTATTTATCCTTTTAAACTCAATATTAAATTTACACAAAAAATCGCGACCTAGTACATTTGATTTAGCATTTCTTATAATGTAAATATCTAAATGATTTGACTTGCCCTGATAAATGACTGAAGCTGTGAAGTATCCTTGACACATTAATTTTTCACCGGTATAGGTTAACAATTTTATCCCCGTCTTCTTTAGGTTGAATTCTGGAAACTTTGTTTTATATTCTATTTCTGTAATTGCTGTCACTCCAGCTCCACTATCTAACTCAAAGGAGCATTCCTTTTCTTCAACTTTAACTAGAAGGGAAAGTGGTTTATTATTTTTAAATTTTACACTAAATTGATTGACCTTAACTAATTCCTGTTCTGTTGTGGACGGTGATTCCTTTTCTGCTGCAGTCATCGGCTGATTGCATGATTCTCGTGATAATTCATCAAAATTTCCTTTGTGCTGCGTCGAAGATCCGCTATCTTCAACTAATGCAATTGTGGAAACAAGCTTACTGTTTTTACGACAAACAACTGCCAAGTGACCTTTTTGTTGACATATACTGCACTTATAAGAACGATATTTGCACTTTTGGTGGTTGTGCCCGGGTTTATTGCATCTCCAACAAATTTGCATTTGCTTTGTGTGAAAGCGCACTTTGTCACTCTGTTTTATGTTAACCTTTTGAATGCTGTTAGGTTGATTTTCTTTCATGGTGAACTTGTATTCTGCAGCCCGAGCAATGGATAGCGCTGATTCCAAATCAATGTCTTGCTTTTCTTCGCATATTCGTTGAAAGATTTTGCCATGGAGGCCAGTGATAAATTTGTTTTTAATCAGTGTTGAGATTTCTGCACCGAAACCACAATTTGAAGCTAGTTTCATTATTCTTGCATACCACTCCTTTATAGATTCATCAGCATTCTTCGAAGCCTCAAAAAATTTTTTGCGTTCTTGCCATTTGTTAAATGCCGGACTACAATGTTGATCCAGTATTTCATACAATTGCTGAAATGATTTACTTTCAGGCTTTTGAGGAGTACATAAATCACGAACTAGCTTATACGTGTTTTCCGTTAATATTGATAACAGCACGCTTACTTTTTCTTCACTTGGCACTTCCACAATTTTGAATAAATGATTCAATCTTTCTTTAAATATTACCCAGTCGTCGTTGCTGGCATCAAATTGTTTTGTTGTAAGAACAAAATTTGCAAGTGCCATGCTGCTTGTGCGACGACATTCTTCCTCAAATTGGAAGCTGGTACTTGGATCTTTGTTTTTCTTACCCATCTTTGATAATTTTTAATCCTCGTCGCCACTGTGATGTTTCGGTGTATATGATTAAAACGTTTTCTTGTTGCTTTTTGTTTTCTTATTTTATTCTTCAATATCAATTACTTTACTAACTAGTACACGTCTGACTTCTATATATTTCTAGGCGGAAGTGCCTGTTCTTATATCTACTAGAATACATCTTTCTTTTGTGGCATGCCAGAGTGCATGCATGCGCACAGAGACATCTATGTCTCAGGATAATAATAATATTAATATTTGCTTAATATAACATATTACAGCCAGGTTTAAACGTCCAATGTTCGATGTATATTACCAGAGTCCGATCGTCACAAAACTGGGAGGTCCCTTAATGATATTAAATAACCTTAGCTAACTTACTTTGTATTTCAGTCTGCCATGTCATGATTCAATGTCTAGTAGTGTCTCGACTGCAGAAGCAGGTAGCGGTAAACGGCGGAGATGACGTTTGGACCCTGCGACTCAAGTTCAGAAATGCAACCTACCTAAGATTATTACTTTTAGACTGCGTTGTACGAGAACAGGACAGCTGCAGGGTGTAGTAGTGAGCCTCGTTGGCTACTATGGTTTTGTACCTAGCACGTTAAGGCAGCTTTGGAGTCACCAGTCAAAATAAACGAATTGAATTGTCCAGTGCCTTCGAATCGTGTTGGGCCCGTGTGGGTAGTCAATCCAACACAGTTTCACCCTCCTCCGAAACTATAAGTTGATATTTTACCAAAAAACGAAAGGCCACTTCATTGTGAATGAAAAGATGGACCGATGGTATACAGAGCAACATGCGGGGGGATCACAATGTACAAAACTAAAGCTGTGTAACGGGCGAAAACTAGTGTCCGCAAGGATCATGGCATGGGATGAGATCATTTAGTCACTTAAGGTGCCTTGCAGTGATGATCGACCGCAGGCTAATTTTTTAAGGCACACTTGGGAGTCTACGCGAGTAAAGCCTCCACTATTTCTGCATCACTCCGAAGATTGTTGCCCAACGAGGGGCTCCGGATCGAGTCATCGCCTTCTGATGGCAAAGGTGATTAGCGCAGTCCTGTTATGTACAGCGCCAGTGTTAGCCGCAGCGTCGAATAGGACGGTAGGTTCAGCATATCGCAGACTGCGCCTGCGCGGGTTTTTGCTAGTTACTACATAAGGGTATATGTAGTAAATAAGCACTATAAAAAGGTGGTCTACCAGGAACTTGGCACCGGTACAGATGCGGCAGACCTATGTTTTCTAGTATAAAAACTAGTATAAACTATAATTTGGTTTTAGTTTGAAACTCTCTCTCGATAGGTCAGTGGTCCCAAACCTACAACAAAAAGGAATCGACTGCCAGACAGACCAACATATATTTTTTTACTCCGTAAGTACTACATTTTAAGAGTAATTCCCAGCTCTTACTCGATAGGTCATGTTGCGGACACAAAAATTTTCCGGCAAATGCACATACAAGTCTTGGGCCCCACTTCCGCCCAGGGAGGCCAAGATTGTTCATACGATCGCTGTGAGTACTAACATTTTAAAAACATTCCATCCTCCTACTTGATAGGCCACGTTTTTTTCAACCAGCTCTTGGACTAGAATATGAGCCTCGTAATTTCATTCATTTCTATAGCCACCAGGTTGTGAAAATTTTGAGGCCGAAATGTAAAAAAAGAAACGTCTTGGTACCATGGCGGGGTTTTTTCAGACCTTTACGTAAATTTTTGTTTCAATGTAATGTTTTATGGTGCTACGTGCTAATTTTGTCAATACAGGGTGTATTACTGAAACTGTCGAAACGCCCGGGAGCAATCTACACAGAATACAAAATTTAACTAGTGCAACCAATTGAAGTTGTTTCAGTGTTAGGCCCTTGAAAAGCTTCAAGAAGATCTACTGTTTTCGACAAAAAATTATTCAGCGACAAGGCCCATTTTCGGCTTTATGGCCTAATCGACGATATTTAGTTCTAACAAGACGCTAGTTACCGCACAGCCCGTGAAACTGTGGCTTTATTTTCAGGCTTCGGATCTCTCTTATCATATGATATCACACCTTTAGGACAACGTAAATTCCCAAAGTCTACATGAATAAGCTAATTGAACGCCAACATTACTAGCGTCATTGGCCAAAACCATTCGAAATGCTGGAACGCGTCATCGAAAATTGGAACCTAAGAATTGAACATGTTGGGCCAAAGAAAATCATACGAAAGAGAGTTCGGAGTTCGGCTTCAAAGGGTTTCCCTTATCTTATGGAACAATATGGGTCCAAAGTTGAGCTACAGAGGCTGCTAATCGACTCTAAAGTTGGAAAAATAATTTTGTAGCGTGTTATAGATTTTCGCCTTCAGACATGCCCATAGCCATGTGAGTATGTTAACACATATTGCATTAGATATGTATTAATAGGACCAAGAGCTCTGTTCGATACTTAAAGTATGTCAGGAACTAAATTAAAGCCCTTGAACATCCCGAACAACTCACCTTACATAAAACTAGTTCTCGATCACCATTTGCAGCATCCTTATTCATATTAATTGGTAGAAAAAGTCCTTCAGCAGGTACATACACAGAGTGTAAGGATATCCCTCACGTTTCAAAATTATGTCGAGGCTTTATTTTCACTTTACAGGGACCCCAGCCTTGATAAACCACGACATCTTGTCAGGCACTTGATAAATTGGTCCAATAAAGTTCCCTATAAGAAATAAATTTCTCGGGCTATGGCCATGCCTCAAAGTTCGTTCGTGATTGTAGGCATCAATTTGTCACTTGGCATTCAAGAATGCTAGAATCCCTCAGCCCCAGCCACCAGCATCCCAGCCCCAGCCTGCATCTGCAGGGGGGAATGGGGGGGGGGGGCTGGTGAATAAGATGGCAGATGCTGGATCGTAGATGGCGGTCTCGGAGATGTTAGTGTGATGACAGAAATCAAAATTATTGATTCTCGCCCAGCTATAACGAAATTTATTTGACGTTATTCACGCCGTAATCTAGTCATTTATTTCGCTAATAAGGTTATTTGTAAGATATTAGAGGGGGGAGAAACTCAATTGATCATAGCTCGTCACTGGAATTGGAAGCGCTTCGCACCGCTCTGGTGCTTCTTGAATGCGGTATACATACACACAGGGCTGTCCCCCCCCCCACTCCAACCACATGAGCGGCACCCTACTGCCAGCCAGGACGAGCGCAAACCTCTACTCAGAGTGTTGAGAGGGGAGGACGGGGCTTTGGAAGTGTGTGTGTGTGTAGAACCCAAGCCCAACGATAATAATTTTTATTCATTTTGATTTAAAACATTCCAGAAAACAGATTTTATGTCTGACTTGGGGATTTATTACTTTCAAATCTGTTTCCCCACCACAACGTTTTCGGCGGCGGTTGGGGCGGGTGGGGGTAGGGCGCTGTGCTACACGAAGAATTTATACTTGTTTGCCATGCAAAGAGAGCTTTCACAAACACCCATAATTTCCCGTCCGTTTTGTGTGTTGCCCCCTCCACTTGCACCCCTAACCCCCCCCCTACACCTCAACAAAACATTTCTGACTTGTAGCGTTTGCAACAAACGAGAAACGCCTGGGATTTATATCAACAATTAGTAATGCGAAAGCCGAGGATATCCTCGAAATATCCTACGAATTCCTTGCAGTGATAGTATAATTGTGGTGGTGCGGCCGGTGGTGGTGGGGGGAGCCTCTTCTTTTGTTACTGATGCTGTTCCCGCTGACCATTGTGCGATAAATCAAAAGTTTATTCACTTCCTTGACGGCCTGTTTTCTAGGGGGCTCCTCGCTGCTCCTCTAGGTAGAAATAGAATGAATATTAGAACTCCTTTAAGGACTTCAGCAGGAGTTGAATTATTTTGTTCCCAACTTAAATTTGTATGGCATCTCATTTTTGCGTCCTGTGCGCCCTCTGTGCAAAGAATCAAAAACTAACTGCGAAGTATTCGAGTCCTTTTTGCAGCATGTCAGAAGTCGGGTGTACTACACAGAATCCGGGGCGTTGTACCCGTGTGAGCTGTCTTGAATTTTTTAAAATCCTAGCCTTTTTGTAAAGTCTACATTTTTGTTCTTATTTAAACATTGTGTTTTTTTGTAGTAGTTGTTGCGACTGCTAAGAGATTTCTACGTCTCTGATAAAAAATGTAAAATATCTCTCCAAGTTATGAAAAACGTGTTTTTGGTGCTGTGGAGTTACGTGGTAAAGGTTTTGGCAACGTACTTCGGTATGAATTTATTCGATAGTGTCTTGCTAGACAACCTGAAGATTGGAGAACGTCGCACAATTTCATAGAAAGCGTAGAACGACATCAACAATCCCTATATTTGAACTTTTACACACCATAGTTTTTCAACTGATATATAGCGTAAGTATAAGGGCGTTATAATTTAAATTTGACATTCTCCAGACACCTGAATGAGGAGAATAACATTTAGTGTGTTGTATGAAGGTATACACAACTATTTTGAAATGATGGATGTATAATAATAATCTCTACGCTGCAGCCATTGGTTAACTGTCCAAGAAGCGAGAGTAGGCTAATATCCAAACGAGAGTAGAATAATATATTCTTTTCAAGTTAGGGCACGCATAGAAACCTTCATTGTTATTTTGTAACGCGTAACAGCGTTTGTGCCAGAACTAAATAACGGCGATCACGGCAACGAAAAATGCTTTGGTTTAAAATTTTCTTAATATGGCCAATTCCATTTACAAATACATATAATAGCTGCGTTCCTTTTCTGCTAATTTTTACTATTTTTTACACTTGCGTACTAGCAACTACACTTGCTCTCATAAACGAGTTGATAGCACTTGCAATTACACAATTCAAATCCGCTAGGGGGAAAGTGGCCATTTCGAGTCTATTGTGAATTATTTTCACTTATACGCCATTAGCCGCTAGATGGCTTTTATTTGTGTCGAGCTGATTTGCTCATATAAAAACGTCCATAAATAAAACTTCAGTCGTATAATTATCAAAAATTATTATCTTTCGTTTTACTTTAGAAATTATCGCATTAATTTCTCCATTATGTCACAAATTCTTCTTTTAAGAATTTTTTATTTGTAAAGTTGAAAGTAACGTCAAAAATTTCAAGTGAGATTTTACTCAAATCAGAAAATTTTGCGTTCCTTTTCTGCTCTGCTCACAAGTACTAAATAGTAGAAAAGGAACGCAGCTAATGCTGACATAATAACCATCCACGTGAGAGGGTGGGTCCATAGTAGGCATCATATTCATCAGATAATTCTAATGGCGGGCGAGTGAGGTGACCATAGCGACCACCACGCTCTACCCTTCTGTAGGGGTAAAAGAATGTGGAAGGGGAGCAAAACCACGAATAGGTTCCGTATGTGCCCAGAACAAGCTTGATGAAAGTCTGTTCAAAGGGATTATCATGTAGGCCAGGGGAGGCCAACCTTTCTGGAAGCTGTTCTGTGTTTACTGTTCAAGTTATATTGATCTCTTCAATACAGCTGACTATTATTTTTTGGTTGAAAGTGCATGCCTCACTACAGGAGAAGTGTCAAAGCGATCTTTACTTCGAAGGCAGGTAGACGATGCGGCAAAGGATGCCAAGTCGCCAAGACCCTAGAACACATGAAAGACTTCTCCAAAATCTAAGGTCTGATCTTGCAAGAGTAAATCGATTGACACCGCACTGCACGAAATAGTGTGCCGTAGAATCTCCCTAAAATCGTCTTCTTCTTCTTCTTTGATCCGTCAGCTGGTGGTCCGAGCGGGACGTCCCCGTAACGGATACGCTGCTGTCGGTGCCGCTGGGTCTCGAACTCTATTCACGATTCGTTTCCATTCTTGCCGGTTTTTGGTGACGTCTCGAGCCCCAATAAATGATAATCGTTGATTCTTTAGGTCACCCTCGATATTCTTTAGCCAGGTTTTCTTCGGTACCGATCGCTGGGTTCTCCAGGCTGCGGGACGGTCTCGCCAAAGAAGTTTACGTGGCAAGCGGTCATCATCCATTCGGCAAACATGTCCAAACCACCGTAGTCGACGTTTTTGCCTTTCTTCTTCGATCAGTGTCTGCTGATCACATCTTTGTCTGACTGTCTCGTTTCGAAGGATATCGCGTAGTGAGACACCGAGGATCTGCCTCAAGCATCGCATTTGGAAGACCTCGCGCTTCTTAACTTTGAGCAGTGCCCACATTTCAGATCTATAAAGAAGAATTGGAAGGATCAACGTTCGGTAAAGGTGTACTTTTGTTTTGCTGGAAATATTTGTTCTTTTCCCTAGAATACAACTTATTTTGCTTGAAGCTTTCCTTTGATCGCCATGACTTTCCTTCTAGATCTGACCGTCACGGATATCTCGCTCATTCCTTACTGATCAGCTCTAGTTCTTTCTTCTTCTTCTTTTGTATAGTTGCAAAAAAAGTTTTCATCAACAGATGCCTACGTCGTGTCCTCCTAAAAATCCTCTGACAAGATAGAATCACAAATGAAGAACTATGGCACCGTGAGAGATAGGCGACCAAATCAGGCGAAGGAAATAGATTGGCCTCACCTTGCAACGCCAAACCGATAATCTAGCTAAAGAGGCCCTGGACTAGAATCCGCAAGAAACCCTTCGAGTCGGAAGACCTACAACAGCGTGGACGAAAACCCTAATAGAAGAGGCCGTAACAACTGTCAGACCCTGGTCAGAGCTGAGATCTATGGCGCAAAACAGAGTCCGCTGAAGAACAACTGTTTTCGTGCTATGTGCCATATGTGATTGAAGGAGCGTAACTAACTATTATGATGGAAATACATAGTCCTTTCTTCAAATATGTCATTATAACCTGTGCGAACGCACTCCAAGTCGTCTTGAACCTGGTATAATTGGTATTTTGTGAAAACCTGCTCGAAATTTTCCTTGCAGCCTCTCAGGGCGGGGCTTGTTTGTTTTTGCGCCCGGTGCAGTAAGCCATATTGCGCCCCATCAGCTGTTCATTTTTTGAGCGCAGTGAACGACAATGGAAATAGACAGAAAAGAGTTTGCAACAAAAGAAAAATATGGAATTTTATGAAATTGATTAAACCAACCAAGATCTATTAACTAGTTCACCATTTTTCATTGACCTACTGTAACAAAGGGATTGCATTTTTGTTTATTTGTAGTAATTCTATATTTGTTAAAACTATTAAAAACAACTAAAACTATTAAGCGAAAAAACTAAGCTTATGGAGCCACTCTTTGTACTACAAAGCCCCTTATCCAATTGCGCCCGGTGCAAGTGCACCATATGCACCAATAAAACCACCGCCCCTGCAGCCAGCTTCCTCCTCTCTAACAGCTGAGACTTCACTGACATGGACGGCTGTTGCCCTATCGGTGTTCAAGCTCTGTGCGAAGAGCTCGTGGTTATGTCATCTAGAAGTGTCGAGCATGCGATCGGTGGAACGTGTTTGTGATCGGTGGGAGGTATTTTAATGTTAGAGCGGCCATAAATTCAAGAGAGGAGGAGGAGAGGAGTACGAGGAGATAATCGGTGTGACTGATTTTTATTAATCAAATATCGCGACAGCATACTTGAGAAGGTTATGGGTGGAATTGGAGTGTCAATTATGCATTTAAAGATGTTGGGTTTCAAACTAAAGAAAGCACAGTAAACAGGGTACAAAAATGTATGACTTAGTATGAAAATTATCGGGAAATAAACTCAAAGGACAAACTGTTTCTCTCTAATGAAAGTCGGTTCCAGCATAAACACTCAAAGCTGGTATTTTTAAGTTTGTTTGACTAAGGAATCCTCTGAATATTTCACTGCCAAGTTACGAGGAGTTCCTTCCCTCCACCAGCTCCTCCCCGGCTAATTAATCCGAGTGGTGTGCTGTGGCTTAATTTCGTCCCTTTTCGAGGGCTGTGCAAGTGCATACATCAATCGTGTACGCAATTTTCTCGGCTCAGTTAACGTTTTAATTAGAAATGGCGCCCTTTCCCAGCTGCTCCTGATAACTTAATAATATTTTGAAAAGTTTGTAGCATGCTAGCCGCCATAATAACCACCGACTGCCGCTAGCATTTCAAATTTGTCAAGGCAATCAGAACTTGATAATTCCAGCAGTAGCACAAAGTTGTCAAGATAGCAGCACGAAAGGGGTGAAAGAAAAAGTTGCCGGCGAGGAATGTTGGATGGATGTCTTGGCGGGCACGTAATCGCTGTTAAGAAACTCACAGAATTACTGCAGGAAGTACACTGTTTTGCGTGTGAAAATGTTTCATGAGTTGCAGTCATACAACATTCAATAAGAGCGCTCCGCCAGAGAACAGTGGTTGTGCCGCATAACACTGCAATTTTATTGTTGACAGCAGTGTTTTATTAGGCGAGTGGCTTTTCGTTGCATCTAAGTAAGTGGACGACTGCACGCAACTTGGCATGCACCTAAATATACCCACGCCGAAAAAAGGAGTCGCCACAACGCAGCCCCGTGGAAAGCGGCAGTTCTCGTCTATTTTTGGCGACACTCGAAAACATCTCAACCACAATAAAATAATTATAACTATTTTGAACTTGGATTGCCGCGAACAAGGACCCAAAACTCGATCCTTGTTCCGCGACTCTCACATATATCACTCGAATTTATGACTGCACAACAATAGCCTGGAAAAGGGGCCTCCGCCCCCGCATTTCGCGGAGATTGCGGAGCCGCCGTTCGCCGAAGACGTCGTCGTAACATGGAAAATTAAATGACTTCAGTCTTGTTCTGGATTTTTTAAGCTTGTTTTCCTCCTGCGGTTTATTATTTTTTCGCAGAAACCCTTACATATGTTGCCATTTAGCTTTAAGTTTATGACGACTGTAAATGTTTGCTTATCAAATGGGAAATGAACAAATGATTGTTTACCTCGAGAGTTTCTGGGGAAATAGCTTGTAAACACGTAAAGAAGTAGGAAACTTGTGGCGCTTTTTCTATTCCTGTATCGACTTAATAACGGCAGCCCGGGGGCGGTTGTCGCAAGCAATGATAACCAACACGAATTTATTTAAGTGAAATTAGGGTGTGGCTGCAGGGGTGAAGCGGCGGTGAGAGGCCATTCTGGACAATTTAATCAAAAGGTAGGGTTTAGAATCACCAAAAATCTTTGAGATTACACGAAATGTCTTATTTACAACGCATGTCTTATTTTCCACGATAAGCTAGTATCAATATTTACCCAGCATACAGATTGGGTAAAAAGTTGAGTTTTGACTGACTCGAAAGAAGTTAAAGAGACAACACAGCATAATCTCAACAGAAGATGTACATTATCTATCATTTATATGTATTAACCAATAACTCATTTCAAACAACAAAATAAATGTCATTTCAACTCAACTCGCGTATATCAAACGAGATTTTGACTCGGTAACAAAGCTTAATTGAGTTAAATAAACCATATTCAAACTCAACTGCCATATTTGATCAGGTTCTACTGACCGGGTAATTTACCAAGTTTCCGGGAGTAGAGTTAAGTTGTGGTTTTTCAACTCAACGACTTAACTCTATACGTTTTCATTTCTGCTTCCCGTTTCCTCCATCTTTTTCAATCAATTCATTTTATTATAGATTTTTGTTTAAATATAAAGTCTCTTCTGACGTCCAAGCGTGGTGCGACAATTTGCCTTTTTGTAACTTTAACGAAAACTCTAAACTCTGTCTGTTTCCATGATGTATAACTCGGGTTCAACTCTGATTGAGCTCTTATTGAAACAGAGTAATATTGTCACTTACAGCCATACAGAATCATAAATATTTAAATATTGGCACGAATGCAGCGCCATCTATTTGTATTCGTTTGCCACTCTGTAAATACAGACGAGAATAAACCTCAAAATCGTTGCTCCCAGCAGTTTCGAAGTGCGTTGCTGTTATTTGATTTTTGTGTCCCAAACCAAATGCTGCCCAATTTCATCCTCAGTAGTGCCTAGTACTAGTACAAAGTATACCGTGGAAAATTTACCATTTGAAATTGAAATATTTGTAAAACTGTCACGCGGAGGAGTACGAGAGGTATATCGTTCGTCCCATTAGGCCTAACTACTATGGTTTTAAGACGGCTTCAGATGCCTCATCCAGTTCTCTTAAGACTAGCTAAGAGAACTCGGGTTCATCCTGAGTTAAACTCATCATATATATAGTATGGCATTATTTGTTTCCATGATCCCCCATAACCGTTATGTCGGGATTGATAATGAGCCCTACAATAGCACACCAGTGAGAGACCACATCATCTGCTTGTTGCATATGTTTTAAAGTGGAGAACATCATCTACGTAATCTTCGACAAAGAATGTGGGTTTTTACGAGATCTTAGGACATCAGGTATTTGAAAATTCTATCGAGTGAACACATTCCATTCCCATTTAAAATTCCCGCACAAAACTACCCCCTATTTATGAATAACAAATGCGATTGCTGCACAATCGCATAATCTCATCACTAATGATTACACAAAACAGTACAGTACAGACTAAATAATTTCGGTTTTAAGATATCACATCATGGAATCATTTTATAATCTTCTCAATATTCCAAAAACCTATACAAACCCATCCACATACAGTCAATCCACAGATAATCCGATTTGCAAACTCATTTGCAAATTAAACTCACCAAAATTTGGGAGCTGGTCAAAAGCTGCAATCATCAAAGCGAAATGCTAGTATTTGCATTTGTATTTCGAGTATATATCCATTAAACGAGCCCTAAACTCATTATATGTGCGTCCTAATCAATAGTCTATTTGACAATATCGCCATAGAGAGTCCAGTAAGCTTATATCCTTTATATGGCATGCATCTCGTCCCTTTGAGATAGTTTAGCAATCACTGATTTCGATGAATTTAAATTACAACAGTTCACAGCATCAACTTCAAAACAAACAATTGCAATCGGCTTTTCGTTTTCATTTTACATATGTATATGCACTCGTGTAGCTGCCGAATGACTGAACGAATGGATCAAACGCACAAAATCAAATTTGGTTAACTGCCTGTAAAGGAAGATGGCGGAGATTTTCAATATCCTGGACGGATTTTCATTTAAACGACAGATGTTTCAAAACCCATTCATGACAAGCTGTAAATTTTTATTGCATAGAATCCGATGCCATCGGAGCAGGAAACGTTTTAAATGTTAATGGATTCTATCTAGATTAAATCGTCCTTGAAGTCTTTGTTTCAAAAGGATATAATGATTGAAATGGAACAGAAATTCAATTAATATTTTCATCATTCTTATATTTTCTATGATATCTAAAATTAATTAAAAAAGAGTGATTGTCTGAGTGGGTGTGTGTTGTTTGATAGAGTCCGGTGTAGTGGGGAACTGTGTATGTGGAATTAGTTAGGAGGGTTGCTTAAGAAATAAATTTCTTGCACTTCCTTGTTTAATGCACCCTTCGAGAAATGAACGATTTCGATTTAATTCATTTTGTTTTCTACGTTTCTCATTTTAGTCCATTCAAAACGCGGGGGGGGGGGGGTGGTGTTCCAAAATAACACCGTTAAGAAAATCGAACCCTAAAGGTCACGAAAATCGAGGTCCCGCGGTCCTAAAATTAGGGCGTCACCCCTAAAAATGCAAAAAACACCCCTTTTTAGGGGGTTTTCGCGATTATTTCAGTAATAATGAAAACTAATGCGATGAAATGCACTTTTTTAATATTTATTTGCGAAGGTGGTTGATTTATACTAAATTAAGGCGAACTTAATGGTAAGGGGTACTCCTAAAGGGTTGAAAGTACCCCTAAATTGGTGAAAAATGGCAAAAATTGTAATTTTTTTTTTCCAAGTTTATGCTTCAAATTCGATTGTGGGCGTACTGTCAGGCAAAAATAAATTATTTTCAACCCTTAAGGGGTTAAAACTACCCCTACAATATAGTTCATTGAAAACTAGGGGGGGGGGGGTGTTCCAAAATAACACCGTTAAGAAAATCGAACCCGAAGGTTTTGGGGTCGCTGATCACGAAAATCGAGGTCCTGCGGTCCTAAAACTTTTGCCATTTTTCGCCAATTTAGGGGTACTTTCAACCCTTTAGGAGTACCCCTTACCATTAAGTTCGCCTTAATTTAGTATAAATCAACCACCTTCGCAAATAAATATTAAAAAAAAAAATTTAAAAACCGACTTGAGAAAAAAACCCGCGATGCACAAAAAAGGATGAAATAATTGTTTGTAATTCTTAACAACATCAATCCAATAAGAATGGATCTAGAAAGAAGAATCACTTTTGAAGACGGTGCTAACACATGTGGGTGATATATTAAGGGCATAAGCCTAACAAAGAAATGTAAACAATTGCCGAAGCAAGAGTTAGTGCAATCAAAGTCAGCTACTACCTGGCACCGTCTTCAAAAGTGATTCTTCTTTCTAGATCCATTCTGATTGGATTGATGTTGTTAAGAATTACAAACAATTATTTCATCCTTTTTTGTGCATCGCGGGTTTTTTTCTCAAGTCGGTTTTTAAAATTTTTTTTATTTCGTGCTTTTTAGTCCATTCAATTTTTAAATATTGCCTGTCATTGCTTACGAGGAGCCTACGTTTTTACGACGCCACATAGCGAAGTGTATTCTACTTGTCACACCTTTTCATTTGATACCCATGTCTGGGGTCGGGGAGCGCAATTGCAAAATTTGATTGCAGATTGTATTGTCATGCGAAATATACGTATGTGCAAAATTTGCAGTTGATCGGTTATATGGAACTGGGTCAAAATCAAGTTGCAAGATTTGTTTACACTATACACACATACAGATCAAGATAATATAAGGCATATAAAAAGTTAAGTTGCCATTGATATCGGGGAAATTAAATGTAAACAATAAACTTCTTTGATTCTTCATCCACGTCATGGTATATTTATTTATTCGATATAAGCAATAGTTTTTTGAGCTGCAAATTTCGCCATAATTTCGTTCTTATCGGCTTTTGTTCTGGAAGCAAATTTACAGACGCATTCACGTCGAAAACTTGTTTAATATGGAACAAAATTCCCCGAAGGAAATTAAAAAATAATTATTTTGTCGATATATAGAAAAAAAAAGCACCGCGAGCCCTTGGGATCGAACTCGCACCCCACAGATCCCACAGACAAGAATACTTGTCTCTAGCCCTTTGCGCTATGTCAAGTACTATCGGCCGCTGACCAATATGTTAATAAATCATTTCAGAAAAAAGAAAAAGAGAAAAAGAAAAAAACCGGCTGCCCCGACCGGAATCGAACCTGCAACGCTGAATCAAGGATCCGACGCTCTACCCACTCCGCCATCGGCCTGCTGCCAGATTTGCAACAATA
Source organism: Thereva unica (assembly GCA_949987705.1). Lineage (NCBI taxonomy): Eukaryota > Metazoa > Arthropoda > Insecta > Diptera > Therevidae > Thereva > Thereva unica. The sequence goes on from OX465285.1 coordinate 84,962,502, forward strand.
AAGTAATTCGTTCGGTGCCCATGAAATGTTTAGGTTGAACTTTAACAGGTTGAATTTTAACAGTTTTTTCTGCCTAACTTCGAACTCCGTTATCAGAATTTAGAAAAAATTTAACGGGACCACCGTGGGAAGCTCCCCCTTCAAATGAACCAAAAAAAAGCAAAAAAGTTATTGGGTTACAAAGTTATGCGTGAACAGGACCACAAAATACCTACACGTCGAATTGAGTAACCTCCTCTTTTTTTGAAGTCGGTTAAAAAGTGCATTTCATCGCATTAGTTGTCATTATTACTGAAATAATCGCGAAAACCCCCTAAAAAGGGGTGTTTTTTGCATTTTTAGGGGTGACGCCCTAATTTTAGGACCGCGGGACCTCGATTTTCGTGATCAGCGACCCCAAAAAACGTTTAGGGTTCGATTTTCTTAACGGTGTTATTTTGGAACACCATAACGCGCGTTTTAAATGGACTATTTCATGAAACGCTGCCACCCAAAACTTATTGCATATCTCTTTAGTTTCAGTATTGCCTCGAAAATTAAAAAAACCCATTTTAGATGAAACGCCTAAACGCCGAGCGGGAAATTAATCAAGCGCTGCCAAAAGTAGCAAGAATGTAGCGCTTCCAATTCATATCTTATGGAAGCTCTCTGGAAGCAGGAATTCTCTATACTCCGAAATGTTGCTTATTTTTCTCTGATTCTCCTTAGATGGGAAATTTAAAATATGTATGTGGTTTTTGTAAAACCGCGTCAGTTGGGAAATACTATTTCTGGTGAATAATGTATTACAGCTAAAAGTGTAAAATTATTATTGAAACTGAAAAATTATTATGGGTTGCATCTCATTGTATTTCAGCAATATATCGATAATATTGATACTATGGATCACGAAAGCTTCAGAAGCATCCCAAGAGCTTTAATTTCCCCGCTTCAATTGCTCTTCTTCAACAACAAAATATAAGCGGTTCGCTCTGATGACATACCTGTATTGAAAGAAAAGGATTTAGGATATGAATATGAAGCGCGTTGGTATTACTTTCCAGTACCGGCAAATATTGTTTGAATGTATCTTCAGATACAATGGTGTAACTTGACCCAGATCCTACCGCAAACACGAGCTTTTGATTATTTATTGCTACTTCAGTCCTAAGCTTAAGTTCATCTAGCTGTGAGATTTTATATAAATATTGGATGTCCGGCTGTCTTTGATTTTTAGGGTGTCTCGAGAACTTCTTGGGGCGCTCTGATGCAGTGGTCGGGGTGTAAAGACACCTGCGTGCAATATGCCCCTTAATTCCACAATTGGAGCACATGGTCTCCCGATAATGGCCTGGCGACCTCATATGCTCTCCCCCACACCCATTGTGAGATTTGTGGTTGCCTTTCGCAGGAGACGCTAAAAAAAATGGCTAGCAGGTTCTTTGTGGCAGATTCTACTACTTTGGCGTCAGATTGAAGTGTCAGAGAAGTAAGGAACTTTGGAGTGCTTCTTCCAACTAGTAAAGAACGTTGGAGTGCTTCGTCGCGCAGTCCGCAAACTAAACGATCCCGGAGCATGCGGTCTAAGGCAGTCGAAAAATTGCAGTCAATGCAGTGCAGTTCGGCGGTGCAGTTCGGCCAAGTAATCGACAAAATTCTAGTCATAAAGTTGATTCCGTTTAAAAAAAAGTGTAGAAAGCAGCGATTTCAGATGGTCGAGGGGAGAAATGACTATCAAGTGTTTCCATTATCTCCCGGAAGGGCAAAATTCCCACTTTTTGGGGGGCAATACGAGTGATCTTAGCAAATCGAAGAGCGGTGCGATAAATACTGCAACCTTTCTTTTTGGTTCCGTTAGACATCTGGGTTCTAGATTACCTAACATCGGGCTCATTGTGCTAACCCGGCTTTTGAATCTACTTGTACTCTCCAGCCCAAATGTGGCAATTTTCTTTATTGACGTAGCCAAATGGGCCTTATTGTCAAACAAAATATAAGTCGAAAATAATGGGTCTTCTTCTGAATAATTTGTAGACGCTGTGCCGACGTAATTCTTTCTATGATGAAATGTCAAACAATACTAAAGAAAAATACTATGACCGATCGACACAACTCACACGTGATTTGTCATAAAAAGCGTTACATTAGACCAAGTGATTACCGCACGCCGTTTTTGTGCCTGATACCTCGGTCAAAGTAGACGAAGAAGAGGATTTCACCATGCCACGAAATATTCCGAGTTCCAAAAAAGTATTCATAAGTCTTATTTCGTTGAATTGGTCTTTCCGGTGGAGTCCATACCACTATCGAAAGGTAATTATGTAGTGAATTGAACCCCGATCTAATTCCCCTACTTGAAGCTCATTGTGCCCTCCGATCGGCACGCAGCCTTACCTACTTCGAGGCCCAGGGTCAACAGCGCCTCATTAGCGAAGCTGAAATTGACATTTGACCTCCTGGTCCTTATCACCCCCGGGCCAACAGTTTTGTGATTATATTTTTTTATTCCAAAAATTGTGTATCAACACTCAAAAACTCCCAAGAGGCACCAATCAGGGCACTACAAAATCATTACAACTTTTATCACTTCTCCCGGCCGACCACTGATGGAGCCGGAAAAAAGAACACCGAAAGTCCTTTCACGAAAAAACCAAAGTATCCCAGAAAGGGCGATAAAGCTCCAACCTAACTGTTTTAAAATTAGCGATTTACTTAATCTGCGATGTGCGAAAGGAGACTCTTTGAAACACCAATAATACTTCCCTTAATCACTTAACATTGGATAAAGTTTTCCAATTTGGCGCTGTTGAAAGTTGTATAAAAGTTTTAAGGAAGGAGCAGCATCCCGTGGCCTGTTCACACCCTTTTTCTAATTATGTTTTGCCCTCGGTTTTCTTATGTAGTAAGGCCAACAGAATTGCAGGGGATATTTTGTCCCAAGTCCTATATAGACGACCGAGGAGGTTAGCCATATGAGTGCCTGCACAGAGGACCCAAGGAGCTCGGGAGCACATGCACACACATATAGGAACGCACATAACAAATCCACACACACTCACACTGGCTCATGCTGGGGGTAACCGAAGCGCTGGGATGTGGTACTATGTTACTTTAAATTAATCAAAAGTTTTGGGCATGGCCGTCGTAATCCCTTTCTGCAATGAAAATTTAATTCAATTTCGGTCTGTAGTGTACAAGACACAGGACATAATCTCTAGACAGCTGAAGTGGATGATCTTTGGGCTCCGCAGTCGGTATCATCTGGAAGCACTGACGCCAAGTCCGTCAGTCGTCTTATAGCAGCACAGAATTATTCATAAAAATTTCGAAATGGCCTACATTCGGATTCCGTTGCCGGGTGGGTGATGATATCCTTGCAGGACTAGTAGCGTCACTCATGGCAGAGCGGAATTTGGATTTAATACACACAAGTTCTGGGGGGCCTTTGTTTCAATTCCCAGTCACTGTCCGACGCTCCCTCTAATGATCCTGAAGCATTGCGAAGCAATTTCATAATCCTCCGGCTACAATCTGTTCGTCCTATCTGCAGGATCTTTGAGAAGTGCGTAAATAGTTTGAGGGGAGGGCCCTGGCCCCGGCTGCTCCTGCATGGCTGCCGGACCGACACCCTGGAGAGCGGCTTTAATTCCTGTTCGGGCGCCCAAAGTTGAAACTTAAAATTATTTATAGCCAATTTAGGCATCGTGCTCGTATAACCGGCCTAAAATGGACTAAAATTAGACTCCAGGAGTGCAATTAGGACTCGGGTAAAAATTATCTGATGGCAAGTTGTGTGCTGTGTTGTGGGATCGATTTTTGCTGTAATTACACCACTGTGCCCGCGGGCCTTTCTTGGATACACAAAGTGCTACAAATTAACGAGTCCCCATAGAAAGAAATGAGTTAATCAGTCAAAAAGTTTATAGCAGAAAATTTGTGATAAATGATTTTTTTGTTTTTGGGCTCTGATTTCTATCAGATGGGATCGGGCGGACTTGACCGGAAACCGGAATGTAATGCTTTCGGAATTGATTATTTCATCAACAATCCGGGATTAGAAAATTAATGTCCTTGCGCCAGAGGCAATGTTATTACTCCTTGATTTTATTGATTGTGCACCACTCGGAAATGTCATTGGCGACGGCCTTCATGGACAGATGCCTTCCGATATCAATCATTTATCGAATGAATAATTACTGAGCGCACTCCTTCACCAATCTATACTAGGGTTGCCATCCGCCCGGGTTTCCCGGATTTGTCCTAGTTTGGCGGGCGTCCGGAGGCTGTCCGGGTGAGATTATAAAAGTGTCCGGGTAAAACCCGTTTTTTTTTTGTGTCAGGGGTGACCCGATCAATTGAATGATACTAAATTTTTTTTGTGATACGCTGAATCTTAGGAGTCACCCTTTGTACTACTAGTTTGTCATGTCATTCGAGTCATGGTCAGTCTCTAATAGTAAGCTTGATTTAAAGGATAGAGCAGAAAGGACAGGCTAGGGGTCTGGAGTATGCATGAGTAGGTGTCGATGAACCTTGCGTTTCAACTCAGAGATGTTATATGATAACGGAAACACCGACTGCGGAAGACAGTTCCACAGTCGAGTTATTCTATTTATAAACGAACCACTAAATCTTAATGTGCGCGAAGAGGAGGGCTGTAGGGGAGGTGAGCCGAATTGGCTAGTCTTGTGTTGCGGGAGAAAGTTGCCGTGTAGGCAGGAGGTTCTTTATTTCAGTGGAGCAGTAACTGTAAAAATAGCGATAAAACTTGCTGAGTGTAGCTACATTTCTTTGGTGGCTTAAAGGGTCGATGGAGGAGCAAAGAGTGCTATCGCCAATGAGTTTGATGGCGCGGTTTTGCACCTTGTCCAGCCAAACCAAGGTGGTTTTAGGAGCGCCCGCCCAGATATACGAGTTGTATTCCAGGTGGGGTCGAATGTAGGACTTGTAGATTGTGGCTAAAGCAGCAGGCTGAAGGAGGAACTTCCATCACTTAAGGAAGCCAAGGCATTGATACGCTTGGTTGGCGATTTGGAATATGTGACCATTCCATTTCATATCATTGGATGGAGTTATTCCCAGGATGTTAAGAGATGGGTCATGTGTTAGGTTATCCTCGCTGGATATGAGTTCGCGGTCTAAGAACAAGGTCTGGCACTTGCTTGTCTAACGTTGACGTAAGAGTAACGCAGAGTACTGTCATCGGCGAAACTGTGGAGTGGGTTGGAGGGGATTGAGAGCAGATCGTTAATGAATATTAGAAAGAGAGCAGGTGAGAGGATCGATCCTTGGGGAACGCCGGCCGAGATGGAGTGTGGGTTGGATTCAACGCTATCCAATACTACCTTGATTGAACGGCTAGAAAGAAAGTTCTCAATCCAGTTCATAAGAACTGAGTCGATACTAATAGCGTGGAGTTTAGACAGCAGAATGGGATGCCATACTCTGTCAAAAGCCTTGTAAATATCTAAAGCAACCGATCGAAAAGAGGGCTTAATCCAGTTGTTGAAGGAAACCAAGATTTTAGTTATCAAACGACTCAATGTCCAACCGATTTTTTTTTCAAATCAAAATGACCAAGCAGGTGGTATAGGATTTATTATGGTTTAAGTAGTAATTAAACACTAAAATAAAAAATGATTTTTTTATGTGGCAGTGCTAAGCTCAGAAGTCACATTTTGTACCACCAGTCCGTCATGTCGCTTGTCACGTCATGGTGCAGGAGGGATAGATTAAGGGTTATGATGGTACGCGGGTATTGAAGAAGGTGGTAATAAGCCCTGCGTTTGAACTTTTGAATGTTGATGGAGCTCGGAAATACTGACTGCGAGAGATTATTCCACAGTTGAGCTGTTCTATTGATAAATGAATTGCTATCTTATTGAGTGGGTGAAGGGACATATTGCAAGTGGTGGGAGTGGGATGAGTGGGATAATATAAGATTGCCGTGGAGGCAGGAGAGCGTTTATTTCGGAGGAGCAGCCAGACACTTGGCACCGGCACAAACCCGACAGACCTTTGTTTTCTAGTATAAAAATGTTAAAGCTGTAATTTAATTGTAGGTTGAAACTTTTAATCGATAGGTCCCAAAACAACAACAAAAAAAGTGGTCTGCCAAGACGTTTGGTCCTGATTTGACCAGGTAGACCAACATATTTCAAAAACTGTTTTTGCAGCCGTTGGTTGGCTGGTTAGCAGGTTGGCTTTTCTTGCTTTGCGTATGCTCTTTTTAGTTCTTTTCTTTATGAATCCATTGTTCTGTGTCTAATTAGCATGAGTTGGCAAGCTCTATCCGCTGAGTCATTACATTGTTGCGTATTCATAAGCCTACACTACTCTACTCGCAAAGTTGATCGAAGTTGGTCGAAGTCGAGAATGTAGAGAGGCACTCCGATTCACTTTGCCTAACTTTAGTTCGTCTCGGGCGACTATGAATATTTGTCGGTTTTTGCGTCCGAGTCAAAGGGCTCGAGGAGTGGTGGTGTGCCGGGTGACTGGGCTCATCGCGAGGTTGCATGAGTAGTCACATATTTCGGATCACAGTATGCAGTAACAAAGTAATATAAAAGAGACTGACATCTTCGAATCCCGTAAGAAAGTCCGGAAGGGGTCACCAAAGGACTTCAGCACTAAAATGACATTTCTCTTTTACAAGCCGTGTTTCAATCAACCTCAAGAAGTACCTCGCCGAGGCGACTTCGCGATCAGTGAAGTGCAGGCTTTACGTCCAGTAGGTTCACATACTCACCCCTAATTTGATCTTCTTTTAATTCTGTCACATTTATTTTCCATCTATGTTTCCTCTGGTTGTTTTTATTTACCCCGTTTATGAGTAAGTTCAACCCAGTCATAAACAGAGTTCGAGTTGAAACTGGGTCCGCTCAACCCAAGTCAGCTCTCCTACCTGGGTCGAGTAAATTTTAGCTCGCCAAAAAAACATATTGTTAAATTTTGTCCGGGCAAAAAACTTAATTTCACCAAAATGTCCGGGGTTTTTGTAGTTTTTTTCTGGCCTGGATAATTTCGACGATGGCAGCCTTAATCTATACTCAAATTACAAAGCGACAAAAAATCACTTTAACGTCATTGAAATTTTCCCAAAACAATTTTCCTTTTTGTTAAAAATTAATTCTTCCGCAACAACGATGATTTACTATCTCAGCTTTCATCTTCTTCGGTGTGTTGCAGTCCATTAAATATTCTCGGAATTATTTAGCGATTTATAAATCGTATCCGGATAATGTTTTGGTAATGCCTGCAATAATACGGCAAGCCTGTTCATCAGGATCTCCCCCAGAGCAGATAAGATTAGTTATTCTCTTTCAAGTAGGATCATAAGTTGCTTAGATAGCCACTGGGCATTTTCGGTCTAGGTAGATTATAATCTTAACAGCACACAGCAACAACTCAGCATTTAAACAATTTATTGTTATTGTTATTAACAAACTGGGGATCATCGAAATATTTTTGGATAAAGTTTATGAAGCTGAAAATGTGGAGTTTGGAAAGAACATAATTTTTAAAGCTAAGTTTTCACGTGACTTGAGAAAGTAGTGCTAAATATCTGGAAGATTGTAAAACTATTTCTAGGAATCAATTATTAGTTAGGAAGTATTTTAAGGGTTTAGAAGTCCGAAAACATCGATACCCATGGTTCGACCCCACGCTGTGTGGAATTTAGCCGATGGCTGATCGTAGCGACATGTCATTTGAAAGATGAGAGTGTGGAAACATTGAACTTGTTCGAAAGTTGTTGGTGTTTGAAAATGGAGAAAAATAATGAAAAGTACCCAAGTAAAATTAAAAAATGGCCTTACAACGGGCGAACACTTTTTTCGATTGATTTGGTTTCTTCAAGCGGTTAAATAACGTTGAACAAACCGACGACTGGCGGCCGTCAACTTAAGCCAAGGCCGGCACTGAAGTGGGGTGACGATGAAGTGGCGGTGGCACGGTGATTAAGTTGCAGGTGGTGTGGTGTCCGAGGGTTGGCCGTCATTCGCCACTACAAAATTAAGTTTGTCGGAAACTAGTGGCAACCGTCTGGTGCCAGTCCACTTGCAAATCAGTACACCATATCGATGTACGCTGCCTCCTTTGATTCCGTATGATTAAAATATTCTCTAGATCAAAATAGCTCTAAAAAAAATTTAGGTATTCAGAGTGATTTTTGAGTGCTGACAAATTGAATGTTTATCCGCCTCTGCCCGCCAATGCCCCGGCCTGGGGGCAACATTAAATTGATAACTCAGTTTGCAAGATTTCCACGTTGTGAAAAGAAAAATATGTCTCCCACGACCTCAAACTACTATTGAAGCACTCAAAAATCACTCTGAACATCTCCAAACAATTTTGAAGCGCTTTTGGTCTGGTGCCCTTTCTAAATATTTTCCATTAAGCTTAGCTCGAACCATAAAACCTTACAATAAGCTTAGTCTTGAAGCGAATAGTTGGTCCTGGTATCGCGCAGCCTGAATGCTGTGCACGTACTTTCCGTGGCAATTTAGCCGCCTTTCAGATACGGAGCTGGGAATGCGACAACAGTCTATTTAATTTTTCTTAGATTGAACGCAAAATTCCCTTGTTGACGCTATGTTTAAGTACGAATCGACAGCAAAATTAACGTGCCGTTGCCGGTATTTGATGGTACGTGGACGTTCCGTAAAGTGTAAAAAAAAACCTTTAAGCGATTCGCGTCATGGAGTGGTATCCCTCTTACATGATTTACAGTGACAACGGGAGAAATTTTGTAGGCTTAACACCTCATCGCTTAGACAAAGTAGGAAATCTTGTCAAATCCCTTTACAATATAACTTCCTTCTCACATTTTGTTTCTTCTAGAGAAAGTTCTAGTAGCTTCATCTTCCTTCAGCACCCCATTTTGGCGGACTATGAAACTCTTCTGAATTCAAAGCCCCTCATACCTTTACTCTAGGATATTTCTTCATAGCTCAGCTCCTTGTTGCCCTTCCTGAAGCACCTTCCACCTCAGGAGCTGCATTTGCGACTGCTACTGCAAATGTATCAACGGTTCTGGAAACATTGGCACAACGAATATTTACATCGTCCCCAGCAGCGGCGCAAATGGTTCAAGGTCGAACCGGACCTTGCAATAGGTGATCTTGTTATGATCAAGGGAAACAGCTTTCTACCATTAACATGGTCATCGGACGAGTATTGAAAGCCTACTCCGGTTCAGACAAACTAAGGAATTTATTTATTTCTAGAGAAATTTATTTATTTCCTCGTCCTCGTATTTCAGTTAGGATTTATTTGCAATCTTATAATTGGCTTAACTTACACTCCAATTCCCGGGACAAGTCCACGGTTGAACCTCTGAAATACTAAAAATTTAACTCGCTACAAAAGTAGGTGAAAATTGGGTGTGCTTGTTACCCAGAAGCACGATAAAGAGTTGAATGCGCAGCGAGCACGGCAACAAGTACTTCTCCAAATGCGATGCCAGACACGGGCGCGATAGTAATTGCCATTCAATTGCCCTTAAAATAATTCAACAGCACTAATTAACACATTTACATAATGAAATCTAAAATTCACCATAATTCCAGGGCTGCCTTTAAAACTCAACCCATATCTGGCTAGCAGAGTTCTCTTACATCCCCGAGTAGGTATATAAATTTGCCTTAAGGACCGCCAGGCAAGTACCCTGCTCACCTGTATTTTACGACCATCTAAAGGTTGAGAGTAAGCACGCTGCTTTTTATTAAACATTAAATATTCCGCCATTCCCCGGCAAATGAAACTTTTTATCCGTGCATGGTGATCCTGTCGCGGAGGCTGTGTCTGCCTTAGTGGACATAAACCTCAGATCACGACTGTATTAAGGCTGCCACTTTCGGCTCCAGGACACCATCACGTCGCGGTGCCGTTAATTACGAGATGATTCACCAAAAATCTCCCATAAAAATGCTCGAATTGAATATATTGGCAAGTATCTGGCTGGCTTGGGGCATAATTCATCATGAAATCTGGCAGTTCAGGCACGAGGGGACAGGATCCAATCTTCGCCCGGGCACCAAGGAACAAGACCGAACAGGACCTGCCCGGATGGCGGCGGGGGCAAGGACAGCCAGCGGTGAAAGTTCACCCGTCTGGAAAACGCGAAAGAACAACGTTTAATGATAACATCATCCAGTGAAATTGAGTCGCCGTGCCTACGTGCTGGAAGAGACATTTTTGTGGTTAGCAAATTGCTATTTAAATTTCTCCTTTTAAGTTTGCTTTTGCCCAAACATAATTTATGATTAGAATGGCAAGCAGTAGACAGTGGCAGCGCGGCAGCGCAAATCTCGGGACTTGTCTTGCCAGTCAGGCAGTCAGGTCGCTTCCTTCGCTGCCTGCTCGCGGGCCCCATCAAGGGTGGCTTTTATGTCCCACGTAATTTATTCACATCGAGACATTTTCCAACTTTTATCATCCACGTAAACAATAATAAATCAATTTGATTACTTTCGCCCCCCACCCCCGGACAAGGCCACAAACTTTAGAAAGGAAAAAACCCATGTAAGGAAAACAGCCCCGGCCTAGCAGCGCGCCCTCCTCCGCCAAAGGAGCTGCCATCAAATAAAAAACAACAAATGGAAAAAATCCTATTTCCTGGGAGAGTCCTGAAGTCCTGGAGATATAAATTAAGTCACTTGACTAACTTCCAGGGCATGGATCTGTTCGCTGCGGAGAGATCCAAGTTCCGGGATAGAGACTAGGCAGCACAAGTAGTGGGTCGGCAGTATATCCACGTCTATGCTCTGTATTAATAAGGAAAAAGGATACCTTAATAGTTTGCAAAGTCCTTGCTAGCAGCCTCAGATAATTGCCATAAGCCGAGATTAACTTGGGGATTATTGCATAGCAGAAGTTGGCCAGGAAGCACTTTACTGGCTGCTGCTTTGCTCTGTCCTGCGATGTTTTGTGGTTGCGCAACTTCTGATGCAGCCTCGGAGCTCCTTTTCTTCCCTGAAGGAATTTTAATCCCTTTTTCCTGGAATAAAACAATTTCGCTCCTGTTTACAGTTTTATTATTGTTGTTGGACAGTTTTCTTATGCTGGAATTTTATAGTATACTTGCCGGGAGTTTTCTTGGGTTTTTTCTTATTAAAATTGAAAGGATTAAGACTTTTTTCCACTAAGACAAGGGGGGAAGAAAAATTATGCAATCTGGATTACGCTTGTCGCTTTTGTTTTATCTGGAGATAGATAAATGATACCTGGATCAATTAGGTGGAAAATATACGCAATTAATGCCACCGTGATATTTGGTATAAAATGAAGGATTGCAGTATTGCTATAACGAATCAATAGCAGTGTTAATGTCTCGCCATACTGGATTTCAGTAAGCCCATAGTACTAGTTTATTCGTGTTCTATTAATGAGGTATACGGTCTACAAGTACTGATGCTGGCATTTCGACCTATTGCACACTTTGACAGCCTTTGTACCTCAGATTTGTGGCCAAGACCCGTTGAACAACTTAGAAGTCTTCTCATACTCTTGTCGCTTAGCCTTTGGTTGGTTCGACCAAAGTCGCTGGAATCAGTGAACGAAGTCCTTAATAGTAAAAGAGTCATTGGGTCACAGCTCATACTGCAGCAGCAAGGAACAGATGGCGGAGATTTCAGGAGACTTGTATGGTTTTCTGACATTTGGTGCATGAAACTTAAGGCTCCCTTAAAACTAAAATCTCAGAGTTCTGTGGCTCCATGTCAATGATTCAACATAATTTTATTTCTAACGAGAAGTGGTATCCATTGCCACTTACCACTCAAAAATGAACTTGTCGGACATTTTTTTTTTTTTTTTTTCCTGTGTGAGGTATTAGGTCCAAAGGTACTGCGGCCATTTAGTTGGCCTATTGTACTACAACCCCTACACCTCATATTTGTAGGCCAGACCGCCTGAACAAGTTCAGCAGTCTGCCTAGTGGTTTGTCGCTTAGACTTGAGTGTTCGAGCAGGGACTTCCCGAACAAAGAGACCCTGCTCCTCGCTATTGCAGGGCACTCACAGAGAACATGGAGGGCAGACTCATCCTCTTCTAGGCAAAGCCTACATGTAGGGTCCTCTGCCCTTCCTATCTTCCATAAGTGGTAATTTAGGGCACAGTGTCCGGTAATTAGGCCAACAAGTGTCCTAACATCGCTCCTGCTGCGCCGTAATAATTCCTTGGCCGTCTTAGGGGACGGCCCTGGAAGGAACCGCTTAGAGTTGGCCAGTCCAGGCGCGGACCTCCAGCGTTCAGTATGTTTCATCAAGGTCCGATCGGCCAGGGCCCTTTGCAGCAAGCTGGACGGTGCCCCAATAGCCGGCTCTGGACCAATGAATTCTAAATCAGAGCCCTGTTTAGCCAGGGCATCCGCACTTTCATTGCCTTCGAAGCCCCGGTGACCCGGGACCCAGACAAGTGTAATTTGATTGAGAACGCCCAACTCATGAAGAGCACGTTGGCAGTCCCAAACTAATTTCGACTTGGTCCTACGGGACCTTATCGCTCTAATTGCCGCTTGGCTATCAGAGAAGATAAAAATCCGTTTATTTTGGTAGGCCCTTCTTAAGTTCTCATGAGTGCATGCCAGAATAGCGTACACCTCTGCTTGAAAGACAGTTGCCAGAGTGCCTAGACTTATAGCCTTGCTGAATCTGGGACTTTCACTCCAGATTCCTGCGCCTACACCTGTCTCCGTTTTAGAGCCATCCGTGTACCATACTAGCCCGCCCGGCAAAACTTTAGGAAAAGTCCAGGTAAGCCTTTCCTGTATATGTACAGAAGGTTGCTTAAATTTTGAGATTTTATAGGGCATGCCGTCCGATAGCATCTTCGCTTCCGGAATCTCTTCTATGATGTTGATTATTATAGAATGTCCTCGCCCAAGACCAGCGCCCAAGTAACCATTCGCTTTCAGCCGCAGCGCCGCGTTTATGGCGGATTTCTCTACCTCAAGGTGGAGGGGTACCAAATTGAGGAGAGTCTCCAGCGCTGCCGTTGGGGAAGTGCGGATGGCCCCAGTGATGGAGAGGCAAGCCATTCTTTGAATTTTGCTTAAAAAGGTTATGGAACCCTTAAGCTTCGTTCTGTGCCACCAAACTAAAGCTCCATAAGTTACCATGGGTCTTATGATGGTGGTGTATATCCAGTACATGGTTTTCGGTTGCAAACCCCAGGTGGAACCACAAGCTCTGCGGCAAGCCCACAGGGATCTGCGCGTTCTACACATCACAGTGTCCATATGCTGTTTCCAATTGAGCTTGGCATCTAGCGTCACTCCTAAATATTTGGCTTGTTGAGAAAAGCCTATAGTTCTGCCCGCGAATGTAGGTTCCCAAATTCCCGGTAGTGATCGTTTCCTGGTGAAAGGAACTAGGATCCTTTTGTCGGGATTGACTTTTAGACCTACACTCTCGCACCAGCTAGAGACCAGATCAAGTGCCTGCTGCAGGCGCCTTGACATGGCGTCTTCAGATTCACCTGTAATTACTATGACGACATCGTCAGCGTAACCTTGGGCGAAAATGTTTCGACCGTTGAGCAGCTCGAGGAGTTCATCTACAACAAGGCACCAGAGAAGTGGAGATAAAACTCCTCCCTGCGGGCAGCCTCTTGCTATAGTGCCCTCCAGAGACCCCTCAACATGAGAAACAATTAGTTTGCGAGTTCTCAGCATAGAGTCAATCCAGTTGCAGAAAGTGCTGCTTAGACTGTATCTACTTAGAGCCCTAGCTATAGTATCAAAGGATGTGTTGTCAAAGGCTCCCTCGATATCGAGGAAGGCCGTCAGCGCAGCTCCTTTGTTTAGAGCTGCCTCTTCAAGCCTGAGCACCAGATTGTGCAGTGCTGTCTCAGTAGACTTGCCCGCCTGGTACGCATGCTGATAGGAGCTTAGGGGTTGGCTTTGAAGATAAGTTTCCCTTATCGCCCGGTCGACAATTTTCTCCATTGTCTTCAAGGCAAAAGACGAGAGACTTATCGGCCTGAAAGATTTAGTCAGGGTGTAATCCGAACGCCCTGGCTTAGGTATAAATGTTATGTTGACGTTCCTCCAGACGGATGGGATGTAGCCGTGTGCGAAGGAAGCCCTAAATAATTTGCATAATAAGGGAGTGACTAGGTCGCAGCCCTCCTGTAGCAGAATGGGATAGATTCCGTCTGCTCCAGGCGACTTGTATGGTTTGAACGATCTAATCGCCTCCCTGATAGCTTCATAATTGAACAAGGTATTTGCTTCTGTCCAGGCGGCTTTGGGCACTTTAGAAAGTTGGCCTATACGCTGCCCAGCAGAAGTTATGTTCTCTTTTGAATAAATGGTTGTGCCTGGGAAATGTGCCTGGAGCAATGTTATCAAGGTTTCTTCCCTAGACTGTGTGAAAGAGCCATCGGTTCTCCTGATGGATCCAAGATCTACCGACAAGCCCTTTGATAAAGCTTTATAGATTTTTGCTGAGTCTCGAATGTCTTCGACACTCTTGCAAAAATTCCTCCAGCTGTTTCTTTTTGCTCGTCTGATTGCCCTGTTATAGCTGGTTAGCGAGCTTTTATAACTCTCCCAGTTGCCGCTCTTCTTAGCTGCGTTGAACAGTTTCCTCGTAGCGGATCTTAACTTGGAGAGCTCGTTATTCCACCATGGAGTTTTCCTATTACGCGTCCTCATCAGAACAGGGCAGTTATTGCTGTAAGCAGCAGTAACCGCCTCCGTAAAGAAGTCCGCGGATAGTTCTACATCCATCGTAGATTTGATTGAGTGCATGGAACCCTTGAATATGCTACTGAGTTCGGCCCGAAAGTCTGTCCAGTTCGTATATCTAGGATTCCTGTATGTACTCACATTTTCCAAAGACTCACCCACCATAAAGTAAATGTGTCTGTGGTCTGAGCACGATGGCTCATCTGAGACCCGCCAGTCACTCACGTAAGTGGCAACTTGTTGAGTAGCTAGCGTGATGTCTATAACCTCACGTCTCCTACCGTTGTCGAAGGTAGGATCCGTGCCGCGATTTAATATGTCCAGGTTAGTAGTTAAGAGGTAATCAAAAAGGTATTCGCCCCTTTTGTTCACTCCACTGCTACCCCAGGCATCATGATGGGCGTTCGCATCACATCCTATGATGATCTGCAGACCGCTCCTGTTAGAGTGACCCACGATATCCTTAAGTTCTTTGGACGGTGGTGGGTCTCTGGAGTCATAGGGGAGGTATGCCGAACATAAGGTAATCATGCTCTTGCTGCCCCCCCTGTTAATCTGTATCATCACCACTGCCAGGTCTCTCGACGATTTATCTGTGAGAGGAAAGCAGTTGGTGTTTTTATTGTAAACTACACAGGTCCGAGGGTCCCCGTCCACATCACTGCATGCAATGCTGTAGCCGGTTGCCCGCAAGCCCTGTATAGCACCGTTATTTACCCATGGCTCCTGTACAAGAGCCACGTCGTGTACAAGAGCCATTGTCGGACATTAGTCGCAATCAAGTGGTACCATGCCATTTGCCAAATGCCACACCATCGCCACTCCACTTCAATATGCGCTATTTCATTTTATTTTACGGGAATAACTTTTTCCATGTGCCATTAGACCGCCACACCACTACCACGTCATTGCCACACCGTGAAATGGCAGTGACGAGGTTTTGGCCTGCCATGGGGAAATAAAGTGGTGGAAATGATGGCGGAATTGTATTATTATAGTAATAATAATACCACTTTACTGCTGCACCACTTTGTTTCCACATAGCAGACCTAAACCTCAAAACTGCCAAGTCACTGCTACACCACTTCACTTGGCACCTTGCCTCAGATAATACTCTCTCCTCCACATCTTCTGATGCCTTTTGCTTTCGCTGTGTCAATTCCCTTGAGGATGATTCAGCTATAAAATCAGTTTAGGCACAAGCGACCGGTAGTGACAATATCTCTCCTAGATTCCTAAATATGCTTATACATTGACTGCCGGTCTTGAGTTGTCGGAAGTGGTCTCCCAATTCCCTTTCGACCTTTCTTCCCTTGCCGCGTTTTTTTGGAAGCAGGCGTTCACAAATAGAATTTTGATTAAAGAAAAAAACGAAAGAAAGAAAACGTCGTGGTACCAGGGTGGGGTTTTTTCCAGATCGTTTTAATAAAAGTTTTTTCAAATATCATGCTACTCTCACTTAGCACACTTTAGCCCTTTGTTCTGTTAATAAACATTACATAAGAATTTTGAAAATTGTTCATTCTCTTTCAGATTGTATTTGGTTTGAGTGGTCAGTTGAACTTGGAATTTGTAGGTTTGGAAATAGGCCACTGTTCATTTCACCTTATCCCGTTCGAAAATATTCTCAAAGATGCTTCGAGAATATCGGTCTGGAATGGCCCTATGAATGTACTCAGAATTCAAGGGATAAGCAGTTTGGAGGATTGATCACCACAAGGTTTCTTCCTCGTTAAAGGTGAGCCATCGTCCTTTTTAAGAAAGTCCACTCCGTTGGAGCAAAATTGCGGAGAGGAGATTTCGAATGTAGTTGCCTCTGGTAGTCTGCAGCCTCTCAGAATACTTCCTCCAGGAAATCCTATTGTAGCGTCTCAGTTCCTTCTTGTAGGCTACAATGGTGAACCTGTATTCTTGCCTATTGAACAATCTCCTAACTTTGTTACATATTACACCAAGTCTGTCATTCACTTCATGCAACGGCTAGGAGGAACAGATAGAACAGTATCCTACAATAATAAGAGGGTAATTTTGTTGTGAGAAATGGAATGAGAAAGGACCATATTGCTGCCTGGAATTGAACCACGAACCTCTGGAATGGCAGTCTGATGTCACAACCCCCTGACTTTCGAGGCCGGCAATTGAGTGCAATTGAGGATAATTTCAGAATCAACAACAGCGTCAACTTAGCCTACTTTGTAAAGTGTTCTTAATTTCCAGTTAATCCCAATAAAAATGCAATAAATAATCTCCCAAAAATTAATTGCTCCCGTTAGTTGCCCCACCTTCAATAAAAGCATCAAAAACACTGGAAGAACTCCGAAACATGCCGAAGTTGCGAAATTGCAAATCTTCCCCTTTAACAAGTTCATACCAAGCTTGACAACTACAAATATTCAATTACAACTGCAGACTGTCAGTTGGTCGGTTACGTTGGGATACCGTCTGGTGCACCTTTTGGATAAAGTATCTGAAGCTAATTGATAGGGAATCTGAGCATCCACTCCGCCCCCAGCTGCAGTTCCTGATTGCTTCTAGTTGAAGTGAAGTTTTGCACCTGCCGCAAGTTTC
The DNA here is from genome assembly GCA_949987705.1 of Thereva unica. Classification (NCBI taxonomy): domain Eukaryota; kingdom Metazoa; phylum Arthropoda; class Insecta; order Diptera; family Therevidae; genus Thereva; species Thereva unica. The sequence goes on from OX465285.1 coordinate 84,979,741, forward strand.
TATTATCATGGAGGAGGCAGGCAGCGTCGGTTCGTTTAGCGCTGTGACATCGGCAGACTTCGGTTCGGGGTTTGTTTTCAATTAAAATGGCTGAATTTTACATTAAACGAAAAGCAGGTGCGAATCTCCAATTGTCTTCGAAATATGCACATATAACTCTCTCCTGAAGTTCTGCTGGGGATTTGTGTGCCACAGTGCGGTTTTGGGGGATGACTGTACAGTTTGTATGTATGAAACTTATATTCAGCTGGAAATTGTGGAGTTTATGAACAATTCTGAAGGATATGTCAATTATAATTGAAAAACTTTTGATTGTAACTTGCCTGAAGATGACATACTTGGCTTTGTGCTCCTTGGATTCTGCCTTTTGAAAGACTTGAGTGAATTCAGTTTAATTTGCTAACAAAAATCACAAACGCCGATGTTCATGCTGAAGTTGCGGTTTTCGGGCGTCGATTGTAGAACGTCGAGGATTCTGAAGGAAATTTGTATATCGACAGCGGAGATTAACTTGGCGGTCCTTGTTGTAATGAATGGAGGGTATGCTTGATTGCAGTAATGTTAATGTTAAGGTTGTTGGGGTAGGGGATGGCTTTGTGTATTTCGAGATCGGAAGTGTTTTTTGGGAAAATTTCAAAATATGTTGGAAATGGGTGTGGCGTAAAGTAATCAATTGCTGTTTTTAAAGGCACAATGAAGATTTATTAGAAAACATATTTGTCTTCCAACTTCAGGTATTTATTACCCACCCTTCAAAGCCTACCAAGCCAAAATGTAAAGTTATCATGTTGAGAGCTGTATGGCAGTGGGTAATTTCTGCACTATCCTTAAAAAATCTTCTCTTTGCACTGGGCGCACCCAATTATATAATACCTTATCCAGATATGGAGCCCAGATCCTTCATATCAGGATGAGGCATCATACAACTGGCTGCACCCAGTGCAGAGAGAAGATTTTTTAAGGATAGTATAGAGACTTTTATGGACCAATTACATACTACTCATCGATCTGGAACCTGATATTGGGTATTTACCAGTTTGGTGAAGATCGTACTTGGTTGAAACATATCGAAAGCTGGTGGTCTGCGCTTATGTTGGCAAACTCTGAGCGGATCCTTCCTGTGCCGTCTTTTAATGCCGCTAAGAAATGTATGTGGCGCAGTAGGGAGGATGTCAAGATACTTGTTGGCTTGATGTCACGACAATTCCTGGCTTGGTTACGAAACATTGCCTACCTGTATTCTTTACCTTGATGGAGATGAGTCTGCTCATCGTATTCTCTTTGAGTGCTCCGTAATAGCTCGACCAGTCAAGTCTAAGCGACTAGTCACTAGGCACACAGCTGAACCCGTTCAAGTGGTCTGTATACAAATACGATGTATGTAGGTGTTGTACAATAGTGGAGTGACCTCACCGCAGAGAAAGAGGAAGAACAATGTATTCTGTTTGTTTGGTCCAAACCTCACAACCTTATCGTAGAACTGGGTGTAATAAAGTTTTAAACATTAATGTTTTATAAGGCTTCTTTATAAACGGGGTTAGTGTACAAAACGATGTAGCAAACAAAGTAATCATTGCTTCAGTGAGTCAGGTACTGGGAGCAGCAAAAATACACTTGTTGGCATAAATTATGGAGGAACGGCTGTGCTACGAGGAGATCAAGTCTACTCTTCAAAGTTTCTGTCAGAATCGCGCGATAACGAGGATCAAGGTTTGGTTACTGGAGGTTACTTTGCTTTATCAATAAACCCTTGAGCTACACTTCATCAGGCAGACATATTATCCTGTGTAAGCAACGTAGTCGGAACCTACAGCTTTCAATATAAACCTCGTCCTGGAAAAGTGTGGAGCTTGAGGAGGTGGTCCGGCGAACCATGAGTGACGTTTTGACAACCAGTCCCCCAACCTAGTACTAACCACCTCCAATGCTGCTTGATCTCCGGGATTAATTGAGAGCCGGTCCATGACGGACTAGTGGTACCAAAGGTGATTCCTGAGCTTGGCCAGAACGTAAATAAAAAATTAGGGCCTCATGCGGTTTTTATTGTGATGGCCTAACTTAGGCAACCCCTAAAATTAGAGCATTAATCCCTCATCAGACAAACCCCAGTGAAAACTAAGTTAACTTTACCCCTTTTTTGACACTATGGCCTCTTGCTGTATCTATTAGGATGACTTAACTTAGGTAAACCGCAAAAAACCCCTTACGGGTAGAACTTTACTGTAGGCATACACACCTAGGCATGCGCTATCTTTGGCGAACATCAAGTCGACTACGAAGTTTTTGTCGTCGTATCGAGCTCCATCGAATGCTTCAGGCATAATCGAGTCGATCACCACGTTGAAGAAAAGTGGCGAAGTGACGTCTCCTTGTCGGACACCCGTTTGAATAGGGAACTCCTCGGATAAGTCGCGTGGAATACGAACGCTGCTGTTTGAGCCATTGTATGACGCTTGGAGAAGTTGGATGATTTTCAATGGCACGTGTTCGGTTTCCAAGCTGTTCCAATCGATGCTATCGACAGCGAATGTGAAATCGATGAAAACGACGCCAGCTCGTTTGCCGCAACAAATTCTTTCTTCCATTAGCTGACAGAAAGCGAATATTTGATCTATGCATCTTAGATGTGGTCTAAATCTCGCTTGTTCTTTCCGGCTCGTTTGCTCTCGATTTTTCGGTAGCTTAATACTTTGCCGACGATCGAAAGGAGGCTAATACCACCATACCGCAGGAATGTAGCGGCTCTGGTGAAATTCTACCATAATGACTGTTCCACCGAAAAATATAACCTCCTGCCTCCACGGCAATGTTTTTCCCGCAGCACAAGACTAGCCCTTTCGGCTCATCCTCACTATCTACAGCCCTTATTTTCGCACACACATCAGTTTAGAAATTCGTTCTTTTCGAGAACAACTCGACTGTGGAACAACCTCCCACAGTCAGTTTTCCCGAACTCATACAACATCCAAGAGTTCAAACGCAAGGTTCATCTCCATCTCCTCACACACCCCCCAGACTCTTAATCTATTTTATCCTCTCTCTATCCTTCGAGCTAAGCTTACTACCAGGCTCCTGACTTTGACGCGTAAGACATGACGGACTGGTAGTACAAAGGGTGACACCTGAGCTTAGACTGACACATAAAAAAAATTCCCGACTATCCCCTTTCTTCAAATTGACACAATGATCACTTTCTTCCACGCCACTAGACATGATCCGAATGCCGTATGTGTGTTATGAGGAAACTGATTCGAAAGTAGGATCTTCGATAAACGGGGTTCGGTTGCTGGACCTTGGGGTGGATCGTGGTTGTGCATCTGGTGGAAGAATTCTCCCCATCCAGCCTGCAGGCGCCAAAGGAGAAAGGTCACGAAAGTTCCATCCGATTTTTTGATGTTGTCGTTTGTTAATGTTGTTTTGCTGCCTAATACGACAATGGTCCGATCCGCAATCGGGCCCACGCATCGCACGTGCGTCTTTGAACGTCGATCGGAATCTTGCGTTGATCAAAACGTAGTCTAACATCGCCGAGTCCTTGCCGGGTGAATTTCGCCAGGTGAGTTGGTGTTTGACTGGATGGCGGAAGATGTTACCAACGATCAAATTGTTTGACGCTGCGAATGAAAGGAGGCCTGTTGTCGTTAATTTTTCTTCGATGACATAAACTGCCTTTGCCAGATCAATGAAGACAATGGATATTATTATGCTACAATCACGAATTGTACGGCTTATACAAAGACTGTAGACTTTTAACCCATGTCAAGCTACTGCGTTTACGTGAGGCCGGTCATGTCCAAAGAATGGATACCATACCATAAAAAGCCTTGTGTTTACCACCAGAAGATAAAAGATCAATTGGAAAACCACGGCAAAGGTGGGAAAACAGTGTTAGGGTTGATGCAGCAAAACTCTTCAAAAATAGAAACTGGTGGCACGCTGCGGAACAGAAAGACGTCTGGAAAAAGAAGCTGATGGAAACCCCGGCTCGAATTGGGCTATAGAGTCATCGAAGAAGAAGAATAAGGCAGTAGTTGAGTTGGTAAGAGTATTGGCTTTCCTGGCTTTCTATTTCAAGGTTCTAGTAAGGCCAACCGAAGATTTTAGATGTTTGATGCAATTTTTGCAAATACTATTTTTCTGAAATTAATATTAAAACAAAACTAAAAATTTTAAATAAAACTCACAATATTTAAAATTAATTTACTTATTTAATTTCGCTTATATTTTACCTGTACAATATTACATTTATGCTTCTTATACTCAAATATTTTCATTATATTTAATATAATAATATTATTTCTCACATACTCTGACTTTTTTTTTTAATTTTTTTTTTATTTTTTATTTTTTTGTTTTTTATATATATATATTCTTTTAAATATATCTTTTTTTATATATATATTTTTCAATTCAATCTCATCATAGGTACGTGCTTTACTTCATTTTTTTTTTATTTTTTTTTATTCTATTCAAAGTCTATTTACAGTAAAAATTGCGCGCACGAATACATTAGCAAAAATACAAAAATAGGTATAAATTCGATCAAAGAATTCTCTTAAAATTTGCGGGTAGGTGTTTTTATTTTTTTTTATCATCTTTTTTATAATGTTATCCATTTATACATATATTTATGGTTTATATATGTATGTATGTATGTAGTTATGGTTATGTTTCCTTTTTTCACTTCTAAAGTAACATATAGATACCAATGAAAATTATTACAACAAAACTAGAAAAACATAAGTTAAAAAATAATGTTAAAATTAACTTAGTGCCTTCTCAAAATTTTATTTTATTTTATTTTCCATTTATTTTAGTCTCGGGTTTTTATAATGCCTTAAAAAAGTAATTACTTTACTTTTTTGGTTTTTTTGATTAAATTCAAAAAAATTACTTTTCTTACTTTTTCTTCATAAATTATTTAAAATCCTATCTACAAAAGTTCATTTTTTTTTTAAATTTTACCTTTTATGTAACACAAAAATTTATACAAATACTTAATAATTTCATTTTCTTTGTTTTTTTTTTTTTTAATTTTATGTTTTGTTTTTTATTAATTTCTAATATTAACAATCGAATACTTTTTTTTTGTTTTGTTTTTAATTGGAATTTTTTTTGTATTTATATTTAATATTTTCAATAATATTCTTTTATCCTTGCACACATCGCGTTGCACTTAACAATAAATAAAATTTTGGTTATTAACATTTATTTATTTTTGTTTTTTTATTTATATTTTACTTTTTTTTTTTTTTTGTTTTTGTTTTATATTTAATTTTAAAAATGAAAAATGAAAGATATTTACAAAGTTTTTTTTATTATTTTATTTTTTATTTAATAATTTTTTTATTTTATATTTCTTGAACAAAAGTTTTATAGTTTTTATTATTATTATTACTTTGTTTTTTACTTATTTAATTTAAATTAATAATTTTTATTTTTTAAAATATTTCTTTCGCACATAAATCCATATAAAAAATATCAAAGCTTAACTTTTTACATATTGAACCACTTTATTTTTTTTATATAATTTTTTTTTAATTTTTATTTTTTTGAATCGTATTTTTTTTATATGACAAAAAAAAACTTATATTTATAAATGTGCTTCTCTCATTTTTTTTATTTACTTTCAATTTACTTACAATAATGAGTTTTTTTCTTGATATGAAAATTTATATATTTTTTTTTTCTTTTTTTTTCACTAATTAAAAATTATTTAATAAAAAATGTTTCCAGCTAAAGTTTTTTTTAATGCATTTTTTGTTTTGTTATTCGATTTTTACAAATGGCGCTTTTTTGTTTGGATCTTATTTTTAATTTATTTTTTTTATAGCAAGTTTACAGAGATTTTTTGTGTTTTTTGTTTGTTTTTGTTTTCAAGAAGCCATAATGACAGATTTCTGGGATTTTTTTTTAATAGTGGAAATTATTTTTTTAAATTTTTAATTATATTTTTAAATATATTCAAGAAATTGTAAATTATTTGTAAATAACTGAATTGAGTATAAAGAAAATGATTAAAAAAATTACTCACTTGTTGAAAAATGTCTGGTCCGATAAACGTTTCAAGATTAAGATTTTTCGGAGTTTGACATAAAGAGTAACCCCTTAAGCTGACTTCTCACGGTGCGTGATTTTGCGGATTATCACGCACGACTGACGTCTACGGACGACCTCGGACCGCACCGCACAAGCTCGCACTGAACCTTTAGATGGCTTCTCACGGTGCTCAATATTGCGGACAGACACGGACGACGGACCATGGGAACAGTGTCGTCCGTGGAGGCACAGGCAAGTCGGTAGCGGTGCCTAGTATCCGCCGAGAATCGGTAACTTCAAAGGAACGGTGCGGTCCGTGGTCGTCCGTAAGACACAAACAAGCATGTCAAAATCAAAATTTAGAAATAATAAGTCTTTCATCTTCATACAAAATCAGAGGACAGTAACACACATCTGCACAAAATGGAGTAGCAGAATGCAGATCAATCGTACCATTATAGACAATGGTTTGAGACGAAATTTTCGGGCAGAGGCAGCAATGACAGCTGTGTATTGGATTAACCGAATTCGATACTGTGCCTTGAAGAGCATCATACTAGAAAAACGATGGTGAATTACAAAGCCGAATCTCTCATCTCTATGTGTTTGGTTTCATGGCATATATACCGAAAGTGCAAAGAAAAAAAATGGCCAAAAAATCCAACGAGTGCATATTCAAGGAATACCTGCAGCGAACAAACAAAAGGATTTCGACTATACCATCCAAAGCTCAGAAAGGTGATCGTTAGCAGAGATGTTGTTGGATCCTACGCACCGCTTCAGACTTTCCTGCGGCTGCACGGATGACCCTCTTCTCAATATCGCGCACCATGGGAAGCCACTTTTAGATAGAGGGCACTATTGAAATATAGAACAAGAAACAAACGATGACATAATACACCTGCCATACACTCACCCAGTACATAATTTCGCAATCATAAACAAAAATCGTCAATTATTTATTTAGTACATACCTACCAACTTTTCTGCCTTGGAGATTGAAGACTGATATCTGACCTCAAGATCCCAGAGCTCTGTGGTTACAATAACTTTGTAACATCTACTGAACTTACAACCACAATTCTGTCAGCTTAGTCACATTCACTACGTCTACGTCGTAGCCCCCTGTAGAGTTGAGCCGGACTTACACGAGACAGTACATTTTTCCCTTACACGGTGGTAAATTGTACTGCGGCAAACTTGGTAAAGAAATCAGCTCAGGTGATGGGCATGCCGATGACATCAACATAGTCAGTCGGTCAGAGCAGTTAAGGAATGCTACTCAGAGCTTAAAGAACCAGCCAAAGAAGTAGGCTTGAGGATCCATGAGGATAAAACCAAGGTAATGCTGCAAACCTTTTTCGCACACCGTAAAATGCTGAAATCTCAATCAATACATCGAAAAATGAAGTTTACACTATATAAGTCACTAATTCGCTCTGTTATATCCCAGCGGGAAATTGATCAAGCGCTGACGAAGCAAGAATGTAGGGCTTCCAATTAATATGTTATGAAAGCTCTCTGGAAGCAAGCACTCCCATTTTTTGCTTTGTTTTTCTCAAGTTTTCCCTAAATTCCCCTTATTTGGGAAACTTAAGGTTTTTGTATAACCGCGTCAGTTTGCGAAATACTAATTATGGTGAAAACAATATGTTAAATTAGCATTATAGGCCCAATTTCAGAGGAAGAAATGTGAGATGGAAAATCAGATATAACAGCCATTTATATCAAATCTATGACGACATAGACTTAGTGACTCTCATAAAACTTGATAGACTTCGCTGGGCTGGACACGTCGGGTGCATGCCGAAAGACAGAACAGCAAATAAGGGTCTTCACTGGCAGCATCGAAGGAGAAAGATCCACAAGCAGGTCGAGGAAAAGATGGAAGGATGCGGTTGTAGCAGAAGCGGCGACATTACATCGAACTGGATAACTTCGCCCAGATATCGAGAAAACTGGCTCGAGTTGGGAAAATCATATTCATTTGCATTTTAACTCATTTTTTTAGTTATATCTACCCTAGGATATCTTTCAATTATTAACCAACCAGCATTTCATTTGTTGAGATCTGGTAATCAGTAATCCTTTTTAGGCCATGCAGGGTCTATACAACGAACAACAACATGGTTTCATTCAATTACGGAAGTGAAGCAGCATTGGACATGGTTAGTACTTAGTAGGGGGACCGCTTGTTAAAACTGGACACTTTGGAAGGATACGAAAAGGCAATTTCAAATGTAAACAAAATTAAAAGCTTTTCGACACTGGCTTATTCGAATTTGTTTCTATATCCACAGGACGCCATAAATTATTTATTAAAACTCTTTTTTCCTACTGCTTCAAAAACCCTTCTAAAGGAGCAAAGAATACATTTTATTAAAGGATGGGTCACTTGCAAACCCACAACAGTAACTACAGCGACAGGATAACCAGACAATGCCCTTGATTGTTTTTCTGGAACTATAATTAAAAAGCATTATGCATTTTCAGCTTTGCGTATGCGATCGAATTTAGATTTTTAACTAAAACTGACGTAGAGGAGTTAAAATATTTTCTCAGCCTCTTTCTTATCAACATTATTGCAGCAAAGCGTAGATCAAAGATTCGAGTCCCATCGAGGGGTATTCTATTTTTCTCACCTAGGGATCATTAATTTGTAGCTATTTTCTGTTTCCTTTCGACCAGAGAATATCTCTTCTCATTTGGCATCGCCAGGTAAGAGAGTTGCTACCCCACATAAATACAGCAAAAGTAAAACCTTCAATAAATTCAGATGCATTTCTTCAACATATACAAAATATTTACCTAAAATAACCCTCTAATCCTGACAAAACTATAAATCCTTCGACACAACCATTTCTAGCGCAAAGCTATCAAAAATATCACGAACAGCAAACTGTCACCAGCATGTCATTCGCTCTCCTCTTGCCGAAATTTAGTCCGAAATTTGCTAGTTTCCGCACTTTGCATAGCCAAGTAATATACTTTGGAGAACATCACTTTGTTTTGCACCCCCACCCTGTTTTTTTATATCCTCTTGGTGGGGGGGGATACAAATAAAAAAAGCCAAGACGAAAAATGCAAGGTACTACTCCTGATTCCTCGAAAGGAGGATGCTATATTGCCGTTGCACACAATGACGACTACGGTCTTATGGTGTATCATTCCCTGGTGTATACCCTTAGGAATCCTTCAGGAGGTTGCTCACGTGCATATTTTGGGATCACGTTTAGCTCCCAACGAATACCATACGATGCCATTTTCAGGTCATAAAAGAAACTGCGATAATATCTTTGGTGAAGGACTCAAGATGTGCTGACGATATCATTATTGAGGGCGTATGAAACGTGATAGAGGAAACGGCGGATGTTATAGTAAATTTTTAGCAAATATTTGTGTTATTGACTGATATGTTCCTAGGAAGTGCAGGAGCGACATATTTTTTAATATATTAAGAATGACTTGGAGCTGGGGAAATATAGCAACTGGTTGGATGGTACTTGGTCTAGTATGTTTCATAATAAAAATTTGGATCTGCTTTGTTGTCCCGATTCTGCCTTCAAGCAGGAAATGTTTTCATAAATAAAACTACTTAAATCTTCATCGATTTTTTTTTTGTGCCAAAGAGTCTAAGCTAAAGCGTCAACCTTTATACTGCCAGTCTGTCATGTCGTTCACGTCATGATGCAATATCTAATAGTAAGCCTAGCACGAAAATAGGAAAAGTCAGCCTCGTCGGAGTATTATGGCTGCTGAAACACGAGATTTCAGGTAACCAGCCGAAAAAGGTTGTAATGCAGGCAGTACTACACATCTAGGTGAACAAAGAGGTGAAGACCCAACCTAACGGAATACCCTATTATTAACTTGGCATGATAGTGCAAAATAATCAAACATTTAGTCTTACTTCCTTGGGGTAGATTGCTGAACTGTGAGTAGGACGAAGAGGCAGGACAGCCTGCATCACTCAAAATTATCTTTGATGCCAAAAAAATATCTTCTATCTTATCAAATTTAGGCAAAATAATCGAGGAGTTATCGAGTTTGGCACCTGAAGTTCGGATCATCACAGAGTTTGTAGTAGGAAGACGTCTGCAGAGGTTCCTAGTACAAAGGTATACTGGGCATCCTGCGTGTTCTATGGAAATTCATGGTGTCTGCTATCTTCTGGATCACAAAATCAGACTCGCCCGTTCTTAGCCTGAAATAGGCACGCACAACGTCAAAATGCCTACATAGCCCTGAAATAGGCAGGGTATGCCTGAGTAAAAATAATGGCGAGGCACCGCAGTTCGCTCACACTTTTTTATACTAAAGAGAGCAGAATTGGGGCTTTGAAAAATAAAGGGTGCCATTAAGCATACGTAGTGGACAGGCTCTGGCTTGTTTGCCCAGGTCAAGCAGCATTGGTCGTGGTTAGTACTTAGTTGGGGGACCGCTTTGCAAAATGAGACTCGAGTTTGAAATGGTCGATTACAACTGCATTCATATCTGTAATAGAGGCGTGTATATTTCGGGCAGTCGCATTTTTAGATTGTAGCGCAAGGAAATATAATTGGGAATCTCGTAGGAATCGTGGAATCTGAGATTACAACAAAAATACTGTGGTTGGATTTGTGATGTAATTGTTTCGAGCATGGCTCTGAAAACTCTCATTTGCGATGTCAACACGAGCTAACAATATTGGAGTGAGCTTTACTCTGAGATTGAGATTTACATTGAAATAGAAGTAGAAGGAATTCATATATGCGAAAACGTGGGCAAAAGTCGCTAGACAAAATTCCAGTGTTTTTTGAAAGTATTAGAACATAATTGCCAAAACCCAAAATACTCATGTTTTACAGAATTTGATATTTAAGCATTTCATATCACTGATTGCGGCTTCACCCACCTCAGTTCAATAATGTTCAGTTCATCTGGCTTCGCCCGGCTAAAGCTCAGTTCATGTTCAGTTCGTGCTTGAAATTATTGTTGCTTTGTCGCAAGAAGTGAGAAATTCAAAAGCTCACTGGAATGACATTCCCCTATTCCTATTGTTTACTCTCTTTTGAGCGAACTTTTGAGTTTAAGGCGAGAAACACAATTGGTGCTTTCCTGCCAGCTATTCGGCTGGCTTGTAATGTTCGCGCTACCTAAAAAGTCGGCAAAGGCACAATTATTAGGGCTTGACAATTAACAGCCTGGTTTCCTTCGGAATTGTCAAACAAAGTATTAAAGTTCATACATAGTATTAGCAATTTGCTTGGCGTAAGGACCTCTCTTTCACTAGTTCTATTAGCTTTTTTCCCATTTTAAATGACAACACAATCCTAAAAAATTAGATCAAGAAGAAGATAATGACAGCAGCCAGCTCAAAATTTTAAATTTCGCAAAGCTCGCGCTGGCGTTTCGGCTGACCGAAAATCTGAAGCTGTTATTGTGAGGGCGTTACCGTTCTACTACATATGTAGTAGTTTTACTACCTTTTTAAAAAAAATGATTATATACTACACTACTACATCAAGTTATTATTGTACTACCTTTTTTTGATAATTCTATTTTTTTTTATTTATGGCTAAATCGATCGCAGCCTTAGAATAAAAAACTACAGTAAAGGCCCTCACGCCTCACCTACATTTATATAAAACAAAGTCCGGTTAGTTACACCATTTATAACTCAAGAACGGCTGGACCGATTTTTAAGATTTATGATTTGTTGGATTTGTCTTCGTCCCGAATTGGAGAATAACTATTAAAACATCGGATATTGCCTTGCTAGTTGCCTTGCTAAATGATCCATCTGCGAACGGATTGATTTCATTTCTGCTGAATTTTTGCAATTCAATTGCCGATTTGTCTTGTATTCACTATGACGATCAACAAATCACTAGGTGAATCCTAGAGTTTTTGTGGCCTGAATCTAGAAAATGAATATTTTTCTCACGGTGAATTGTGCGTAGCATGTTCACGTGTTGGCAAACCATTCACTTTTTCGTTCTCACACCTGACAACAAAACAAAAAATGTCGCATATGGCTTCAATGAATTGGAATCGACTCGGTTGCAACCCAGCTAAATAGTTAACAGAACATATATCGATTCTGAGGCGGTATGAAATTCGCCGGGTCAGCTATAGCTATTTAAGCTATATGCGTAAATTTTCGTAGTGACAATGGGGTATTTTAAAATTGATTTAAAATCAAAAAAAATTGCTACCCCTTTTTTCAAAAAGGTAGTAGATTTTACTACTTTCAAAATTCATCTTACGGTAACAGTGGCAGATGCCTGGTGCTCCATATGCGAAAAGCTCAAGCTGGCAAAAAACCTCCAATTGTGTTTCTCGCCTAACTTCAGTTCAAGTCCAGTTGGGTGAACTGAGGTCAGTTTTATCCTCAGTTGAATATGTGGAAATTGAATGCGAACTGAGGTTATTTGAAAGTTTAATATACACCAATTTGGTCTAACTTGCGCATATAAGCCGCTGAAGTCGGGGTTTAAGGGTAATCCTTCACTTTCAGGTAAAGATAATCCTGGATGATGTTTACGGTTCTAAAATAGTATCTCAAAACCGAGTTTATTATAGAAGCTTTATGGAGGCCCGATGTTGTAAAGAATAGATAATAATAAATAATGTCCGGAAATTTAAATTTAAATTTGTATCGATTTTACTGACACAAGCCTGTACAAGATTTAATTATTACAGTATTTAATTAAGAGAAATTATTGCTCCATTATTACAATTTGATGCTGTCCTGTATTTTAAACTAACAACCACAATAGAATTCAAATAGAAATTCCATAGAAGTGCCTATACAAAATACCAAGAATCAAACAATCCTATTCATTGTCATGAATACATGAGTGTGTGTGTAGTCCCCCCCTCAAAAAATATAACATTGCGGTTTAACAATGAACGAACCCCCATATTATCCTTAACTAGATGAAAATGTTACTTCCTTAACTAAAATGAAAAATAATTAAGTACAAATTAGTTAACCACAAAGCTAAAAACTTAATTTCAACACCAATGGGGGATTCTTTCAAAGGGTCTTTTTGGTACTTCATAACCATTTTGTGTCCAATATAAAAAAAAATAAAAAAAAAAGCCTAAAAGCATTTTAACTGTGTGGGGTTACTCAAACCCCTCTAGTATACCACCAGGAGCTCCACAAGACCAGCAACAACAACTTGAAAAAAAAAAGGAATTGTTTGGTCCTTTTTTTCTTTCTTGCTGGTGCTCGCTGTCCTCTCAGCATTATAACGCAAATCCCCAATATGCTAAAAGCAATTAACAATAAGTTCTTGCATTCCCGAGCGAGCTATTAATAACCCTGTGAAACTTTCCAACACACACACACATACACAGGCACAGGCGAAAAGGAAAAAAAACACACACACCAAAAGTTTTTGGCAAAATTAAATTCCAGTAATTAGATTTCGCCGGCGTTTTTTGTCTGTCGTGTAAATGTTGGAAATTTTTGTGTTAAAATAAAGCAGAAAACACGAAAAAAAAAATAAAATTAAAAAACAAAAATTCCCAAATCACCAACACAGAACAGAATTTTTTTTTTTTTTTGGAACAAAATGAAAATTTCCTTCTGCGGAAAATGAAACGAAAACAGCAACGAACAAAAAAAAAGAAAATTCTTTGCGTTATGTAAATGACCTTCTTGAAAACACAAACAAACTTCACTTTTCCGGTTGCGAGCCTTGTAATTAACGTCCGGTTGGAAAACAAGACATTTGGGTAAAAAATTCTCCTTCTGGAATTTTTCCCTTTTTCATCCCTCTCTCTCTCGAAAACAGCCCCCGAAAAAAATTTAAAGATAAGTTTAAAGAGAGCGCTCGGGATCGAGAGTGGGGGAGATGAGGCAAAGGTTTTTAGCTCGACCTTCAATTACGCAAGAAATTTCACCCCCTGCCGGAAAAAATAAGAACTGCAAAAGTGGTCCGGATAGATGAAGACTCCAGGGTGGTGGGCGGGTGGGTGGGTCGATGAGTGGGTGAACGATGTTCGCCATGTTTAAAGTTTTTCCAAAATTTTCATATAAAATCAAACTTTTACTCAGGACTCTCGTTCACCCGTTCTCGGGCGGCCCCTATTTAGACAAAATTTAAGAAAATGTCCGTTCGTTAGATTTTGATGAATTTCCTCGGAAGGCACAAGTCTGATGGTTTTTATTAAATAACTTTCAAAGAGGAGGGATCAAATCGGAGGTCATCTTTAAGGGATTGGAATTATACGTTTTTTTTCGGCTCAACCCCTTCTTCTGCTCTCTGATGAATGAGACAACACAGGGCTCAGTTCATGGGTCTATAATACTGGGAGCAGATGTCGGCGCGGGGGCGATTCGTTCTTTCGTTCGTTTTTATCGAATTCACAATAGAAATAAGGTCCTGCTCCTTTCCTAATGAAGTTGCCATAAACGACTCTATCGAGGCTGTCCTGGATATAAATCATAAATATATGTCAAACGCAGCACATTGCGTGGTTTCTTTTTAGGCTCCCATTTTTTTCCTGTTTTTTTTTCCTCTCTTCAACGTTTGATTGTATTTGGTTTGTTGCCCACACCAACAATTTACATATTATCGCATCCCCAAACCCCATTGCACCCAAAACAACTACATACATACAGGTTTTGTCCATACATATCCACAGGATATACCTCCTAAAGGGTGCCCCCCCCCTTTCACAGATTGAAGCTTATCGAAGTGTATCCTGGGTGACAGATATTGTTATTCGGTTTTATTACCATAAAGTAGGGTTATGTGACCAACCCGTATTATTGGATTCAACCGTTTTACGATGCCACGTTGAAGAGATTTAAAGGGAATGATCAGGATGCTTTTGGGGAAAATTGAATGGATTTTGAGTGCTATCGTGGGAATGTCAGATAGAGAAAGAAACTAGAGTTTCTTACATACCAATAAAAATATATATACTTCCTTTCCTCTATACACATACATACATATATAAAAGTACAACGAAAAAAAAAAATAAGGTGAGAGAACCATCATCGTTCACGTGAATGGTTTTCCTATGGGCCCATAATAGCCTTGTGGTGTAATTGAATAGGTATAATGATAAAAATTGGTCTAAAAGGTTAAAGGTAGTCGGCAATAGTGTTGTTGGTAATTTATTGCAATGAAAATTGTTGAAAAATTTATTTAATAGCAGAGGATAATTATTTTCTCTTTTTTTAAGATAAGTACTTTTACCAGTCGTTCATTTATACACAAACCATTGAGATTCTATTAAATTTTTAATAACTTTATTCATTTGCTTATAATTATGGAATTAATGCGTTTTAATCCTCTCTACAAAATTAAACTCAATTAACAGGGTTGCATCTCCTTAGCCTTCAGTCATTATACAGAAATTTGTTAATTGAACTCTAATGGATTGAGACCCATAAAGCAGAGGCGAAAAACGGCCAGAGAGATAAAGTTGGACCGAGTACCCCGAGAGGGAGAAAGACCACAAAGAAGGGTTTTGCCAGGACTAAAGTAGCGCAGAAAAAGAAGCTGAAACATCGTAAAGCCGCATATTAAATTGGGAACATCATAAAGACTCATTTTAATGACCAGGTGCACTAATCATAACCCCGGCAAGCGGGATATCCTCCTCGGAGATCCTGAGAAAGATCTAAACGGACTCTTCCTTAACGAGCCTTGGGGAATTGGCCATGCGTATCAGGTTGGTATAAAAGGGAGACCTTTTAGTGAAGCTTAATAAGTGAGATAACAAACCTAGTAAAACTAAAAAAAATACCCTTACAACGGGCGAACATCGACCGCTTGGCTTGTAAAGGGACATATGATGATCGTAGAGTGTTTAATCATTTTTAACGGAAGCACTTACAGCCCCGGGACGGACAAACTTGACCAAAAGATTTAAATGGCTGAATACTGAGCTGTACACAGGGGCATACGACGGGCATATAAAGGCCAAGCGCATAAAATTTTCGTTATGTAACAAACAGCCCTTAGATTATTATTCTTAAAGACTACCGATGCACAAGAGAAATAAGTTCGTCAGTCGTCGGTTTGTTGTACGTGAAGTATGTGGTGCGTAGTTTAGTGGGAAATTTTGTTATTTAACCGTTCGAAGAAATCAAAACAATGAACAAAAAAAAAAAAAAATTTTTTTATTGCATTGGGTCGATAAAAAATTTGAAATGTTCGAATTTCAACATGAACTCCGGATTGTTGGGGTGGTTTCAATCACGGCCGGTGTTCGCCCGTTATAAGGTTATTTTTTTATTTTCACTGTGGAACATGATGGATCTCCAAACAAACAAACAAAAGTAAACAAAAGTTTATATCTTCGCTAGGAGAAGCAGCACCAATAAGGTAGCGATTGAGATCAGCAACGTGGACTCATAGGCGTACCCAGGTTAGTGTTTTGGGGGTTCAAACACCTTCCGAAATTAAAGCAAGAAAATTGGGAACGCGCGTGTCATTCCAAGTTCATTCATTAAACAAATATGTAGTCACAGAAGCATTTTTGGAGTTTGCTCCGACTATTCCCATTGCTATCATCATTGGAAGATCATTTGAAAGCATGAAGGGGCCTTTATAGCAAGCCGCAAAAGATATCGGGCTGACAATAAACGTGAACAAATCAAAGTGTATGGGTACAAAAATACGCCAGAAATTCTTAGACTGAAACAGGCATGGATAGCATTAAAACAGGCACCGTACGACTGAGTAAAAATTCTACTTTACCATATGCAGCCCGCTTCAGGGACGTATCAATAAAAGGCACGCTGAATACTCCAAAACAAGCACCATACGCCCACACTTTTTTTAGACTGAGAATTGGAGCATTAGGATATTATTTAGGACGAAAAAAAACGGGCAGTTTCTTGGTGACTACAGAGGGTGCCATTAAGTTTACTCAGCAGGGGTCTTCTCGTTCGATTGCGCAGGTGAAGCAACATTGGCCGTTGTTAGTACTTGGTTGGGGGACCGCATGGTAAAATGACCTTCACTTTTGAAATGGTCGATTATGAATACATTTATATTGGTAACAAAGGTCTGCATTCCACTGACGGGCGCATTTTTAGGTTTTCATGTCTGGTACGCGTGCGCAAACAGGGTATGGTATGCTCTTTTGTTCGCTATGCGTCCTAGTTTTTAAAAAGTTAATGAACTAAGCTATTTTTATACGGCATGTAAGCTACTTAAGTAGGTATTCGTAATATTTCGCATCCAAAAATCGGGTAATTCATATGCTAAAGCAGTTCGCAGAATTGTCAAAAAAGTAGGTACTTATGTTAGGGTCTTCTGTATAGAAGAAAATGTCGTGTCGTCTACGTCTTTTATAATATGAATTCTCCTATGAAGAGAGAGACTGTATACTATTGTACCCCAAAAACTGGTAACGATGTAATCGTAGTTATATAAAATTTCGGTTATTTCACTTATTGCGAAGGCGGCACCACATCACAGCAATAAAAATCGCTGGAAGCCACACGAATATTACAAAAATCTAAACAAAATTTTTTATATCCTGGTTTCGCATAAGCAAGGTTGCAAACCTCAGTCGTAGTTAATAGGCTAATTCTTGTATAAGTAAGCAACAGCGTCGTATTTAAACTAGGTTTTTATGGTGAATGTTACCCAAGTTTTTCTCTGTTACTTCTATCAGGAGGCTACTATAACACTAAAGTGCATAGTGAATGAACAAAAAATGGGAGAACGCCCAACGCCAACACGCGCTTTACCTACCTCCCTCGCTTTCATCCAATATGATCCCGGGACAAAACGCTGCTGATATCAGCATTACTATTATCAAGAATCGGAAAGATCATGCTACTGCGTAAATTCGAACGACAGACTTCCGTGATGGTAGTTTCGCGACAAAATTAAAGTATTGGATAATATCTTTTGTTGGGGTTTCAAGAGTGTACTTCGATGTATCTAAAATTGAAGTTTTCCGGTTACATATCCAGTTCTAGTTCTGTTCAATTTTCAATGTTGTGCCACTTTACTTTTGCAAGCAAATTCCTCCGTAGGTATCCTTTTTCTACTTATTCATATGGCTCTGACACTCTAACATCCAAAACAAAGACAATATTTCGTCTCCATATAATCAATCATCCCCGAGTCTTCCCAATGGAATCCACTCCTGGAGAACGCAACTGAAGCTTTGACTATAGTCTCACATGCAATTTTACTTTTACAACAATTCAATTGCGTTGCCCCACTGGCAACTTCAACCATGTAGCCAAAATGTCTGGTCTATCAAATCCTCTACGGGTTTGTTCAGTTGACATTACTCACTTTTGGTAATCCACAAAACACTTTGTATTCCCTTAACGCCTTGTAGTCTAAGTTCAGATATTAGCCATTACCCCTTTACCCAGAGGGAATCAAGACTAGTTCAGTTCGTACTTCAGTTGTTTTGTTGTTCACCTTTTTGCCATCGATCGATAAATTCAAAGTTTATGAAATATTTACAACGAAAAAAGAAAAGTTTGATGTAAAATTAAAAAAGAATGACATTGCATAAAATTATTAACAATTCATGGCAAAATATTTGTTCCCTTTGGACTGGAAAGTTTTTTATTTTCGTGTTTTTTAGCTGGAATTGACCGCCATTTATTGGGCAGTAAAGAGGGAAGTTGTAAAGAATGTTTTCGAATAAAACTATGGATTAAATTGAATTATTGAGCAGAGTGCTGTTATAATTTTAAAATATATTCCCATTTTTATTTTTATTTTTTTGTAAATAAAAACTGGAGGTTCACTACAAACAAGTACAGGGTGCATCCGTTAAGTTTACAAAGCGGCCGACTGTGGATAGTGGCAGGGCCGGGGCTTTCGTGTTTTGCGCCCGGTGCACTATGCCATTTGCGCCCCATAAGCTATTCATTTTTTAACGCAGCAAAGGACAATGGAAAAAGACACAAACACTCGCTGGATGGAAGAAATAATTTTCATAGTTTGCGCGCAATTTCACATCGGTGAGATTCACATGGAACATCCAACCAACGAAAATCCGCTGAAAAGTCGATTGCGAAGAAGAGAGTAGGGAAGTAGAGAGAACGATAGGGTGGGCAAATTTTTGGAGCCTCTGAATTCTTTCACTAAATTTTTGAATCAAATTTTTGACAGCTGTGTTGTGTTTGGCTTCCCTTTCGATAGGGGAAGAAAAGAAAGATACCTGTCATATTAAGATTAAAAACAACCTAAAACATTCAGACTTACATTTGTTTGGAAAAGTTGATTCTTGTGAAAACTCATGCGACGTTTCATCGAATTTCAAAAGAGAATGGACGATTATAGAAGATTTTTGTTGATTTCAACAACAAATTTTCTCTCCAAAACCATCCTGGAATCACCCCTCAAAACATTAGCCACGTAGTGCAACAGAGGATTTATTGAACGTCTGATGAGGTCATCAGACGTTCAATAAATCCTCTGTTGCGAATTAGGGGAATTAGGGGATGAGTATTTTAAATCTTTAAAACGGCGATATTTCATGAATGGCGATTCGTACGGGAAAATGTAGGTATAATATCATTTTTTGTAGATAATTGCATGATCTACAAACTTTGTAAACAATATTTTAGGATAGGACTTTGCGTTTAAGAGATATTAGCCAAAAACTAAATTTTCTGTTTTAGGGGGTTTTTTTAGGGGTAGCGTACAACCAATTTTCCGAAACTTTTTTTTAACATATTCTACTCACGAAAAAGTATATTTTTAGAAAAAGTTTCGTGAGTTAACATTTAGTCTGACTCTGACGACTCAACTATAATGAAATAACAAAAATAGCGTTTTTTTAAATGAATATTTACAGCGGCACTTTCGGGGGGGGGGGGGGCGGAAATGTTCTGGCAATAATTTTTATAAATAGAGAATACCATCAAAAATAATCTCCTAAAAATTCATGACTAATACTTTAACAAAATTGAACTTTATTTCCTAGCCCCTTTGTAATTTTAGGGTACTACATTCCGGCCACTGGGGGTTGCCAGAAGTCGCTTTTATTGTTCAGCAGGTGTATAAGATTCAGTGTGGAAATTTTCATGACTAATGAAATGACAGCCCAAAATACGTCGCTGGCTCTTCCTCTATAACTGTAAATGCCTAGGATAGTCCAGGACCGATGTAATTAAATTTAGCCAGGGGCTGCAGTTTCATAGGTGCAAATGATGCGCTTGCACCGGGCGCAATTTCAAAAATTAAAATTAAAAAAAAATAAAACTGTGATCCCGCAGTTTCATTGTCATATTTTAACGATACGGCGGGAGTGATAGTAGGGTGCGCCAAAACAATTGGGAATTTTACACGCAGGCGGGAAAATAACAATTCCATACATACAACGTGCGCAGTTAAATCGGCATATGTTTACAAATTAGGACTATTTACTCTCGAATTTTCCGCTACCCATCATTTTTTTTTTGTGGCAAGATGAAGCTTAGGAGTCACCCTTTGTACTACTAGTCCGTCATGTCTTACACGTCATGGTGCAATGTATAGTAGTAAGCTTGGTCTGAAGGAAAGATGAAATAGGATAGGTTAGGGGTCTGGAGGGTGCATGAGTAGATGTCGATGAACCTTGCGTTTGAACTCAGAGATGTTATATGAGCTCGGAAACACCGACTGCGGAAGAGAGTTCCACAATCGAGTTGTTCTATTTATAAAAAAAAATTGCCGTGTAGGCAGGAGGTTTTTGATCTCAGTGGAGCAGTCGCTATGCAAAAAAGCGGTAAAACTTGCTGAGCGCTGCTACATTCCTACGGTGGCTTAAAGGATCAATGCAAAGAGTGCTATCGCCAATGAGTTTGATGGCGCGATTTTGCATCTTATCTAGCCAAGCCAAGGTGGTTTTAGGGGCGCCTGCCTAGATATACGAGTTGTATTCAAGGCGTGGCCGAATGTAGGACTTGTAGATTGTAGCCAAGGCAGCTGGATGAAGGAGAAACTTGCATCTCTTAAGGAAGCCGAGGCATTGATACGCTTGTTTGGTGACTTGGAGTATGTGATTATTCCGTTGGATAGAGTCACACGCCGAGGATGTTAAGATATGGATCAGCTGTTATATTATCCTCGCCCACTGAAATGGAAGGAAGGTTGGTGCAGGTTTTAGTGGAGAATAGACAGTACTTGGTTTTGGTTTCATTGAACTCGACAAGATTCTTGCAGCCCCAATCAAGAATGAGTTGAATATCCGCGTTAAGAGAGTTGGACATTAGTTCGCATTCAAAGAGACAAGGTCTGGCACTTGCTTGTCCTGTGTTGTCGGAGGGGTATGAGTAACGCAAAGTACCGTCGCGTCGTCGGTACATATCCACATTATACGCCGGCTATGTACCTTTTGTGTCTGGAAAGTTGTTACCTACTGTTGAAGTTGAATAATTATGTCTGTGTGTGTAGCTGATATTTCGGACCTGGAAAGAACCCCTGCAATTTTGTCTGCCAAAAATTCCAATCCTGCAAAAATACTTAAAAAAAATTACTAAAATATTCAAAAACTCCCAGTTAAATTCCATTGACAACAAATTCCTCTCTTTCTCAAATTAAACCGAACAGAATTTAATTAACCTGTTGGTTACCTTAAAAGATTTAAATTTTTTCCAACTGGTCACACACACAGGACACAAAAAGGTGGAAACTGAGCAAAACAACGTCAAGGATTGAATTAAGTCAAAATTAAATTCTAAACTTACAAAACGTTGCCAACCACCAGGAAAACAGGAAAAACTATGAAAAGCCGTCTCCTCCGTTGACCGCCATCCTAGTTTTTGTTTTGTCACTAACTAGCCGTGCAAGGATCTTTCTGCAGGGATGTGCACAGTATACTCGTGTATAGAGTTAAGGGCTGTTCTAGTTAAAAAAAAAAGGTCAAAGCTAAAAATGGGTGACAAATTGCATTTTGTAGTAGGGACACACACACAAGGGCTCTGTAACATAAGTGGGAGAAAAATGCTATAAAGTGCATACATAATAGATTTTCAAGCTCACTTCCAGGATAGATTAAAAATTCTATACAAGCTGTTCCAGGAATCCTTGATTATCGTTCCACGAATCTTGAACAGAACAAAAAACTGCTTAAGGACGGCGGAATTAGGCGAAGTTAACTTAAGCAGCAAATTTCGTTTATACTTTTCCACTTATTTGCGATTAAGACCTGAAAGGATGTTTTTTCCCCTGAAAGGATGTTTTTCTCCTCATTTAACATAATTTATTTAAATTTACTACGATTTTTCCTCTGCGATTAAATAACAAACAAAAAAACACCGGAAACATTTATAATACTTTTCCAGGTTGTTAGTTATTGTGCGCTGCTGTGTGGGTGTGTGAGTGTGTTTAAATTGAAAAGAGGGGATTTCATATGAAAATGAGTATTTAATGTTGCAGCATGTACTAGTGGAACATTAAAACGGATTATCTGAATTTTATTTTAACGTATGTGAATTAATCACAGCGGATTATTTTCAGGATATGCACCTTTAACAATATGCACGCGCTTTTTATAGTGTCCTTTATAAATATAAATGATTTATCGGGATTTTTTTGTAGTAGTAAATTGCATGCGGGACATGTCGAGTGCGAGTTTTTATGGAAATATTTGCTCGTTCATTTGGTGATAAAATACAGATTTTTTCATAATAAATAAATTAACTGAAATTTTGTTTTGAGAGACTCTTACGTAATTATTATGAAATTAACTGCACGTGCAATCAGTCAGGATTTCTTGTGAAAGAAGTTTACCCCCCTATTCTAAAACTGTGACTAGTCATAAGGCACAAGCTTTGGCCACTCGAACTTACTAAAATAAGAACTTTTTGTTTTGGTTTCTATGTCAATGGTGACAGAAGTTATGTATACTTCACTTTTACTTCGCTTTAACGTTAGTTTTCATTTAGTATAGGCTTTCAAGTTGAGACTCACCAGGCACTTGTGCTCGCGTTGTGACTTGTGACTGCTTTTAGAATACAGGGGTTAGTTTAGTCAAGTGAGAGCCCAATGAGTAGGTGGCATGCGAGAAGATATCTGATAGAACGCACAAAAGTGGCAATAGATGCTGGCAAGAAAATGTTTCCCGACAATCGCGTTGGTACGTCCTTTCATATTCATACGCCACTGTTATAGAGGCATGAGCACTTGCTATTCTGATACATCTGTGCCGGGGAAAAAGTTCACTGAAACGCTGATACGAAGACCCCATCCACATACAGGCCGCCGGCAGGTCATGCCTTAGGTTTTCTCGCCTTGAGGCCAAGTATAACCACACACTCACCGGGCCGACAGCTGGATGACACGTGCAGTCCAGGAAAGCTAACAGAAATCTTTACGTCTGTGTGGGTATTTATCGTCCGTCCGGACCTGAAGATCTGAACTTTTATTCAAGGATGCCTCAAGTCCTCATTCCTTCAGTCAGACTGAGTAATCTGTGGCCTTCATCGCTTGCCAAGCTGACCTGAAAGGCCATGACCTGCTTGGTCTGTATGTGAATGGGAGCCTTACAGTTGTTTTCTGAAAAGTTTTAACTACACAAATAAAATTACCTTCATATACAACAAACAAGGTTTTTCTTTGGCAAGCTTAATGTGCAGTGATTTAATTATCGGACTTTATCGAACTGAGGGCGGTGAAACAGCGGTACGGTATTAGATAGTCTCGAAAAATAAAGAATTTAAAAGCAGGACGATTTTCAATAAAAAAAAAAAAATAGGTTGGGTACTGAATACAATGAAGCATAGGTGCCGTCTTGATTTGGCCGCCTCCAGATTTTCACCATAGTCCTAAAAGAAATGATAAATAAAACTATTCACTATACCGATGGTACATTCTTCTGCTCCAATACAAATTCAAAACATAAAACTCAACCCTATCTGCTTAACAAAGCTCCAATATTCATTCAAACTTTTTCATCCTGTACTTAATGCTTTAAATTAAGCTTATTAATAGACACTCCTTCTTACCACACAGGACTAATAACATGCCGAACTGCTACAAGTAGGTAGATACTAGTGCTTAGATTTATACAAAACTTACAATGCCGTCTATGTACAACAACTTTAGGATAACTTCATTTCAAAAATGTTGAAATTATTCCAAAAATTCATATTTCCAAAAATTTATGTTTACCCAATGTTAAGCAACTTTCCTTTTTCAATATCAACAAAAGGTAAAAGTACCCGAACTACGTACATGCGGTATGAAAACGGCGCAAATAGACCTTTTCTTTTATTTATTAGCCCATTTCAAGTCTGTACTTTCTGCTTTTTTTAGCATTTTTTTAACCATCTCACTATTGAATTTGGGTTCCTTTTTCTGTATAATAACGTAAGAATGTGCTGATATAGGTTCGAAAGAAGCATACATTTGCATCTGAACCAATTTTACATTATAGAAAAGGTTTATGAAAGGTTGTTATTGTGATATATTAGAACATAAACTATCATGGAACATGAAACCTAAAGTAGGGAATCCAATCCCGCATCAAAATCTCAATCCTAGACGGCCTAGAGTATTCGTTGAGTTTACAGAAGGGTTTTCCCCTCAAGTTAACTCGATGCTGTTTCCATGACGGTTCTGCGTTGAAGTGACAGATAAATAGATAGATTTTACGTCAGGACCCCGTTTATATATGTGCAGCAAACACACTTAAACAAACAAATATGCAAAACCCGGCTTAACCCGACCGGTTTCGTAAAGTTTTCTTGGATTTACCGAAACTTAACTCAACCCGTTTTTCCATTTTCCGAGTTTAAATTGTTTAGTTGTTGAGAGTTTCCATTGTTTAGATTTGAAATTACACTTTAACTTAACGACTTAACTCTATGCGTTTCCATTTCTGAGATTTCAAGCTGGGTACAATAAATTTTATTATAGATTTTTCTTTAAAAGTATTTATTAACTATAAAGTCTCTTCTGACGTCCAAACGAGTTGAGCAGAGTTGAAGTTTTTTAAAGAAAACTCTTAACTCTGTCTATTTCCATAACGTATAACTCGGGTTCAACTCTGTTTGAAATCTCATGGAAACTCGGTAATGGGTGCTTAATCTGAGTTAACCCAGGGTAAACTCTGCATGGAAACTCAGCAATTGATCATGTTCGAATGTACGCCCTTAAATATACTTAGACTATTTTGTGTTATTACTCTATTGCTTAGTAGGCAGATATCTTCAACTAACGAACTTAAATATTTTGTTGGGTCGACTTATGATTTGTAGTCCCAAATAATCAAGCGCACAACCAGTTCGCAAACAAAGTCCCGTTTCTTATAATAGGTTATCTACTGCCCTAATCCCGCGAATCCGACGGATCCCGCATGTCCAGTCCCGCATTACTGATCCTTCGAAAATGTTGCGGGATCCCGCGCTCACGGGATTGGATTCCCTAACCATAAACATACTTTACTGGGTGTATCAGTTAAAATGTCGAAACGCATGGCTGTGGATAGGTCTTGGATAGACGAACAAAAAAACTTTTTTGGTAGAGGTTTACATATTACCCTGTATTTTGTAACCCTATTAGATATTTTCATGAATAAGGCAGCAATCTACGCAGAATACTCCCACCAATCTAAAACTGTAAAAGTCAAGGGGTCAACCCACCAACGTCCAGAGTTATGAGTCATCAAAGCCCACCCATACGATTTTTTGTTCGTCTATCCAAGACCTATCCACAGCCAGGCGTTTCGACATTTTAACTGATACACCCTGTATACTTTGGGATTCAAACCTATGGTTCGTCGCTTTTTCCTCGAACACACCAGACGCCTGATTATCCGATGCTATTCTATCCTTCAATCTAAGCCTTCTACTAGACATTGCACAACAACTTTAGTGACATGGTGTACTGGCAGCACAAAGGGTGATTCCTAACCCTTTTTTTTTACACACAAAGTAACTCCGGAAACATAAACTCCCTCACTCGGGACAAACCAGTTCAACAACTCTAGCAAATTAACCAGCAGCACCCGTTCTGCATTCCGTAATTGCTTTACTCATCTTTTATAGTAGAACAATGAAAATATAATTTTATAATTAATTAAATTGCCATCCTTTTTCCCTGGAATTAAAAAATACGTCGCCAGTTGAAAAGCAGCGAGTTCGTTAATTAATTGCTTTTAAGTACAGCCGGCATGTGGAGCCAAGTATGGCGTGAAATTATTTTGTTGTCATTTATAATCGCAGGCACATCCCCACCCCCACACATATATGTAATTGTTTATATTTTTATTATTGGCTGATATTTACCCTTTTCCGGGGACTGAAAGTCACAGCGCGGCAATCAAAATGAGTAATTCCTTGGTTATTGTTCCACTTTTAATTAACCCGCCCGGTTATTTTGACATTAATTGGTTTGAGCAAGTTTCACGCAATTCCGAACTCGCGTAATCGCAATTTATCGCTGCTTTGATTATAAATTATTTCACGGGGTATCTACTCCTGCCTAGGCCTAGTCCACATATCCCTATAAGGAGCAGCACTATTCCTCGGAACTTTATATGAATATGAAATATTTTTAATTAAATCCACGATAAAATATCGCGCATTTGTAAACACTAAGAAGCTGCCGTAAATTAGAAGTATATCCTGGAATCTTCCTAGTAAATTGTTGTCGAAATCAGAACGAGATTATCCTTGCTTGATTTTTGTTTTTGGGAAGCAGATAGGTTATGAATATCATTACCGGCATAATATCGTAGGCGGCGGCAGATTTATGCGATGGGATAAATTATTTTATTAATTAGCATTTACTTGGAAAACTTATTCAAATTGAAATTCACCTACTTATCCCGCCTCGTCGTCCTCGGTAATATCTCTGTCAGATGGTGATTCCCCGCAAGGCCCCGGTTCCGCAGCAAATCGATTAATTTATTGAGCTTGATAAAGATATCTTCGCGGAAAGTTTTAAATAATGCTGCTGAAGTACTAGAGCCATTCTAATGACATCATCTGTCTGGAGAAAGTTATTAACGAAGAGAAGAATAATTTGAAAGTTTTCTTCTGCATTAATAATTTTCAAGCCCCCATCACTATTCGCTGGCTCGTTAGCATTTCGGTTTTTCGAAATTGTCGTTCTTTAGTTATTTGCATCGAGGAGTATACTAGATAAGAGTCTGTGGGTATTCTCATTTATTATGGATAGATTTTAAGGGTTTTAAAGTACAAAGATTTACACCGTCCAAACTATAGCAACAAAAGAAACGCGACAATCAATTGCATTTGGTCTACCTGAGCTACATATGAAGAAAAGTTGCTTTTTGTCTCTACAATCGGTATGCGAGTCTCTCTCAAAACAGCTCTTACCGTTACCAATTCCAATCCGAAACCATCCATTTCGTCATCACAAAGCTCTGGTATGCACCATCCATCCAGTACGGATTTGGGCCATGGCCCCTGTGCCTGAAAGTCGTGTCGTGTGCCGTGGCAAGTCGTTTGAACCGAAGAAAGTGACCTTTCAGTCGAGTTACGATTTTCAGCACCCGGGCCTTTAGTAGAAGTTCTAAGTTGAGTGTTGAAAATCGTAATTCGACTGAAAAATCACTTTATTCAACTCAAACGACTAGTCACGACACACGACTCGATACTCAGCACAGGGGTCTATCTCTCGTTTTCATTCCATAAACTCTACCGCAGTAGATCTTCGCACAAAGTCTTCTTCCTTGTTCTACATGGACTAGATGAGCTACTCTCTCTTTTCGAATATTGATCAGGCATTAATTTGGCTTCCGTTTGCTTTTCACTTTCGCATCGCATTCCAGGATAATCCCCCAGGTGTATGCTCATACTTGTATTAGTAAAGCTCCAAACAGCTTTATGCCCTGGCTTCACTGACCTCTGTTCAGCAATGTTCAGCTCAAGCCATATAAGTGGCTTCACCAGCTAAAGTCCAGTTCATGTTCAGTTTGTTCTTGAAATTGTTGTTGCTTTTTCGCCAGAAGTCAGAAATGTAAAAGCTCACTGGAATGGCAATTCCAGTTGATTACTCTCCTTTGGGCGAGCTTTTACGTTTAACTTCAGTTCGAGTTTAGTTGGGCGAACTGAGGTCTGTTTTATCGTCAGTTGAATATTTTATGCGAACTGAAGTTATTTTAAAATTCAGTTCACCAATTTGCTCGAACTTGCGCAGTTCGGGTAAGACCGGGATATTAAGATCATTATTTCCTTACAGCCAAGCTTGTTATTAAAACCCACAAAGTGTCATCAAAAACCGACCTGGATTGTCTTCTCTTGTCTACAATCCTCGGAACCACTTACAATGGAATTGTTAGGCTACATCGAGGAGGAGGAAATCGAGTGCTCTCCATCGCGGCTTCCCTACTCCCAAGGAGACTTGGAATATAAATCCTAAATCAATTTTGAGCTTTGGGCTACCATATACAGTATTGGCTAAAATTAAAACCCCCCTTTCAATATTTTATATATTTTCGTGATATAAGTGGCTTTTTAGAGGGTCTTCGACTGAATAATGCAGCTTCTACGGCTCTTCGTCGGATTATTCTCTGGCTTATTCCGAAGCCGAAATGTTTAGAAAGTATTTCAGGAGTTAACAATGCAAGTTTAGCAAAGAATCCTGCCTATTAGATGTTTTTTTTTGGTCTTTTGCCATGCAGTGGCGATGGAAAGTTTTCCATTGAATTGAGCGGGTGCTTTAATCCTGTCCACTGGTACAATCATTTATCATTTTATTCTATAGTTTAAATTGTAAGGCAGGACTATTTATGCTATAACTTTTGATTTTTTTTAAATTCTTACACATTGAATCAAGCCTAATGAGCGCCCAAGTTTACATAGAATGGTGATATATACAATCGATCTACAATACTTCCACAAAATTATGAAAAAATAATTTTACTCCATCCATCCAAAACAGTCCATAATTCGTTTCATAAGATTATTTTTTGTTTTCAAAAGTGAAAAAGAACATTAAAGGGGTTGTAGTAAAATAGGGGTGCATAAATTACGTTAAACAGGATGTTTTTTTCATGTGCTTTATATCGAACGACGACTCCCTTTGCAAAAATTTTCTAGAGAGGCGACAATACCGGATACACTAATGCCTTAATATAGAAAAGTAATGTTTTGCGAATTAAAATTCAGTACCTTAGCTTATGTTTTTTACAAATTCAGTGATTTTTGAAACCCCCTATTTACAAATTGCCCATCCCCCAATGAAAAAATTTATAGAAAATTATTTATAACGCGTGTCGCAGAAGGAAGTGTAGAGTATATGAATTTTGCACAACTTGTGATATATTCCACATGAGACTTGTTGGATCACCAAGCGGAGAAATGAAGAACTAGATCAAACATATATCATGTGTATTAGCAAATGAAGATACTCTTTATAATACAGGGTGTATCAGTGAAAATGTCGAAACGCCTAGCCTAGTGGATAGGTCTGGGATAGACGAACAAAAAATCGTATGAGTGGCGGGGAATCGTAACGGTTTAGCCGTTAGGGCGTTTTGAAATTTTTGTGGTAGAGGTTTACATATTACGTATTTTTGTAACCCTATTAGATATTTTCATGAATAAGGTAGCAATTTACGCAGAATAAAACTGTAAAACTCAAGCTTTCAACCCACCAACTTACTAAGCCCACTCAGGGTGTTGTCAGAAAACATACTCGGCGGGGTTCCACAATTCTATTTCTATCGAAACTACACTCGAAATCGAAATTAGATGTTCCACATTTCGATCAAGTTAAATTAAATTCCGAGATCGATTTCATTTCACTCGAATTGTGGAGCACATCCTTGACTTGGGGAAAAGTATAGATAAAATACGAATGAGGCTTTGGATTGAAAAAAGTGGGAAAAAACTCTTATAGGACAGTCGTTCTGCCTCTAAAGTAACCCCTTATAGAAATTCAAATAAATTCTAAATTATTATAAGTAACGTTTTTTTAATTTGTAACACAACTCATTCAACCCCATTAGTTGATGAATTTCGTAAAATCGCTTCTTAGTAGATCTCCGCGTTATTATAGGAATGCACTGTTAAAATTTCAGCCTTTGTTGTCATGTGCCTAAATACTAATAGTTTCATGGTTTTATCTCCAATAAAGACGGACTCCCGTACAAACTCCCATTTCCTATTTTAACCCCCGCAAGCCTTTTTCGCGACAAAAAATAGCTTATGTCTTTCTCCACGTTTAATCTATCTCTGTTCCTCTGTAATTTCATCGAAATCAGTTCAGCGTTTTAGGCGTGAAAGCGTAACAGGCAGACAGAGTTACTTTCGCATTTATAATATTACTACGGATTAGTACTAACTAAGCAGTGGACTGTGGACCAAGTTGCTGAAACGTGAGCCAATCCGATGGAGTATAATGTTGCGTGGAAAGTAAGAAACAGATCAAGGAAGTGTGCTGGAACAAATATTAGAGACTCTCTGGACTGGGAGCTCAGAAAATAAGGAAAGCACGGTGTAATAATGGACCATGCGGACTTGTCTTGGAATTCATCTTCCGAAACACTGCTCAAACCTCTCCGACTGCCATCAACGAAGTCACGAAACATCTGCAATTCGTCTACGTCGACTTAGTATACGATATACTCGTCTGAAATAGTTACGAACCAAAGCATCTAGCTTATCTTGAACAGTTCTTCATAACTTGACCGCTGTGACAACTTCGGGTTGATCATTTAATTGAAAAAGTGCTCTTCGATGCAGCCGAGATAAATTTTCTAAGCTAGCGCATCCCAAAAGAAGGGAATATGTACTTCTATGCAAAGATAGCTTGAATCCGACTTTTGTTAAGTAGCTACAGAAGTTCTTAGCAATGTTGAACTTTTATCGGCTTGCTTGACTGAATGTTAGTAACGATAGGCGAGCATACAAGATATCTATGATTTCGGCTGCGTGAGGCATTACTCAGGATGGGGTCTCCAATGGCGAAGATTAACTTTCTGAATTGTCGACTCGAGGATGCTGAGATCGTACTTCCAACCGACAATAAAGGAAGACTGCAATGAGTGGTCTCGTTCTTGCCTTGGTTCCAAAAACTGAAAGTTTTACTTCTTAAGTCTTCTTACGGAACGGAGATTTTTCTAAGCAAAAGAATCGTTTATTTTATTAATATGTACTAGGGGGCCATTTTCGCCATCTAGAGGATACTTGTAAATTTTCACCAGATGACCAGGATACTATAGACTACTATGGCAAAAAAAACACTTAATCATGGAATATATCCACACAATTCAGTGTACCAATTGGTAAAATATTCCACAAAATAAGAAAATATGTCATGGAAAATTTTACGAAATATAGAGATCGTTGTATGGAGAAAAAAATGATGTGGCGACTACTGGGAAGATATTCTTTTGTGACAAAATTGTGCAAGAATCACCGCAAAATTTCAATTTATGGTTTATTTACAAAAAAACATCCTACCCACACTTTTAAACCCATGTTAAATTAAGGTTTTGAAATTATCCATTAAAGTCAATTTAATAGTTTTATGTCAACCAGGTTAAACGCAGACGTATGAAACTTTTACTTTTCAACCTGTGCACACCAAGCTTTCCAAAAAACCACCTTCTGGAAGCATACGTCCTCGTCTATCATGGACCAACAAAAATATAATCAATCATAGCTAAAAAAAGTTCATAAAAGTAAAAAAAAAAAAACAAATTTCTGTGTAAAAATAAAAATCTTATTCAAGTATCGGACCTTTTCGTTCTTTTTAAAAACAAAAATAATATATATAATATAATTGTATATAAAGAACTTAAAAATACAAATAATTATTACAATTATATATGTATAATAATAATAATAAAAAATATAATAATAATAATAATAATCTAACATAAACTTTTACTTTAACTTAAAAAAAAATATAATAAACAAAGACATTGAGAGAGAACAGATAATAAAAAAAAAATTATTATTAATTAAAATTCGTTGATAAGAAACAAAATTTTATGTTATAAACAAAAAACATAAATTCTCGTTGATAACTAATTTCTAGCATTTTTTCGAAAATTGCTTTTTTTAAGAAATGTTTTCGATTTGCATGCAATATTTTTGTTTTTATAAGTATATTTTTTTCAGAATCTTATTATCAATCTATCTCACTCTCGCTGCTTTTTTTTTTATATTTTTGAAAATTTTGTTTTTAACAATTTGAAAAAAATAATCAAATTTTACTTTAAGCTCTTTATTATACAGTTTTTTCACATTAAATTCACCCTTTTGCAAATCAAATTAATCCTTTTACAAATCAAATTCGCCTTTTTGCAAATTAAATTCATCCTTTTGCAAATGAAATTCACCCTTTTGCAAATCAAATTAACCGGTTTGAAAATTAAGTACTTCTATAATAATAATATTAGTAAATCCAGGTTCGGTCAAGCTTGACACACCATAATCTATTTCTATTCATACATTTTGTTGGTAAGAAAATACACACTGTATAGATTTTTTCAAAGTCCGTGACACAAAAAATTTGAACAGTTCTGCGCACATCATTGTCAAATTTTATAAATATTGTTCTATCATTTCCCCGCTTTTTAGTTAAAACGGCAACAAACGCAGAAAAAAACTCAACAAAATAATTTGGGAAGGGATGCGCGCATGCCGAATGAATAAAGTTAATTAATCTTTATATATGTTGAGCAGAGCTTTTAAATACATGTAAAAGTCCTGCTCAACCAAGTCAGTTTATCCATCGTAATAAGCATAATTTTACTATAATTATGCTAAATATTTCTCATCCCTAAATTTAAAATAAATTAAAAGAATTTCTGGAAAAATTTCTTTTAAAGATATGAGCATTTTCATTCATAAATTGAGAGTTCTCCGCAGCCGCAAGCAACACAACCTCCCGAAGCAGAAGCACGTATGCGACTGGCGCAAAATGTCAACAATCAAGTAATCAAAGTGATAAAAATACAAATTTCGTATTTTTTAGTAGAAATTGCTACAAATTATTTCTGCAGCATAGGTGTAAAATACAAAAACCTTAAAATAAAAAAAAATATATAAAACTTTATGAGAGTGGGGGGTAAAATTTGCTAAAGGTAAGCGAACGGGTTTTTGGGTGGAAACTTTATCTGACATAATTTTGACATTTCTAAAAATATTTACTGTGTTTATTTATTTGTTCTAGAGTTTTAATAATTATTAAAAAAATGATAGATAATAACATTTTGAATGTAATTTTGTGCGAAAGTGATGAAACCAATTTATTAATTTTTAATCAATTTATTAATTATTAAAAAACTCCCAAGTTAAATATTTATTCAAAAACACACTTTCTAAATTCACTTTTAAAAAAATTACTTATAAAAACAACTTTTCATTAAACGATACTTGTCATTTCTGAACTGTCAACGAATAAAATTTGACAGAACAATTTAACCATAGGAAATTTCGTGGGTAGAAAGTTCATGAAAATTTCTGCCTGGGGAAGCGAATTTTCCCCTACACAGAAAGTAAACGAACGAGTTTTCTGATAAAACTTTATAAAGTTTTATAAAACTTTATGTAAACGAACAAAGCTTTTTACTACCACCACATTTTCCAATGCTGAAGACCATCGAGGAAGTCTTTTCCAAAACCAAGCTAAGTGCAAGAAATAAGTATGCGTATGCTAGCCGATCCTTTAAATTGGAAATGACAATTCCACACACATTAACATTTCGCACGTGCATTGTAATTTCCTCTTCGAAATTCGTGTACGAGCAACAACACTCCCTCCATCTGGCCACGACAAGAGTGTCAGTGAGACCGTGGAATTGTGATTGGGAATATAAATTAGTGGGTGATTTGGATCCCCACTACGTTCGTTTATGTGACACTTTTTTTTCGAATGTACTTTCGTTGTGCGATTTGGGGGTCTCACTGCCAATTAAAAAGCGATTTTGAGATTCCCAATTGATTTGGCGCACGCCATACTATTGGCTTATGGGTACAGCGAGGTGCACCGAATCCCAACTAGTAATATATAATGTAGAAGTACTTAATATTTAAACGGGTGAATTTGATTTGCAAAAGGGTGAATTTAATGTGAAAAACTGTATATAAAAAAATAAAAATGTGTTAATAAGTTCGAAATTCGAAATTACTTTAAAGAAAAAAAATAGTTTTATATTTTTATTTTTTTTTTATACTTTAAGTTTAAGTTTTGAAAAAATAAAAACAAAAATATTCTTTTTTTTTTCTTAAAAAAAAAAAATAAAAACATAAAAAAATAATATTATTGTTTCGTATTTGTTTTTTGTTTTTGTTTTTTATTATATTTTATATAAAAAAGTTAACTAGCTAAAAATGTAAATAATATAATTTTTATTCATTTTTAACAATCTAAGGGTGGATTCGTTCAAAATACAAATTTACAATTTCATATTTTATTTTTTTAATTATTTGTTTTTTTTTTAAATTTTGAAAGCAGTCACAATGGCTTGTTTTCAATTATTTTTTTCTTTTTTCATTTTTTTTAATAATTATTTTTATAAGATCTATTTTAAATTTATTTTTTTTATATATCTTTTTTGTATTTTTTTTTTTTCAATATTTATTCTAAAAATGTTTTCTTGTTTTTTTTTCATCCTACATTTAAGTTTTTTTTTTGTTTTTTTAGTTAAAAAGAGAAAAAGACAAATGGGGTTTGTGCCAATACAACCCAATTCACTTAAGCTATATGTTTTTTTTTGTTTTTTTTTTAATCTGCCAAAAAAGCAGATCCTTATTTTTGTCCTTAAGTACAGTTATGAGATTTTTATTTTATACTCTATGTTTTGTATGAAAGTTTATATATTTTTTATTTTTTTGTTTTTAAATAGGGTGCGTGTAATGTTTTATTTTTATTTTAACTTTTTTTCGTATTTCCTTTTAACGTGCATAATTTTCCTATTTTCCTTTTATTTTTTTTTAATTTCATTTTATTTTTTCTTTTTGCAAACGAATTCAAATTCTTGAATTTTTATTAACATATTCTTGGCAGTGGATTTGTACATTGTACAAATTTTATTATTTTTTTGTTTTGCTTCTTTTGTAATATTTTAATCCAATTTTTATTTTTTATTTTTGCTCACAAACTTAGTTTTTCTAAGTAGTACTGATAATGTACATACATATGTGTGTGTTTATAATCATATAAAAATCAATTCGAAGAATTTATTTTAATTTAATATAATAATTTTATGGAGATTAGTTTATCGATTAAGTTTATGAAAAAATAGCGGAATCAATCGATGAACTAGTCTCAAAGAGAGAACAAAAAAAAACAGAAAACCCAAATCTTTTTTTTTAATTTAAATTCGTTAATGCCGAAATCTGTTATTAACAATATTATACTCATCCTTAATTCACCCCCTAAAAGTTTGTAAGTCTGCATTAAATGTTTTGGAATTATAATGACAAATCTTCATATTTTGAGTATTTCGCTTCACTAACCTTATCTATTATCTGTTTACAAAAACTACCCAGCTACGGAGAAAAGGATTACACCAACTGAATCAGTTTTGCTATCATTAACACCACAGATAAGACCACCACTATATAAGAAAGAGTATTTGTGCAACTACGTATGTAGGATTAACAAATTTGCAAATTTTATTTAGATAACTAGTGCTTATTTTTTTCTACTCTAGCTCATAATTCTCTATCTATCTAAGGAAAAAAGAAAGTAAAAATTTATGCATTAAGGAAGAAAGAGTTAAGCAGCCGCTTTGCCAGTTGGGCCCTAGTTTAAGAGGGGTTTGACTGTATGTACAGTCTTTCACAAGCCGGGAACAGCCATGCGACACTTAGACGTCCTAAGTCAGTCTATGCTATTGGGGGTGAAGTTCTGCACACGATCAACAGGAGCCAAGCCAAGCCAAGAGTCGTCACGACACAAGTCGTTTGAATTGAAGAAAGTAAAGTTTCAGTTTAAAGACTTTCAGTACGGGGACCTAACTTCAACTTATCATTTACACTCTGTGCTGAAACTCGCGATTCGACTGAAACGTCAGTTTTTTCAACTCAAAAGCCTTGCCACGAAACCCGACTCGGTTTTCAGCACAGAGGCCATTATGTCGTTAGGACTCTGTTATTCCGTTATGTCAAACTGCATACCCTGCACTTTATCGTCCCATAAAGGATGGAAAACAATAAGGTCTCCTAAATCCAATCGAAAAGATTGACGTCCCACTCTGTACTTACCACGTTGACTATTTGGGTCCTTTAGCTTCGCCCGCAGAGTTATATACCCCGTTTATGACTAGGTTCAACCCAATCATAAACAGGGGTCCACTCAAGCCAACTCAGCTCTACTACCTGTGTCGAGTTGATATGTATATATTTTACCTCATATACGCTGGTTGAGTTGTAATTGGGTTGAAGCGACATTTGTTTTGTTTTGTTTTCCATCGATGAAGTTCGCCTTCAGCGTTAGTTTTGTGTTCGGTGGGCTTGCACAGAAATAAAAAATTATTTCGTCGAAAATGAACTCAACTCGACATCACGGTAGTCGAAATTTCAACTCACCCTCGATTCAACTTTTCAACCTAGTCATAAACTTTCTCTCTCTCTTTTCGTCTTGATTGACAGTTTCACGAAGTTTTGTTGGATCTAGCCTACAAACGACATTACGACTGAGGAACCCAGTAGGAAAAAAATCGCTTCGAAAGGCCTTTTAAAGCGCTTTTTTGCAGCATAAAAGCGCTTACGCTCCGTAAGAAGCTTCATTGTATTTTAACATTGCATGTCCGCAGAGCAAAGCACTTTTATTAAGCTTCGTTAAAGCGCTTTTAAAGTGATTTTTAAAAATTCCGTTTAAAGCGCTTTTAATCTGTTTGCAGCAGAATAAAAGAGAAAGAAACATTTTCTGTTGTCTGATGCTAATTATGGGGGCTCAAAAAGAGGTATAATGCATAGCGTGCTGGAAATAAACTTTGTTACCGCAGACTCAAGGAACAATAATTGTTACATCTGCTGATTTTGCGCTTTACTACCGTTATTGTTGGAAGCAGAAGGCACTGCTATGCTGCTTTATATTTGCTTTGCAGCAAAGCGCTTGTATTTTTTCCTACTAAGTTCTGAAGAAGCAGCACACCTACAGAGTGAAGTTTTCGGTGATCCCTATCGCATAATATCGAATATAATAGCTGCGTTCGTGTCTAACATATTTCCAGTTATCCATTGACGACCCTCAAAAGTGGTACAAACATGTTCCACGCCTGAAAAGATTACTTAATTCAATAACAAGTACAATTACGGGTTGGAATCAGTTCGAACTATTAATTGGAGCAAAGATGTGAAGACCAGAAGGCTGGGATTTGTACGAGGTTCTGAAGGAGCAGCTTTGGCTTGAATTTTAGCACAACCGAGAGGGTATGAGACAAGAGACGAAGAAACAAATTGAGTAGTTCCAAAAAGAAACCAGGAGATACAGCCTGAGGAAGAGGAAATTAGTGACCAAGTACACCGTTCACGATTTAGTGGTCGTCAAACGAACTCAATTTCTACTCGGGTCCAAGCTATATACTCGGGTATAAGCTAAGAAATTTTCGGGCGCTTACGATAGATCGTCAGTTATAGGAAAGGATAGGTACGATGTTAGGAAAGTAGGACAGCATGAAATTCCATTTTCGAAAAGAAACGTTTCGCAGTGGAAAACTGAACCAAGTCTCACAGCTTTTTGTCCCAGACATCTCAAATTACAAAACTTTTCTTCCATAATATATGCCTTCAAGTTCTCATCCCAAAATCCCGTTGGCAAGATAGAATTACAAATGAAGAACCATTGCTCGGGGCGCCCAATTTGTCCAGCCCTGTGTTAGATCAATGTCATGCCTTAGAGGAATATTCACGAAATTAGAAGATCGGGCTAAGCATATTGGCCTATAAATAAATGCAGACAAGAGCAAGATTCTAATTTAGTAGACCAAGATCAGACCACAGGCAGCAAGCATTAATTACCCTTAAGCCCTACTGAATACAATATTTATATAAAATTTTGGTTATTCTAAATTCTTTCAAACAAAAATTATTAATTAAATATAAATTCTACCTTAAACACCTTTTCCACTCAATATAAAACACAATTGACTTTAAAAAATTATTAAATCAATTCTTCATTGCTTTTTTAATCTCATCAATATACATAGTACCTTCTTGTCATTAAATATCAATTTTGCAGTTCATTAATTAACATCAAAATGAA
The DNA here is from genome assembly GCA_949987705.1 of Thereva unica. Classification (NCBI taxonomy): domain Eukaryota; kingdom Metazoa; phylum Arthropoda; class Insecta; order Diptera; family Therevidae; genus Thereva; species Thereva unica. The sequence goes on from OX465285.1 coordinate 85,017,894, forward strand.
TAATTGAAAAGTAATAATAATAAAAAATTCATAACCCATTTTCAAATTTTCCGGCTTCAGACGCATAATTTTACATTAACTTTCCTTAAACCTTAAAAAACAATGGATCGAGTAAATGGCCCAAATGCTCGTCATTACTGTCCCGCATGCCAACAAAAGAAAAAGAATGAAGTTGGTAAAAAGTGCATTGGACAAACTGGACAGAAAGGCTCAAAGGATAGTGGTAAGAAGAAGGACCAATCAAACAAGTAGTAACAATAAACTGGTACATTAATATATAATGCAAGGATCAACACTGAAAAAGGTATAAATGAGAAATTGAATATGAGGTTTTAATATTAAAAATATGTTTTATGAATATTTTCAGAGTTCTTGCATTTCTTCTGTAAAATTTGTGCGTCTGAAATTGAAACTCAAAAAATAATATAAGCCAAAGCCTATTATATATATACAAACAACAATAGAAGAAAAATAAATCAGAATTAAATCAAATTTTCAAATTGTTTCTTATTTTTTGAATTAAGTTTTCATTTAGTGTTGAATGATTCAGAAGTATTGGACCACAGACATTCTAGCTGTAACCCCCACAGTTAATATGCAAGTCTTTCCAGTCTAAAGCAAATAGCCACCAAAAGGAGACGTAATCGTATACTATATCTCATTTCATTGCGGTCTGAACATTATAGATCAATTAAAGAGAAGTTGTTGAACGAAGATTGAAGCACAATCTTTACATATGAATTATTTCCCCATGACGTACCATCTTCACCTATGGATCAATGGTCCCTATTGTGATTGTCGGAAGCTCATCGATAAACGACATTTATCGCTTATTGACTGTCGATTATGTCGTTTGAGATTGCGAATATCGATTAAAATCGAAATCTGTGGATTTTACAATCGACTTTTATCGATTGTATATTTGGTCACGACAAGCAGGCAAATAGTTATCGAAATATTTGTCGATTTTGAGTTACACAATACCAAAAAGAAAACTCATCGATACAATCGACTATAGTCAAGTCGATCGTTAATCGACAACCGCAATAGGGGCCAATGGTATTGCGGGCAGCATCGAGTACAACTGTTCCAATATAGGCAGGTTTCAGGGAATGGTATGCATATGCACCACTAGAGCATTGCCTACAAGGGCAAGGGACGCGCTAAATACCAATCCTCTGCTTTTTTCCACGGGACTTCCATACTAAGTACCTACCTTGTAGCTTCGACTAGACTCGAAGAAAATGGGTATTGGCAAAAAAAGCCATACGGGCATGCAACATTGTTGGTATGATTGACAAAGAGTTGAGTTGAACAAGAAGTTTAATGTCAAAATTCCAACAAGATGAGTGAAAAAGAAGCGGACACGTTTTAGCAAGAGATGGATCGAATATAGAAACCTATTCACTTCTGCTTAGTTTAATCAGGCGAAATTTCTGAAAGTCCTGCACAAAAACACTGGGCAGTAATTGAAGTTTTCAAAGCCTTTTATGCAAGATTGACAAAGCAGGAAACGTATCTCTCATGGCACTGTATGGGAAAGGACATGAAATTAGACTGAACGATTTAAGACACAAGGCATGTGTATCTTAATCGTACAAAACTATAACAAACATTGCCTCACTACCACCCGAAATTGTTGCCCATTCACTGAGAGTTTACTTTAGGAGTGGTCTCGTACCAGTGCCAAACACTTTGAATCCGGGGGGGGACTCGATACTCTGCACATTTCTTGTATATGTAAAAAGGCTCCAAGGCCCCGACAGCAAGACAGCATTGACACAGACGCTCATCTCTCCATCGTCGAAGAAGACATTAGACCAATGAAACTTGGACTATGACCCAGGACAAAGAGAAACGAGTCAACAAGTTTGAGAGCTGCATAATAGGCCCACCGATAGACCATGGAATATGGCGAGTTGTATGAGAATGTTGATGACCCAGAACTAAAAATCAACAGACTAGCCGGCCACGTAATCAGAATAGACTATAACCGTATTCCAAAACGGCTCATGGTGGCTGAAATTTCGGGAATTAGACCAGCAGGGAGACCCAGGAGAAGATGGATGCATTCTATGATGGCTGACGCAGAGGCAATGTTCAACATTCGGAGCTGGAGAGCTGCTGCAAGGACTGGTCAAACTTGGAGAAATGCCGTAGAGGAGGCCACGGCTGGGATCTTCTTCTTTGATATATTAGCTGGCTGTTTGAGCAGGACGTCCTCGCAACGGAAACGCTGCTGTCGGTGACTCGAGGTCTCGAACTCTATTCATGATTCGTTCTCATTCTTGCCGATTTTTGGCGACGTTTGTTTAGAGCATAGGTAACTGATAATCGTTGATTCGGCTTGGGTGGATCTTTGACAAATCGAGCGACGAACGATTGATCGACGACACTCATTTCTAACTGATCGGTTAACGAAACCGAGTAAGAACACAAAACTTTACTTTTTCAAAAGTGCAAGGATTCCATGCTCTATTCTTTAAGGGGGGTGTGTGTGTTCGGGTACTGCGAGTTATGCTGTAGCCTCACAGTCGCATAGTAAATGCTCCGAATATCCTGCTTAGATGATAATTGAGCAAAAAGTGGCCCGTTAGGAGCTCTGTTATTCTTTTTAGCTCACCCATCTGAAAATTTAAGAGTTTGTCCGCTTTAGGTTTGTTGATTTGAATAAATCTTCGAGTGCCTCGTCCGGATATGGCGAAACTGCTGGTCGATTCAATTCCTGATGGCAGATTTTACGTGACAGCTGGCTCTACACGATGCGCTAAACGTTTCATTCGAATGTTGACTTCCAACAATTGGGTCAATACCGACATTGGCCCGAACATATCCAAATATAAACGTTGGATGCTTGACATTGGACACTTGTAATTGGAATATCGTCCACACGATGCGTCCTACCAACAAGCGTCCAACGCTGGACGGTATTCATAGCATCGTGTCAAGCTGGCTTTAGCTGCAGCAAGATACCAGGGGAACAAGTGATGAGTCTGCTCTTACTTTAGTCAGGCCATCAACATTTTCATTAACAATATTACCTTCGTGGCCCGAAATCTACATGAGCATTATAATACTATTGTTCCTGCTTAGGGATTTTAGAGATAGGAGACAATCCAGGACAGTAGTTCTTGCATTTATAACTCAATATATTGTTTCGGCAACATTGTACATGTGCAAAAATATAGAGTTATTAAGTCAAACATTTCCAAATGGAATCATTTCTAACCATGTCGACACTACAATTGCCAGATTTGAATGCCCCAGAATTCTTCTGGTTGGAGTTTGGGGGAAAAATTTATATGAATAAATACAAAATATTGCACCAGCTACAAGAAAACTTTCAAGAAGAAATTGGACTTATTCCAGGAGAAGCATTTCATCAAATTATAGGAAAAAAAACAAAACAACCCCAGATTTTTGGGTACCAGGAAATTGTTCTCTCACTCCAATTCAACATTTATAAATAAAACCTATCCCAGAGTTACTTCTACTTCATCCTGTAAGAAATACTTGTTCAAGAAATATATATTGTAGACCCAGTCTCGGAGTCACAACCTAATCCCACTCCCGTCTCTATAAATGGACAAAATTTATACACAAAATGCACTCATTATCAAAGTTAAACTTTAATGGATATTTTCAATGGATGGGAAAAGGTAAGCAATTTGCACAATTTGAATATTCGTAAAATTTATGCTAAAATTGTTTATGCTTTAGTGGTCAAACCGAAATCCATCAAAGTTAGTTCCATCCAATTTGTTCATAAGCCCAGAAAATTAGATTTCGTCTTGAGTGATATCTTTTGCTAAAGAGCTCAATACTTATATAGCAGACCTATATATGGATGGATTTTGAGTTTTTAATATAAAACAAACAAAACTAGAAGAAATCAAAAAATGGAATAAAATAAAACTTTTAACAAAACTGTAACAGATTTTTACACACAGCCTAAGCAAAAAAAAAAGAGTCGAGTCTAATAAGACAAATTATTTCTATATATATATTTTTTTTAAAAAATGCTACAAATATTTAATTTTGGGAAGCTTTTACAAAAAACATATCCACATTTTTAAAATTATTGCGGATTTTTACTTAACTACTACTATTATCAATTATCTCCTTCATAACTACGAAAAATACATCATCATCATCAGCGCCGGCGGATCGTGTTGGGCCCGGGTGGGTAGTCAGACACACACAGCCCCTATTTCAAAACTGTCGGGGAGGTACCAACCTTTCCTAGAGGGGAAAGAAGGGCCCCTGTGCTGAAAGTCGAGTTGTGTGGCGTGACAAGTCGTTTGAATTGAAGAAATCGACATTTCAGTCGAATTGCGACTTTCAGCACAGGGGCAAAGGTGAGCCCCTTAATTGTGAATTAGAAGGTGGGAGGGACGACGGTGTACAAGACAACATGTGGTATTCTAGGACCTCTATGATGGATCAAAATGTATCAACGCCTCGATGAGATCGGGTTATGAGCGAACGTAGCTATTTGAGGTATTATAACGTGGCCTGAAAGCGCTGATCTGTCATTTTCTGAACACCAAGCTGCAACTGCACTTATCAGCAACCTTTAAGGGACCTGGGAATTATGATCGACCACAGGTACCATTTTAAAACACACTTGGAGGGCATGGCGGATAAAGCTTCCGCTATTTGTGCATTATTTCCGAGAATGCTACCCAAAGTGGGGGCCCAAACCAATCCTTTGCCTCTTGCAGACGAAGGGAGTTAGCTTAGTCTAAAGCTGGTGACATATCCAAGCGTACATGCGTTGCATTCGTTGACAGATAATATATAAGTGTGTATTCAAATGCGACCTGACGGAATATTCCGTGAATGGAATGCATGCCACGCAAAGGTCGGGCTACTTTCAACTTGTTCTGCTTTGCCGCATTCGACATAGAACACACAAACACATTAACCTTGCAAGCACTCGTTGCCTAGATTTTATGAGTGTGGAAAGTGAGTTCCTGAGTAAAAAAGCGTGCTTGTAAGATAATTAACCAACTAAATTCTTTTTAATTGGGTTGCGACAACGCGCAGGCCTTGAGTGGAAATGGAGAATATAGACAATACCTCCATCGTTTCAAGCACAATAGCTCAGCGCCGTGACTGGTATGATCCAGGATAATGCAGAGCACGTTTTGTTTTATTATGTGAGATTCGGGGCGAATATGGGCCGGAGCCAGAGGCATTCTTCATGATACCCGCTCATTTATTCTCAAATTCCGGGAGGGTATTTTACATTCGTGATTGTTATTTGGCAACCATTCTTAGAAGGTAGACCACTTCGTAGTGAGTCAGAAAATGGGCCCACGGTCAGCAGAACAACATGTGGAGTTCCGTAGAGATCTATGGTCTCCTCCTGTGGATCACAATATATTTAGGCTACACCTTTCAAAAAGGAGCGTTTCGATCCGGTTCGCGGATGACATTGCGGTAGTGCTCGTAGGACGACGCCTCTATGATGCTTTAAGCACGCTGAGGGCGATGGCGAAACGGTTTTCGTCCGAAAACGCGAAAGTACCGACGAATTAAAGATAATAACCCCGACAGCCGATGATGCTACACGCGCATCAGGAACACACGGAAATAGCAACACAATCCCATGACATAGCACCCATGCAACTTTTACACGCAACAACTACGAAATATAAATTAGATTGACTCGGTCGACAGGTATTCTTTTAGTTTAGTATAAAGCGATTCGTCGATCGCCCTTAGCATGTTTACAGCATGAGATCGAATTATGCGCGAACGAAGCTATCTAAAAAAGCCCATACAATTCTTTGAACGCCCCCGAACGCTAGACGCTTGATGGTGAGACGCATCGTGTGGGCGATACTCAAATTACGAGTGTTCAATGTCAAGCGTCCAACGTTCTATTGGGACACGTTCGGACTTTTGTCGATGCAGACTCGATCGCTGGAAGCCAACACTCGAATGAAAGCTGGCTTAAGAGATTAAAACGCGCCCGAAAGAGACTAAAACGTACCCCGATGTTCTCACGATTGGTGAGTAGAAAATTCAAGCTTTGCTGATCAGCGAACTGAGAAAACAAGTGTTCGTAAGACTCAAGGTATGGGAACAGATCAGGTACGAGGAAGTGATGATGGCCTGGAGGCTTAATTTTATAGCATACTTGGACGCTATTGCGGATAAGTCTTCCGCTATTTGTGCATCATTTCCAAGAATGATTTCCAACGTGGAGGCGCTAGAGCCAGCGAGCGAGTGTGTTTAGGTTATTCTTTCTTTAGGCAACGCCAGTGTGGGCAGCAGCGTTTGACAGGACCGCTAACAGCAGAAAATAGATGACCACACAGACTAAGCGCCCTTCATGAGTGCTGCGCGTACAGAGCCATATCTCCCGATACGGCCTGAGTGATATAGGGCGCGCCAAAACAATTGGGAATTTTACACACTGGCAGGGAAATGACAATTGCATACACATTAACATTTCGTGTATGGATAAAATGCAAGTGCTCGTCGAGAGAGCAGGGTTTTGAAGTGAGTTACGATCTTAAGCTGTTCTTGAATGAAAATTGGGGTATGGAGGATATAGTTAATACCTCCATCATTTCGGACTCAACGCTGTGCACGGCATATCCAGGTATCCAGGATCGCGTCTTCTTTTATTATGTGATATTGGGCGAATATAAGGCTGAGCTACATCCAATAGCTGAGGCACCACTACCACCGGAAAACATCTTAAGAGGCCAGCTATGCTCACCATACCCACATTATCCGACGGCTATGATAATCATCATAGATTTAAAGGAGATTCTTTTACAAAGTATAAAAAGAAGCGCTAAGAAGAACGTTTTTAAAACAAAAAAAAACTATTTTAACTATAAAATCTACAAGTAAAAATCTAATTTTAAAAAACAAAAAAAAATTAAAATATTAATTAAGATTATTAAAATTTTACTTTGTACTTGGAAGAGCAAAAAAACAAAAATTAATTAAACAAAGTAAGAGACAGAATTTACATCAATTTTTTTTATCATATTTTCTTTTAACTTAAAATTAAAACTTATATAACTTGAAATTTTTAAAACAAATTACATTTAAGTATCTTCGTATTGATTTTAAATGATTAAAATTTTGTTTTATCATTCATGGCAATTTAATATCATGATATCCTACAAAAAATTCTTTTTTTTTATAATTTTCTTGTATTCGTCAATCAGTCTGTAAATTCCGTTCATTTTTTAATTTTAAATTTTAATTTAGATTTTAATAAATTTTAAGTTTTTTTCTTTTTGTTTAAACTTAAAAACTAAAAACATTACATATTAAAAAAAATTATAAAAAAAATTATAATTATACATAAAATATAATAATAAAAATAAAGATTAATTAAAAAAACAAAAAATGTGTTTTTTGTTTAAGTTTTTGTAAAAAAAAATAATTTGTTTTAAGCAAAATGTGTGTTTTTTTGTTTTTGTTTTTATTTATTTTGATTTTTGCATGCTTTAAGACCGTCAAGAGCATGTTTCGTTTGCAAAACGCACCCTAGATTTATCTCAGACTATAATTTCACGTATGACACGACGATTTCTTGAATTTGGTGTAGAATATCCACTTTCTAAACTTTCATCATAACTAAGTGACATATGCTGTTGTGGTGGCTTTGTATCCTCCTGTTCCATTTGCTCCATGTAGGGATCGGGCAGGCCACTTACATCATGATATGGTGAATCTAAAAGGTAGAGAAAAAAAAATAAGAAAAAATTATTACATTATTTTGTTAAGAGAAAAACTAGTTTTTGCTTTCTTTTTTTTAAGTAAAATTAGTTTTAAGGAAGAGCTTTGTTTCTATGTCACTAATTTTAGGGGGACAAAAATTTCAAGACTTTTAAAGACTACACAAGAAATTTACATCAAAGTGTTCTCAAAGGAATATTTGTCAGGGGTCTTCTATAAATTACGTGAAGCAATTTTTGCGATTTAGCCATTTATCGTCAGTTCGTGTCTGAAGATCTGAACTTCTATTCATTCTGAAGCCATGAATTTACGGCAAAAATTCCCGCCGTATCCACTCGGAACGGAAAACAAGGCGCGAAAACGATCCAAACTCGCGTTCGCGCTTGTTCGCGGGCGCGGCGTGAATCTGGAGCCCCTTGAAGTTTTGAACATTTTTGAACTTGAAATCATAACCCGCTATGTTAAGCTGTCGTCTTCGCCTGTGTGTCTGTAGAGAATCATGGCTTCACCTGTATGCCACGACCTGAAGTATCATCCATAAGTCATATTGAGTAATCTGTGACATTCGTCGAGCCGTGCCAGCCGACCTGGTCTGAAAGGGCAATGCCTACCGTTGGACTGTAAGTGAATGGGGATCTTTAGTGGAGAAACATGTTTTACTTAATTTAACCCAATTTTCTCGCAATTTTAAACTGTTTCTTGCATTTTTGAAGAGACCCCCTCTCCCCACGTGAGATTGGATGAATTTCGGCTCGACTCCCTCCTGAACTCCTCAGGTAATTAATGGACGACCCCTTATACAAAGTGATACTTTTTTAAGGAATGAGAGGCAGCCCATATGATGAACACTGCGGCCAAGTTAGGCCTATTGTGTACGTACCCCACTAGCGGAACATACTATCAGCCATAGAGCAGGACGTGCACAAAAAATATGTCTCCTGAGGCAGTTCGAGGTTGTGGAGGTGATACGGCCATCATTTTGGCCAGTCAGATAACCTACCAACAGCCTTAGGTCCGCTCTGCCACAAAAGGGTCCTGGGCCCTGGACCAACGTCTCAGATCCCTGCAACGCGAGGCTGCCTGCGTCCAGCCACTGTCCGGGACCCAGCAGAGCGAGACCTCATGTTTTCTGTTCAGGCTCTGGAGTAAGTCAAACCTGCAACTATTTTGAACGAAAATTTTTACGTTGAGAGTGCCTTGATGTAGGTTGACTGTCAGAAAAGATTTTAATGTTGGCGCCTTTCAAACCTCTCTCAAGGTTAAGCGTAATACAAGTCGCAATGGCGTATATGGAAAACAGAGGGCCACTTACCCATTGCAAACAAGATCTTGGAGTTAGCTCCTGCGACACCAGCCACCATGTTCCATCTTTGACCCCTTGGTAAACTACTGGAGATGTTTTGGCTCCCCAGAAAGAAAAAGCTCCTCACACTCCAAACAATCGGGGATAATTGCCCTGAATTTCCTTTGGAACCGCAGTTCACCAACTATTTGGTCAGACACGCCACAACTAGGCTTCCAGCAAAAAAGATCCGCACTCGATCTTCTAGTTTATCTTACAGAACACCTCAAATTCCTGCATGGATCTGGTGAGTCTAGTCGGTATACTCTGGATATTCGATAGAGTTGGGTGCTTTCGATAGAGTTTGGCATTCAGCCCTGTTAGCTAAACTCAAAGCTATTGGAGTCGACTCACTACTACAGAAGTGGAATGAGAGTTCCTTTCCGGCCGTTCAATCAAGGTAGTATTGGATGGCGTCAAATCCGAATCCCACCTGATCTCTGGAGCAGTCCCCCAGGGGTAAATTTTATCACCTGCCCTATTTCTTAGTTTTATAAATGACCTACTTTCGCAGTCAGTATTTCCGAGCAGCTACAACATCCATAAGTTCAAATGCAGAGTTCATCGCAACCTTCTTCAATACCCCTTCGAACCGTCAAACCCCATAACCTAAGCTTGCTACTAACATTGCATCATGACATGACATACGACATAACGGACTGGTAGTACAGAGGGTGATTCCTGAGCTTAGCACTGCCACATAAAAAAATGGAAATATTTGGGTTATTGTTGAGGATATCCATGTGTCCTTTAACTGTATAGGGCCAGTTGGATTAGATCTGAAGTCCCAAGGCACTTATGGCGGCGGATTTCCATATGAAGATATCCAATGATGGCCTCTACTGAAGCTGTGAGACAGGTCCACATAGCTCCGGTAATGGAGAGACACTTAAGGATCGAAGTAACCTGTTTAATCTTGGGCCACCAAATTAAAGCGGGTTAGCATAAGTGACCACAGATTTTGCAGGTCCTTATGGCGCTTGTGGCTTTACTGATGGTGTAGTCCAGTCGAGCGTTCCAGTTCAGTCTCTTGTCTAATTTTACTCCCAAATATTTGACTGAGTCTGAGTACTCAACTATGGTACGCTGGATGGAGATAGGACCTAGGTCCACTTTGTAGCTTTTGGAGCACCATACCAGGACAGCCTTATTTGGGTTGATTGACAGATCCTACGTGGTAAACCATCTTTGAACTTCTCGGAGTGCTGTTCTCATGAGCTATCTCTTATCATAGACAACCTGAGATAGTTTGAATACCCATCGATGATGGATGAGATGCAAGCTTTAGCGATAACTTCACCTTCACGTGGACAACTGTCGCTAGTAAGTCATGAATGTATCTAAATCGGAAAAATGTTTGCTCGGAATGGCATTCTGCAAAGTTAATAAAGAGGTCGTTCTGTAGTTAATAAAAAGACATTTGTTCGTGTTTAACAACCATCAAATCCACCAAGTAGCTACAACTAAATATCATAAAAAGAGCTCACGATCCGAATTGCAACATTGGATTTATCTGATTTTAAATATGATCCACCGATTATTCCAGGGACAAAAGTGTTGATCTCTGACTTCGTTTGGCTTATGCCTGGTACCAACCCCAGCAGAATGAGACTCATGTAATGTGCTGAGAAGACGAAAAAAATCAAGCTCCATGCTCTTAAACCCCACGCTGAAATTTCACAAAAACTCTTATTCTGTCAGAATGCAATAGTTGAACATTTTCTGTCTGCAACCCGGATTAACATATTTAAGATATAGAGGATTATCTAACCCCTTAAGGGATGAAAATCGAAAATCGGTAAAACACGAATCTGTTCGTTATGTAATAGAGAATCCAAATAAGAATTTATAAGGACGGTGAAAGGACTTATTTCTTCCATTCAGTTGAATTTACAAAAAAATGATGTCGTTCGTAGTGGGTGGCTATGTCGTATGAGAAACTTTCTTGCTAACTTCAAAGTTTTTAGATATTATAGTTACCGAGATTTTGTGATGAGTGAAAGATGAATTAGATTGAACATAACCAAACAAATGTTACTCTCTATAAATCTGCAACTTATCCCCTATATTAAAAGCATTCACCAAGCCCATTTCAATTATCTAAATCGTTTCCCGGCTCGGTCCAGATTCATCTATTTAGTGAAGTCGTTTTGTTGATGCAGCATCGCCCATCAGACATCTGACGGGAATCCACTTTTTACTAGAAAGGATAAATTCTGTTCAATAAAAAAAAACATTACAGGATTGACGAGATGCATTTTGGGGTACTATAATCTTCTTGGCATCATCTGCACTATTGGATCGATAACAGCCCCTTTGGGGATAAGTGGTGCAGCGGAGTCATTTTTTTTTTGTTAAAAATATAAATCGTCAAAATATTTTTGCGCTATTTTAAGATTAACAATTTTGAAATGATTCTGAAATCTGATTCCTTTGAAAAATGTCTGCTTTTAATGATTTCTTCTCAGGAAATTTTATTGCGACAATCTGGGTTATTGGAAAAATGTTTCTGGTCAATATGCCACTATATCGAATTAAATATTTTTACCTTTGATATTTATCTCTTTATGTTCAATGCTTTAGTCTTGGACAATTGGAGTAGGGTAAGCTGCAATCACATAGAAACGCTTATCCCTAATAAGTGCACATCTAAACTTCCAAAGCCTTTGACGATTTCACACAGCCTAACATGATAGTAATTAATTTTGCATTTTAGAGTAGGTTTTACTTGATCTGAGTCAGTCCAGGTCGAGAGCATAGTTTCACACCTCATCTAATTTGTGTGTCCCTGCAACACTTCTCTTAGAAGCTAGCAGGGACTATATCTATTCTAAGCGTCGTATGAATATGAATCCTTATAATCTACTATGTGAAAGACCATGCTCTGGGGACAGACTTTGCAGCATCAAAAGTCCGTCATGTCATTAGTCATGTTATGATGTGTGCAATGTCTGACAGTCAGCTTAGAGCTTCAAGGAGTGTGTGATGGGATAAGAAAGATTAAGTGAATAAATCTAATAGTAAGAGCTTGGTGCAATTTGGCTAAATCGACTATTTGAAATATTATGAGGAACTTAGGTCAGATTCAACGAAATAATATTTGAGATTATGAGTGGACACTTTTTTTATCGAAAATTACATACGGAATGTTTCTGTTTAACACTTGGTTTGGTTCTAGAGGTTCCATAAGTATCTTTTTGCATATTATTGCTTCCATTGTATTGGAGAAAATTAAAAAAAAATTGTTGATATCGTTGAGTCAAATGTTCGACATGAGCTAATTTAAGCCGCGTCTCCACCAACCGAACATGTTTGCCGAACAGTGTTCGACAGACATTTGTGATGTCCGCCGAACATTGTTCGGTGTTATAGCGAACATTGATTTGTTCGCCGCTATTGAGCTATTGAAAATGTTCGTCGAACATGTTTGGGAACCAAATGTGGAATGTTTGTCCGTTTTTATGTTCACGAACACTGTTCGGCAAACATGTTTGGTTGGTGGAGACGCGGCTTTAAGGATAACTGAATTGATTCGACTAGTTCATGCGCAGGTAAAGTGTAGTTTGTCGAGGCATCTCAAACATGGAAAGTGGAAACTTTCGACATGTTTTATATTCTGCGAGTTTTTTAAGAAAACCTTGCCAATTGAGGGATTGGTACGATTCGACCAAAAGACTTTTCCATGTGGGAAAACCAAGCTTAGGAACCACCCTTTGTACTACCAATCTGTCATGTCGTTCAGGTCATGGGGCAATGTCCAGTTGGTTTGAAAGCGAGAACAGAATAAGACGGTTGGTCTGGGGGTGTTGGAGCAGGTGGCGATTAACTGTACTTTTGAACTCTTAGGTGTTGTATGAGTTCACGAAAACTGATTGAGGGAAATTATTCCACAGGCAAATTGTTCTATTTATAAACGAACTTTTAGACATTAAATGTGCGTGAAAAAGGGGTAAGGTGCAAGGTATAAGAATGAGCCGAGTTGGCTAGTCTTGTGTTGCGGGAGAAATGTGGCCGTGCAGGAAGGCGGGCGGAAATTTCAATGCAACAGTGGCTATGGTAGTAGCGATACAGCTTTGACCGGGCTGGTATATTCCTGCGGTGCTCAGAGGGTCAATGAAGATGCAAAGGCTGTCAGCTCCAATGATTTGGATGGCGATTTGGAATATGTGATCGTTTCATCGCAAGTCCTCAGATAAAGTTATACCCACGATGTTCTGGCTAAGCGAGCGCTCGCCTGAACGTTTTTCTGGTCGCTCTGAATATTTATTTGACTTCTGTGTGCCCATTTTTTTCGAATTTTCTACTAATGTCGATTGGAAGGTGCCTTAAATGCGACCAGAATCTATTTAAAGCCGGTGACATTAACTGTGCTATTTGTGGAAACGAATTTCCCAAAAGATATAGATTAATTTGTGATAATGAATTCTCAATTCCAAAAAAACGTGCGCAAGTTGAGTGGCGCTGTAAATGGTGTGTAAAATATCCTATCTCTACTATATTATCTAAGCTCGAAGCTATAACAAAGGAATTGGAGTCCCCAAGCAAGACGTAGCGGTGGTTGCTCCTAAAGTGGACCAACTTTCCAAAAGAGTTCAGCCCGGTTCAAAAAATAAAACTTCCGTTCCAGCAAATATGTATTTTGCAGTGGAGGTCATCGACATCGTCTGTTAGTGCATCAGCTGTGAGAAGTGATAGACCATCAGACGGTATTGCGAAGCAAGATTTAGCTCCTGATGAGGGAACTCCTCTATTGAAGTCAAGATCAAGATATCCTGGAGCACTGATGGAACACAGATTCAACATATGGGGTCGGTTGATACTGCTGACTGCTCAACTGGGTATAATGCGGATTTGCTAAGTCAGAACATTGCTAATACAAATGCTTAGATCAGAAATTAAAAAAAGTTTAGTAAAAATTCTACTTCTCTGCAGGCATGAACGGAATAGTCCAAACGAAGCACGCTCACACTTTTCTATACTAAACGGAGCAAAATCGTTCTCGTTTGCGTAGGTCAAGCAGCATTGGATATGGTTAGTACTTAGTTGGGGGACCGCTTAGTATAAAGTCACTAGCGTTTAGAATGGTCGATTATGAATACATTTGTAAAAATGTAAAAGAAACCTTCGACCAGAAAGATAAAATTCACTTATAGCTGTTGTGACAATGGGTGCATCCAGCGCAGTCAGCGGAAAAGCCGCTTAGCTGAACAGCACAGCGTAAAAAGTAACTCAGCGATATGTGTCGGCTGGATGGGTAGCTAAATTAAAATTTATTTTGACAGCTAAATTTTTTTTTCTATTTTAAATAACATCAATTCACTATCGCTGAGCTACTTAGCATAAAATTTTTACGCTGAGAAATTTGCCAGCCGCTGAGCTAAGCTGCTTAGTTCAGCTAGCCATCCAAAGAGCTCAGCACTTAGCCGCTACTCAGCCGCTGAGTGCGCTGGATGCGCCCAATGCTTACCACCGATTCAGACAAGAGTGTTGGCGAGACGATTTTACACTGGACTGACAATCAAGGTAGAGGTACATAAATATGATGTAGTAATACAAGCCTTCGAAGCTCTTTTGATCAATAATAGTAATGACCAACTGTATAGAGCTAGAAGCACTGGTACGGTTGCTACCCGGCTAGCATTTAAAAGGGCCCTGTCTCATGCCCGTGTCGGCCCTATGTAGCAAATGAAGGGCATACCGAAAAAGGGCTTCCGCTTTAGTGAGTGAAATGAGGTATGCCCTATCAGTTTCTCATAACGGCCCTATGAGGTAAACCTCATTACAACTGAAATGGGGTAATCCCAACTGGTTTAATTATACCGAAAGCTTTTTAAAAGTTTTGAAGCTTAAGCTTTAGTTTTACCAAAGGCAGAGCTTTAATTTTTTTGTTGCCTTGCTTCATCTTTCAGGTCATGAAAGTTGCCATTTAGCATACTCCATCTAGCATTAGACCGGTTCTCGTCCGATTGCGTGGGTCAAGTAGCATTGGACGTGATTAGTACTTAGTAGGGAGACCGCAACGTAAAACGACACTCGCGTTTAAAAATATTAAAGGGCAATACGAGGTCTACATGAGGCAGTGGGACTAACCTAATAGAAGACCTGTCTGCACCCCTCAAAATGATAGCCGGGTAAGAACCAATAAAGATTATTATTGCTGTTAATGCTCATCAAGTCCAAGATCTAATACTATGGCATTCAAGCTAGTGCTGTATACGATTATCGCTTTACCCGAACCTACAGATGAATCTCAGTAAAAAAAAGCATGTTTATTAAGTCGCTGTTGTCGAAAGAAAGCTATTTGAAAAATTGTTGGGCTTAGTAAAAACGATTTCAGGGACTCTACAATAGCGAGTCCCACTAGCGATTTTGCGACATTGATGTGAAGAAAATACCGGTAGGAACGACATCTAAGTGGAATAAGTGAAAAGAAGCCTGCTTATAAAATCCTTTGCGGTATGGCTTATGGATCATTATGAGATAGACCAAGTCTTGGCTTACAAGCCGACGTAGAGGAAAACCAACAGAGCTGATAGATGCAAAGCTGGATGTTATCCCTGTTACGAGAGACCAGGATCAAGATACGGTTGTACTTACTGTGATTCACGCTAAGTTTCCCGGGTAAAAATAAAAAAATGACCTTACAACGGGCGAATACCGGCCGCTTGGCTTTTTAAGGGGCATATGATGGCCGTAGAATTTTTATCCTCTATAAATTCTCCATCTTTGATATTTTTAAGAACTCTAGGCTCAGGAGTCACTCTTTGTACCACTAGTCTTCCTCGTGTCTTATATGTCATTAAACAATGTCTAGTAGTAATCATAACTCAAAGCAGAGGTTTAGGAAATCTCAAGGGTGCATGAAGATCAGGCGATAAACGCAATGAACGTTCGAACTCTCGGATGTTGTAAGAGTTCGGTAGCAATGATTGTGGAAGGTTGCTATGCGGTTGACTGTTTCTAATTAGCAATTATGTACTTGAAATTTAATTATCATAAATTTATACTTTCGAACTTGTCAATATTTTTCTTTTATTTTAATTATTAAACAATATTGATTTTTAATATAAAACATATTTTATAAATTCATTTAATAAATTAAAAGAAATGTTTTGTATAAAAATTTCGCATGCACACCGGGAATAACATTAAAAAAAATGTTCTACCAAAAAATTTTTGTTTGTGTTAAATTACTCACAATTATTGCTTTCGTTAAAGCCTTATATCCTGTACTATATCCGCTTTTGGTTAGCAATAAAAGGATAAGAATTTATAGCATTAAATTTATAAAAATACAATTTTAGAAATGGGAAACAATACAAGCAAATGGACATGAAATGTTTTAAAATTAAATTTGAATTATAAATAAAGTATTTTTTTAATTAAATAAAATAATATATACATATATAAATACTGTAACAGAATTTCATTGTATACAATAATTTTTAATGATAATTAATTCTGTGTAGGTATGATACATAAACGACCAGGAAGAAGCAAATGGTGGGTTCTGTTGGTGGGTCCATTGAATGCAAACACCACCCTGTGTGTATCCACATACTCGTACAACACTAAACACACAGGGTGCACACACAAATGAAAGCAATTTGAAAAGCTACAGCAATGCAATTATTGGAAATCTAATTTCAAATCACCGGTAGTATTCATTCAATCCCGACCACTTCTAAATCCATGGGATATCACCAGATCGAAGCCAGCGCCCTGCCGCTTCAATTCTATCATTAGCTGCGTGTTTTCTTGTTGCCAATATTGAAATGCATTTTGCGCCCAGCATCATCCCCCGGACCCTCTACATTCAGTCAGGCTTGTGCTGTAGCTTGGCTAATTACAATAAGCCTCTATTCATTCTTCGTACCCAACTGCGGATTGGCACAATATCCCCAACGAGCGAGCTGCGGAAGACCAGTGAAAATACTGCTTTCAATTGCTTTCGTTATTCTTGTTTGAACTCTCAAATCCAGCTGTGCGCTTTTATGTGTGAGAACAGCACATCACATCGCCCGAGAGATTATCCTAGATAGGAGGCCACCACGAGGAGGTTTTAAAATCTCCCATTCGTATTTTTTTTTGTTGTTGTGTTGTTGGCCCTGTATCCTACACAGGCGTGTAACTACGGCCGTTCTGCTATTGTTTTAAATCCCCCAAGTCCTTAACCCTGGGCTTCACTTTATACCCTCTTTACGCCACGCTTTAATTCACTGAAATTTCTATTCAATCATAAAAGAAGGATCATTCATACCTCCAGCAGGAGAGTCCTATGCACAGATAGAAAACAACCCCCAAAACCCCCCCATACCCAAAATCCATTCTATGCTCAGCATCCAGAACATCCAGGACCCAGCTGAGGTTCCGCCTAATCCGCATTTGCTGTCGCGACCCCCCTATACACACACTACCCAACCATCCACCAAAGGTTTTCGGGCACGAAATGGATTTTTCTCATCGGTTTTCAGACAGAGTCAACCTGGCCCCAACCACCCCCACCCCCTACCCCACAACCCATCAAAAAGGAGCTTTTAGCATCTTTTTATTGGAAAATAAAATTTTACGTGTTATTGAAAAAGAAGTGAAAACTCTCAGCCTGCCAGGGGTTGGCGCTCCAACCCGGGACCGTGCAAAAAGCAGAGCATAGGGTGTACAAAAAGGAACATTATTATCGCTGTGTTATTTCCGTTGTTAATAAAGCGAACAATTTGCGTGCATAAATGGAATACGAATACGATGGAAGCAGCAGAAAAGAAATACTTTTATATATATGTGCGAACGGAAACGGGAATACTGGAACGGAAACTGATTGGGATTTAAATTACTTAAGGAATAGTCCTTTCTGCATGCTGGATTATTCCTTTTGTGATTCAATCAATGGGCCGAGGTGAGAATGTGAAATGAAATTGTGAATTCTAAAGGAGATTTTCTTACATAATGTATTTTTTTTTCTGGATACATAAGACGAACGAAATTTGTTGTTACAAAGGTATGGGCTTAATGCAAACAGATTAGGAGAGAGAGAAATGGATTAACGATTTGAAGAATACAGACTAGTTAAAAATGAGTCAAGAATTTACAATTTAATCAGGTACATAAACATAATTGGAATGTCTATCTGTGCCATTTTGTCTGTCTGTATGTCTGTTTGTCCGGATTAACCTCGAAAACGGCGAATGCGATTGCAATGGAACATGTTTTAGGCTATTTTTACTCGGATCCGATTATCATGTCCGACTATCGTTTCCGATTATTGTGTCCGACTATCGTGTCCGACTATCGTGTCCGGCTCTCGTGTCCGACTATCGTGTCCGACTATCATATCCGACTATGGGGTCCTGATCTTACTATACGAAGCCCTTTTCCTTTTTGGTTAGAGTTGCCTAAATTCCGACCGACATTTACTTAGGATATTTAAAGACGGGCGACCTACCACAGAGTACAGAGATCATCATAATAAACCAAATACGGCTGCCTTTTCACTCTGATCCGATTATTGATATAGACGGAAAACTCGATCCGATAATTGGGAGGAAAGAGAGTGGTATGATCAAAGCTTGAAAACGGCTAATCCGATGTTAGGACTTCCACGGCATGGTTCAGCATTTTCTTTTCTTCATTTTCTTTCATTGGTTCATTTTCGTTTTAGGCTACATTTTCACTCCCATCCGACAATCGGTTCAAACGATAAACTTGAACCGATAATTGGATGGAAGCGAGTGGAAATTTTAGGCCTTTTCTGAGATGATTCAGTATTTTCTAAGGCATGTTTTAGAACACAGGGGCGAAAATATTGAGGCCGCTATAAGGCAAATTCTGCACGTGGTGCCAAATACCCTGGGAACTACGCGCACGAGACACATTATGAATATAATTGCCTAGGTGTGGATGATGCGATAGGTGACGCTCAATATGGAATTTCGAAAAAAGTTGTTTTTTATGGGTAGCTAAAATTTGGTTTAAGTACCCAGAATCATGTTTTGCAGATTTGTTTTTTTTTTTTTCATTTTATCTTTCTATCCCGGACGGTGCTCACAAAACGCACGCGGGCTTATACTAGTATTACTATGAAGACTTAGGCTAGCTTAGTTATAGCGCTGCCTCCAGTGCGACCAAAGACCTATTGACCGCTTTTGAGCTTGATGCCAGACCCTAGCGTATCTAAAGTTAAGGCGAATGTCTGAAGTTAAAAATCTTATCAGCTATCTGATCTCTAGTCTGAAGATCTTCTTTAAGTCTTCCAGAACGTAACTGCATTTGGTGAAAGTGAAAGTTTAAGCTCAGGTGTCACCTTTTATACTCAGAGTCCATCATGTTGTTCACGTAGTGGTGTAATGTTTAGTAGTAAGCTTAGCTCGAAACATACAAAGATTGAACTCTTGGAGTTCCATTTTTTCAGAAGCTGGCTAAGCCAGGGATGCAACCTACGGAGTTAGCCGGAAACAACCTCGTCGAAGTGGTATCGTTGCGTAAACCAGCCGACTTAGACTGTGACGCGGGCAGTAACACTACCAGATCCTTAATTAAACAAGGTGTAGAGTTTGCATATCAAGACTCAACCTATGTGGAACTTCAGTACCCTATTATTAACCGGTTAAACCGGCGAATAGTCGTTGTGTCGGATACCCAGCTTTTCAGAGTGGTCTCCTATGAGCTAATGTACACACGTTACTCAGTCAGACTGAGGAATGAGGACTTGAGGCATCGGCCTGATAGGCCATGGACTAGAGGTGACTTCATGATTCCCTACAATAATGATGCGAAAATCGGATTCAAGTGCAACAATCTTGATGACGTCAGCAAAAATTTCAGACTGAATAGAAGCTCAGATCTTCAGGCCCAGACTGACGATAAAATACTCATAATGATTTTTGTCAGTTTTCCTGGACTGCTAGCGACATCCAGTTGGCGGCTGGTGAGTGTGTGGATATACTAGGCCTTAAGGCAAGAAACCTTCAAGTTACGGCCTGCCGGCGTCCTGTATGGGAATGGGGGCCATTATCTCAACGTTCGAGTCAACTGTGCTCCCAGAGGCTGCGGTGACGTATACGAGTATACTGCAGTCGCTCATGGATATGAAAGAGCACGAGTTCGCTCTTCACTGGCGGCTGTATGTTTTATCTATTCGAGTTTTGGGTGGTTTAAACTTACTCAATAGCATTAGAAATTGATTTTTACTGAGGGTACTAATTTTAAAATGTTTATCCTCAACCGCTTTAGTTATAAGATATGCTTCTACTTCATTAACGCCCATAGGATATACATTTTGACTATTTTCGAGTATTCTCGTGCTATTTTCAGTCCCGTTCACACTCAAACAAATCCCCCCCCCCCCCCCGCTATATGTACTTCAGTGTTCACTAGGATCTTAAGCAATATTTCCTTAAAACCGCAAAATATCCTGTTTCGTAATTACACCCGAAAAACAATAAATAAACATTTGCCGCAGTATTAAATACTTCCGTTTCCGTTGTTAATTTTATCCAATTTAAATCCAGGCGGTAAACCGTTAATTAGTCTCGTGCACAATTAACACGTATAATTCTAGCACAAAGAGCGCCCCACGCGGCGGCTTACGTAAGGAAACCGGGACTAATTAATATCGATGCTGGATGCTCGATTAAAATCATTACCGCCCAACAGGATAACTACCTTCCGCTGTACTCGGGGGCAACTAGTAATAAATTGGGTGCGTATACTGCAATTTACAATAAGGTGAAACACCAAAAACAGATAAAGGATATCGTCACACATACACACGCGCAAACACACGACGAGCAAACGATATATAGGCAAATTTCGGGTTATAGATTCTAGGAGGAGAGAAAGTTCACCGATGCATAATTAAAAGCACAATAAACGTTACCTGTGCCACCCCCGCCAACTCTGCCGAAAAAACACACAGGTGAATGTAGTCGGTTCGTTATATGGAGGAGAAATTATTGGTATGATAACGTAATCGTTGCTGTGGCTTGCGGTGTATGCTTCGTGGATAGGGCACACTTTTGCTTTTTCACCCCCTATTCTGGGGCGAAAATACACCAAGGATGCTAAGGACAATCCCGTTTTATGAAGATTTGTACCAGTTTGCTCAAGATCAACTTTTTTGGGGTTTTCTTTTTATTTATTTTTAACGTGGAATTTTTTAAGCGTTTAAATATAAATATTTTTTGTGAGATTTTAATAAAAAAAAAGTTTTTTTTAATTTATTTTTAAATTTACGAATTTTTATCCTAATTAAAACTTTTAACAAAATCAGTTAAAGGGATGGGCTGTGCAATTGTAGGGTTTTAAATAATTACTTCCAGTCGTTATGGGCTATATTTAAAATTGTTCCTTTCGTATTTAGAAATATTGAAATAAAACTTTAGCTTCATAGCAGAATCGGTGGATCCTGCCACACTGTAATGCACGCTCCTGCTACAGGCATGAAAATCTAAAAATGCGCCCACCAGAGATATGCCCGCCTCTGTTACAGATGAATGTATTCGTAATTGACCCTTCCAAGCGCGAGTATCACTTTATTAAGTGGTCCCCCGATTCAGTACTGACCACGTCCAATGCTTCTTGACCCGCACAATCGAACCAGAACTGGTCTACTGAGTACGCTCAATGGGTCACCAAGATTCGACAGTGGTCTGAAAACCTTAACCTTTGCGACCTCAACTTGAAGATGGCAGCACACGTCAATAAAAGCTAGTGAAGGTAGTTGTGCATGTTTTGACAGTTACTCACCAAAGTTTCAGCCATTTTGGAGGTGCAGTTGTTATTTGACAGTCGTTTGAGTGAGTCGATTTGAGTGTTTTTGTAAAAATGATGAGTAAGTGAGTGATGACAAAATGATGAATTTGACTTTGTGTACGGGGACTCTGCACCATCATTTTCCACAGTGAAATTTTTGACATTTTGGTGAGAGCTTGATGAACGTTCGGAACGTCCAAAAACTGCAACTACTGATTTCACTGTATAATTCGAAGTACATCCTTGAATTCGGCTATATCTGCGCACACAACTACCGAACGAAGGCCAACGAACGACAATCGGCGTTGATTTCTGCACTTGGTTAGGAATGTAGCTCTGCTGGCAGTCTGTAAAACCTCAACACGAGAGCCGATAGTTTTTTGTGTTTATCTGTGTCAGAATTTCAGAAACTGAGGATTACGCTTTGCTTGATCTGTCCTTACCTGTATTTAACTGAGGCTAAAATTGAAGTTCAGTACACTAATTTGCTGCCGGTGAAGCCGGAGTAACATTTTCCATACATTTTAACATATTGTACTCTGGAAAACTCAAGACTGAGTTCGCCCAACAGAACATCGAACTGAGATTGAACGTAAAAGCTCGCTCAAAGGAGAGAAATCGACTGGAATAATGTGGAATATCATTCCAGTGAGCTTTTGCATTTCTAACTTCTGGCGCAAAAGCAACAACAATTTCAAGCACGAACTGAACATGTCAGCCTGTGAAGCCATTTGTGCGGATTGAACTGAATTTTATTGAACTGAGGCCGGTGAAGCTGGGGTATAGGTTGAATCATCGTTTTAGCACCATACTTTTAACACCTTAAGTGCTGCTTGTAGTGCATTTTCTATCGAGTAAGTATCTCTGTCTCGATGATTCAGCACTATATAATTAACACGGAGTATAAAATACTTGACTTCGCTGCTCAGAGACTCGTAATTTCACGAAGGGAGTACGTTTCAAGTCCCCATAAGCGAGCAACGTCACTCTGTTTACAAACGCCAACCATCGCCTCATTTATATTCTCAACATGCGCTTTCATTTCCCTTCAGTTTTGGCGTGCCCTATAATATTAGCTTAGATTGGCTAGAATATACCTCGTGTTGGCGTTAGCTGTTCTTTCGCTCTTTTATCTACTATCTGTCCCTTTAGAGTTTTTGTTCGTCATTGTACTCTAAATAATGAAGAGTCGATAGTACAAAGAGACATAACCTTGAGTTCTAGCTTCTCTGACTTAAAAGAGTTTATAGATTCCGTAGGATTTCTGCAAAATTCGGGTGTAAAGGAGATCGTCCGGGTTGGACTTTTTACTAGGGAAATACATATCCTACTCGAAGACTTGAATGAAACTCATAATCCCCAACCCATTAACCTACTTATAGTGTTACACCGTTTTAGTTTAATAGTTTAATAGTTCAACCTATCTATATCCTATAATCTTTCCTTAATGCACACTTATTTATTATGACATACCTTTCATCATCTACACAAATGGAAGAAAGCTGTCAATATCTCAGTGAAAACTGACGGCTTGAAAATAAAATCATAGATACCCGAGTAAAAATAAAATATTGTCTAACAACGGGCGAACACCGGCCGCAATTAAAACATCGTTTTTAGCCAAGTGACAGCCATCAGTAGATACGGCCTTACAAAACACACAGACACACACACAATGCGATTGATTTTCATGTGCATCGATTATCTTTAAATACGATAAATCAAAAGGGACATTATGCAAAACGAAAATGATCAACTTATTCAACAATACATTTGGTACAGAGACTTTTTTAGCTCAAACTTCCCGTCGTATGCCCGTTTGTACTGCTCTGACCAAGTGACCATTTAAATCTTTTGGTCAAGTTTGGCCGTTGTGAGGCCATTAAAAATAATTTAAAAAAAAAGCCAAGGGGCCGATGTTCGCCCGTTGTTTAAAAGCCAAGCGGCCGTTGTTCGCCCGTTGTTTAAAAGCCAAGCGACCGTTGTTCGCCCGTTGTAAGGCGGTTTTTATTTTTCTTGGGCAAATAAAAATTTCATATTGGCCAGTTTAAACTTGCCGAATTCTGGTCGTACCAACGTATAGATTTTGTGGCAGCGAGACAACTTGATTGAATTTCATGACATTTATTTTCAAAAATTAAACGGGAGACGAATAAGCAATGCTCGCCACTTAAGTCAACATTTTCCTTTATCAAAAAACAAAACAAAAACATTTCCTTTAATCACGTTTATCCCCACCGAAATAAAGATAAACGAGAGGACATTAACCAGCTGAGAGCCTCGCAGACTGATTAATTGTTTATTCAAACTAAAAAGACCGTAAATTACTTAAATTAAGCGGAAAACTAAAAGCGCTTACATGATTAGCCAATTACCCCCACCACTGCTCTATATCTGTGAAGTTTCCATCGCCAACTTTCAGTTAATTTCATTTAACAAGGACTTGGCACGGGGCACCATCAACAATTTTGATTCCTTACAATTTCAGGACTATAAAACGATATCGCTGCCGCTGCCGGGCGAGCACAGCACACACATAAGAGCCGAGATTTTTATCCAGCTTGTTGTTGCTGCAATTAAATTGTAAACATCTGCAATAATTAGTTTCTTTTGTTATTGCCCAAGACTCTGGGCCGGAGGAAACTCATAAAGTAGCCCTTTTTACACAGCTTCCCCCGCTTTGAAGGAGCCAAACACAGCCCAAGACGCTTGTACCAAAAGTAAAGAGTAATAACATTTCTCACTCGCGTATATCCTTTTTGGGGCAGGAGGAGGCTGTACAAGTGTAGCCAGGAAGCAACTTCAAAAATTCTCAAAAAGCTTTGCCAAGATTTTAACAAAACTTCAAAAGAAAATATAGTTGAGAAAAATACAGCTCTATGTATGTATGTACCTAGCTATATACACACACACACACATAAAGGAGACCTTTCCTTTGGTATTGCAATTTCTCGTCGTTTATTTTTAGCATTGGCGGTGGAGTATCCTTGGAGAGAGGAGGCAACCGCCGCTACGAGATTGCGAGATAGAATTTAAAGTGGGGGAAGGACGATATTTGCTTGAGTTTCATATCGTGATAAAGGATAAATGAAGTAATTTATATGTTTTTGAGGATCGTAAGGATAATAGGAATAGAAAGGACTGAAATTTTATTTTAATATATAAAGTATTAAAGTAATGCCATTTTGCTTATTTATGGATATTACTTTTGTGTGGCCATTATCTTTTAGTTAAGCTTGTTACAAAGGAATATCGTATTGTTTATGATCCCTGGATCCACACACAGATCTAGATAGAATGTTTGCTTAAAGTGATTTCGTAAAGGAGCAAAGTTTTTCGGTTGTGGATATCATGTTTCGGTTGCCAGACGACATTTAGAAAATTCACATAAATTTTTGTACTATTTAGAAATTGAAAACATGATTTTAAAAAATGGTAAAAGAAATACGTTTCATGGGAAATGAAACTCTGTTATACAATGTGATAGAAGCTCTCGAGAATTGGATCGTACCTTATCATATCAATGAGGTTGTGGTGGATTATTTCACTATTCTTTGGTTGAAGAGAGCCGATCTTATTTCCTCCATCCATCAGAGTTACATAATAGAAGCCCTTCTCCTCTCTGCAGCCGCCTGAGTAAAAATAAAAAATTGTCTTACAACGGGCGAACGCCGGCCGCTTGGCTTTTTAACCGGCATATGATAGCCGCAGAGTTTCAAACCATTTTTAATGGGAACACATACGAGGTCACGAAGGCCAAACTTGACAAAAAGCTTTAAATGGCCGAGACTGAGCTGTAGACACGGGCATACGACGGCAAATTTGAACCAAATTTCTTTTTTGAGTAGATAAATTGCACCAAATTGCACGTACAAAGACTTTAAAGAGCCGCCTAAGATATCATATCCAGAGCAAAACTCTAAAAAGCCATGAGAGAATTCGGCATTCCCAACAAACTTACAAGACTATGTAGGTTGACCATGGCCAATGTGTCAAGCCAAGTAAAGGTGTCTGCAACACTGTCCAGATCAATCAACATCTTTAATGGACTCCGACAAGCGGATGGTCTGGCCTGCCTACTTTTCAACCTGGCGTTGGAGAAAGTGATTCGAGTTTCGAGGGTGACATCAAAGGGTACTATCCTTCACAATTCCACCCAATTACTGGCTTATGCTGACCACATTCACATCATTGGAAGGACAACAGCTGTACAAGAAGCTTTCATCCAGGTTGGGCGGTCGGAAGGAAATCTGAGACTGCACATTAACGAAAGCAAAACAAAGTACATGGTAGGCTCGTCTATAAAAACACTTAACATTGGTCCCACAATCAAGGTAGAGGAACACGAATCAATAGTAGCAGGGAACCAGAAATACGCGTAGAACTGCTAAAAGCCAACAAAGTCTACTATAGTCTGTCACGGCTCTTTAAATCGTATCAAACCATAACGCCTAAACTCTTACTATATAAGACGATGGTCTTACCGATACTCACATATGTTGGCCTCTTATGTGAGGAAGGACGTTTCCGGAGACTCTACAATGACGAGATTTATGAGCGCTATCGCCGCTTACATGTTGTGAAGAAAACAAAGCTCGGTAGGTTCCGGTTCAGTTCTTTAAAAAAGCGTATGCCTGTCGGTGTGGATGTGTGTGCTGTAAGGCCGTACAGTTCGGCAAACGACCTTCTGATCAGGGTTGCCAACCGTACGAGGTTCCTCGTACAAATACGAGATTTGTGGTCTTCCGTACGAGGTACGAGGACGCTATCAACCTCGTACAATTATGTACGAGATTTTGATAACATTATGGCCATACGATTTTTTTTAATGGATTATGTAGCTAGTTCCAAATGAGCTTTCGCTACTTCACCGGACTCTAGGCCATACGATCATTTTGGATCACCTTTATAAATTAGTAAAAACTAGTGCCATCTATCAAAACTTGTAGGAACTTCTTACACCGTAAATTGCACTGCCGGAAATTTCCCGGTTGATGGTATAGCTACCATATACCTAGTTTATAGCAGAAAAATTAAATCGATTTAACTCAAAGTTGCATCCAAATTTCGAATTAGCGTATAAACGGGTATTAAATACATTCTTATAACTATGAGCGAGTTTACACGGGTGTATCAAATAATTAATTTGATGCACACTGCATTAAGCCGTGTTGTTTACACGATATGTGATTAGCTGTCACTTTTAGTTCGGTGATTAAATATTGAACCAAATTTTTTTAATGCGGGGATTTTGTGTCCATGATTGTGCAAATATTTATTTCTTTGCAGATATCTATAAATAATTTTGTTTCTAGATTTGTCCAATTAGAACCGCGCCTCGTCCGCGATTCCATTTGTAATTCCATTTCCATTTTTAATTTTAAAGTGAAAATATATGCTTTTCTTGAAATGTCAATTTAATGCACTCCACTGTTTACACGGCAGTGCATCAAATAAGTTCTGTGAACTAAATTAATGCAGCGGATTATTTTAATTGTCAGGGACACCGCTGCATCAAATTTAATTTAATTATTTGATGCACCCGTGTAAACTCGCTCTATGGCTTAAGCCGAAATATTTCGGTTTAAGCCATAATTCGAATTACCTCGTTTATAGGGTAAAAAATTTGGGATGATCCATAATTCGAATTATTTTTGGAGTAGCTATAAACTAGGTAATAGACAATCATCGTGTAAATGATGATTGTCAATGGTAGTTCAACCGGGAAATCCCCGACTAATAAAACATTCCTCTTCGCATTAGTCGTTTGTACTACGTCGTGTAGCTAATTGTTTTTTTTTTTGTAAAAAAAAATTCTATTCTTAATACCAAGTTTTTTCCATTGTTTAGAGGTGTAATAAAAGTAATAAGTCTCATTATGAGTGATAACGAAGAAAACAGTGACCGTTCGCCTACTTTAACTCCGCCTAGAAAATTACCCAAAAAAGGTGGTTGGACAAGAAAAAAGGAAGGTAACACATTATCGCAACATCGTGTACAAAATTTTAGACCGCAGTGGTTAAAAGATCCGACTTTTAAAGACTGGCTTTTGCCAGACACCAATGATGTAACAAAAGCCAAATGTGCATATTGCCCGGGAACATCAATGGTAGCTGAACTAACTAATTTAAAAACGCATGCCTCTACCAAGAAACACTTGGGCAACCAACCTGGATCCAGTGGAAAAACACAAACATTAACATCGTTTGGTTTCCAGAAAGGTCTAACTCCACAAAATAAAGAAAAAGCTCGTGCTGAAATTAAACTTGCTGCTTTTTTTGCAGAGCATAATATAGCATACTCGGTTGCTGACCATTTAGCAGATTTATTAAAAGAAGTTGTGACAGATTCTAAATTAATCAAGGAAATTGAACTCAAACGAACAAAAATTACAGGTGTGGTAAAGAACGTTCTTGGAGAAGGTCATAAAGCAGATTTAGCCCAAAAATTACAAAACAATCAGTTTTCGGTGATGACGGACGAAATGACCGATGTTTCTACGGTCAAAACTGCTTGCGTTGTGGTACGGTATTTTGATCAAGATGCTCAAAAGATATGTAGCACATTTTGGGAGTTGTACAAAGTTTTTAAGCAAACGTCTGATACTGATGATACGAGTATTCCTACTGCCAATGCCGAGAATTTATACAGAGCTCTTATCGATTCATTAACTAGCCGTAATGTTCCATTGACAAACATGATTGGCTTTGGCTCCGATGGGTGTAATGTCATGATGGGTGACAACGACTCAGTAAAAACAAGGTTTATACGCGATTTCCCAGGAATCATAATCACGAAGTGCGTTTGTCATTCGGCCCATTTGTGTGCCAGTGAGGCCTGTAAACAGTTGCCTGAAAGTGTAGAACAACTGGCTAGAGATATCTACAATTTTTTTAAACATAGTGATAAACGGCAATCTGATTTTCGTAACTTCCAGTCGTTTGCTGCAGTGGAGCCTCATAAAATACTGAAACCATCACAGACAAGATGGCTTTCGTTATTATCAGTGGTTGAAAGGATATTAGAACAATGGGAGGCCCTACGTCTTTTTTTTATCGACTTTACGACAAATCCTGCACATAGGGCCAGAGCCGATGTAAGAAATCGAGCAGTATTTATTCTCGAAAAACTCAGCAACCCATTCTACAAACTTTATTTCTGTTTCCTGGAATGGTCGCTCCCTTTATTCAATAAGTTCAATCTGGAGTTTCAAAGCGAGAAAGTAGTTGTTCACAATCTACATGAGAAAATTAGAACACTTTACCAGGAGATCTTATTACGTTATTTACAACGCGAATATGTGATGAGGCAAAATCTTGGAGAAATAAACCCTGAAAGTCAGCAACATCAGCTCCATGACGCTGCACTGTATCTTGGCGTCAAAGTATATGAGCTCTTAAAACATCCACATGTGATCAGAAAGCCTGCAGATATTGCACAGTTCTTCTCATGCTGCAAAAATTTCTACAAAGCTGCCGCCACCGAAATTAAAAAACGATATAACATGGAAGATCCTGTCTTGTCAAAGCTACAAGTTTTTGAACCTGCATCAGCGCTCTCCCATAATTTTAGAAGCCATTTCCCAACACTTATGCCACTTATGGAAGTGGTCCCCCGTATAATCGCACCAGCTGATTACGTAAAGAAACAAATAATTGACAACCAATGGAGGACTTTGCCAAATGCACAAGCTCGTCATCCTCAAGGGTTGAATGAAATTAGTGAGCCAGACAAGTTTTGGGCTCAATTACTGAAAACTGAAGACTTTTCCGAGCTGGCTCATTTTGCCCTATCTACACTGTCCCTACCCCATGCGAATGCTGACTGCGAGCGGGTATTTAGTAAAGTAAATTTAATAAAGACAGACTTAAGAAACCGGCTAACTGTGGAAACAGTGAACGGCACACTTCTTGCTGCAGAGAGCGCAAAAGGTTTAACTCGTACTGGAAACTGCGTCAATTTTGAACCTACAAAAGAAATGTATAGCCGCATGACGAAAGATAAAATATACGGCAGAAAAAATGATAAAATTGAGGATGTTCCTGACATAATATTTGGAGAGGAAATTTAAAAGCTAACAAGAGGTTTTACGATACTTTTGAAAGGGCAAATTTTCGTAATAAAGCTGTGAAATCTTCTTCCTGAATTATTTTTAACAACTCATTATTGATATTATTAATTTCATGTGCTTCAGATTTCTCGATGATAATAAAACTGTAATTTAATTTGCTTCCATATATTTTTAATTTACGAGAATACACTAAATTATAAACTAAATAATCTATCTGTAAAGTTTCGAACGATTATTTTCATTATTATGGCTGAAAACCCGTCAAACAAAATTGTCGGTAATTCTCAGGGGTATATTGGCCCTTAATAAATTTTAATGTACGAGGTTTGAAAGTCAATATACGAGATTTTCAGCTACACATGTACGAGGAATCTTTTTTTTTGGTTGGCAACCCTGCTTCTGATGCCCGGCATATGGCAGAGGACTATGTTTCAGTCACGGTCAGTGTTCTCCCGTTGTAATGGGATTTTTAATTTTTAACCGGACTCTCAACGACACACAATTATGGTGGCCGTGTCCAATTTCTCCAAGCTTAGTTGACTGGGGCTTTCTTCAATACTCATTCGTTTTCTTTGATACCTAATACTTGTTTGTCCTGTGTGTAGTGCAACAAGCAATTTTTGAGGGATCTCCAAGGAATGTACAGTGTCAAAATTTTTATCTAGCTGTTGCATTTTGGCAGCTAAACTACATGCGGTCACAGCTTACTACCGTTCTAGCGTCCACAGGAATCTATTTCTTGAAGGACTTTCGTACCAGCCCTCTACCATTGGCTGTATGTAATTTTAGGGCCGGATAACTGTTACTAGCTTGTCTTTCCTATCGATCACTGTGAGTCCTCAAAAGTAAGCGAAGCTCTAACGTTACTTTGCATCGAACACTGCTTTAGTTTTAGGGCCCCGCCAGTGATTGATTAATTTCTGTTTGTTTCATATTCTTGATGAGCTGAGGTCTAATATTCCAGACTTATCAAGTAAGCTGGGAGAACTCCCAGACCGGCTCTGCCGTCAATCATTGACTGGTCCATGCGAATATGATTCTACGTAACTATTTCATATACTTGACAGTCCTTCGGTAATCTCCATTCTGAAGAGCGTCTGTCAATGGTTGAATTTCAAGACCTCTAATCTTCTGTGTGAAGGCAATAGCATTTTTCCTTCTGATTGCACGACTCCCTCCCTTTCACCATCAGCCTCGGGGTCTATGTCATTTCTAGCTAATACAAAACCTTCAAAATCTTTTTTGGATCCTGAATGAGTTCGACTTTGGAAACTTAGATTATTTTCTCCGTGGGATGAAATGACGACGACCTCCACGTAGACGTGACGTTTCCGGGTCCATCACGCTGGTACACAGTGGGCAATGCATTATCGAACGTAGCGGACAACCGGCCTCCTTACCTTACGCTCCTAGTTACGAACCCGGTTTTGGAGCGGAATTAGAGGAAGGCGCACGAAGGTACTGAACGTTGTTGCCGTCCCCAGAAAACCCGACCTCTGCATATCCGAGATTACCTTTACAAGGAACTACGGAGTGCACATCCCTTCACGTCGTGAATGGAGAAATAGACACAGTTTTCAGGGTGCCATAAACTTCTTTACTGATGGCACTAAGCTCGAGGGTCGGGTGGAAGGAGGAATCTTCCCCCAGCGCTTGGGATTGAAGTCTCCTTCCGACTACACGATCACTGCGGTGTATACCAAGCGCCAAGCGGAGGTTCTACTAATCAAGGCGATAGGAATCGGACTGTCTACATCTTCTCAGATAGTCTGGCGGCTCTGAAAGGCACTGTCTGATAGGGGCGCAAGCGACGCGCCTAGGTCTTGAGACCTTCGATTTTTGCAGAAGTAGTAAAGTAAAAAACAGACGAGAAGGAAAGTGTAGTACATCTCCTCTGCCACTGCCCAGCCCTAAGCAGGAGACTAACAACATTTGGTGAACCCTTTGTAAGCACGCTTGCGGAATTCTCGAAGATTGGGACCCCGCAACTTAGAAGATTCATTACTTTCTCGCGATGGTTTAGCGAAGAAATGACACTTTAACAAAGGGTTTAAAGTGGGGTCACTATGGCATCACAATGGGTCTATCCTTTTGGCCTAAGTATATGAGCTTAAAGCTTTATCTAACCTAACCTAACGCACTCCGTGCTACTACTACTGCTACTGAGCACTTGGGCGTAAGAACTAGGTCATCACTTTCAAAACTAGTTCAAGGTCACGGCCTTGAAAATTGTAAACATGACGCGTGCCACTAGGTCCAAACCATAGATCAGTAACATTTCATTTAATTCATTTCAAGATAGGCTAACTTAACGTGTCTGTTTTGGAGGAATCTCATTCTCTAGACTCTCTAGACTCTAGGAATCCATGGGTTACTCCAAATGAAATTTCTCTGTGATCTGACATTGTCCGATCTTGATCTTGTTCAGCATCCAACTGCTTCAAAGATTAACATTCCTGAATACCTTTCTGAGCCATTCTTCTGTTGCTGAGGTAGATGCTTTCCCAAACTATACATGTGCAATGACGTGGCAATCACAAAAATTTCCCGCTTCTTAGTGGGCGGAGGATCTAGTGAGTCATATGGTAGGTAGGCTGAAGCTATTACAAAAGCCAGCTATCCCTACCACTGTGGAATCTATTGTGAACAAGCCCGGCAGTTAGAGATAAAGAGCACATAGTATGTTTAAGCTCCCGGAAAAACCTCAGTCTGATGTTGTTTTTGTTTTGATCCATAGCTCTCAACTTAGAGCACTATTCTATGGAGCAAATGCAGCTTGCAAACCTTTATTTTCCGGAATTCGATTACTGTCGTCTATCACAAGCTTGTCCTTCTAGAAACGTACAAAAGTAGTCAATTGACAAAAAAATAGATATGATGTAAAACCATTTACTCCCTTTAATCGACTCACAAAAACCACTCAAACTTGGTCCAAAAATATAAACTTTCGCCCCTGCCAGCAAAAGAAAACTGCCAAATTTAAGCATAAAATTTAATCCAAAAGTTAATCAAGCCCCGACAGGTAGCACACCTCTTGACACACTCGTAATTTCTAAGCCATTATTTTGCAACATATTGCGAAATTCATTTTGAATGGGAGGGCCACGACGACGTCGACGGTGAATGGGGCGATATTCATTTAATTTAATCCTTCGAAAAATAAATATCCTTGGGGTTTCATGGACTAGCAGAAGTGGTGTACATGTCCGGCAGGAAATTAGATTTCATATTTGGATAAAGCTCACCTGGCGTAACCTGCAGTAACGGAATACCGCCGGGCTGTAGTGCAGAGCGAGTTTGGAGCGGACAAAGCCGATTGTGATGAATGTGACATCATCAACTCCCTCTCACTCGGATGCGGCGGAGTGTTTTCACAATGGTCATGTGTCGCTGATATTTGTAAAATGGTTCAACGCAGGGTTGAGGGCAGGACCCTTTTGGCTTGGACATGCACCCCAGTGGAAAAAGCTGAAATTTAATAAAATGATGGGAGTGACGGTTGCGAGTATTTATCACAGGGTTATCATAGGGTAGTCGGGGCCTTTGTGGATGCTTTTAGTTTGGTTGCAGATTCACGAAGATTTCGGAGCGTAAAAGTAATAATTTTGTCAAAACTGGTGGAGCATGTGGAGTTTGGGGACATGAGAGTGATCCTAGCGGTTAGTGGACGGAGTTGGACTTGTGGAGTGCAGTCAAATAGTAATTTAGTCTAGAACAAAATGTTTGCTTTTGGTTCCGCGAGCAGACCCCACCAGATTATGTTAGAAGATAGTGTTGAACTTTTGGGAGATGTCTGAATGGCACCGAAGTAACTTTAGATTCTAAAGTTTAGAACAAAATTAAGGTTACTCCTATTCAGGTTTAGTTTATGCTTGTATTTTTTATGATTAGTGAAATAAGAGAGATAATTTCAATATATTGCAAAGTCTTTTACTGATTAAATCCTGGATCCAATCATGCTCTGTCGCAACTGTTTCCTCCACTGGCATCCAAGATGTCTTGGCATCCCGGTCCTTGAAACTCTGGTCGTCTTGATCTACCTCTACCCCGCATCCTTGCCCCCACCTGGTGTTTCATCGACCCAGGGAAGGTATTTTCATAGGTGAAATTGGTGTACTTGCACCGGGCGCAATTGGACTGGCACAATTTCAGAAAAATGTAAAAGTGTTCCCATGCCTTCATTTTCACATTACTCCTACAGAGTTTTTATGTTTTTTTTCATTGTCCTTCACCGCGATCGAAAAATGAACAGCTGATGGGCGCGCAATATAGCATACTGCACCGGGTGCAAAAAATTTTAGATAACTGATAATTTGACTCCTACTTGCCCGTAGAAGGCAACTACCAAAACGTAAGCACTCATCCTACAAGAAATTCACTACGATAAAATTGGGCGAGGGCCCTTCATATAGTTCTTGTATTATATTCTAAGGACATTTTCGCGGGTCAGTGTTATTTGGCTCGTAAGCCGCAAAATTCGCCGAGTCGCGCATTTGTCTGGCCGATGACGTTTAAACAATTCTGGCGTTCGCATAACCGCGTAAAATTTTTTGCGTAGGATGCAGGCCTGCAGGCCGTGGCCTGGAAGTTTTTGCCTTGTAGCCAAGTATCACCACATACTCGCCTGGCGTCAACTGGATGGGGCCTGCATTCCAAGAAAACTGGCAAAAATCTTTATGTGTGTGTGGGCATTTATCGTCAGTTCGTGCCTGAAGGTCTCAACTTCTATTCAGTTTCAAGCCGTGATTTTACGACAAAAATTCACGCCGTATCCACTCGGAATGGAAACAAGACGCGAACTAGGCACGAAAACCGTCCACACTCGCGTTCGCGCTTGTTCGCGGGTATTCACGGCGTGAGTCTGGAGCCGCCTTCAAGTTTTCGTTGAGGCCATGAACTTTTTTGCGGCAAAATTAACAACCTACTATGCTAAACTGTCGTCTTCACCCGTGTGTATGTAGGGAATCTTTACGTCACCTGCCTGCATGCCATGGCCTGTCTATTCCAAAATAAGACGGAGTAATGTGTGGCCTTCATCGAGCCGGCCTTGCGACCTCGCCTGAAAAGCCAAGGCCTGCCAGTGGCCTGTAAATGAATGGGAGTGTTTAATGGAGAAACATGTTTTACTTAATTTAACCCAGTTTTTTAAAGAAAAAAAATTAGGTGCTTTTGCCAAGACCCCTCTCCCCCCCCCGTGAGATTTGGTGAGAATCGGCTGGTTACCCTCTTCCACCCTAAACTCCTGACGTAACTAATGGACGACCCCTAATGCAGCCGCGACAAAATCCTGAATTCGGTTATCGAACAATAGATGGCCCCCTCAGCAGTTTTTTTGTAAAGAGAGAAGGCAATAATGAAGGAAAAATAAATGTAACGACCATGTCGCGGAGTGGATTCGAACCACGGACCTCGGGGATGGAAGTCGGTCATCTGATTTTTGAGACTCAGCAGGAAGACTGTCAGAACTTTAATTGGGTGATTTACTGACTAATATCACTTTCATATGCTGAATCGCAAGGGCGCAGTTTCCCACCTTTAGGATGTCCCAAAAGAAAAACGAATCCGTTCTTCATGGTCTCTGCTCGGCGAAATCTTCTTTGAATAAGCAGACTTTTAGGCAGACTACTAAATCAAACGTTTTGGTTTACAAATCTGAGAAAGTGAACCTGTTTCTTTCACAATAGGCTCTCATCTGTCTGACCGAAAGAAAAAAGGTTCACCGCCGTCCTGCCTGAACGCCCTCTAGACCTGTAAAGCATCCTCTACACTTCCATTTTTTAAACTAAGCGTGAGTGTTGGCCCCTGTATTGTAAGTAGTGATTCAACTCAAGCGTCATTTTCTTCAACTCAAACGACTTGTGTCGTGACGACTCGATTTTCAGCACAGGAGGCTGTCAGTCCGATTAAAACTCGAATTTTGTCTAAACAATCTGTTGAATGTGATAAAAATTCTCTTTACCATAGAGAGGGCGTTTTGTCGCTAAACTCTTTTCAATTCATTATAAAACAATAACAATATCGTTAGTGTCATTCTTTTGTGTTCAAAGAAACGTCACAGTTTGTATAACACTAAAACAAAAAGTAAAAACAAAAAGCATGAGTGGCACCAATTTTTTTCGCTCATTGAATATTATTAAAACCCCTAATCCGAAGGTAAACTCTGGTGGTTTTATGTTCTTTCCACATGTAATCCTCGCTTTCATGAAATATAAACCCGGCATTCATTTTTATTCAAACAAAACCCAAACCAGCCTCACAAGTGTTGAAGAGTCCACACAAGGTTTTGTACACAATATTCTATTATTCGGGTATTTGAAAATTTTCTACTCCACCACCACCACCCTGTATCCTTACTTGCTAAATACACCCCCTATAACATCCAAAATATGACAGCAAAATGTCGTTCGCATTTCCCATTTTCCAGGGGGGTAGAGGGAGCACCTAGGACACATTTTCCCATCATACACCATTGCATGATGCAGGAAATAGGCGGCCTCTCATGTAGAGATTTTGTGATCTCATCCCTCAAAAATCCATTTTTCAAATTTTTCCCTGTGCCCTGTGCCCACAATTTTGGCAGACCACCCTGCTGCCTTGCACCATGTAAACACATTGGAGGACTTGTGCGCCCCATCATTAATATTCACACTCAAGTGTATTGCCAATTGCTATAGCGTTATTTAAATATTCCATAACTCGCGACAGCGCCATCACAGGGTGAGGATTAACAATCAAAAACCGCAAAATAGAAATAACTGCGCACCGCCGCCATTGGGGAAATGCTGACAAAATTAGCGTTTTAAATATTTAACGCGCACATAATGTGTCCAAACCCTGCCCAAAAATCGAACGAGTTTGTGTGTAGCTTTGGCAAGTTTTTATTCAATAACTATTGACCTAGCCTCGGACTTTATTTTGGTGGCACCCAGGTGAATTATTAATGCTAAGTGGGATTTTCGGATTATTCTGCGGGGATTTAGAAAAGTCGATCGCAAATTAATTTATTTAAAGCGTGGCATTTTTGAAGGTAATTAAAATTATTTTTATTTAAATTTTTATAGGTTTTATTATGACAGTCGATGGTATCGAAATCGTTTTGGAGGGAGTCGGAAGTGTTACATATCAATTAGAAGCAGCATTAATGTTATTGTGTCATTACAATCTAGTTAGTCTATGAAGTGCGATGGTGAATTCCGCTAATAGGTGAGAAATTCTAATTAGGCTGGCTATAAAAGTCCCAAAATGGTCTGCTAGTCGACAGCATTAAAGCGAATTAAAGTGGAATTATGAAAATAAAAATTCCCCCAAAAAGCAAAAAAAAAACTAAAATAAAGTAAAAACATTTGGAGCGAAAGAACAGGAAAAACAACTTTCTTTGATCGGTTTCCATCTTCCGTCAAATCGGTCGCAAAATTGAGTTAGTAAGATTGATCCACGTATATCCGTGACGACACCCCACCGACGCTTTCCGTGTCAGTGGCTTCCGTGACGAATTTTTCACTGGCACTCACACAGCGAACGGGGGACGATCAGCTAACAAAGACCTCGGAAGGTGGTGGCACCCGATTTGTTACTTCTACTAAAACCCGAGAAGAGTCACTGCAGGCGAAAACCTAGCAGCTCTGTTAGGAAGTCCTAATCCGACCCCCACGCGGTGCGCCCTGGGGTGCATCTTAGGAAAGAGCTAACGGGAGACTGTCGAATGGTAAGTTCTCTGCGCCGCAAAACAAAATTTTAAGTCGATTGGGCTGAGGGTTAGCAGCCCGCTCCCATAAAAATACCATTGCTACAAATCGGCAAACAATGCTTTGGAACCGGATGTAGAACACGACGACGACCTTTGCCTATCAAGTCAGGACACGAATCGGATCATGGAATATGACACTACACTACTTGTCCATCGGCTGGATGAACTCATCAACGAGATGAACGGCTATAAAATCAAGGTCATGGGACTCAGCAAGACCAGAAAGACCGATACGAGGGGACATATCTGCCCAAATGGTGAGTTCTTCTTATATTCTGGCAGAAATAAAAGTGAAAGCCGTAGGTGTAGGCAAAGTGAAAGCCGTAGTTTGTGGGGTTGTCGTGATACTCACCAAAGAAGCTAGGTCCAGCCTCATTAGCTGGTCACCAGTTTCTGAGAGGATTATTACCGATCGCTTGCGTGCCAGGCTAAGAAGTACTATGCTAGTCCAACTGGAGACGCAGACAACGAACGACATCAAGGACGAGTTCTCTATGCGACTGAATGAGATTTTTCGCTCTATTTCAATGGGAGATATGATTGTTGGGTGACCCGGGACCTTTGGGATGGTAGCCAGGCGCCTTACTCCCTAGACCAACGCTTTCTACACTTATTTGACGGCATACCCTTATGACGAAAATAATTATAAATTATACCCCCAAATTATAGACATATTCTCATTTAAATGGGTGTGTCAGCAAGCCAGATTGCAGATATTGGGAATCAATAGAAGAAAACCAACGATTGAAACACCAACAAGCTCTGCACGGCCAAAAAGTGAAATTTCGAGCCGCTCTACCCACGAATAGAATAATCGAATCCTTTTAAAGCGAAACTTTTTGAGTGGAGTTTTACGGAGAGTAAACATAGAAAGATTATTACAGTTAACTGA
This sequence comes from Thereva unica, assembly GCA_949987705.1. Taxonomy (NCBI): domain Eukaryota; kingdom Metazoa; phylum Arthropoda; class Insecta; order Diptera; family Therevidae; genus Thereva; species Thereva unica. Next base: position 85,056,406 of record OX465285.1, read on the forward strand.
AAATGTTTGATTGAAACACCTATTCGGGGGGGAGTAACACTAACTCGTAAGCCGTGGCCCCAAACAGCATGGCGCCAAGACAGCATGTCGTAAAATTTGAGTTAGGTTAAGACTTGGGTTAACAGTTCAGCTGAGTTTAAGGTAAGTTGAGATGAGATGAGTTAAGTTAAGTCAAGACTTGGGTTAATAGTTGTATTAAGAGTTGGGTTAAGTGAAGTTGAGTTAAGAGATGGGTTACAAATTTAGTTGAGTTTAATTAAGTTGATTTTTCGGAGTCATGTTAAGTTTTGAGCTAAGGGATGAGTTGAGTTGAGATGAGTTAAATTGTGTTAAATTAGGTGGCGTTAACAGTTCCTATAGTTAAAATATCCGTTAAAAAAAATTCGTTACAGTATCTATTGAATATCACACATAAAGTATTTTGGAGAGGAATTTGAAGTTCCCCCTGGTGGCAAAATAATTGCAGTTTTCTACACTTGTCCTCTTCCAGATATCGTGGGTATTAAACCCCCCTACCCCTAAAATTTCCCTTCATTAAAAAATACCAAAATACCTGGAGTTAAACCTAATTCCGTCAATCAATTAAAAACAAAAAAAAAATATATATTTTAATGAACCCATGCTTAATCCGTTTATTGGTTTATGTCCTCGTGTAAAATGCAACAAATTGCAGGTATTCCCAGTGCAAGAATTTAATTAACCCACGGAAAATGTGTCCAGGACAGGATCACACTCGTACTAGTACACACAAGCATCCTACCGCTGCCACCAATAAAAAAAACTACATTATTTATTAACATCCCCCAAAATACACCATCGATGGACATCGGCTGGCGGCGGTTAGTGAAGTGAATTAATTAAAACAAATTCGATTGCCTTCAAATTATGCCCGATTTCCACATCTTGTCCTGCTGTGAACAATTATTATCCTGGCCAGGACACGAATTAGCCGTTATTACCCCAGTGCCGCGGGGCAGGGGCGGGGGCGCTTGTTTGGCATGGCGTGAGATAAGGGCGGCGGCACATTATTGGAGCGCGCAGTCAATGAATTTCGGAATTTAGGAGAGAGAGAGAGAGACTAGAAAACGCTTTTATCCAATTAATTTAGGATATTTTGCCACCACCATTCCTGCGATTGATTCAAATGAGAAAATGAAATTGATATCAAATTCCGAATCAATTTTGTGTAAATCCTCGGCGATTTATTAGCGCTAATATATTGCTGCATGTATGTGTGTGTGCTCCTCTTATCACACACACGGCCGGTTATTAATGGGCTTTGAATTCCTCATTTCTTTTTTTTCTTTTTTTCAATTTTGTAAATTTACCGGCATTTCTTTGTAATTGATGTTAATTGATGCAATTACCGATAAATTTACGAACTTTTAACAGATTTAATCTTTCCGATAATAGCGAATTGTTAATTAATAAAATATTTTCAAAATTAAATCCGTGAACACAACAAAAAATAATATGGAAGCCGAAAGCTACTTTTAAAGTAAATTCAGGTGTATTTTTTAATGTGTGTGTCGGCCGGGGCCGGATTTGTTTTTTAATTATGATGGTAATTAAATATATTATTTATTAAATTCAATTACAAAAGAAAATATGTTTTTCGGTTATTTAACCCAATTACTAAGTTGCGCAAGAGAGAACGTTTTTTTGTGGTGATTAAACGTGAAGAGATTTAAATCACATTTTTTTTTTGTTTTAAATTAATTAATAATAATAAATCATAATTGAATTTCGAGCATTTTAAGTGAAAAGCAATTTTTTTTGGTTTGAAAATTGTGTATTTAAATTCTCTTTTTAAATTTAATTCATTTTTATCTAAAGTTGGATGAATTGAGTAGGCACGTTTCACAGATTTAATTCATAATGTTAATCGAAACATGAGATTTATATACCAAAAGTATATTTCTGACATGGTTCTACTATGGCTTCATCGGCCGAACTTCATAAGTTCGAACAAGTTGATGTACTGATCTTCAGTTCAGACCTCAGTTCCCATTTTCATTTAATGAACTCAGGAATAGTGAGACCTCAGTTCGCCCAACATAAAATCGAACTGACGTTGAACATAAAAGCTCACTCAAAAAAGAGTAATTAACTGGAATATTGGAATAACATTCTAGTGAGCTTTTGCATTTCTAACTTCTGGCGAAAAGGCAACAAAATTTTCAAGCACGCATTTAACATGCCAACCGAACTCTTCGCAATGTGGATCAAGCGGAAGTCAGGGGCCTTATCATGAAATGCGATACGAAAGTAAATACGAACCGAAATTAATTTGCGGTACGAATGAATCTACCGATCATAGGATCCGTCTACTACGAATTCGCATTGCAAAGGGAGTACTGCCCTACGCAACTTAAAAATTCTTTCCAATTCTTGGAAAGCAGGCAACTTCATGCCAATATTTAACATTTTATAAGTGCGGTAATAAAGTTTGTGTTTAAAATTAAATAATTTAATCGAAGTAAAATAAATTATATAAAAATGATTAGTGTCGAAGCGTTTCTCTCATCATCTGACAGTGAAGAAGAAAATCTTCAAAATATGCGATTGGTTCGAAGAAAACTTCGTTACAATTATTATTTTCTGTTACAGCTTTATACAATTCTTTGGAGTATCAAAGCCGGTGTTTTCGTATCTTTTAGAAGAGATTAACAATGAATTAGCGGCTAATTCGGTTTCCATTCCAAGCTATGTAGAGCTTGCGTCTATTTTAGGTTTTCCGCAGAAGGATACCAAAGAAGCACGGGGCCGGATAGTTTTGTGGGCATGGCGCAATCAACCATTTCATCCAAGTTACTAAAATTTCGTATTGTTTTTGTGTTGTAGCTTTTTCCCTGAAAAATTGATTATTTATGTAATCAATTAAATATGTAGTTATAAGAAAAAATGAAAGATAAATTTACATTTTTTATTCCTAAAGTGTGCACCAATCACTCACGAAATCGAAACATTAAATGCGACAGCTGCACAGCCATCGGAAAAAATTCCGTTTGTAATCGCATAAAACCGATTCGAATTCGCATGGCATGATCGCTTTTTTCGATATTCGGATAATTTCATTTTCGAATCGCATTTCATCATAAGGCCCCAGGAAAGCTTTTTACTCCATTAAATCCGAAGTAGTCGGTCCTGACAACATTCCATCCATTTTCCTAAAATTTATTTTTCCGATGCAAATCCCCAAATAGTCTCGCGCACTATCGTCCTATAAGCATCATATGTTTCCTAGGCAAGGTGATCGAAAAACTAATGACTTGGTTAATTTGGGGCGCTGTGAAATGCTGTCTTTATTGTCCTGTGCACAGTCACAGGCTTTCGCAAAGACAGCAGTTTCGAAACTGCATTACTGAAAGTGGCCACTGATCCTCGAGCGGCTCTTGACTCGGGCGATATCGCCTTTCAAGTGCTTCTTGACTTTAGTAAGGCCTTTGACAGTGTTTGTCATAAGTTTCGAGAAACAAAATGAATAACCCATATGCGTTTTTCTTCCTACTTCCTTAGTTCGAGACTACCTACATAATCGGTCCCAAAAAGTATCGTTACAAAACTCACTTTCCGATTTCTTGCCAATTACGTGTGGGGTTCCCTAAGGCACCATACTAGAGCCACTGCTTTTTAGCATTAACAAAAATGATCTCATCAGTATCGTAACCAATTGTAAACTGCTCATGTATGCAGACGATGTCCAAATTTATTAAAGCAGTTCTTTTGAGCTTGTAGAGTAGCGGTTTCCAAACCGGAAGCGCGACCGCCAAGGGGGCGATTGCAACTGAAGGGGGGGGGGGTCGATTTTAACTTTTTGACTTTTTTGGCTCACTATTTAATTTCTACTTCATTTTTTTTGTGCCTTTTTTATTATACATCTCGTCTACTGAAACCTCATTCAGTAGTATTTTAACTATGAGTCTGAGTCACATAGTAAAACTTGTTCAAAATGTAGCGCTTTACATTGATTCGTTCAATAATTGTGAAGACGGTGCCTTCAGACAACACAATTCGCACTTTGATGACATATTTCTTTGAGTACGGGTCTGTAGCCCCTCGCCAGCGTCCCATTCGACGGCGTCCGCAGCTCTCCAAATGAAGTTGTTGAAGCGGTAATCGAGAGTCTTGCCGGTAATCCAAATGTGTCGTATCGCTGCTGGTCTCAGGAGTTAAGCGTGAGCGGATCGATGCTAAAGACGATTATGAAGCAAGATCTTCATCTCTTCCCAAACAAAGCGCAACTTACTCAATGATTGTTGCCAACGGATAAGCCGCGCCGTTTGCAATATGGAAATGCCGTCGCAAAAATGATCGATGCCGAGCCAGATTTTTTGGGACAAAATTTTTATGACGAACGAAGCTCATTTTACATTCTGCCTCGGGAACTTACGCTCCAAGAACTTGGCTGTAGTGTCTGCGGTTTGGCAAGGTACACCGAATTGTTGAAAATATAAGTTCGTCACAAATTTTCGGACACAGAAAGTGCACCAACATCTAACGACACGTGCGCCGTCGACTGTTTTTCCGACTTTGAAGAAAATTGATTTCGATGATGGAGTGTGGCTCCGGCCCAAACAGTGACGCTGTTTGGTTTTGTACAATGCGCTGTTTGGTGAATGACATGTGATTCCCAAAAATTCGACAATTTTGTTTATTGACTCCGCCAGAGAATACTAAATGAATTTTCGGTATGTATTGACTTATAGCTAAAATGGTACTCAACGACGTTTCAGAATCGTGTACATTTATCAAAATCGGCTAAAAAATGTCAAAGTTATTCACTGTTGAAATACCGAAGGTCTAGATGGCGCACCCATATAAACAAGAACTATAAGTCAAAAACAAATTTTCAAGAATATTTATTCAAAAAAATTGAACAGGACGTTTCCCCACACACGATCCTTCCCCTGCCTGCCTGTTTAATGCGATCAAGTCATGGTACAGTGTCTAGTAGCAAGCATAGTTTGAAGGATAGAAGAGTAGAGTAAATGTGTAGTAGTTCTATTTATGACTGTAGTGTTATTCTCAACAAATCACGTTAATAAATAATATTTTATACGTCTGCACAAATATTTATAAATTATAAATTTGTGATAATTGTACACTGTGTTGAATATGATCACCTAGTAAAGTTTTTAATTGTATAGGAAATGCTATGCTAGTGAACTATTGTTCAAAAAAAGACTATTAAAAAACAAAACTCTCTACTGAATTTGTCCACCTCTCGGTATGACAACGTATAGTAATTCTGCCTCGATTGGTACAAAAGACGATTTTTATGAAATTTGTTTTAACTACTGCACCAGAATCCATACCGGAACAGAAATTCATCTGCAAAAAAAATTCATCCACAAACCATACAAAACCACTTTAGGCTCTCGAATATTCAAAAAAATATATTTATGTATATATCCTTTTTTCCGTTTCGATTTTTCCAATGTGATTACAAAACTTCCCTGTTTTTACCATACCATAGTAGAGATGAGAGGTAAAAACCTGTATTTATCATTTTATAACGACAACAAAGAAAAATGAAAGCGCCGAACCCCCAGTGGGGATGGCTACTACACATACAGATATATATCCAGCAATGTGAAAAGTATTATCCTTTTCTCTATTGTTTTCAATGATTAACTACAGCACAGAGGATTTTGGGGGTATCACACATGTCCCTGACATACATATACATACATACATACATATATATGAATTCATATCCCACATATTCCAGGTCCTTAAGCTATTTTCGGTCCGCCAATTGTGTTGTTTTTCATGCACATACCACACCCCGACAACACACACGTGGTGTTCACTTTATATGGAAAACAAAAATCCTTAAAGGGCGACCCCGCAACACATCACAGATCCTAAAGGGTTGGTAACATAAAAATTTCAACTTGGAAAATGCTTGTAATGTAATTTTAATAAAGGGTAGTCTGTATGTATATATAGTATATATTTTTTCCCAGGGACCAGAGAGTACCTATAAATCAATGGATCCTCGAAAAAAGGATAACCGAGGAGCATGGACATTGAAACGAAGGTTGTAAACCAAAACTCCAATTCACTGGCGTGTGACCTTAAAAGTCCACAATAATTTCGTATGTCATGAACATAATTAAACTGGAGGCGGTATATACTATGCCCGGTATTTTGTTGTTGTTTATCCTTAACGGAATGTGTGGAAAATAAATCAGGAATAAAATGGTGGTAAAATGTATAAAGTGAAAATAATGAATTCTGAATGAATTTAATTTAACAGATGATACACAGTGGGCAATCTGTGCCCAGTGAATTATGTTGGTCCTCGTGTGTCCAGGACATTCCATTTGAAATATTGATCCCCAGCATTAATCAGAGCCACTTTGATGCTCATGTAACACACACGGAAGTAGCTGGGAATCGTTCTCCTTCCTCTCTCTCGAGTTATTCAACAATTATTATTAGCAACTTTAATGCTGTTTTCGAATTCAAATGCCCCCCCCCCCCGACAACCGGATTCACGTAGTTTAGTTTCGTAAACCCCGATCCAATCTCCGTTTTCTGTATGTATAATGGAACGCGCATATGGTTTAGTTCCTGGAATTGTGCACATCATTATTTTAAATTCTAAAAAGGATTCGACATATCCTCTATTCATCGCACACAAAGAATACTCAAAAACAGAAAGCACGGATGTGCCATTTTGTGTGCTTCCTTCCGAGAAGATGAGATTATTACTTTAAATTGAGTGTAGCCCAGAATGGGAAGTCTGACTTTGGGATTCAACATAAGATGATTTCGGTTCTATGTAATGTGCATAATGTGGATCGGGTTTCGTTTTTGTTTTGAATTAGAGATTTTCGTCTAACTGGGTTGGAAATTAGCCTTTCACAAAGATGCAGATATGAAACGTACAAAAGGTGCCTCTTTGGGGATGTAATAAGTTAGAAAACGACTTCGTTGATTTCAAATTTTTGTTAACCTATAAAAATATTGAAAATAGTTGTAATCTGGAGCTTAGAATGTTTTCAAAATTAGCCAATAACAGCCCCAAAATATTATTTTCAATGCCTCATATAACATGTTTATAGTACTGGTCTGAGAACGTAATCCGCTAAATTCTTATTGACATTTTGCAAATTTCTTCAATGTAAATGCAATTCACCACTTATATAGCAAGATTGGCAGGATCTCTTTCAAGCCCCCCGAAGGAGAACCCGGAAAGATCTAGTCTTAACAGCTAAAAGGTGTTGTGAAGTATCCCATTAGATCTTTCCCGCGGTGATAATCGTGTTTCCCAGTGGTGTTGGGTAGAACACGATTATAAAATGAGTTTGTAAGAGGTGCCCCTAATTTCTTTTGAGCCAGTACAATGTTATACTTCAAATGAGGCGAGGCGCTATTGTAATACCAAATTGACAAAAAAAAAGACAACAAATACCTTTGAAGAGTTTTTTACGAGTTTGATTCTAATATACATTAAACTGACTCAGAGTAGGTAAGAAATCCTCACCTCATTTCATGTTGCAAATTTTACTGTCTCAAAAAAGTAAGAAATGTCCTTTCAGTACAAAATTTCACTGCCATGTCTCTCCAGTTTGTATTTACAATTACACAATCATTTGTCTAAATATACGCTCATAAACCAGTAGGCCATTATTTTTGAACCTCGAGATTTAAAAAAAAAGAGGCATCAGTACAATTTACCATGGTGTAAGGGACGAATGTACTTATTATAGGACTGTTGGGCAAAAACTACCTTCGACCCAATATTAGGTCTTTAGTAATAAGTTAAGACTTATTCAATTACTACCGAACACGGAAAACGAGTGCTCATTAATAGCCCCATGGTATCCCTGGTGTTGTTTTTCTTCAGATAGTCAGACGGCTCTGAAAGCCTTGCGCTCTTGCACAAACAGCTCTAGAGCTGCCTCTGAATGATGCAGATCTCTTAACGAGATGCAAAGATGAACGCCTACGAAAAGCACGACGGTCACTCTCCTTCCAGGAAAGGAGACTCCGATGCAAACAGCCCACAATGCAACAAACGAAGAGGCATTGGAGGGATCTAAACAAATGTACCTTGGCCCTCTTAAGACCTGAGGCGGACCACATCACTACTGAGCTTCGGATATAATAGGAGTGCTGACTGGACACTGTCTATTAGGGACGCATGCAATCCGCTTAGGTCTTGAGACCTACGATTTTCGCAGTAGCTGTGAGAAGCTGGACCAGGGGAAAGTGTAATACATCTCATCTGTCGCTACCTAGTCCTAAGCAGAAGGAGACTAACCACTTTTGGTGACCCCTTTGTAAGCACACTTGCGGAAATCTTCAAGATTGGGATCCCACAACTTAAAAGATTCATTACTACCTCGAGATAGTTTAGAGAGATTCGTCAGGTTCCAAGTGGGATCACTATGGCATCACAATGGGTCTACCCTTTTGGCCTAAGTGTATGAGCTTAGGTAGGTAGGTGAAAGCCAAAGTTGCCAAAATCCCTTGCAGTGTTTGTTGGTTGGAGGTGACAGACGCGTAAATCCATCCTGTGGAATTTAGGAAGCTTAACTGTGATCTGATCTCCAGTCTGGAGATCGATATTAATTTTTTCAAAATGCACCTGCCTAGTGTGCGCTACCTGGCTTGGGCTAAAGCCGAGATGCCAAACTGAATGACATCGGCTCAGTGAGGCCAAGACCAGACTGAGTTATTATCTGAAGGCTTTTCGAAAATAAATCACTGGAGCCTTAATTTGTTTGCCGGGTTATTGTGGCATGGAATTGAATCGCGGTACAGTGGATTATTTTAACCCTTAGGCTATAGAAGCCGGCGATACGTAAAAGTGTACTTCTTAGTACAAGTGACAGCCTTTCAACTACTTTTTATTATACGCTTTAAAAACATATTAGCCTTAATTTATTGTAATGAACTACGATAGTTATTATGGAAACCCTTTTCCAGAAACTACGTTCTACATCTAAACAATAATTTTACAATAATACTCTTCATGAAATATGCCATAAAATCAATATTTCAGCACAAAAGTAGTGTAGCAACGTACCCTAAACATTTAAAATAACAATTCCATTATTAAGTATTGATTTATCTCCTCACATCAGAGCACACACACGAACCAAACCAAAACTCGTATAAAATCATCATGTGGAAAATCGTGATTCATATACTGTTAATGCTCCTCTTTTAGTTAAGTAGATTAGGATGGCAAAAATTTGTAATAATCTACTAATGTACAATATCATAAGTAATATTTTCATATTTATAATCATAATGCACATTGTTCAGAAATTTTGATTCATACAGAAAAAAACGATTCACACTTAAAATTTTCCGATAGCGATTGATTCGCGCTGCACTGACATACATTCAATATCAAATAAAATTATTTTAGTCCGTTTTAATCAGGATCAATTTGTCTTTATACTCTTCTAAGCCTAATGCGATTTCAATTGTGAATAAAACAATTTCCAGTCGCTTTATTTGCCCGCTTTGTATTGTTGTTGCAAATAAATCGATTCTGTCAATGGTAGGTAGGATGGAAAATAGGTAACCACCATTCTATTGATAAATGTACCCCATTTATACGAACATTATCCGAATTTGGAAATATGTAATTAATTATATAAAACGATTCAAAATTTTATAAATTCCGGATAAAGTTTGGAAAACATAAAGACTTGTGAAGGAAATATGTCCATTATATCACTAGATCAAGTGATCCTGTTCTATGTACAATAACGAACTAAAAAGTTCCAAAGTTTTAGAAATCGAAGAGCTACTGGAACCTGTAAACATATATCAGAAAGAAACAAGTCCTTTAGAAGGTTTCGAATATCCTACAGAGACAGGAGAACAGAAGAGGGGGATTTTGAAACTTGGCAAATGTCCAAGGAGTTTACTCGGTGAACACGTGATTCGACCGGATTGTGACTTTAGGAATAGGCTTCTCTTAATTCATTTGAGATTTTGCAATAAAGGTAAAAATCCGCAATCTGAAAAAACAACCATGGACTATGAATATCATCCAGCAAACGATATAACGGAGAAACTACATACTTTGTTTTAACCGAAGTACATTTTCTCCATCGTATAGAAAGCCTTTTGATCTCGGCATGTAAAAAGGAGATGTCTGCCTCAGTAGATAATTCTGCACGTACTGTTCGACGTCATTCGCCCTAATGCCTCTTTCAGTGGAGACACTGACAAAATCAACACTAATTACCTTACCCTCAATCGCTGCAGACCATTTTTTTCCCACGCCCATGTGCCGCATTACCCACTACGATTGTCTCCTTCAGTTCAACAACAGCCCATCGGTTTTAGTGTTTCAAAGATATTGGCAAGAGCGCATATTTAAGCCGGCTTCACACGATGCTATGAATACCCTCCATCGTTGGACGCTTGAAGGTAGGACGCAATGTTTTCTTCCAATGTCAAGCATCCAACGTTCGTATTTGGACACGTTCGGGCTGATGTCGGTATTGACTCAAACGTTGGAACCCAACGTTTGAATGAAACGTTCACCGCATCGTGTAGAGCTGGCTTGAGAATATCTGAATCTAGCTTATGACCCTGTTGACCGATGAAGCGGGAAGTATCACATACAGTATTCACTTAACAAACGACGGACCGTCTTTCTGCATCACCAGGGCTATTCCCTTCGTCTTAGGCGATATCTTGTGGGGAATTGATTCAGGTTCCAATCTGTATGTATGATCTGTCTGTCTGGTCTGTCTGATCTAGCTTTTCTGGTATCCCTGATCTATCTGTTATAACTGTCTATCTATATAGTTCACCACCGTTAATAATACTCGTGGAACCATCTAAAAACCAGATTTCCCACAAGATCGACATTACCCGACCACCAATTTCAACTGCAGATTTCCATAAGATCGTGGCCAAGACACAGCGAAATTCTACTATTGTATATATTCCTCGCAAAATCCCATTCAAGGCCCACCGGTGAAAAGTTGAACTACAAATTCGAGTCCCTCTCTCATCAATGCTCATCCGCAGCACGAAAGTCCACCCGAGACGCACTAATCTCAAAGCCCCACAAGATCAAACCCAAGATCGGCAATACCCAACCAAGACGACCTTAGTATGAAAAACCACTCGAGACATACTACAGAAGTTTAACTAGTTTCGCACAGGTGGCGCAAAAGCTCACCAAACAGGTTCTTGCCCCAGATAAAGCTCACACCCAAGACTGCAACAGATGACGCCACTATGCTGGTAACCGCATAGCTCTACTACTGAAAAGCATGCATGACAATACTATGGTCAGGGCTAGCAAATTTTTACAATTTATAATACGGAAGGATTAAAAAAAATCGATAATGTACCTACAAAAACTGTAATTGACAAAAATCATAATAAGCTACGAAGTAAAACCAGAAAATGTAATAACAACGGGCGAATTCCGACCGCTTGGCTTTTTACGGGGCGTATGATGGCCGTAGGGTTTTTAACCGTTTTTAATGGAAGCACATAGGGGCTTACGACGGCCAAACTTGCCCAAAAGATTTAAATAGCAAAATACTGAGCTGAATAACCCGTCGGTGTATGTGTAGTGCACGGCCGTACGGTCTGTTGTTCGGCACATGGCCAAGGACTATGTTTCAGTCAAGGCCGGCGTTCGCCCGTTGTCATGTCAACTTTTATTTTTACTCGAGTACTGAAAACATTCATTTTTCCAGTCTACTTGAATTCTAATTATATATCCAAGAAGGTTTAGCATTTAAGTCCACAGACTTGAAAGACTAGAGCTCGAGGATACCGCCAACGATTCTATCATAGAATCAAATGTCGGGCAGCAAGGAGGAAAAAATTGAAGGAACGTCAACATACTCAACTGTCTCCTAACCAACACTATCTAAGCGACGGACTATTCCACTGACAGGAATTGAAACCCTACCTTTGGGATCTTAGTTTCGCGCCTTAAGTTTTAGTATATCGACTACCTAAGAGCTCGTCAAACTAAGCTAACTTTCATGACATTGGATCCCGAGATGACAGATTGGTGATGTACACTGCGATCCTTTCACACAAAAAAGAGTTGGACTAGTACTCTTAACTAAACTTTTATCCGTTGTAGTTTGCTGAACACGTTACACACTGCACTTTGGGAAAGATTATGTACTTTTTTTTTATGTGAAAGACTAGAGTCGGAGGAAAGTTTTGTGAACGTTGAGAAGTTGAAGAAGTTTATTCTTATTAAAGAATATCTGATCCTTGAACCTGCTTATACACTCGGTGATCCCTCATCTTTATTTCTACAATTGCTGTTTAAAAAAACAATCTAAAAAATTTACATATTGCAAATATAAAACCAGATTAACTATCCTTATTCATATACATATATGTATACAACCAACAAGGGACAGCCAAAGCATATATGACATTTATTCACACAGATTAAGTTAGAATAAGAAAAATGATGCCAATCCCTTCAGAATCCCAAAAATATTTTTCACTAGATGATAAACTTGTACGGGGCACACAAAAAAAAAATCCCTTCCGAGATCCTTACATTCACAAAAAATATCCTTCCTCATACTTTATACTTTATTTCAGGGCAACAGAACACTAGATAGGATAATATTTTCTTGTTTGTGCTATCAACCATCCCGGGCCACACTATGCATGTGCATTTATCTCCATCTTTATAACCTGAAAGCTCTATTAAAATGTGAGAAGGGATATTCTCCGAAGGGTGGGTGGTGGTAGAGGTGGGTGGGTTTGGGTGGTAGTGGAGATATTGGCTCTAGGACGAAGAAGATTGGGTGGAGGGCATCCCTTACGAAAATTTCGGATCGCTTATGCATGCATGTCAAAATCTATGCAATGTCGTTTCTCCTAGTTGATGCGCGCACACATTCGTATGGTATTTGAAGAATCATGGAAATTGTGGAATCCCTTAAGGATGTGCATTCACGATGATTGATTGCGCACACATAGACCCGGCGTGCATAAGCCAAGCGAAAAGCGATTTTTAAATTCAAATATTCCGCGCCAAATCTCTACACGAACATGCATTAACCAAAAGGATGTGGCGGATCTGAACTAGGTCGATTAAGCTACTTTACTTAATGTCCAATGGTTTCTTCAATCCAACTTATGTCCATTGGTTTCATCCAAACTCCACAAGATGACGACTACTGAACAATTTCCGAAGAAGTTTCATTAATTTTTACTGGCATTGATTCGACAATGTGACATCAAATCAATAAAGTTCGTCCACAAGTGTTATGGCGCCATTGTACCTAGTGATAGCTGCAACTATCAGCTCCTTTAAACGGCAGTTAACCAATCCTTCTATCCAGCGGTTCCGCAGGTCCGGTCTGTCCTTTTCGTGAACAGAAATTTATATATTTTTTAAACTATTTTACAAAAGTTCGGAAGGTGACAGCTTAACTTCAGTCCAATGTTGCATGGTTGTTCCGTAAAGTTTTATGTCATTGCTTCTGCCATGGCAGATGCAATTAAAAGTTAAACGTAAAGGACATTAGAAAGTTTAATAGAGTTTCACGTGATGTATATGAATATTTCAGTTGTTTTATGGTTTGGACGTCAATAAAAGTTACAAGTAACCAATATTATGGCTAAGGAGGGGGATTTTGTTTGTTGCTACAGAGCGAGCATGTGGATGATGTTGCATGGATGGTGGTTCAGTATGTTTTTATCTTGGTCCGAGAGGAAATTTAATTATTTTTGTTTATTATGATGAAAAAATAATTTAATTTAATTTAAAGTTTTGTACTGGATAAATTATGTAAATTTAGTTTTGCGCTGCCAGTTCAATATTTTGTTGTTCGTAAAAGTTTGAGTGTTCGCTGGCTGGAGCAGAGCGCCCCAAAGAAATTTTGTATCAGAGCGACTTCCATCAAGCTCTAATAAAAGTTAAACTAACTCATTTATATTGCATTTTCAATATTACTAGATTTTTAGTTTGAAAGTTTGAAATCATGGACTTAGCTAAGCGTGTGAGATTATAGGTAGCATAACTACTATTGTAAAAGGACTGACTGGCTAATAACTGCCAAAAAGAATTTTTGAAAAGCTTTCATTTTCAATATTTAACTAAGATTTATGACAAAAGAGTTCTTTTAGAATTTCCTAAGTAAAAATAAAATATGACCTTACAACGGGCGAACACCGACCATGATTGAAACATAGTCTTCTTACATGTCAGGGGCTTCAGAAGGTTGTTTGCAAGACTACTCGGCCGTACACTACAAACACCGACGAGTATATATTTATATATAATGCGATTAAAAAATTCAGATGTTTTTTTATCAAATTCGCCGTCGTATGCCCGTTTGGGAGACGAAGGCTAACAAAGGCCTCGGAAAGTTGTGGCATCCGATTTGTCACTTCTGTTAATCCCTGGAAGAGTTACTGCAGACGAACACCTAGCAATCCTGTTAGCAAGTCCTAATCATACCTCCCCGCGGTGCCCCTGGAGTACTTCTTTGGAAGTAGCTAACGGGTGAAGGGCGAATTGCGAGTTCTCTGCGCCAGAAAACAGAATTTTGAAGTAGGTTGGGCTCAGGGTTAGCAACCCGCTCCCATAAAAAGCAAGATTGCTACGAATCGGCAAACAATGCCTCGGAACCGGATCGACAACCCGACGACGACCTTTGCTTTTCCAACAAGGACACGAATCGGATCATGGAATGTGTCAACACTGCTTGCTGATGGACGGCTAGATGAAGTCCTCAACGAGATGATCGATATACATACAGTCAAGATCATGGGACTCAGCGAGACAAGATGGCCAGACACGGGGGAACAGATCTGCGCAAACGGTGAGCCCTTCTTATATTCTGGCAGAAACGAAACTGAAAGCCGTAGGAATGGCGTTAGCTTAATACCTCATTAGCTGATCATCAGTTTCTGAGAGGATTATTACCGTGGCCTGCGTACCAAGTACTACGCTAGTCCACTGCTACGCTACAACTGAAGACGTAAACGACATCAACGACGAACGACATCTATATGCGACTGAATGAGGTTTTTCACTCTATTCCAACGGTAGACATCATTGTTTTAATGGATGACCTAAACGACACAATTCGGCCCTTACAGCACCGGCCTTGAACACACGATTGGAAATCAAGGCACAGGCCAAGTCACTAACAGCAACGGTGAGCTTTGCGGTGACTTCTGAAACCAGATAGATCACGCGGCCATCAGCCGCAGATGGAGAACTATTCTAGAGGGTGTCAGGAGCTTTAGGGGGCAGAGACTGCGAGTTACCACTATTTGAAAATGGCAACTATTCGCCTCAAAATCGTCACAATCAGAATCGTCCAACGCGATGCCATCAACCGTAGACGGTTTTACGTAGATCTTCTGCGGGCCAGCATTAAAAGGGGCGGCAGATAAACGAGCTCGCAGAAAAAGCGGAAAACGTGGCAAACATGAAGACACTTTATTTCCACAATGGTGTAATGACCAGGCTATTTCCTTTTCCAAAATTCAGCTCGTAATTGCGGTAGAGTCCTAAAATCCCCAAAATTGACATGAAATTTTGGCAGAAATTTAAAATAAAGGTGGGCGACAAAAAACAAGAAAAATTTCGGGAGGCAGTTAGTTCTAGGACTTAAACGTGAACGTAGGAAAACCATAGTTTTGTTTTTTAATTCGGGGCAGTACGGTCGGGATAGGGGTTGGAGAGATTTTGTTACACGACCCCTTAGCGGATGGAGCCAGTGGAGAATTTAGCAACTGAGCCCGGAATAGCTGGACCTGACTGTGCCTGGAGGAAGACCTGAAACCGAAGACGAAAATAACTCAGCAGTCAGAAGCGATCGAAGTTAGCCCTAGGACGAAAGAAGTGAGCCCCGGAGCAGCCTGTTCAGTTTAGAGGTCGCTCGAAACCGGATATCAGAAGGACGGCAGCCCGCATCCTTAAGTAAGGGATTGGTGGAGAGGAGGTCCCGGGGATGTGGCCTAATACGTCGAACAAGGTAGGGTTAAATTAGTGAGTTATAGAACTGCTGTGTAGCCTGGGTCGGGTAAAAGGAATAGGCGACCCACAGCGAGAAGGAGGCCGACGGAGAACAGGACAGTCTGGAAAACTCGTTGTTAGAAGTCCGGTGCAAGAGAGCCGATCGTCCGTGAAGGACAACCGTATCTCCACTGCGTGGCCCTTGAGAGGATTGGTGTCACTGTTGCTAGTTGCTGGTGGAGGGTCGTTTTTTACAGTCGCGGGCCGGAGTAGACTCATGCAAGGCTGGTTTTAAGAAGAGAAAGAAGACATTGGCTTCCGACGGTAGCACCACGCCTGCACGTTGTTATTATTTAGTGCCACAATGTGCTATATTTTGTAGGTATTATTAAACGCTACAGGTAAATGC
This sequence comes from Thereva unica, assembly GCA_949987705.1. Classification (NCBI taxonomy): domain Eukaryota; kingdom Metazoa; phylum Arthropoda; class Insecta; order Diptera; family Therevidae; genus Thereva; species Thereva unica. The sequence goes on from OX465285.1 coordinate 85,072,773, forward strand.
TACACTTTCTCATTGTCACCTACTGACGTACAGGTTCTGAAATATTTGAATGTACCAACAAATACCAACAGTTATGCCTGATTTTGACGGGGCCCAACCACCGATTCTTGTTGGAAGTTTGTTTGCAATTTTTGGCTCATCGGAACTCGACGCTGGTACCAGGGTGAGTTGTGTTGACTTTTCAGTCTGGATTTTTGGGAGGGTCGCAATTATCTCGGCTCCAACCGCGTACTACCAGTTTGCTACACAACCCACTAGAGTTACAAGTAAGTCCCAATTTGTAAACTAGTTCATAAGCTAAACTTGGCGTTGTTTTTTGGTGTTCAATAAAAATTTAATTTATGTTGATATACGAACCATGGCGTTTCTCTGGGATAAAAGTTTTTAAAATGTTGAAGTGGTAAGGAGTTTTGATGGCGAAGCAGCGGGCGATTCACCTCGTCCTGACTTTTAGGTTTCAGGCACCCTCCCTGCTCGACTAGACCGCGTCTACCCCGAGGGGGGAGCTCACAACCAGGTAAGTGGCGGCGCATTAGACTAAGTGGTACCTCCGGGGTCTCTGCCCAATGATCCCCGACGAGCCAGCCCTTCTCATGGAAGCCCCACGTACCGCCTTGGTGTGTTTCTTGGATACGACTGTGGTTATTTTGTTAGTTTTTGTATGAGGGTCGGAGGTTGGCCTCTTCAGGCAACCAACCTCGGGTTCTCAGCACAATGACGGAAATGTTCTTACAATCAGCCGCTGTTCCTACAGCACGAATGTGGCTACGCCTCTTACGGTGATATCTCCTGAAGTTAAGCACAGGGACCTCAGAGGGCAAGAGAGATGCATTCAATGCGAGTACTTTGGTGGTTGGAGAGTACCTCGTAGTTGAGTGTCTGCCCTTTCCTGAATTATCTTATAGGACAGTATTTCTGATATCTTAACCTCAGTGATTAGCTTAGGACTTGGATAAGACTTAACTGTAGTTTCTCAGTAGTAAATATAAATTTAATTAAGGTTAGGCTATTGGTGTAAACCTCCCTAAATTCTTCGTTTTTCCCCTAAATTCGAGCCTATAGAAGGTCGTCGCCTTTACCGGGTGCATCCAAAGCAATGTCTTCTCAGTTCAACCAGATATTTGTCCTCGTACTAAGGTATCTTTAAAAACAGTTATTTTATAGGTCAGAGGTGAGGGCTGCGATGAACTTTTGCTGATTGCTCTAACTAGAGTCCGTGGAAGCCCCTCGCCTGAATGGAGGAGGCTACTCGTGGCAATGGTCCTCTCTACTCTCCATCCAGATGGCTTTAGCATTTAGTAGTACTAAGTTAGCTTCTAATACATACATAAATATCAATCCATCAACACATTTTTAGTTCCCTAGAAGTTCACCTGGCGCCTCCAAACGAGAAATAAAACTGGCCCAATAACGTATCCTTGTGGTACCCCAGAGTTAGTCGGAATTCTGAGTCTAATATTAAATTTCTTTTTAACCACATTAATTCAATGATTGAAATTACATACTGTCATGTATTTGCGATATCTAGATACCTAGATCATCCAGTCAACGTACAGGCATCTAAGCATTTATAAAAAAAATGTCGAAAGATGTACAAATTTTAATCTAATATGCTCAGTGTCGTTATGAATCAGATCTATGGTGCTCAATGACGTAGAAAAATATTCTTTTTTTTTTATATTTCATTGAAAATGTTAAATTTAGTAAAAGAAGTGTATATGTATATGGAAAGTGTTTTGCACAACTAATTTACTATGTTCAATTACGTGTAAGAAAATCGATTTCGAAATATATTTTTCCCCTGTAACGAGCACATTTTGCAGATAAAAAGTGACATTATTTGTCAGAAAAGTGCCATTTACTTCTAATACACTCATACATACACACACGTCAAGGTATTACCTATAAACCACTCCAAATCCTTATATTATCGAAACAAAAAATTATACACACCAAAGGATAATACTCGAAAGGATATGTTTGAGAATTTGAGTAAACATTACGGTTTTTTCTTCAACACTACTTCTAAGAGACTTACGATCATTAAAGCACACAAATTCGGCAATCGAAGAGCGAATTTTTTTTTGGTACAAGGGAAGCCTCTCACTCTCTCTGTCGTTCTAGGCCGAGCGATACCTATGTGTATGTATATTTGCCTTGGCTGGACCTGCAAGGATATTTACCTTGTTATTAGGACATTGAATGGCTCCTCTGGTAAGAGGCTTTGCCCCAATATAAGTCAAACTGTAAACATATCCTTCAGGCCAGGTCTCTGGAGGACTCTAGAAACCTATAAGAGAGTCAACGCTTCCCGTTCTAATGGATATTTTTTTTTCTCTGAGTTCCCATAGAAAGGATACACACCAAGGATTTTTCTTTCGTTTATATGTTTTTTTTTTTTTGTTGTTGTTGAGTTCGGCATAGCCTCAACAGAGTTCATGGCAGTGATAGATTTTCCTTTGTGTTTTTCTTCTTTTCTTTGTATTACAGGGATTACAGTTTAACATTTTACCCACTTATGATCGTCCTGAAACGATGAAGAAAAGCAACAACAACAACAACAAAAGCAACAAACGAACGAACGAACCGAACGAGAAAAAAATCGTTCGAAAACCTTTCAGGCCCGGGTCAAAGGAAGTGGAGTAAATGTCGCCTTTTAAGAGTTTTTAGGGCTCATTGGCTATGTTTGGGAGAGAGAGGCACACAACACAACACAACAACAGCAAAAAAAAATGTTTTGATCCTTTCGTAAGTGCTAGGCTGGCTGCCCAAGCATTTACATTTATTGGTACACACATATCCATTTGCGTTTTATTTTATAGGAAAGGATAAGGACCCCCTTTAACCCTTGTTTGAATCTAATGCCTTTCCAAAAGACAAAGTCTAAATTTTCAATTTTCCTACAATATCAAATATCATTGGAGTACTAAGTGAAAAAAAATGGTCAAAGAAACTGTATCCCTCTATTTCTCGAAGGAAGAAACAAATTGTTAAAGGATGTATAAAAGGTTAAAATATTTTTTTTATTTTTTGCTTGGCAGAAGTGTTATTGCGTCTTATGTACTCGCATGGGGATTTTTTTTTGGTATTGGAGTCGTTGGATAAGAGAAAGCCTGAATTTTTAGGACGAAATATTTCTGTCTTTATTGATGATGATAAATTACATTGAAATATTTTTGAGATATATTTTTGTGCTGCAGATATTTCTTTTGTTTTATATCCACAAGTCCTTTGAAACTTTACAACTTAAAAGGATTGCGAATGCTGGAATTGCTTCATTTCACATCATGAATTTGAGATGTCTAGGAATTTTGGTCTAAGTAGCTATTTTAGCAGAGTTTTATTATGTATCTCAGAAAAGGCTGCACTTAAAACCCACAATTGGCCATAACCGGTGCGAGTGATTCTATTTGTTTTTGTATTTCGGGTGCGTACGGCAACCTAAGCCCATCATACACCTCAAACCCAGGACCGGCGCTTCCATAGGTGGGAATGGTGCACTTGCACCGGGCGCAATTAGACAAGGGCGTAGTTTAAGAAAACCTTTAAAAAATTGAAAAACCCATGACTTCATTTTTTTCTTTTAAAGGAGTCTTTTCGCATTTTCCTTCATTGCGATAAAAAATTAAGGCCTACTGCACCGGGCGCAAAAAACCCAAGCGCTGGCCCTGCCTCGACCCGTAACAGATCTCTTAGTGTATACTCTTCAAGTGTTGTTTATTTAAGAGCTGGACCTAAGCTACATTATCATAGGTCTTGTGCTCCGTGCAGTTGATTAGTCATTAAAAGTGCTTTCCCTGTTTGGCGTAACCCGCTACTCACAAATACAATTCAATTTCCGAAAACATGTTCTGAGGTGTCTGTTTCTACCTGATTGTATCTATATAAGTCGATTCTAATTTTACCTATGAACTTCATGTAATATCCTACAGAAGCATGGATTGAGAGAAGGTCTGTTAAAACTCAGAGTTCGGGTTAGAGTAAGCTCGAGAAGTTATTGCTCGAGCAGAGATAATGAATTTTGTGAATTGCCACATACCCGGTATATATGTCCAGTAGAGAGACTAGGCCTTTTCTCCTCACATTCCATTAGTCTCTTTCGTGTGACCACTGCTTGTTCCACAAGAAGAAGGCTCTAGACTTAGGAGTGACGCTAGAAGCCAATGTAGCCGGCTGAGGATGTTTGTGCCTAAGCGCGATAAACAGAGAATTGATGTTGCCTAAAGACCAAAGGACCATCATTGCTAAAAAAAATTGGGAAGAGGGATGCCTTCGAATCAAGGTGGGGCTCACCATAAAGGTGGCCAACCTGATTCGGAGAGAAAAATAGGGGACTCCTGCGGTACAACGAGGGTTTGGTTTTACAACCCCGGTGACTATCGATAGGGGAAACTTGGCCCCCGTCGACCAAGCGTATCAAGAAGATGTACCATTCGCTAGGGAAGCTACCTAAGCGGACCTCGACGGGTGCCCTATTACTAACTGGTTAAACCGGCGAGATGCATTATTAAGACTACTCTGGTACGCTTACTAACGATAAACAGGAGGAGGTTTATATTCTTAGCGTTGAAACCATCAGCCTTGGTGCTAACTGGGAAGGTTCTCATTACTATTTGCCTGGGGTCGAAGCTTACTTACCGCTCGACATCGCAGGTCATAGGACTTTTGGTGCTTCCGTCAGCATCTGTTCAACCCGCTCTCGGACCGATTGTTGCTGGTCTGCTGAGGGGAGTACGACGAAATCCCCATCCTGTAAGGCCCCTGGTTTGTTCAGTAACGTTTATGCGGTTCCGTGGAGGATCATAAGGTATCCGAATAGGGCTTGGTAAGTGTGTATTCTTATGGCTTCATTGTGGGAGCTGCGGAGTGCACATTCTATGGCTGAGAAGTGGTTTGCGCACTCTCGATCGTCCTGGGATAGATAAGCTCTAATTGCGGCCAATACGGAACAGTTGACACGTTCGGAAGCATTTGGGTGAGGGGAATAGTTAGTAAGTGTTTCATCCCGCAGTCAGTCACCAGCTTCTCAAGTTCTTGAGAGGTAAAGTGTCGGGAGTTATCAGCAAATATAACCTCCAGCACTACGAATGCGTCAAAAATGCGGTATTTCAAGAAATCGGTGACCACCTTTGAAATTTCTCGGACAACCGGATGGATGCTGAAAGTACGTCTAGTACGGCGGGGTATCCCTTCTTAAATGTGGAGTAAGGCCCCAAATAATCAACATATAGGAATTGAAAGGGTCGGTGCCCTTCCATGTCTTTGCCCATCGACGGCCGTAAGGTAGTGGTCGTAGTCTTTGATTCTTTGCAAAGATCGCACTGCGCTATATATCTCCGGACATGATCAACTATGCCCGTTCAATAATATTTCTCTCAGAGCCGATGCAACTTTTTACTAATAAGCTTGCAGCGACGCATGACCAGACTTGACCAAGGGAGCAGTGAGTTCCCCAGAAATCCACGATTTCCAGAGCAGGTCCTCCGCTACAGCGCCGCTAGTGCGCGGGGCCGAACTGCGGAACACATATCCGTCTGACACCTGGAGATCGGGTAACTGGCTAGCCTTCTCTTGGATGTGGTCAGCGAAATGCAGGTAGTCCTCTTATCTGAAGTTGGGAGACGAAAGGTCCACATCAGCGTCCGGTACCACGTTTTGGCTACCCTTGCGATGCTCTATCGAAAATTGGAAGCCCAAGAAAATTTGGCGCTTCTCAGGCAGTCCATGATGGGAGAGGCGATACTTGCTTAGTTGCCTATGAATCGCCTATACCATCCAGTCATGCTCAGAAATCGCCTCACCTGCTTGGTCGAGTTGGGAAATCTCTGATGGAAATCTGGAACTGATACAGAATATACACCACCATCATTAGGCCCCCATGGTAACTTACGGCGCTTTAGTTTGATGGCACAGGGCGGCGCTTAAAAGTTTTATGACACAGATCGTTATCTTCTCTAGTAGCCAAGCGTGGAGGGACCAAGTCTAAACTGTTTCCGGACCCCTAATGTGCCATTATTGAGGTGGACATTCTCAATCAAGTTACAGTGCTGCTGTTGAGGCAACCATTACGTTGCTGAAAAGAAGATCAAGGTTTTGTCCAATTCCTCCAATTCGTCGGTTCTTCGTCCTTTGGCATGTACCTACCGACCTTATGTCCGGATTCTTTTGCATTAACTGTGATACATACAATTTCTTTAGGCAAAAATTACAGCACCAAGAATAACCATACGACAAAATTAAAGTTTACTTGAGTCTTTGCGTATATTAAAAAAGGACCAAACTTTTATCAAGAAAATTGAAAGTTATCTATACAAATTCATTCGCCATAGCAACAGTGAATACTTTAAAATTGTCCTTCGTCCACTGGCACCACTCTTAAACAATGTTTGCATTTTTTTGGAACCCCCCAGTTTTCCCAGAATGGCACTCAGCGGTTTGGTTCGAAATTTTTCTGAATACTTTCCAACATTTTAAAAACTTTGGGGACATAAATAAAATATTGAGAAGACAGGCAACCATCACTGGGTAGAGTAGGGTGGGTTTTGGATACAATGTTTCATTCATGTCCTTGGTAGATCCTGCTGGATAAGGAGTGATGAATAGCATAATGCTATTGTTGTATTGCTACATTCAAGTTTTCTGTGCTAACTTAAACCTTTTCGGTTTCTCAAATGCATTGAGAAATTTCTAGTTGAACTTATTGCTCATTGTTGGATAGTTTAAGGAGGAAGGAAAGGATGAGGATGAGTTCGTGGTTTTGTGAAATAAATTTCGAAATTGGCGAAATGAAAGTTAAGAATTGGTTGACATTTTTGCGTGGTTTTTGAATGGTTGTGAAGTTTTAATACGCACCTTATCTGGTTATTTCTATGTTTTTAATGCCTAAGTACCGTCTGCTTATTTTTAAAGGAATTTTAAGTAAAATTTTTCAGAAATCTAAATTGGGGTTCGAAAGATTCCTGGGGATCACATATATAATATAATATCTGCTCTACTGCAGCTCTAGGAAAACGCCCTTAAGTTTTTTCAAATAAAAGTGTACGGTATAGAGACAGGTGTTCGTGAATATCTGAGGAAACAGGCAAATGGCACAACTTTTTTTTTATAATATCGTGCCGTCAAAGAGCCTTAAATATATTTTTTTAGAAGGTACTGAGCCCAAAGGTACCACAGCTATTCACATAGCTTTGACTTTCTTCTTTGGCCGTCGTAAGGACCATGTGCTCCCATTAAAAAGGGTTAAAAACTCTACGGTGACCCTATGCTCCTAAAAAATCCAAGTGGCCGGTGTTCGCCCGTTGTAAGACCATTTTTCATTTTTATCCAGGAGATGCCGGAATTCTAGTGAAGCTACTGCAGTGTAAGATGACAAGCAACATCTGTATTGGCCTCCAACAAAGGGATGGTCTAGTTTGCGTGCTCTTGTACCTTGACTATGCAATTATGCAGATAATACAGACATTTTTGGAAAAAACATCAAACGCTGTACTGGAGAGAATGTGTTCATCCGAATTTGGCGGGTTGTATTAAAAGTGAATTGAGTATTAATAGCAGCTAAACTGGGCTACGCACATTGATCTCGCCAATGTTAAATTTGACACAAGCTTGTGTAACAAAGTTCTAAAAAAGTACTAAACAAGGCCTATTTTCACATCAAAATTGCTTATAACTTCAAAAGTAATAGCAACATGAAAATGCATGAAAATTATCCGGATAATGTCCGAAAATCCGGAAATATTCTAAGCTTTCTAATTTTGGAAAAAAGGTATAGGTTTTTTTTTTCTTGTTTTTTTTTTTTTTTTTTTTTTGAGAAAAAGGCAGATGAATTTCGTTCGCTACAATAGAGCGCGTGGTCGAGTTCGTCCTAAGCATGTTCAAGCGCTGGTGATAAACTGGGAATCAAATGACTTCATTTGGAAATCCAAACGATTTTAGACGACAAGTATTAGCAAAACTAATCAACGTAAAGGACTCGTCAGACCTGACCGAAAAGGTAAATTTTTTTTTTAGAAAATGTAGGACGTGGAAAACAATTCACCCACCGTGCAAAAAATTCAGATTTAAGATTTAAAAAATTCATGATGTTGGTAAAGGGTAACGTAATAGTCGATATCATTTTTGGTTTGCACAATATCGGGCAGGTGTAAAATCTATTCAGATCATGCTTTCGTTAATACCCTTTGAATGAAATCTCAACGACATTGACCTCAGTTTTGTTTCGAGGTTAAATCGTTGCGGTACAAAAATCACGTACGTCGTTTAAACAAAAAAAAACGGGTCAACCGAATTTTCTGAAATTTTTTCGTTAATACTCTTCAATTGGCACCTCAACGCAGACGATTTCTCTTTCTTTGAGTTCGCGCAATATCGTCCAGGAAAAAATGATCACGGTTGTACGCACACGCACACCCCGTTCTTCTTATGACACACAGTTCTTCTTATGGTTATGTTTAAAATACTATTGGGACCTTGAAAAATGAAGATACGTTGAAAATTACGATTTGAATATGAGCTATACTTGCTACATATGTTATTGGAACGGTGCTTATTGCACAATTGCGCCATCTAGATCTTCGGTATATCAACATTGACTAACTCTGGCATTTTTTAGCCGATTTCGACAAATGGGCACGATTTTGAAACGTCATTTAGTACCATTTTAGATATATTAGTCAATACACACCGAAAGAAATGCCGTCCAATGATCGAGCCGTCGGGCCTGATTTTTCGGTCAAAATTGTAAACTCTCTGGTGGAGTCAATGAACAAAACTGTTCTCGTTCTCCGGATTTAGCGGCACCAGATTTTTTTCTGTGGGGTTATTTAAAATGTACAATCTACGCCAGCAGGCCGAAGACCATTGACGAACTCAAAGCCGAAATAACTGCTATAACACATGAAATTCTGGAGAATGTTAGACAGGATGCCCGAAAAAGAGCTGGTTTGGAGAAGGTAGTCATTTAATCGATTGTGTATTTCAAAACCGATTTGAAATAAATGGTAGAGAATATCCTAAATAAATCTTAGTCATTTGTCAAAATCGGTTACAAAATGCCAGAGTTATTCAATATTGAAATACCGAAGGTCTAGACCACATATTTACAAAAATCTTTGAAGGCGACTTTCTCGAAACACATATTTTGCTCTTATGAATTTCTGGCTGGGTACTGTATCAGACCAACACTACATTACTACCAAACTTGATGGGAGTTGGTCTAAGTCGAGAGTGTAGAGAGGCACATTAATTCACTTTGTGTAACTTTACTGCGCCTCAGGCGACTTTGCATCTTTGGCGGTTTATGCGCCCGAGTCAAAGGACTTGAGGTGTGTGGGTTGCCGGGCGACTGAACTCCTCGCGAGGTTGCATGAGTGTGAAGTCACGGACGGTAGTGTAGTGCAGGCTTAAAAGTTAAATATACGGTGAACCTCAGCTGCCCGTAAACATTGCCTCACTAGTCAATCTCTCACCTATAACTTAAAACGGCACCACACAACTAAGAAACAACTTCAAGTCAATATATCCTTCTGAGAAATGCATTCTAAAAACGATGCAAAACCAACGAAAGTTGCCAAGGAAACTTCCACTGCAAAATATCAATTCCTTACACCTTCCAAATTGTGCAAGACATGTCAGGGCTTCATAAAGTCGGCGTTCTAAAAAATGACTTCCGCTCTCTTAGAAACTATGAGTATGCCAGTATTTCCAAACTCCTGTAACATCCAAGACTGCTATCATAGGGTTGATCGCCAACATCTTTTTGTAATCTGAAACCTCCTCTATCCTTTGAACTAAACTTACTACTCGGCATTAAATCTCGGGGGGGCCTCGGGGGCCTCGGGGGGCCTCGGTAGTCTAGAGGTATGGCGCCTGACTGCTATCCCCAGAGGTCCCGGGTTCGAATCCCGGCGGCACCACGGTCCTTCGCCTTTCCCACCTAACTTTCCTTCTTTCTTCTTCCCTCTTTACATTCCTGATTCCCCTGTCATAGCCTTCCCTAGTCCTTCCCCGCTCCACCAAGCGCATGCCATCGGTTGGTTGATGGGATTCAACTCGTTTCAGGAGGCATAACACTCCAGTGAGTTGTTCTCGACGCCCCGATGTCAGAGTCGCGAAATGGTTGTGAGTAAGTGGAATAAAAAAAAATATCGCGGCTAGGTTGTGACAGTTACTTCCTTCTCTTCTCTCTATCTTCCGGCTAGAGCTGCTGTTCGACATTCACTCTATACGAAAAATAGATTGTCGACAGTACAAAGGGACTTTCCCTAAGCCTCTAGTCTATCACATAAAAAAAAAAAAAAATTGCACCATGGCGTTACGAACGACATGACAAAGAGTGATTTCTGAGCTTAGATCTGCCACATAAAAAAATCTTCCATTCCATCTTGTATTATAATCTTATGGGCTAGATATGTTTAGTTACTGACTACTATATCACAACGAAAATTTTTTAAAAAATATGACCTTTGAGGTATACAACTCTAGATTGACGATATCTCAGTATAAAAAGATAGATTAGGAATACTACAAAAGTAGAGCTCAAAAAGCCACAAATTATTGTACATTTACAAGAACATTACCAAATTCGTTTTTATTCAATATATTTCCAGTACATAACAAGATTCTATCAATGCCCATCATCAGGACTCGTCATATACTTTATACCACCCAAAAAAACTGCCCAATAACCTTATTTTCGGTTCCATATTTGATTATTACCCATCCGTCTCGTTTCAATGCAAACATATTAAATATATATTTTCTCCACACATACACATATGTATACAACTTGCTTTCAGTCCTGCTTGTGGTGAAGAAATACAAAATCAATAAAAATATTTTTCAATCCTTTATATTTCAAAGGATATTTATTCTACTACTACACGAAAAAAAAAAAATAAAAAATCTGAAATAAAATATATTTTCGAATAAAATTCTTTTGAAAATTTTTTAATTACGATGAAATGAAAATTTCAGAAGAAATAAAAAACACACATATACATATATAAATGAGCAGGGGAAAAACAAGGAAAAAAATTATAATATATTAATTAAAATATGAGATAACACGCAGCTATGAGCATTAGCATAAATATTTTGTACGAGTATGATCCGATCCGTTTTGTTTTTGGTTGGTACAAATCCCCGTAATCCAAACATGAAGATTTTTCATCCCCCTATTTTTTATGAGACTGAATCGACAATTTTTATGGTGAATTGAAATAAAAATCATCCCTAAAATCCATTTTTAAATAAATAAAATTAAAAAATAAAATTTGTGAAGCATTTACAACTAAAAAATATGATAACTACCCTGGGAGTTATGATAACTCCCGCGATGGGGGGTGTAAGAGTTTTTTTTTTGGGATAAATATTAGCGTTTCGTGTACTTACCTAAGTGTTGGTCAACTCGTTTCTTTGGCTTTTGCACTGATGCATATGGATCACTGCAGTAGTCCTGTCTGGATGGATTTTGGCTATTTCTCATATTATGATATTCGTCGCCATGTTGGCTGGGTGTAGCTGTTAGGTGGGGATAGGGGGCATAATCATCAACAGCACCATAGCCCCCATGTGTTAGTGGGTCATAACCATATGATGGTTGTCGTTCGACAAAATTGTGCGATGGAACCAAATTTGTTTGATTCCCAGCAGCTGCTGACATTTTCACTTGCCAAAGTGAATCCTGCGAGTTCACGCTGCCGCCATTATTTGAATTTGAATAACTGTTCTCTATGTACCCCATGTTCACCCCTGAAAGAAGAAATTCTTTTAGCAAAACCAAAACGCCACATTTGTTTGCAACAAAAAAAAATACACATATATGTTTTTTTATATCCTTTTAGTACTCAACAAGGTCTTTGTGTGTGCGAATCAACATAAAAAAGGCAGCAGATACAGAAAGAGAGAGTGTGGCGAGCCAACAAACACAGAGTGATTGGTGGGAACATGTGTTGAAAAAGGATTTATTTTTATTTTTATTTATTTTTTTTTATTTTGAGTGAATCCATGTTGAATTGTGAATACATCCTGGAATTGGAATCGCTCAATTGAACTAAAAGTTGAGGTGCACAATTGTTGTTATACCAGATAACGAGGTGTGTGGTAAAAATGAAATAAAAAAAGGAAAAGAATATAATTTCAGAGACGACAACAATAACAACAACAACAAAATAAATAGCACAACATATAGTACAATTGAAAGCATTCAGTTGAACAAAAGTAATGAATCAAGCCACCAGGAAAAAAATGGGGGATTAAGGTGCGATACAGATTTGCATGCAGTTTGTGTGCGGTTGAAGCTCGAATAAGGAAGATTTCGTTTTATGGATTTATATATTTTTTTGTTGTAGTTACACTAAAATGTTATACATTAACAAAGGATACAAACAAAATCGATGGCACATAAACACTGTATAAGCTGCAGTCCAATTAAATTGTATTGATCGAGCTGGTCCAGCTTAGTTGCATATAAATTCTTTGTAATCTTCGATTGAATTTATTAAAGCTTACAGAAAATTGAGAATTTTTTTTACATAAAAGACATATCGAGTTGCAATTGCATTCCACTTTGTCGAAATTGATTGGCCTTTCGGCAACTGGGACCAGTCGAACAACTCTAGGTCTGGGACAATAGAAGACAACTGAATGGGAATTATTCATTTCCATTTCGATATATTTGTATTCCATTTTCGTCTTAAATGTGCTGACTGGGATTTGTGTTTCCGGAGTAGTAACGTTTAATGGCGCGGCTTTGTGCCACCAAAATTATGCTTATACTACTGTATATCAAATATAATTGCTATATTTTGAGGACGGCTTGATAGCACATGAAAGCAATCATTCAAAAGTGGGCAAAATCACCTCCACGTGGTGTTCAATGGATAAACAACCGACGGTAGTAGCGAGTGTTGGAAGCTAGAATCTCGCCTATCAGCAAAGGACTCCTCCCTAGAAATATCAATTGCTATGAGCCCGACAGCAGAGCTTTGGACCGGACGGATAACTCACCGACGAATTGGCAAACGAAAAAAGGATAATGATTTCAGAATATTTACATGGAACGTGCGAGCTCTATACCAACCTGGTAAGGTAAGAGTATTATTAGACCAGGTTGAAAAATACAAGGCCGATATAACGGCGACTTAAGAAGTTAGATGGTTGGGGAAAGGCATAATGGAGAAAAGGAATTACACAATATACCACAGCTGGAGAGATAAAGAGCACATTCTAGGTATGGCATTTACCTAAGAAAAAGCTTAAAACATGCTACAATAGGATTTGAAGCAATAAGCGAAAAATGAGCAAGATACGAATCAAAAGAAAATTCCACAATTACTCCCACTCTCTCATTAATTACATGCTCCAACCGAAGATAAGTCCGATGAAGAAAAAGAGGCCTTCTACGAAAACCTTGAGAGAAACCGCAGAAAATGTCCCAGGTACGGTGGAAAAGTAATTATAGGCGACGCTATAGCAAAAGAAGGGCCAACCATTGGAAAGCACAGTATATATCCTGATTCGTAGGCTGATGCTGGAGCTAGTATGATAGTGGCCAGCACGAAATTTCAACACACAAGAAACCTGGAATCTGGTAACCTCGAAATCTGAGGAGACGGTCAATGCTATATACTGATTAGTAACAGCTCCAGCATAATAGATGTAAAACCGTCCGCGGAGCAGACGTGGACTCGAACAAACGAACGAGCGAAAATATAAAACCGGGGCCCTAAAAGAAGAACAAATTAGGGAAGAGTATGTAGCAGAGCTAAATGGTAGGTTCGGTGCATCGGATAACGAAACTGCAAATATAAATACCAATATTGAAGAGGAGTAGGCTAAACTAAAGAAAATAATAGTAAAGGAAACCGCAACGAGCAATCTAGGTTATAAAACACGAGCAAGACGTCAAGACTGGTTCGATGAAGAGTGGGCTCGAGTAACGAAAGATAAGAATGAAGTATATGCTAATATGATATGAAATTCTGTAGCGACCTATAAGGAAAAACGAACGAATTGAAAAACGTACGCACATAAGAAAGAAGAAGACGCGTGGCTGGGTGCACAAATATCAGAGATAAACGAGTTCGGGAAGAATAGCGAAGTGAGAAAGTTATATTAAACTGAACAAGTAACGTGAAGAGTTTAAACCCAGAGTATGGAAGTGTAAAGGACAAAAACTGTAATATTTTGATCTAAAAACAAGAAGTCTTACATAGAAAGATGGGGGGAGTATTTTGAGATGAGCTGCTGAATAGAGACGACAAAAATGAGAGTTAAAGTGATGTGAACCAACTCAATAGAAATTCTTCAGCCGATAGCGATAGTGATACGGGTGAGAAAGTGAGGTTCCTACAATGGACGACGTACAAGAAGCTATGACGAACCTTAAAAACAATAAAGGCCCAGGAAAAGATACCATTGCAATTGAGATGTGGAAATATAGGGGCCAAAAATTAAGGAATGGATTACCGAAGCTTATAGAATCGATCTGGGGTTAAAAAAAAAGATACCAGTTGAATGGGCGGGAGGTGTTATACACCCTCTTCTACTGAGCGTTTAACATATTTGTACATATTCTGTACAAAATACTTCTACCCATCACCAGGTAGGTCCACTACAAACCATATTTCCACTTTCCATACGATTTAAAACTAAGTTATTTTGACCATATTAAAAAACAGACTTCGCTGAAGAATCCTGCTTTTATCAAAAATACACATACAAAAAAAATTTAAACTACTGATGTACAATACTTTGGGTAAAATGTAAACATCTCTAACAGCATAATATTATTCAAGTATCTGTGACCTCACATCCCAAATCGCTAGAAAATACCCTTTAAAATTGAGTTTAATGGCGGAGAATCAAGTGAATATAGAGATACCATCAGGGATAGAAGAGAAAGATACCCTGACGATTCAGACAAACGACAAGTTGCCAGGGATTTGCTAAACAATGGAGGACATTAACATTTAGAACATCTGCACAAGGTAATCTGGCCTATTGTGAGCTCCGCTGGATTTTCTTACAGTAGTCCCCAGAAGAAAGACGAGGCTGTAGCCTTGGGTTAGGTTAGGGTTTATATGGCTGAGCTGCTGGTGTAGAGTTAAAACCCTTAGGCTGGTCGTCCACTGGAAGCGTATTCGAGCGGCTTCGCGCTACGGCCATACATATGAGCGGCTACAAGCGGCTCATTTATATGGCCGAAGCGCGAAGCCGCTCGAATACGCTTCCAGTGGACGACCAGCCTTAGGCAAAAGGAGTAGGCCCATTGCGATGCCATAGTGATCCCACTTTAAACCCGCAAGCGTGCTGAGGAAGGGTTCACCAAAACTAATTAGTCTGCTTCTGCTTAAGGATGGGCAGTGACAGAGAAAGTGTTGTACACTTTCCTCCTCGACCAGATTCTTACAGCTTCTGAAGAAATCGTAGGTCTCGAGAGCTAACCGGGCCGCTTGCGTCCCTATCAGATAGTATTCGGTCAGCACTCCAGCTATAACAGAGTGATCTTGGCTCCCGAGGCTCAGTAGTGAAGTGAGACGAATATCGTAAGAGAGCAAAGTCATTTTGGAAGAGGTGCATTTGTTAAGATCCCTCCAATGCTTCACTGCTTGTTGCATTGTGTGCTGTTTGCATCGGAGTTTAAATGTCGCCTAAGACATACGAACCCTTTCCTTTCCAGGAAGGAAGGTGGCGAACCTGCCTGCGCTAGCCAGTGCGTCAGTTTTACAGTCTCCCTGTATATTTCGGTGACCAGGCACCAATATGAGAGATCTGCGGAATTCAGAGATAGCACCATGAGTTGAACCACATGATAGACTTCAGGGCTGCCTGACTATCCGAGAAAACAGTTCGGGTACTGTAGCCTTGCTAGTTGATTTGCAGAACAGCCTCATGCATGGCTGAAACTTCTGCTTAGTTTCTTCTTCTTCTTCTTTGATCCGTTAGCTGGCGGTCCGAGCGGGACGTCCCCGCAACGGATACGCTGCTGTCGGTGCCGCTGGGTCCCGAACTCTATTCACGATTCGCTTCCATTCTTCTCGGTTTTTGGCGGTGTCTCGAGCCTCGGTGACTGATAATCTTTGATTCTTTAGGTCGCCCTCGATATTCTTTAGCCAAGTTTTCTTCGGTGCCAATCGCTGGATTTTCCAGTCTGCGGGACGGTCTCGCCAGAGAAGTTTACGTGGCAAGCGGTTATCATCCATTCGGCAAACATGTCCAAACCACCGTAGTCGACGTTTTTGCATTTCTTCTTCGATCAGTGTTTGCTGATCGCATCTTTGTCTGACAACCTCATTTCGAAGGCGATCACGGAGTGAGACACGGAGGATCTGCCTCAAACATCGCATTTGGAAGACCTCGAGCTTCTTAACGTCCGGTTTGAGCAGTGTCCACGTTTCAGATCCATAAAGAAGAATCGGAAGAATCAACGTTCGGTAAAGACGTAGTTTTGTTTTGATGGAGATATTTGCTCGTTTCCATATGCACCACTTGAGCGAGGCGAATGTTGCTGTTGCCTGGCCGATACGGATAGTTTACCCTGCAATGATCGGGTAGTGGGAACTAGACTTCAATCCCAAGCTACGGTGAAAAGACGTAAAGCTTAGGCTTAGAGCCTTAGAGCTTATAGTAAAGAAGATTATGGCATTCTGAATACTATGTGGTCTATTTCTCCACTCACGACGTGAAGGGATGTAGGCTGGGACCTTAGGCAGACTAGCCATGTGTGAATGTGACTGTAGATCCGGAATACATCACAAGGACCACAAGAGCAAGGATGAAAGTCTTCTAGCTAAAAGAATAACGACAGACAAGATATCTAGATATAAAAAGAGAGAATATCTAAACATGAGGGTCCTACAGATACAGGAAGAAGAGACTTTAAAAGGCCCACAAGGAGTGTATGGTTTTGAATTTTATCAAAATACACGGTAGTACCTAAATTTCATGTCTATTCAAGCATGACCTGTGAAGTGAATCTAAAGAGGCTCCAGAATGAAAAAATTAAATCTCTTCACTCTTCCCTGAGATGTGAAGTATCTATACTAGACTTTTAGAGCTTCCGTACTATGATCATTCCTTAAAAAATTGACCCCTATAAGTCTGGTAAAACTCGGTCACATCCTCTATATACTCGCATATAATCTAATTTTCCATTATATAAGAAACTAAATTCTGGCCGCAAGTCATAACCAAATATACTTCTTTGCATATATCCCTTTGCCTTTTCAAAAAAACGGAGAGTTCACTCAAAGCTTTGAAGAGAGTTCTTTTTTTTATTCTGCTGTGTTTTGCTGTTCTACTGACTCAATCGTCGAGTGGATAAAGAACCTTCCCTAACATGTTTAAAAACACTATAAAAACAATAAAAGAAGAATCTGGGGGGGGGGAAACTACCTCAGTTCTATGCAAAACGAAAAACGAAAATGAAATTCCAAAGGGGGTGGAGGAAACTATAAAAGTCTCTCAAACGGGAAACATTTTCAGACTCATCAAAACCACTCCTTTTCAACAGGCTTCAAACTTTAAACAAGAGACAACTTTCTCTCATTTTTTTATTTTTTTGTTGTTGTTGTTGTTGTTGTAGTATCCTTCCAGCTTGTGTTTTCTTCCTCCTTTACTCTCTCCCTCGATGATGATGCTAAACCGTCAAAATATAATCCGCACTCATTCGGATTACGGGTCGAAAATGCAAATTAACTACACATCCACATATCATCCCCCTGCAATCTAAAAGCCAGACTAATGCCAGGAGATCATGTCACGTCGGATGCACTTGATATGAAAACGTTGAAAAAAAAAAACATTTTTTCCAGGATACACGTAACATGGCTGCAAAAAGGGATTAAAACATCAAAGGAGCACGAGGCTCTAGACACACACACACATATACACACGGGGCTTGCAAAGGAAAGTGAGAAGCACAATATTTTTTAAAAATAAAAAACAAAAAGGATACAGAGGAAGAAGAAGAAAAAACAGAAATAATAAAGCGTGTTACACAAGCGAAATACTACACTATATTTTTTTTTTAACATCGAGTTGGTGGAAGCTTTTTTAAGGGCAATTTACCTGGAATATCAAGTGTGGTGGTACCTAGTCCTGTTTAAAGCATGGGGGATGAAATGGAAAAAAAACGTATATGAAAGTTTTGCCTCTCCATGAAGCTATTAAACAACAATGAAACATAGTTTAAAAAAAAAAAAAATAGAGACAGAAAAAACAAAAAAGGATAAAAAGTGATAAAAAGGACAGTTTCAAAACTTGTTAGCAGCAGCACGCTTTTAGTCAATGTGTTAGCGCGCATAGCGACTGTGTTGTACCATTTAAAAATTTTTTTATGCTTCGTCCTGTTTTTTTTCTTACTTCAAAGACTGCCATTACTTTTTCACAGTTTGTACAACAACACAAAAAAAATATATATAACATAAACTAAAGGTAGCCACGACAGGTACATGTTGGGGGTGGGGTGGTTGGTCGACGACGATACTCACATTCATTCCCGGGTATTGTATGCCCTGGAACTTGCAATCCTGTATTCGGATGATAAGTGTATCCGTTCTGTGTAGCATAAACTGCGCTTTTCTGGTCCTCCATTGTTAATGCCAGATCCATTGAGTGCTCAAGAGCCTTATTGTCCAGGCCACTTGCAGGATAATAAGGCGGCGGAGCCTGATTCTGTTGAGCGACTATTGAAGGCCGTACTGAATCCATTTCATAGTCCTTAGCAGCCGCGCTTTTCTTTGATTGATTTCGCTTACAGCGGCAGAACATCAGTAGTAACCCCACAAACAAGGCGAATACTATACAAGAAACGATAATCGCTATCAATGTCGGGGTAGCAAGAGCTGATGCCTCAGCAATGTACGATGTTCCAACTAAAATGAAAATTGATTAAATTCATTCAATATCGTTTTTTCGAAATTTGAAAAAAACTTACTCTCTGCATCAGTATAATCGCCGCAATGTTCATGATTGGATCGCAGACAAAGTTTCACTCGTACAGTTGGACTGTCATCCTCTAATGCCATTGTTATATCCTCATCGTTACCTAGAGACCGAGCGCTACTGCTACGTCTAGTCGTAATCAAGTGCTCAATAACAGCCTCTTTGAAAGTCGGTCCATTCCCGGAAACTTGCAGCGGTATCGTTTCAACAATTTGCCAATCAGCCATTGGTGTATCGCTATTCACTAACGATTCAACAATCGCAATCAATGACAAACATGTAGCACCAACATTAATCCCTAATGTTCGTGAATTTGGATCGAATGTGACATGCAACGGTGGTGGAATTTTGTTCACTTTTGTTGTTGTTAGAATTTCATTCGAATATTCCGAACGACCCTTTGTATTTAGTGCCTTCACTTTAAACGCATAGCTTTGATGTTGATCCAATGGTGTCACTTTGCATGGCACGTTACGATGACAGTCAAATTCCATCCATTCGGTGTTGCTAGTTACCAATGTAGCACAATCTGGTATCATTTGCTCCTCACGTGGCATAGCAACACGCTTATATGCGACGAAAAATTTCGTATTACTCAATCCGCCATCAAAACCGGCATCCCATGTAAGTGTTACGTAGTTTGGTCCCACATCGGATGCCTGTAAATTTTTCGGCTTCTCCGGTGGCCCTTTCTGTTGGAGTCGTATTGTTGAACGTATTGTATCAAAAGAGTTCGCTACACGGCATGTATATTCACCGTAGTCGGAATGTGTCAATTGATTTATTTTAAGGACGGATGTGTATATATCATTATCACTAGGGGTTGTGCTGATATCATAATGGCCTTCTGCTGTTGACATTGTTAGTGGTGACGGATTATTACCATAAAGCCATTGAAATTCTGGCCGTGGATATGCTTGAACTTTGCATATAACTTCGGCAGATTCCCTAATATCATAAGCTACTTTATTATATTGATGTAGAACAATTGGTGGATGTTCTATACGAAGATGCATACTAGAATTTGCAGTGCTAACCTCATTTTCATATAGGCATGTGTATAGACCACGGTCACTAGGGATTACTTGATTGTTATTTGGTCTACCTTTGCCATAAAATTTCAGCATACTCTGTACTGTAACCATTTTGTTTGGTCCAACGGCCGGATTTGTTTTCACTTCATATAAATTCAATTCGGGCAGTATTTCACTTCCATCTTTCAGCCATCGTATAGTTGGTTTTGGTTTACCCTTAGCGCTGCATGTTACAGCAAAGTCAATATCACCAACTCTCCTAGTCGCATGCTGTTGCAGCTTAGCCAAAAATTGCGGCGGATGATGGACTTCAAGAACAATCGTTGCCATTGCACCGTGACCGAGCTCATTTGAGGCATGACAGTGATAGCTGCCTTCACTGCCCAAATGGGCACGTGGTATGACATACTGTGAGCCCTGCGCCAAAATGTTCTGCTTTGCAAAATCACCTTCGATATCACGGAACCAGCGATATTGTGGCACCGGCCATCCAGGCGGATTAGCGGAACAGGTTAATGTGACCCCATTACCAGCATGAACGACAGGCTTGCTCGGCGAGATAAATGCCTGACCTGGTCTATGTCGCACGAGGAGCGCCACTGTTGAGTTGCTGTTACGTTCTACCCGCTTCCCACCGTATGGTGTCATAACATTAACAGCACGACAAATATAGTTACCGGCATGCTCTGCCCGAATGCTAGTCAATGTCAATACATCACCGCTGTATCTAAAGTCCGATGTACCTTCCTTAAGCCATTCAACAGTGACTGGCGGTGGATTCGATGTTATATTGCAGCGTATATTAATCGTTTCACCTTCTTCGGCCTCCTTGGTCTTGGATTGTATAACAACAACTGGTGGATATAAGACATCTAATAGAATTTCCTGTTCACCGACTTTCCCTAGGCCGTTGTCCGCTGAGCAGGCATACTTTCCTGCATCCTCCAGGGTGACACGGGGTATGGCATGAATTTCGGACGAGCTGATATATTGGCCCTTGCGTGTCCAACGAACATTTGCCTTAGGCTTTGCATCGACGTTGCACTCTAATTCAGCTTTCCCGCCACGTTCAACACGTAATGGATTTTCAGGACCCACCTCGACACGAGGATAATCTGCAAAAGAAAAAAGGATATTGTTAAAAAAAATCAATTTTCACTAGTTTATCTGTTGTTTGCTATCTTTATGGTAAAAGGGCAGAGAGATAGAGAGGGCAGCTACTGCAGTTGCTTGAAATTGATTTGAAAATGTGCAAGGAGCAATTCGTCAGCGTTCAGAACGTTTTGCTCGACACTCTGTGGCGTGCCTAGAACTTTTTAAGTCAATCAAATGGTGGTTTTTATAAATTAATAAACATAAATAAATAATTGTAATTGAGACAAACTATAAGTGGGAGGCTTTTTTTACCATTGGATGCCGTATTTAATTTAAAAACAAGATACTTAGATAGAAACTAGCCGAAAATGAAACTCTTAAATAAGTAAAAATGAAACTGCATAGAACGAAGAAAAGGGTCAATTACCGTGGTGACAATAAAGGCTGCCAATAGCATACTCAGTAGAACGATTCTCCTTCGATTGCGTAAGTCAAGCAGCATTCGACGTGGTTAGTGCTTAGCTGGGGGACTGCTTGGTAAAATAACACTCGCGTTTGGAATAATCTATGCCGATGCGAGCGCATGTCTGAATTTTTGGATTTCCGTGTCTGCTTTTTGTTCTCTCTCTTAGCTGGGATCCTATTTTATCATCAACTAGCTGGAACCCGTTGCGCCTCGCTAGACCCATCGGAGCCAAATAAAGAGACAATTGCTTGACTCCTGGGTTCTCATCTGCATCATTATGTTTTCCCGGTTTATGATAGGATCTAACACTGATCCAACAATCATGATAAAGGAGCATGATTTTGAAGAAGTATAATTCGAAAGCTACTTTATAGCATGTACACACCGACTTGGTTACCGCGATTGAGATAGTTTCAAGCGTTAACCATGATAATTTTGATGGTTTGTGCGTGGCTTGCCGTACATATTCAAACCAAGCAAAAATCACAAACCAAGCAAAATTTCTATGGTTAACGGAGCTAACCACGATAATTAACTGGCGTGAGAGCCACCTATCAATGAAAGTTTTCAACAATCTACCAAAATTTGTTGTCAACAGTCATGATATTTATTTGGAATATTATTTGTTGACATATTTTTAAAATTTTCGCTGAAATTAAAATGAGTCTTGCAGGACCACCAACGAAAAAAAGATCTGTTTGGTCCACAAGGGTAAGGGTTAAAAGGAAATAGGAAAAATTCACACATTTTCAAAGGAATAGCGAGTGCACTAACATCACATGGCTCTATTTTCTGTGGCCAAGAAATTCAAATATATTTGCACAACATTGCTAAGAAATACATAACAAATTACACTCCAAATTGCTCTCCAAATATGTAGATTCCTTTTTTCTTTTAATTATTATTTTTATGACCATTACGTTCATAATTAGAACAAACATAACATATAATTGACACATTAAAACATGAATTGACATCGATATTGAATAATACAAATGACAGAAATAACCAATCGAGTTAGTGTGTACAGTTGTTAGTTTTGAAATAGTTTGAAACCACATAAAGAGATAACCAAGTCGGTGTGTACATGCTATTAGGTCAATATTAGCAGGCGCAATATCATAGAATGAGAAAGGCGCTTACATTTGCTCAAAGTTCTTATCTGTGCTAAAAGTCTAGTATAGTCTGTCGGAGCTAATAATGCTACCGATAGTATCACGCACGACAGGCTCCAGGGGACTGGGTAGGTAGCTCGTAATTTTGCGCCTGCTGAGAGTCCTTTGCGATAAGAGTTGATCGAGTATAACAGCGAGATATACCCAAATACCGCTGGACGAATTAGGTGCACCAGGTAGCCCAGAGCCTGGTGCTACAAAAATTGACTCCAAGAATTTAATTGAAGAGTATTGACAGGGTGAGCCCCAAAGCGAACTCTATTTATTCTACATTAATGGCTCTATAACCTGGATCCGGTCCTGACTTCTCGACCGGTCCCGATTCCGAGCCGATGTCCTTCACTTTGGCATCTCTAATCTCTGAGGGTCCTAGCCTACGCCATTCTTCTAGCGGAGTTCGGATCTCGCTCCCTGTCCCACGCAATAGATCAGAAAACTTTCTGAGCAGATTCATCTTCACTCATACGAACTAGATGCCCTGCCCACCGCAGTCTACTGAGCTTTATTTTCTTCACACATCTATGTCGCGACAGCACTTGTAGATCTCGTCGTTGTAAAGTCTCCGGAATCGTCTTTCCTGACAATAAAGGGCCAACAACTCTCGGAAGGATTTTCCTATGGAGGCTTTGTAGTAGCCTCGGTTGGCTTTTAGCAGTCATGTGCGTATTGTCGGCTACGATATGCTATGACTACTGGTCCAAGTTAGGGGAATGGCTTTACTACCCACTGACACAGATTTTATGTGCTAACCCAGATGCCAGATGTTCTGCGATGATTTTGAACGAAGCTCTCCATTAAAATGGCCGTTGAAATATGACGGAAACTCAAAATGGCTGCAAAAATATGGTTGAATTTGCCAATTTTGTTTCGATTCCAATGAAAGTGGGTATCTAGGGGTTTTTAAGGACAGACAAGACAGCACCATCCAGGAGTGAGCTTAGAAAGTAATGCAAATAGCATATGGTTAAAATTTTATTAAGATCGGGTTGCACGGTTGGGGAGCCTTTAGAAGCTTCACCATTACTTCTTTGACTTCTCTCAGCTTTGGTAAATTTATATTGAATGATAACCCGATCCGTTATGTTATTTCATCCGTCCATATTGATTGCCATTCACTGACCTCTCTCTGATGGTTTCACTGTGTATAGCAAGGGCACGCGAACAGAGAACCGTTCAAATGTAATAAGTTATTCGGTCAATTGATTTGCCATCTGTCCGTTGAGTTTTGGTTTTAAATTCTTTCCGTTCCACGTGTATCCCGTGTGGATTACCCTATAACGTACACACAAAGGATCTAAAGCCCGACTCGTCAAAATAAATGTCCAATTTAGCCACCTTTGGGAAAAAATCATTGCTCCTAGATGCCATAGGGAAAAGGAGACCGAAAAATTAGAGAATTCCGAAGATGAGTTCCGAGCTTTATATTTTTAAACGCGAATATACTTTTACCAATACGGTCTCCCATCTGAGTACTAACCGCGTCCAAAGCTTCTTAACCTCTGTAATTGAACCAGAACCAGTCCCCAACATAATTTCCTAAAATATGAAGCTTCGTCTTCACCGACCTCAGTTTAACATAGTTCAGTTCAATTCAAATGAGTGGCTTTACCGGCTAAAGTTCTGTTCATGTTCAGTTCGTTCTTGAAATTGTTGTTGCTTTTTCGCCAGAAATCAGAAATGCAAAAACCCAATGAACAGCATCAGTTGATTACTATCTTTTGAGCGAGCTTTTACGTTCTACTTCAGTTCGAGTCCAGTTAAGACTAACTGAAGTTTACTAATGCTCAGTTGAATATGTGGAAATTGTACGCGAACTGAGGTTATTTTAAGGCTCAGTACGCTAATTTGCTCGAACTTGGGCAGTTCGGCCTGTTCTCTGTTGTTGAGTAGTTTTGTCCTTAACAGGTTTCTTTCTTAGATCTTTTTCCATATTTCGTCTGAGATCTATTCTCGACCACTGTCGGCACTTGTGCCCTTAACATCAGATTTACAGAAAACGCTTAAATCGATAACGTAAAAAGCTCTTAATCTCTTTTTAAATCCGCAGCTCCACGCGAAATGTGGCAAGCAGCCATCATTTAAAGGGCGGTAAACACAGGAAAGGGACAATAAAAGTTAGCATGCATTTTTTTTGTACGTTTTTCGACCCTCTACCCACCCCCACCAAAATGGCTCTCTGAAAGTTTATGCTTTATTACATCTAATTTTGGAAATTTTATTGTAGGAAAGAGCTTAAGGAGATCGCATGTAGGGAAAATTGTAAAAAAAAAACGTATCGCGGGGGTGGGTTTAAGCATACGAAAATCCTTTGCCAAAGGAAATCCTTGGTCGGTTGCTCGTTTTTTTTACAGCAGCTCTTATAATTTGAGATTATAGCTCATTTCGTGGACCCTATTAAATGCCATCGTACTCGTTAAAACGGGGCAGATTGTTGTAAGGGTGCCCCCACTCCCAAAATCCCCACCCTTCGTATATACTATATACAGGATTCAGTCAGGATTTGACTGTTCTGTTCCGTTTTTTTTTTATAATTCCATTAGTGGTATTAATACCAGAGCACAGAAATATTTTATTAGCCAGAATGATAGAGTGGGAATTAGGGGGAGAGAGAGAGATTGAATATAGGGTGGATTGCGTGCATGAATTTCAGAGCAAATAGAATATATGACTTGGATTTCTTTTTTTTTTTTTTTGTTTTACATAACTCAAAGAAACTAAGTTTACCCCAATTCTCCCCTGGATACGAAATCGTTACTGAATGGTGTAAAATGGTTTAAAATTGCTATCGTCAGGCTATGATTTAATGGCAGGTAACCAACACTGGACAATGACTGCTGGCAATGGTACATTACAATTACGATTTAAAATTCAAATATCAAAGGAAATTTTTATCGGAAAATATTAAGTTTTAATATCGAAATTAATGAAAACGTTCCATATTATGCCGGGAACCTGTTCCAAATTGTTCAATTTCATTTTGTTAATGGTCACAAGTAATTACACACTCTTCTGAAAGGTAATAGGTGATTTTATGTTTATCACAACTCACAACTATTTTATAGTGTTTATTTTTGAAATAATAAATATTTAACTGTGTAGTTCAAAGGACCATTGAATAAATTGATTTTATTATTCCAGCCATCATAAAAACGACAAATATAGCAATATATCGAGAGAAAAATACAAATTGTAATAGCGTAATTTGATATGAACATGAATTGGCTTTTGTGGCTCCAACGAGATGGATTCAAGTTCAATATTGAATATACTTAAACATTAACACTACGCAACTTAATTTAACAAAAAATATTTTTTTTTTGGAGGGAGATGAAACAAATATAAAAGTAAATTAATGATTGCCAAAAATACACGAATTGCAATTTTAATTACGATATCTGCAATAAATTACAATTTTTTTTTTGTTCATTAATAAAATAAACTCTGGTCGGGGACTAACTAATCCTGGAATTGATGTCATTTGGTAGGAATGGATGGTTCAAATTAAAGTTGAAATTTTTTCAATGATAGGTGAAAATAAATATAGTGTTGAAATAATAATTAAAAATAGTTCATTAGTAAGTAGGCTCTGCAGAAATGCTTTGACTAATTAGTTTATGAAAGAGAGTGTAAATACCATATAAGTACACAATGCGAGGTTTTTTATTTGAACATATTTGAACATAGGTTTGGAGTTATGGGTTGAAAGTGGAATGTTTGCCGTGGAGTGACACAAATAAAATTAAAAATACGTCTGTTATAGAAGTGAAAATTATTTGATAGGTCTGAAAGCTAAATTTCTGGGAATTTCCGGTCTTTTGAGCCTAGGGGTTAAGGCGTATGACTACAATCCCAGAGGTTTGTGGTTCAAATTCACTCTGCGGCACAATGTTTCGTTTTACCATTTCTCCCACTTAGATAGCAGTCTCGCTTTCTTCGCCTAACCGACAATACAAAGGAACTTTACGTCTGAATCTTAAACATAAAAAATTTGATCCTACTAAATCAATCAGTTGAACGGGCTAAGAATGCCAACCCCTTGAATCGAGGATTCTTTGTTGCTGAGTTGGAATATGGAGACAAGATATTGGGGGCACTATCTGCAGCAAATCTTTAATGGACTACAACAACATGACGATCGGTCCTGCTTTCTTTACAATCCGAGATTCGATTGTAACGTCATAATTCTCCGCAAACCCACCCAAATAATGGTTTACATAGACCGTATTAACATCGTTGGCAGAATCGTACTGAAAGCCTTCAGGCAGAATAAGTAGTAGGCAGTAAAATCTTACTTTTTCCCTATTTTTGAGAAGACATCGTGGTACCAGGGCGGGTTTTTTACAGACCCTTAATGTTGAAGAAATAATGCAATAGACAGAACGTCAACAATTAAGTATATTTATGAGCGTCTATCCAAACGTGTTGAATTGCTGAGTTTCCATGCAGAGTTCACCCTGGGTTAACTCAGTAAGTCCCATGGAAACGCGAGTTGAGAAAGTTTCGTTAAATCCAAGAAAACTCCACGAAACAGGTCGGATTATGCTGGGTTTTGCAGATGTATTTGTTGAAATACGTTTACTGTACATATACCAACGGAGGCAAGAGGTAAAATTATTTATCTGTCCCTTCAACCCAGAACCATCATGGAAACAGCATCGAGTTAACTTGAGGGGAAACGCTTTCAAAGAATTCTTTACCCTGTTTTATGGAAATGCAGTAAATGTTAAGTTTCCTTATGCCTACGACAGGCGTAACTCTTAAAATCAAACAATCTAACCGTGACATCAAAATGCTGCTGAAGTGTTTAAGACAATGGGCATACTCATACAGGGCCTACTCTAGAATTACGAGATCGATTTAAATTTTATCGATTTTTGCACTATAGACTCCGGTGAACAGAGCATCAAGCTCGTTTGAGTTAATAAGAAGCTGCTCGGAAAGTTGTTTGCTGTGTATAAGGAATGTAACAGCGAGGTACACAAAACTTCCGTTGAATGAAAGCGTAGACTGGGATTACAAGAAATTATGAGTGATAAACTATGTGCCATGGGCTTGGACACAGGACTACTGCAAAGAGCCAGCACCTAATCCTTGTTTATACCACAAGAGAAATCAAAAACAAAAAGAAGTAGAGTATGTGATAGAAATGACCCCTGCGGAATACCGACAGAGAGGTTTACATGCGATTTTGAAACAAGTTCATGAAACTGGATCGTTGTTGGATAAAAGAACCAGTGTGCGTACTCGTCCAGTACGCTCAACCGAAAACATCGCTGCTTTTTCTCAGAGTGTGCATGAACAACCATCAACATTAGCTCGTCATCGTTCTCAAGAATTCACGCAAATTTCTTTGAGAAGAATTTTGTATAAAGACCTCGGTATGAAGGAGTACAAAGTTCCCCGACTAGAATTCAATGTAAGGCATGCCTAAAGTTATGTACGGGCCTCGTGAGGTAAACGTTCGGTATACCAGATTAGACTTGCCTCATGAACACCTCATGTGGTCCTCATAGGGCAGTATAAGGTATACCAAAATTAAATTTGTTTTATGAATACCTTACGAGGGCCTCATACAAAATACATGAGGCACTCCGCATGCACTCTTAGATTAGGTTTTCATTAGGGAAATCTTACAAGGGCCTTATTTGGGAAAGAAGGTGTTTACCCCGTTAGGTATTATTGAGTAATTCCTTATGAGGCCCATGTATAAAAAATATAAGGCACTCTGTAGGCATACTGAGATTAGGTTTATCTACAACAGGAAAATCTTATGAGATCCTTACTTGGTAACAATTGTGTGTCTAATATTATTTTATAATTTATTAAAGAAAATTTCTTTTCATTTTATGTATGGGTTAGAGTTAATAAATATAGAAGAAAAATACAAATAATCAATATTTGTTCTTTGTCTTAATTTTAAATAAATGTACACCCTTATTTATCCATTGAAAATATCGTGAGGCTTTTTTAGGGCACGCCTTACATAATAAACGATAGGTACGCATTATCTAGTTCGGCGGTTATAGATGAAAAGCGTTACCCTTTTCTTCTGGGCCTTATTAGGTTTCAACATTAGGGCCTCACAGTCAAATTAGGCTAACCTCATCCGGACCGAACCAAGAAATTCTAGCCGGGTCAATTAGTGCAAGAGCTGCAGCCGTATGACCATCCGATTCGTTTTCGGTTCGCTCAATTGGCCGAAGGCCCCTTGATCGAAAATGCGCTTTTTTACCGAAAAATTCATGTTTTCAGGTGAAGCTCATTTCCACCGATACGTCAGTAAGTACAATTGCCGTATCTGGGGCTTAAAAAATCCACTCGTTATCGTAGAGAAACCAATGCATTCACGAGTGACTTTCTGGTGCGGATTTCGGTGTGGGGGCATTATTGGACCATTTTTCTTCGAAAATGAGTAAAGAAACGCCTTTACAGTGGATGACGATCGGTACCGCGACATGCTAAAAGAGTTTTGTTTCCCAAAATTGAAGATGACGGCACAGAGGACATTTGGTTTCGACATGACGGCGCAACATGACACACAGCCAACGCAGCAATCGATATTTTGCACATGGTTTTCGAAAATCGCATTATCAGTCATCAGTCAGCTGGCCACCTCGAATCTGCGATTTGCAACTTCTTGTGTGGAGCCGATAATAACAAGGGTTTACGCTAACCCAACGACGATTGACGACTTGAAACATGAAATCAAAGTTGCCATTGACGGAATAAAGGCCCGAACAATCGAAAATGTACTGAATCTGAATGGAAATCCTTGATGATCAATGCTACTGAATAGCATTCACCGGAAGCTTAAGCAATGCGAAGTGAAAAAAAGCGGGGAGAATGTAAGATAAGGAGACGTTTTGTAACAGAAGGCTATCCATATTTAATTTCTATGAGTAAGTCTTTTTATTGTTATATTGAGATAATTCGAATTTTTATTGCTAATCCTTTTGGTGATGGACTGAGTGCCTAGGTCATACATAATTAAAATTTTCTTCTTCTATTGGATAATTTTGTTTAAGTCCTCTGTTGTTTTCAAACAATTCTGTATTCACAGTGTTTCAATGTTGTGTTGTACAATTTTTTTAGGTCGTATGTATGTGTATAAATATAAGAAACGTCGTGGTATCAGCGCGGGTTTTTTGTCAAGAATTTGTTGAAGAATTTGTAAACACATGGTAATACAAGGTGTTTGGCAGATGTACCGTAATTTTTTTTGGTTGATTGGTGGGCTCATTTGCTTGTTTTCACCGGTAGCCAACCGTTATGTCCTAAGGTCCAAGGTAGCTGAGATATGATTTTTTTTACAAAATTACTCAAATTTTTTCCTTCAAATCGTGCTTGTTACCTTCCCACCTTACCTACCTTCAAATCGTGCTTGTTATTTGTAGTTCTTAATGTATTCTTATTAGAGATCGCGAGATCGCGAGAGAATTTTTGTGTTTTGTATAGCAAGGGTGAATGTTTGTGTTCTTTGAATTTTTGGGTAGGATGATGCACTAAGGCAAAATCAGGATGGCTTAGCGGCTGTTGAGGTCTCTCGCCCCGCCATAAAATGAGCTTCGTACGTGAACCAAATTTCGGATCAACATCGATCACTCTTGCGACGGTATTTCAATATTGCAAGCGACGCGGGTTGTTTGTTAGCAACAATCTTTGAGTAAATTGCACTTAGTATTGAAACCGATGAAGATCTTGCCTTATATTCTCCTTAGATCCATTCCGTTCACAATTAACTAATGAAATTGGCGGCGATACGACACATTTGAAATATTGCCAACACTCTCTCTTACCGCTTCAACAACTTTATTGGAGCGTTGCGGACGCGTTCGAATGAGACGCTGGCGACTCGTACTCAAAAAACTTCTTCGCCAAACTACGAATTGCTTTGTCTGAAGGCGGTTAATTTATCTCATATTTTTACGATAAGTACGCACAATTGAACGACTGTTTTCAAGGTAAAGCACTACAATTTAAGCGGGTTTTTTTATGTGGACAGATTCATAGCTAAAATGGTACCTACTAAATGATGTTTCAGAATCGTGTACATTTGTCGAAATGGGCTAAAAAATGTGAGTGTTATTCAATGTTGAAATATCGAAGGTCTAGATGGCGATGAGATGAGACGAAAAGACAACACAATAAAATTTAAGTAGAAATTCAAAAAAATGAGATAAATATGTCAAAATCATCTGCGCCCCTCCGTTTAGGTTATAAGCGCCCTCGTGGGGCGCGTCCCCTAGTTTGGAAACTGCAGGTTTGAGGGATGAATAAAACGAACATAATTTTACTGAGGCACTAATAAATCCATGAATCTTTGGTATACACAGAAATATCACTCAAGACCCTTAAAAATCATACATTCTCTCCTAATATTAAATTAATTGCCGCCTCGAAATACCACCAAACAAACTTCACCAAAAAATCTACAATTTCCACCAATCTTAATAACATAGACCGCTCGTTACCTTTGTCATCCATCCATTCTAAAATCATCGGTTATTCCACACAATTTGAACCAGAAGTGAAAGTGCAAGAAATTGCTTAGGTAAGCATGAGCACAAAACAATACTAATCAATCGATAGCAGGCAGCCTGTAATTTCAAAAGGTGTCTAAAGGTGAAAACATGCGGTGCATAGAAACATTACAAAGAGCGGGCAGTAGAGGGGAAGGGTGAAGCAAAACCATGAAGTTGCTGACATTTACCCCAAGTGACCTGGGTGTAAAAATTTTGTGTTATTACATATTGTGTTTTTAATTAGAGAAAAATAAAAAAGATTAATATTTTCTTGATGTTAATTATTATATTCCAAGGCCATGCCTTATTTTTCATATTTTATCGAAAAAAATGCCACAAGAGAGAATAACAAAATTTTAGAAGGGAATGGATTGGGAGTTAGAGACAGTGAAGAGGAATTTGGCGTAAATATTTTTTCAAGCTAATTTACATAATATTTTCACTAAGCTCCTTTCATATCCTTGAACATCCTCAGAAAAAAGCCTACACATCAAGTGAAAAGGAACTTTTCCGTTTTATATTAAATCCATTATAATTTAAGCAAAATAAAAGGAAAAAAAATATAAAGATTAGCCTTTTCTGTGCCTTGATATGGAAGTGTGTGTGTGTGTGTGTGTGGACCTTAATCGGGCTGACCAACCACCCACGAAGATAGTCCCTCAAAATCTTAAGTCCACACGCGCGCCCCGTAAATCTACCCAGGCATCCTCCTCGATATTATCTGGTACTTGACCACCAGAATCCTCCGGGTCTTGAGATGCCTCTTTCAAGTAGCTTGGAAAGGACCTTACAGGGACGATGACGGTCTTTATAGAGAGTGTAGGTGGGGGTGGGGGGGAGGTTGTCGAGGTAGGGGGTTGGAATGAATACGTAATTAACTTTGGAAATTCGCCCGAATAGAAAAATGAATGGAAAGTGACACATAATGGAAGGTGTATATCGATCTCGCCTCTGGATTGAAATCGAATCAATCAAAATCGACAATGGCAAATCGAATTGACGAGATCCTGGAGAATAGCACACGAATAAAAAAAGGAAGAAGAGAATCTTAGCAAAAGGAAACCTCTCAACAGGAAATTCCTGCTAAGTCCCAGATGCCCACAAAACGAACACAGTATGTAATCAAAGCCCCTGGAACAACGGCTACTCGAAGGAATTTCTTTTTTGGTGAGGGAGGGGTGAGGAAGGGGATGGGGGGATGGTGATAAAGTGGGTGGCAAAACTGTTAAATGGGAAGCAACGTCATCAGGAATACAAAAGGCGAACCGAAGATCAATCACGAAATGGTCCTTCCGTTCATTAATAATGTTTCGAAAGGTAAGAAGAAAAATTGCTGTGGCCATCCACAGGGTTCGTTAGTGACCATTACCGGCAATTTTTATTCTTCGACTTTTATAATCCCCTCGAATGGTACGGCGCTGGACCATGGTCATGGTGTGGCGATGGCGACCGGCAGCGGCTCCGTCATCGTTAGCACAGCTTAGAGTTTTATGATGGAAACCAGCAAGCGGTAAGGATGATGGTGGTGGTGATGACGATGCGCGATAGCTACAGCCAGCAGAAGCAGCAGCAGCAGGCAGCAAACAGCAACAACGGCTTTTCTTGTAAATCTTGTTTATATCGCGTGCCAATGACCGCAACGATGCCACTCTGATGCTGCTGTTGCTCTTGCTGCTCGTACTGCTGCTGCTGGACCTGGACCCGGTCTCGTTTTATGTTTTTATGCCCATCCAAGCAAGCATCGCATCGAATGGTCCATTCCAGAATCCCAGACTAAATCCAATATCACCAGCATCACCATGAGCAGCAGCAAATGAGGCCCTCAGCAGAAGCCAGCTTTTGAAATACAATACAGATCCAGTCCAGGGGTATATATCGCTGGAAAGACCGTAGCGACCGTAGAGACGACCGTGAAGCCCGTGTCGAACTCTCCACATCCAATGTTCATATGTCCATCGAGTGTTATGCTTGCATAAGAAACCCATTCCCAATCTCCACATACATACTACTACTATTCGCGCGCGTCATTCGTTCGCCGCTTACGTCTTACGCCTTATGTTTTATAGCCCTTTTTTATGGGTTTCAAGCCAAAGCCAAAGCCAACAGGCTTCTCTCAAAACTGGAACCTAAGCTGTACCTGTAGTATTAACTATACACACGGCCATACAGAATATCCCCATCTTGTTACGGTAACGTTAACCAAAGAACGAGTTCAGCTTCTCGGGTGCAATGAACTAAATCTTTGAAGAAACTCGTTCCTTTTGCTGCTCGTTCTCCTTTACTTTGAAAATAAAAATAAAATAGAAAAAATAAAATTTAAAAAAATAACAAAAAGAAACGCACCTAGGTATCACAACCAAGCTTCACAATATCCCCATAGAATGTGCAATTACATATATATTATATTATTACAAGAGCACTTGCACACATTGCTGCAAGTTTTACCTGCAAGTTTTATTTATTGGATTTTGAAAGAAAAAGTTCTGCGCCTTTTTGCAGATTTTACACAGATCGCTGTAAAAGGGGGGCTTCTCGTCTTATATAAGGAATGAGAACGGACTTTCTGCAACTCTTTCTTGGAAATCAAAGCACAGAAGAAGAAGAAAAACATCATGATTTGTATGGGATAGGGCTTCGTTTATGCTAGCTATAATAACACACAACTCCCTCTGCACTAGTATTAAATGTAAGGAGAGTTCTGTTTTTTTTGTAATAAATTACAAGATGACTTAAATATGCGCGCTCACAGAGTTACTTCTGACACCTTTGGGAGTTAATAAAGTAGAAACTGGGAGTTTCTTCTGCTGTTGTGAGCATAAATATACCTGTATACCTGTGATATTTCGCGCTTCAGTTACTATGAAGGGTATTTAACATTTTTTTTATTTTGAAAAAAGAAAAAAAGTAATCACAAATGACTTTTCAAAGTTCTCATCTTTAAAGAGAAAAATGAGAGAAATTTTTTAAGGATTTTTTGGTTTTTTGGGTGTAATTTGAAAATAGACACGACGACGGAGGAAATATTTTTGCAAAAAGAAATCTTTCATAAGCGTGGAATACAATAGTTAAAGGAATGACGTTTTGATGGAGAAAGAAAAACGTCTGCACTATATCAAGGTTGCTAGCTTAGGTAGTCTTTTAGGGCTTAAGGGGTCCGACTACCATCTCAGAGGTTTGTGAATCAGTAAATATGGCCTTAGGGAGCGTTCAAGTAATACGTAACGCATTTTGGGGGGGGGGGAGGGGGTTTGTAAAACGTTACGATGCGTTACAGGGGCGGGGGGGGGGGTTCGAACAACGCGTTACGTAACATTGTTTTTTTATTTAAATAAAAAAATAGGGCATTCAAATCTCCCAACTTAGCAACCCTTTTCGTTTATGTTTTACGAGTAATCGCGATTAAAACAATAAATAAGCTATTTTAGCGGCTTTCTGGTACTTTGAGTCATATAATTGTCACTTTCAGGTAAAAGTGTTGGGTGTTACGTAACGTTTAGGGAGGGGGGGGGGGGGGTACAGAAAAACGTTACGGCGCGTTACAGGGGAGGGGGGGGGGGGTCAAAAATTTTCAAAAATTGCGTTACGTAATACTTGAACGCCCCCTTACAACGGGCGAACATCGGCCGCTTGAGTTTTCAAGGCACATAAGATGGTCGTAGAGTTTTTAACCATTTTTAACGGAAGCACAGCACATACTGTCCCAGGACTGCCAGACTTGACCAAAAGCCGAGTACTGAGCTGTACACAAGGGCATACAACGGGCATATAAAGGCCAAGTGCATGTCATTTTCGTTATGCAAAATCGGCCTTTGGACCAACTTGCTTAAAAACGAGGTCCGAACCTATACTCAAGGATTCAATGGTTGACAGTACAGTGCCCTTAAGCTTTTACTAAGCTTTTGTACCACCCGTTGTACAACTGGTTGGTTCAACATGTAGTACGTGTTATATTGCGATGCCTTGTAGTAAGCTTAGATTGAACTACTTATAGAAAATTGGATAGGCTACATGTAACAAGTAAGGAATGTCTTGACGGAGATGCCGATGAACCTTATGATTGAATTGTTGGAAGTTGTACTACTTCGATACTACTTTATGCGAAACAATCTTACTGGTGTCACAATAAATGATCTTCAAATCCAAGGAAATAACGACCGGCTCGAAATTTACTGTATACGTCCTACTAGTACTCACACATCGATCCGGTCTTGGATGATGAGAAACAAGCACCTGACCTCTAAACCATTAAGGATGACCTTCAGAGAATTGTTGGTCACGTGTATGAGGGAGGAGAGTTTTGGCATAACAATGGAGAGAAGATCTACGATCATGAGTCAGAGATCGGATTGGAAAGTCTTTTGTGAAAGGATTTATAGGATTGAAGCGGATGGTTCCCCCTTGTTCACATGGTAGTTTGGTCCTGCTTGCATCACAGTCTAAATCGGCTGGTTAGCGGAATCCTCTTGCTTCAAGAGGCAATACACTCCGACGAGGCTGTTTCTAGCTAGCCTCTCATATAACATCCAAGAGTTCAAACGCGAGACTCACTGCCTCCTTCTCATGCATCTACTAGACTACTCGTAATCTATAATTTTCTTTGTCTATCTTCAGATCAAGCTTACTAGATTGGACCAAGTACCTACCATAATTGCAAAGTCATAACGGACTAGTGGTACAAAGGCTGGATGATTCCTGAGCTTGACCATGCCACTTAAAAAAAGGGAGCCCAAAACCTCCACTGAAAAGATCACATATAGCAAAACGACCAAAGTTTTGGATTCCAAAATTCCAAGACTTTGATTTGGAATCAGATCGGCAGAAGAAGCAGTTGCGATATCCGAATAAATAAGTAAGTACTATGATGTCAGGAATAAGAAATTCGAAAAGACGGGCTAGAGTTCGAGAATCATGGATTCCATGGATGTAGATCTTGATATTTCTTCAACCCTGGGTGATTCCACCAGTGGCTGCCCTCAACATGGAATTTCTTCTCTCTTACTCTGGTCACTCACTGGTGATCGGTGATTTTTGTACTGTTGCATCCACCAGTCTATTAGTACGTATACATGATAAGTTGAACTCAGGTTTACTCCCGAGTCCAACTGCATGTAGATGCGAGTGGAGTTGATTTAGAGTCGCCGAACTAGTCTCAGCTTTGTCACCTGGGTTGAGCTGAAATTTTGCATGTAGACGCGAACTCAGTAGTTGAGTAGTTGAATTTAGTTCACAGCAAAATCTCTGTGTTTTGTTTAGTTAGTTTTGTGTAGTTAGTTTTTTTTTTTATTTTCAACTCAACCTCAGCTCAACTATTCAATTCATCATATATATTTACATAGTATAGATGAAGGTTTTGTAGAGTTAACACAAGTTATACTCCCTTTAAATATAGTATAGTGTTTAAAAATAAAATTTTTGAAAGTGCCAAGGGAAAAATTTTAATAATGCTTTGGCTTGCTAATCTCAGTTCAATAATGTTCAGTTAAATCCACATAAGTGGCTTCGCCGGCTAAAGCCCAGTTCATGTGCAGTTCGGGCTTGAACTTGTTATTGCTCCTTCGCCAGAGGTCAGAAATGAAAAGGCCCTGTTCAGAATTAGCAATTTAATTTCTGACTCAATAAAAAGGTGCCGGAAGGGTGTGATTCAATAAAAAGATAACTTTTTCCAATAATCAAATTACTATTTATTTGAAATCAATTATTAGATTTTCTCAAATATAAATTCAATAAAATTCAACCTTAGATTTACAAATTGCCAAAAATATTTTAATTCAATCTTAAATTCGTTATTAATTCGTGATTTATTACTTGAAAATTCGTAAATTATTCTTTATTTGTTTTGTAAATAAGAATTACCAAAATATTGCTTGCTCTGATAGCTTAAATTGATAACGCCACCTATCTGTCAGATGACGATTGATGTTTCGCCTGATGTGTTCTGCAATTAGAACAGCCAGGAATAACCTTTGTGTTGCTGCACTCTGGTTTCGTTTCTTGGGAATCGCTTGGGATTTACTTGCTGCCTTGTTGCTGCTTGCTGCCTTGGTTGCTGCTTGC
Organism: Thereva unica; assembly: GCA_949987705.1. Lineage (NCBI taxonomy): Eukaryota > Metazoa > Arthropoda > Insecta > Diptera > Therevidae > Thereva > Thereva unica. The sequence continues at coordinate 85,110,067 of OX465285.1, forward strand.
TGGACTGCTTTGCCTTGTTTCTTCGCAAATTCGTCCCTCTGTGGTTGGTTAGAGTAACTGCTGAAATCAATTCTGGTGATTAAGTTACTGCTGTATTAAAGACTTCAAAACTGTCTTTAATTCGGGCTTTACTGGGAAAAGACCTCAATTCTGTCTTTCCAGAATGCTAAGTTCGATACTTAGGCTTTGAAATTGCTTTATTGCTAAAACCTCAATACAGATTTTATCTTCTAGTTCAAGACTCTAGAAAGATTAAAAGCAATCTGATTTAACGCCGTCTGTGCGTCGGTATTTATTTCTACTCGAACAATAGCTGCGGCTATCCTTTGGCAGGGGGCTTCGTTCTCGAAGTACATAATTTCGTGTTTATGTACTAGATCTGTGTGCGATGTCCGATCAGCTGTTCCCTTCTGACTTGTAGACGTCAAATGGGGTTTTCTGCACTTGGTAAGTATTTTATTCCTATTTGAGTTTATTTACTAATTTTAGTTAATATTTTTAGGTTTCTAGTAGGGATGGACGAGGAGGAGCCCGCGGTGATTAGTGCATTGGGGTTGACAGGTGAGTGTTTTTTTGGAACCTGTTTTGGATTTTATTAATCTTTGTTTGTTTACAGACTGTCGATTTGCCGACGGCTTTTTGGCATTTTCTTGGATGGATTTTTCATCGCCTTGGATTTTAATTTTCAACTTCTAAAAAAGGTAAGTATTTGTAGATTTAATATTTGTATTCTAATAACCCTTTTTCTATTTTTAGATACGAATTTGTCGTTGTTGTTTGTTGTGTAGTGACGTCTTTTTACGTGTGTGTTTTTGTAATTTTGTGTATCTTTGTAGCTTGTTTGTTTATTTATAATAAAATTAAAGGATATTGTAAAATTTGATGTTTTATTTATCTATCCCTTTTTACTTGGTTTTTTTTTTTATTTTCTTTTTTCAGTATAGCCGGAACAGGCCCACTGGAATGGCATTCCACTATTCCAGTTGATTACTCTCTTTTGAGCGAGCTTTTACGTTCAACTTCAGTTCGAGTCCAGCTGGTTTGTTTTGTTCTCAGTTGAATATGTGAAAATTGTATGCGAACTGAGGTTATTTTAAAGTTCAGTTCAGCAATTTGGTGATGGTTATTTACGTATCGACCATAAAACTTTACGCGAAATAATGGAATTCACACATGACAATCTCCACTTAGGAAGGTTCAATTTTACTAGGTCGGAACTTCAGCAAAATGCCCATGATTTTGAATGGCGATTTCAATATTAATATTTTCAATGGGGCGTTCGAATTTTGTGGATGAAGAGGAAAGTGGAGATGATAACGACCAAAAGTTTACATATTCACAACTAACGATTAGCGAACAATTTGAGGTGGTACAAAGAGGCAAACCAATTCTATACAGCTCATTTTTGAATAGTCATATGCGGTATAAATGTCCGGTTATCGAGTTTGTAATCACATAAAACTCCATTTTAACCATTTTTATTTAATACACCAAAAATAGAGGTTAATATATATTGAATTAATTACTCCAAACATTCATGGCCAGATTGCATAAATTGCGTCTATTTTGTTTGGATAATTGAATAAAATCGTATTTAAAGTAACGCAATTTGAAAATACAAATGCAAATAGCACTTTACATTTGAGCGATGCCAAAACCAAATATTTGAGAGTTTTATCAAAATATTGCGCCGGGGCCTTTCTGTTGGTCCAAAACTGCATCTACAAAACTTGAATTGAAAATGAACCATTTAAGTAAATAAATTAGTTCTAATCAATATTCAAACTTTATGACAAATTTTACTTGTGTGTGTGTTTGTATTGGAAAATTTAAAATTACAATTGTCATCGCAGTTAATTATTGACAATCACAATTCAGAGGCGAAATGACATGCCGATATGTAACGAAATTACGGGCGACAGACAGGACGAAATTATCCTTTCATTGATGAGTGATTATTTGAGCACACCGGGGGTGTATGGTATGTATGTGAGATGTAATGTGTGATGTTTGTTGATTGTATGTAGTGTAGTGTGTCTGCGGATCCATTATGCATTTTGGGGTAAAACACTTCTCTCTCATATCTAGTAAAACCAGAAATCCAGGCTGTCAAGAGTGCTGCCCAATTGGGGCATATATTTGGGGCCAGAGCTCCGGCTATATCACTTGAGCCGGGGCTAATGGGGTGTGGGAGCACTAATTTATTGCAGATTTGCCAACGGTGATATATGATAGGCGGAAGCAATGAAATTTGTTCACGTTCCTATATTCCAAATATGATGAATGGACGAATTGAAAGGCTTCCTTCATGGGCCCCGGGATATGTGTGTTTGGTTCTACGGCTGCTGCTGCTGCTGCTATCATCTGGCATATTCCACATCTACCCCACTGCTAAGGCTGTGTTATCCTGCATGAATCCACGTAAGATTAGGTATTTTTCCTGTAGATCCAAACAGGAGTTTTTTTTTTCGTGCTGCTTCCTTCTGACGCTGACACATGGAAACGTTTAATTCCCCTCCACCGGGGGAGAGGTATGGAACGAAGGAAAATCGAAAAAAGATGAGAGCTGAGCTGAATAAAAGAAAAGTCTGCTAGTATATTTTTTTTTTTGTTATTGTTGTTGTTGCTGTTGCTACTGGTACAGTCCTCTTGTATGTATACAATGTATTAAGGATTCGGGATAGTCCTTGAAAGTTACCAACAAAGGAAGCAATTAACCGTCGAAGTTAGATAAAGCTGCAAGTACACGTGTTACATAATGGCGACGCGTGTATTTTATTTCTTTATCATTTGATGAAAGTCCTTCTTCCTTTTCCATATACAGGACTCCCTACATGTATGTATATACATATATCGTATTTCATATGGAAAGATAGATAGAAAAAAAAAGCCAGTCCCTAAATGAAAGATGGCATAGTCGCCGCGCGCTCTGTAGGGATCTCTCTTCGTCTATGTTGTGTGTGCAGAGTAACGAAATGGTTCATGGTAGGATACTCTACTACTATACCCCCACCGGAATCCTGGAATACAAATTAAAAGGAGCCCGAAAGTTGCCAGTCATATTGCGATACATAAATCACTAGGATAAGGCTCAAGAGTATCTGATTTATATCAAAGCAACCGTACGACGACGATGAGAGAGCAATGGAAGGACTCTTCTTCATCCGGAGGACTATTTTTGGCCTTAGTGTGTTAATAGAATAACAGCAACAACAACTAGCTACCTACCAGATAAAATACCAGGAAAATGATAGTACAAGAAAAGCATATAAACATCGACCAAGGACCGAATAATCCACACATACTTATGTATATACATATGCTCGTTTTCCGACGACATTTTTGATAATTGAAAGGAAATTTTCAAACATATTCAAAGATGAAAACACATACCTCTACCTACACACTCTTAATAAACCAAAAAAAGGATGTATAAACTCGAATCCTTTGCGGTCAGACTTTTTTTCCGAACAAAGGACAAAAAAGTGTCTTTGATGTTCATCAGAGACATGCAAAATATTGTATAAGAGTATTTATTCACTGCAGTCCTTTACCTTTACCAGGTCCCAAACAAATTTTTTTTCTCCTTCTCAAAAATATCCTTTTCAACTCAACATATTATATTGATGAAGTTTTCAATTATCCTTGTATCCATCTTGTAATAACTTTTTGCTGACATACATATACATAAGTGACAACTTCGTCATGTTGTATTATTGATCATCTTTGAAGTATATACATCATCAACAGCAGCAACAACAGCAGCAAAAATAATAAGAAGAAGAAAACAGGACGTTTCTAATGAAATATTTCGTTTTAATGGACTTTAGTCCATCACTAAAGGACTCCCTTTATACATTACTCATGGCAAAACCGATGGCAAAGTTGTGGGTGTATATAGTAAGAAGGTAACAACAACAACAACAACAAAAAAAGTTGATTTCTCATTAATAATGAATCGTAATATTTTTCCTTCTTCACTGTCTCTGATGAAATGTTCTTTTCGTGGTTTCTGCGTTTGATTATTAAAGTTGATGATTGTTTTTTTTTTGTGGGCTAATATTGAATTTAATGTTGAGGAAAATAACATATGTGTGTAGAAGATGCTCGGATATCAATATAAGGAACATATGATGGAGGTTCGTTATGAGGCTGTAAGACACCCACAAAGTGTTTTTTTTTATGCTTAAGAAAAATTAATATTATTCAATTAACAGCTGGACGTAGGACGTGCCTCAATCCTGGAGTAGTAATCTGAATTGTTTTCTCCTGAAAACCATAGAACGCCGAAATTCAATAACAGAAGTTAATGGGTTAATATCGCACTGCACGAAGTAGTCACGCTTGTCCCGCTCTAGTGCAGAATCCGCTTCGCTAAATTTGAATATGATTCTAAAAAACTAAAAAATAATTTTGAATGTAAAGTTTTTATTCCTCCAGCAAGTATATCGAAGCAACCTCTACCTTTCGAAATATAAAAAAAAAAACGTGGGACTTTTTATCTATATTCTTATTTTACTAACCGAGGAACTTTTGCGCCCACGCTTTTTTACATTTAGAAAGGTAGGTTGCTTCCATATATACTGACTGAAGCAATAAAAACTATACATTCAAAATTATTTTTTACTTTTTAGTTCATTTTAAAATAAAAGCGTATTTTTTTAATTTTTTAACTATGTATATATTTTATTTTGTATTTTTTAGTCTACTATATGTCTTCCGCCATTTTCTAGCCATATTAAATTTAAGAGTACTGTACTCTAGTCGTCATACACTTCCATTTGATACCTATATCGAGGCCGTTGTAAGGAAAACTGTAAACCGGCTCTATTTTGTGTTGGCCGACATTTTGAATTATATTGAATGACGCCACACAGCCTAATATTATTCTACTTATCATATCCTTTCATTTGATACCCATATCGAGTGGGTTACAAAGAAAATGGTACTCCGCCATTTTGTGTTGTCCGCCATTTTGAATTTTTAATAATGCCACATAACTAATTGTATTCTACTTGTCATACCCTTTTATTTGATACTCATGTCGAGGTGGGGAACACAATTTCAAAATTCGGCAGCCATCATGGAACCACCATCTTGATTTTTTAACCTTGTCACGCATACTATACATATGTGCAAAGTACCACATACAGGTGTAGCTAATATAAAGCGTATAAAAAGATAAAGAAGTTTACGTGACGAGCGGTTATGATCCATTCGGCAAACATGTGCAAGCCACCGTAGTCGACGTTTTTGTATTTCTTCATCGTTCAGCATCTATTGATCGCATCTTTGACTAACTGTCTCTCGTTTCGAAGGCGATCGTGGAGTGAAACACGGAGAATCTGCCTTAAGCATCGAATTTAGATGAACTCTAGCTTGTTGACGTCCGCCTTGCGCAATGTCCATGTCCACGTTTAGGATCAATAAAGAAGAATCGGATGGATCAACGGTCGATACAGGCGTACTTTCGTTTTGATGGTAATATATGTTCATTTCCATATGTACCACTTGATCGAGGCGGCGAATGTTGCTATTGCCTGGCCGATGTGACTGTGAACGTTGTGGCTAAGCGAGGTCTCGCTGTCGTACACCCATTGGAATCGGGAACTTCTCGAATAAGTCGCTTCGAATGTGAACGTTGCTTATTGAGCCATCGATGGAAAGAAGGCGAATCGGTTCTTGCATTCCCGAATGTCGCCTTCTTCATAATTGGGATAACGATCGCAGTCTTCCACGCCGAAGGGACACGATTCGAATGCCATAATGCGTTATGAGAACATGAAGCCGTTGTGATACGACATCACCTACGGCTTCGATCATCTTGGCGGACACTTGTTCTGTTCCCGGCGCTTTTCCATTTTGCACCGACTTTATTGCCGAGATCTCTCAATTATAGTGGGAGCGCTGACCGCTTAGGTCTCAATACCTACGATTTTTGCAGAAGCTGTAAGAATCTGGACGAGGAGGAAAGTGCACTAAATCTCTTGTCACTGCCCAGCCCTAAGCAGAAAGAGACTAGCCACTTTTGGAGAACCCTTCCTTAGCACGCTTGCGGAAATCTCGAAGATTGGGATCCCGCAACTAAGAAGATTCATTAACATCAGGTTTAAAATGGGATCACTATGTCATCACAATGGGCCTACTCTTTTGGCCTAAACTCTTTCATCCAATCACTATTTAACCAATGTGTCCATTTAGTTACAAAAAGACGTTCTAAATATCCAACTTTGATTCCGTTAACTGATTATTGATCGTGTGTTCTTGAACAGACGCTATCGCAGTCGTAACACAATCAATAACAAAGTTAAATCGGCCAAGCGTGAATAAGCAACTTTGGTCGCCCTTTTAGTATTCTTCCTTTACTTAAGTCTTGCGGTATCTTGATTCATTAGAACTTCCATTCTCAGCTTCAATGTGGCTTCTGTAGATCACACAGTTGCGAAAATGTTATAATGAAGGTAACAACTTATCTTCGTTGCGCCCTATTTTTGCTCTTCTTCTGTTCGTCTTTTGTATTTCCATTTCTCTAATAGATTTCAGTGTGTTCGACATAATAATGTTACATGCTCTCTAGTAAGGGTGCTTCAGAGTAGCATAGCTATAGGCTTCCTAAGCCACCTATGTCACAATATTACGCAATCGCGCTTTTGGTTTGCGCCTCGGGCTGAAGCTTTTCCGGGTTGTGTCTTGGGAATCGCTGGTGGGTTGCGTCTTGGGTTAAAAAGTGCGCCGCCTGCGAGTAACTAGTTGCACTTTACTGTAGTGAGTTTTGGTTGAGAATCAGCTGCCTTGTGTTGGTTTGACGTAAATGTTGGTGCACCACGGTCTGCTTTATAGCTGTATACTTATATATCTGTCTACCTCATCGGAATCTCGCGTTATTTTCTGCTCGAGAAGTGCAGGAGAGCTTTTGATGCTGGAGAAAGTACGGGATCTGTAGATCTTTCTAACATATTCGTCTGCGGGATGCCACAATCGAGTACGGGAATAGACCCACTAAAAGAAAGAAAAATCGCTGCCTACTTAAAAAAACACGATTAGCTACTGGATTAACCAGACAGGTCTCCATGCGTTTGCATGCATTTTTAATATCAGCAGCGAAGCAGGGCTGTTAGCAAAACTCTTTGCGTGCATGTGCAACACAAGACGTTCCTGCAGCGTCTCCTCGCGCTCTGCGATACCATCTTCCCTAGCATCGATATGAACTTGCTGGGAATTAATTCAACGCATAAAATTTTCATTATTTTCAAATTAATTGCAAAAGTTTAATTAAACAAGATTTCTCAGCTCATGAATTAGAATTATATGTGAAATGCTGAAACTAATCACATTTGGCACAGCGCGTTCACATAATGCCGGGCTATGCGAGCGCAACATATGCATATGTATTGGTGCAGGGCTGGAATTTTCCGAGACGGCGGCGGGCCTTCGGAGTGTGTTTAATTTACAGACAACATATTCACGCTCGAGGAGACCAAAATTGAAAATATGGTAACAACTTAGCACAGTGCAATTGCACCGCTCCGGGGCCATCATAAAGAAGTAGCAGCAACATCAGTGCAGCAATGCAGCGGTAGCATTTGTAAGACAGGAAATTTACTATGGATTTTCCCGGGCTATTGTAGTTCATAGCACCGCAAAACATAGAGAGAGAAAGAAAAGGATGCGAGGATTATTATTGTATTTACTACACATTGAAAGGATATTTCTCATCCGCAGTATACCTAGTCCTCCTCCATATCCGTCCAATCCACCACCGCCCACCCCCGACGCGGCAGTTTCACCCTTGAGAGTTTTAATGTTTTGCTGCATTAATTTAACGAGCCAGAAACTGGAAATCCGTGATGCGTTAATGTTTATGTTGGGAACTTCGTTTTTATTTATGCATGGATCGTCAAACATCAATTTCTGTTTTTTGTGTTTTTTATTTTTATTTTTAATAATTTTTTTAGGATTTTTTTTCGCGTTCATTAAAAACACGTTTTGTTTGTTTTAGAAAATTTCCATGCACAATTCCACAACCCCTGTTCAGGATTTCGAGAAGGTATTGTACAGGATTACATCGAGACAATAACAAGGACTCTAGTAGTTGTTGCACTACAATGATTCTCCCTTCGGGGAAAGCCATATCCACCGAATGGACCGATATATGGGGGATGTAGTGCAGGGTATATTTTATTCTTTCTTCTTTTTCCACCCCCATCCCATCATCATCCCATATTTGTATGGCGAAAATTGATTTAATTTATGAACTTAATTGTGGTGTTCTCTCATCCATGGTGCTGGTAAAGCATCCTCCAGCACTCTCCCAAGTACCACAGCGCCAGCATTGAGGGCTGTTTGAACAACACCCCAACAATTGAGCATATGATGCATATACAATTCGAAGCCAACAGCATCATTGTGCGGTTTGGATTCCCATTCTCTCAGCGAAATAACCACAAAAACGCATTCAGTAGAGCATAAGCCCAAAAAAAAAAATAAAATAAAAAAAAAACATAAAACATAACACATAACCCATAACACAAAAACAACAACCCCCACCCATAACGAATAAAAAAAAAGGATATAGGGACACCATGCAACTGCAGGGCTCCAGAATGCAGCAGCATAGTGCACATTATTTATCCTTTTCATTACATGCAAAAATGGGGCGCCCATTTGGGGGTGGCAATTGGGGAGTTGGTTGCCCCCTACTATGACGGCGGGTGCAAAAAAATCCCAGGCAAAAATGAAAACAAACCGCCGAACGGATAGAATTGCATTTTTGCCTTTCCTGGGGATTCCATATTAATTGGACGCGGCGCATTGTGCTGAATTTCAAGGTGCCCCTCGAGAACGACGGGAAAAAACCCCAGCAGTTAAACAGACAGCGGGCGGACAGGAGGCGGCAGGACAAAGCGCCCCCAGATATGCACACAGGGTGCACGGGTGGAGTATTGAAACCCGGTTAATTAGCTTTTGATTTGTTGGGAATGGAGATAAGTATTGCAGACCTTTTTTTAACTGCATTAAAAATTATATGACGGATGTAAAAGAGCACGTTTTTCACTGTGGAAATAATGAGAAGGACTACTGGAAAAATTGAAGGGGTTTTTTGTTGTCGTTGATAGGGATCAATTCAGAGCATGATTTTCAGGGCTGTAAACTTGATTTTTTAAGGATGATGTGCAAAAGGGATTATCGATATTTTATGTGATATGTGGAAGTGTGGATTGGTGGTAATCAGTGTCAGCAGTGAAACAGGGAGAATAACATGAAATATGAAAAAATATGAACGTCATCATTTACAGCCCGAGTAAAAAGATAAAAAAATGCCTTACAACGGGCGAACACTGGCCGCTTTGCTTTTTAATGGGCATATGATGGCCGTCGAGTTTTTAACCATTTTTAGTTGGAGCACATATTTTTTTTTATGTGAAAGACTAGAGTCACAGGAAAGGCCCTTTATACTGTTGACAATCTATTTTCTTCTTATAGAGTGCAATGTTGAACAGCAGCTCTAGTCGGGGAGGAAGGAACTGAAACAACCTTCCCGCGATATTTTTTTAGTCGACCTACTCCCAACCATTACTATCGCGACTTTGACATTGGGGCATCAAGAAACAACTCGCTGGAGTGTTATACCTCCTCAAGATGGCCACGCTAGACCAAAAGATTTAAATGGCCAAGTTCTGAGCTGTACACACGGGCATACGAAGGCCAAAAAATCTGAATGTGCACCAAATGTGTTGTTGAATGTATTTTACGGAAACTTGAGCATTCTTGTTATGTACAATGGTCTTTTTAATTTATTTTACTTATAATCGATGTACAAGAGAAACGAGCTCACCAGTCATCGGTTTGTTGTACGTGAAGTGTGTGGTGCGAGTTTTTGCACTGCTCCCCTCTATCTTAGTTTTGTACACCAAACCGTTTGAATAGGTTCAGCAGTCTGCCTAGTCGCTTTCTGCGTAGGCTTAACTGTTTGAGCAGGATCATGTCAAACAACGAGACCTTGACCCTCGCAAACGCGGGGCCCTTACAGGAACAGAAGAACAGACTCAACCCCCTGCTCTAGCTAAAGCCTTGTAACGGCGGGCTTATTTTAAATTTTGGAAATACACCTTTAAGCCACTTAAAGGGATGTGAAATTTACATAAATTTGAAAATAGAATATGCAGTTGTGGATAGGCAGTTTGTGTCTGATTGATCTGAGAAGCACAAAGGACGAAAAATAAAATAATCACCCTGAAAGTCTAGGATGTGGTAAAATCGTGAAGAACTAACCAAAAATAAAAAGAGGTAAGAAGCCCCCCCCCCCCCCGGGAGTGGAAGTTAGGAGACTCCCCCATATTAATCAGTTTTATAAAGAGGGCTCAGCTTTATCTGTAGAAAAAATTATCGGCCTGAGGACCAATGATCCAATTGTATGAACAACCCGCAGTTCAAACCTAACCAACGAGGTTAATATTAGTTTATGGGGATAAACAAAATCAACCTGCAGCTGTAAGGAAAAAACAGGATAACAGATACATTTTCGTAATAGTTGCTTTGGTAGTAAGGTGGTGCTGAAGGTGAAACGTAAAAAAATTGGCCGAATCCCCGTCAGCTCTTCCACCTAAGGCGGATCGGAGCCGTTTAGGACCTGGAGGACCAGAAGGAAGAAGGATCGAAGGATCACTTTAGAGCCTTTAGAAAAATTGGTGAGCCGAACCAATACAGGAAACACGTCATGGTACCAGGGCGGGTTGTTTGTTTTTTTTTTTCGGGCAAACGTTAAGTGAAATAATTTATGTTGGCATTGGATTGTTTAGAGAAGTTTTTTTGGTCCAAATTGTTTTGTTTTTGTAGGTGGATCTGTGGTTTTCCTCTTCGGGCCTCAGATGGGGTCCTTTTTACACCCGTCTCTCTTTTGGAGCCATCGACGTACTACACTAGTCCATCTAGTATAGCCTTTCTTGTATTTGCACGAAAGGTGGCTCAAGTTGGGCATGCAGCCCGATAGCATTCGTCTTTGACTGATTATTAAAAACTGAAAACGGTAGCCATTCGTTTTCAACTTCAGATCTGCGTTTGTGGATTACCACCTCTGAGCGCTGAGGAGAGCGTTTAGTGTTGTAGTCGGCGAAATGCGCATGGTCTCGATGATATAAAGACAGGTCATTCTTTCTCTCAGGTCAGTAAATCTCCGTAGATTACTAATATCCAGTACATGACTTTCTGTTGTAGACGACGGCTCTGCGGCAGGGCAAAAGGATCCTGTTCATCAGAGAACCCATGTGATGGTTTCAGTTTAGCTTTGACCTCTAACGTCACACCTAAGTAATTTGGTTTGATGTGAAAAACCTATAGCAAAATTCAAAACTACAGATTCGATCACATATATAACACTAAAGTTCATCCTAGACACAGCGAAACTCTAAAATGGCACAGCCAAGTTCAAAAGCTCATCCAGCGATAAAGCTCATCCGAGGCACATAGAAGTAACCTCAACCTAGTTCCCTAAGCTCATCCGAGGCACATTGATATTCACACAAACTCACAGCAGGTGATGCTCACTAGCACCCAAGACCAAATCCACACCCAATCAACCATTGACATCACTGGTCCAGTAGGGGTGCTTTCGCGCTGGATGATCTGGATGATCTTTTGAAATTTGCTGTGCCTTGGCTTAGCTTAAATTGAACTTCGCTATTTTCTAGGTCTCATGCACCTTGTGTCTTGGGTGGGCTTTCGAGGTGGAAGATTGAATCTGCAGTTTGGAGGATTGCTGTGCTTTGAGCGAGAACTTGCGGAGAATTTTCGCTCTGGAGTCTTGGGTGGGATCTAAATTGTTCCCACTTCCAACCAACATCATATAAATACTTGAAAAAGTGAAGCACGTACGATTGCTATAAAAAGAAAGGCACACGACAACTACACTGAAGGTATGTCCAAAACAAATTCTCCACAAAAAAACTCCCTGTATTTGATCACTTAAGAAAATCTCGTTCATGGATTGTTTTTAAAAAGTTTTCAAAGAAAAACTAACGATTTCGAACACAGAAAAATTTCACTAAAACTTTTCTAATAAATCCAATTTCAAAAACAAATTTCCTTTCACCTGCAATTTTCCCCCCCAAAAAAAAAAAGAAACTCACACACAAACTAAAACTAAAACCAATGCGAACGAAAATTTTTTTTCATCAATATAATTTTCGTTTTAATTTATTTTCCATTTTCTTCCTTCCAATAATTTTCTCAATTTTTCAACATTTCAGCAGAAAACTATTCCGGAAATGACTTCCAACATCGAAAGTGCTTTCTCATCTCAATTTCGAACCCATGCCCTTCCCTGCTCCGTGGGTCGTTCCAAAACGAAAAAAAAACGAGAAGAAAAAAGACTCTCTTACCCGTAAATTCCTTAAGAGTTAGTTTCAGGAAAATATATATATGTATTTATAGAAAAAGGAGCAAGAAGGATATAAAAAAAAAATTGTTCATTCCAACTCCAATTTAACTTTCTTCACTGCAGCCCGAACTTGCGACTAACCCAAGCAGCAATCACACATTTATCATCATTTAGACGAAACTAACTTTTAGACCCACCGCCTCCCCTCTCCCAGAAAAAAAAACCCCGAATCATTCAAGCCGTCACAAATTGGTACAAATCTGACCAGTTTTAAGTTGAAATGAAAAATTCTAACGCCTTTTCGTCCTTGCTGGGAAAAACTAAAGAGGAAAGGAGCACACAGAAAAAAAAAATAATCTAGAACCGAAAAAGAAATCTAAAGTGGAGAGTTAGCTTTGTTAGACACAAGCTGCATCTTGTACTTTTCTATATACATCAGTTAGGATGAAAAAGGACGAGTCGAGGGGGGCCAGGATCAAAGGGTGTGTACAAGAACTGTTCATTTGTCCACTTTGCAGGAACTTTTCGGATCCTCACCGCTTAATGGTAGTGTTCCTAGCAAAAAAGGATTAACGAAGACAACAAATAAATTGTCGACCATATAATCTGAGCTTAGAAAAAGTTCGCAAAGAGGATTTCTACCGAAAAGGACCCCCCTCAGATCCTTAAAACAGGCCAGGACAACACACACACACAAAAACAAAAAAAAACGACAACGCTTGAAACGATAGACTCAAGGCAGCAGAGAAAATTTTGCTCCTTTGCTCTACTTTTTAACCACCCTGCAGCGGAGCAGCAGTGCACATATACAATGCAACTAGCATCCTGCAGTGAAGGTCGTCAGGAAGGTCGGTCGGTCGGGAGGGCAGTAGTTGGTAGCTTGGCGTCCTTTTAAGATCAAGATGATAGCAATGTGACTTCTAGATTCGTTTTTTTGTTGCTGTGTGTGCCAATGTGACATCAGGACGTTTTGTACTAGTACACAAACATATCTTTTGAATTCAGCACATTTTAAAAGGAACTGATAGCAGAAGGAGTCAGGACTAGTGGAAAAATAGTTTGGGGTAGAACGACACCCAAAAATACTCGTATATATGCATGTATAACCCTACCCCAACCCCTCCCTTTTTTTTGCTAAGATGGTACCTATTACAAGGATATGTTGGGGCTCGTTTATATCAGTCATGCGGTAGGGTATTCCTCCATCAGGACGCGCGGTACTCTTCAGAAAATATGCTTGTGTGTGTGCTGTTCTCTTTCGGGTCCTTAATTGGCTTTTTAGAACCTCAAATTAATAAAACTTCAGTTAAGACTCAGCTCAACTCGGTGTGATTTATTGCGGTTTGGGGATGTTTTCAACTCAGCTACTATGTCCCAAATGTCCCAAAAAAAAAAATGTGTATGTGTATTTTTTCCTTTTACAACTTCACAAGTACTTGTCGACCGTGCTTCCTGCTACTAAAGCTAATCTATGACAGTCAAACCAAGGAAATTGAGTGAAAGGATTCACTTTGAGAGAAGCTTGTCTCGATTTCCTTTTCGTTCTCCTCGTAAGATTGAACTTACATCGATCCAAAAAAAATATACCCCAAGTTCAACGTCGTTTCTGTGCTGAACTTTTTTCGCTTCAGAAAAAAGTGCACAAAAGTGGGTTAGTAAAGTGTACTGCAGATGAAATTTATTGGCTGTACACAAAAGGTTTATTTTGATTCAGTTAGAGTTTGAGCAGAAAAAAAACCCTAAGAGAACTTTTGCTCCTTTATATGTGTATGTACTTATTTATCCTTCAAAACTTTTCCACTTATTCAGTCGTGTCAGTACACTGGGTGGGCATAAAGCCACTAAAAAAGTATTGAATTGAAACTTATGCTTCAATGGATCAGTTTCAAGTCGATATACTCTCATTAGTTGTAAGAGAGTCTTGTAAGTATCAATATTACAAACACCTATTTAGCATGCATTCATGAAACGTCTTTTAAGAGTTTTCCAAGACCTGCATATCTATGAAAACTGGAATTGGTCGAGACTTGAATATTTATGCAATTTTCGGAAAATTATGGCATACCACATGAAATTGGTAAACACATTTTCAAAAGGGTTCTAGGAATCGTAATTGGATGTATTCAAACGGAACGCATAAATTCATCTCGGTTTCATGCAATATGGAAGTGAGTTTGAGTCAATGACTGTAGTCATAAGATGTTTGTAAATGGATTCTCTAGAGAGTTTAGAGAATAAATTTATAAATATATATATATAGCCTGTGTTCTGAAATAGAATCCAGCATACTGGTCAATGATAATGGTGTCCTTACATCTCACGCGCAGGGGAGTGCTGACAAATATGCTTCCAAGGGAGTATAACTGACGATCATCTTGGTGACCATAAAATGTGACATTAGCATTCTCAATAGGCCGATTTTCGTTTGATCCGTAGGACAAGCAGCATTGGACGTCATTTATACTTAGTTGGGAGACCACTTTGGTAAAACCACACTCGCGCTTGCAAAGGAAAAGGCAGTTGCAAATCCATAGGAATATTCCTTTAAAAAGCCTTTTTATAATGTTCCCACAACCCTTTTGAAGGAGCATTAAAAGGTATGATCGCCTGCAATGACATTAAATGTTAAAACTATATGGTATTGGTATGCGAACGGTATACTATATGGTATTGGTATGCGAGCGCTGTAAGCTTTTTAAGGAGCGCTCAAGGATGGCTATTGCAGCACTCCATTTCCCGTTGAAGCGCAATAACTCTACACTTACACACTATACTCAATATACCGGTTAAGGTTCGATTACGGAGGTCAAGCAGCATTGGACGTGGTTTATACTTAGTTGGGGAACCGCTCTGGTAAAACGATACTAGCGTTTGGAAGGGAAAAAGCCAATTTCAAAAGATAAACAACAATAAAAGCGCTATTGGATGAATTGCGGAAATACAGAGCATAGTGCCCATTCAGGAGAAGAGACTGGAAAAATTGCATAACACTCTTAGGTTAGGTGGGGAAGGTCGGGTAGGGAAGAGAGGTATCTATATTCGCCTTCGAAAAGATACCACAGCCTACGCTGTTCCCAAATTTTGAGCCATCTGTTTAGATAGATAATGACCCAATCGGGATAATAATACAGCTCTGGCCGGAATGATGGTATCGATGCCTTTCTCCAAGATCCACGTAGGTGTAGTGTAAACCAGGTTGTCCGCAGCGAAGAGAAGTCTATCCAAGAAAAGCATTTGTCCTGGCGGCCGTCCAGTCTGCAATTTGCTCGGCATGTACTTGTTGGATTGCTTCTCATCGCACCACTGATACACAGCTCAGCTATTCTTTGGATGTGCTTCCATCATACCGATATGCCATGCATAAGCATAGGTCTGATTACGACTGACAATTTGAGGTTTAAGACCGCAATTGACTCCGATCGTTCTTTGTTATAAGGAAAAAAAGCTGTTTTGGTCTATTGGCTCTCTCTAATAGATTCGGCCTCCACATCCTCTTTAAGTTGCAGTCTTTCAAGGCAAAGTCTTAGAGAAGGAAAATGGAGAAGTCTATGTTTCCATCCATGTAAAGAGCACCACTTCAGTCTTAGCTGGGTTAAGGCCTAGACCCTCTTTTGCAGTCGCTAAATGAACAAGAGTGTCCAATGCTCCCTGCATTATATCTTTTATTGTTCGAAATATTGCATGAACGTCCGTGGAGGGCTCCTATGATGCACCAAGAAGCCCGATTTTCAAAATTCAAAATGGCCGCTGGTTGATTTCGCCAATTGTGTTCCGATTTTAATAAAACTGGATATCTGGGGGCTTTTTAAGGTAGCAAATAACGAATTTATGATCAAAATTCCTGCAATTAATTTCTGCAACTGCGCCATGTGCAAGTGCACTATTTGCACCTATGAAAGCGCCGCTCCTGTAAACGCCTATTGTACATACATAACGAAAATGTTATCCACTTGGCCTTTATATGCCCGTCGTATGCCCGTATGTACAGTACTAGGTGATTTAAATCTTTAAGTCGAGTTTGGCCGTCCTAGGCCCGTACGTCCTCTGGTTTAAAAAGGGTAAAACCGCTACGGCCTTTCTTTGTCCCGTAAAAAGCCAAGCGGCCGGTGTTCGCCCGCTGTTAGGAACATTTTTATTTTTATACTAGTACCAATAAAAGACTCTAAGCATATTGAATGACGAAAATACGACGTACAAACGTACAAATTCGTATCAAAATCCAGTTTTTTTGTTAATCTATCACACATAGATACAAATAAGTAATACTCCAGTATTTTTCATGTGTTTTTCTATCTTGAAGTTATTTTTCACTGTTCCATATCGACCCATCGTAGATAGCTTCTAATTAAACAAATATATTTCTTCCATGACACTTTCCCCTTGAAACACCAATACAAAAAAGCCCACAAAACAAAAACACAAAAACCAGAAAAAAACTTTTCATCCCTGTTATACAGTTTTTGATTAATTGGATCAGAAGTAGTTTTTCCCACGTCTTTCATAACTGAAAGATAGAAATCTCAATTTTGACTTCAAGGACTCGAATCCGGGGCGGCGTTTCTCCCCGCAGCTGCTTTCAATATTCCTCGAAGTAAATAAACAAGGCACAAGGGTGTTTTTTCTCGCGTGTATAACTCAAGATATAAACATTTCCAATATGCTCAAGAGAATGATGAGGGATTTTCCTTGGCTCTATGTGTGTTTTTTCGTCTCCTCTCTCCTCTATACTTTCTTTTCTTTAGCTATTTCTTTTCTTGGTGTTTTTTTTCCGTCATGGATTTTTTTTCTGCTGCTGCTGCTTATGCAAACGATGTGAAACCACCCACAAAACTCAGCCGCGTCAACCGCTAGACTTCCTATCCCCACCGCATGGAGTCGCTGTAGCAATTGACACAAATAGGAAAAGCCCTAAAATCTCCTCTTTTGTGTCAGGCTTCCTATTCATTTCCCTTCGCATACACGAAAATTGTTGATTTAAGGCCGACGTGTGACTTCTGATTGCGAAAAGATTTCTTTGATTTATGGGATTGAGCACAATCCTGAATTATCCATGTAGTATACTATAGAACCAGTAAGCACCCATACACAGCCACAGGCTACACCACCGGGGCAAAAAGTATTGATATTCAAGGGTGGTGGTTTTTTTTTGTGCCTTGCTATGCTATGGTTCTTGGGCGCTCTTCAGAAATTTCACAAGATCTGTGGCTGCTGCTCCTCATCCTGGGCTCCTTGATAAGAAGCAAACTATATCCTCTTCTACTGGAGCGCAGATAAAAATGGGCGACGGGTACGTAAAGCGGAGCGTTTTACTTCAATTTTTTCTTGACATTTGCGGGAAATTGCCGAAGTATGAACAACCGGAGACAGGAGGGTACCTACAAGCTTCTTCTTTCTAGCCGAGGAGAGCTGGGAGTGGGGTTACTCTTCTGGAAGTTCGATAACTTTTTTTTTCTGCTCCTTTTGGTTAGCTCGCATAAGCATACATACTGACACACACACATACATATAGAAGCAAGAGGAGGAAGAAATCTGTCTCAATCCTCCGCTCATCCTCCATGGACCATTTTCAAAGGAACCTTTAACCTTTCCCGCTAAACGACTTCGCTTTTCATGTCAAATATGCCCGCTTCCACGTGCTGCTTTCCAGGAAAAATTTACGGGATTTCTGCCTGAAATATTATTGACTGCTTTTGTTTTTAGCAGTTCGAACGTGAAAAGGGGATTTTAATTCCCAGCAAAAACGACGACGGGGGAGGATATTTGCTTGCTCCCTCCCACCTCGAAAAGGGCACCAGGACCTGCGAATGTTTGAAAACGACTTTTCATCACTTCACAATTTAGTTTTTTTGTTTCCATTCCAGTATTTGCCTGGAAGCAACAAGGATCACACGGCGAAAAAAAGAAACGGCTCAACACAAAAACAACTTGTAACCCATCTGGAGTCCTGAGTCCTTTCAGGTGAAAAATATTGATTCTGTCACCATGGCGGGTAGGAGCAAAGGCTTAAGAATCCTTATCACCCCCTCACCCACGATCCACCCACATTTCACCATGAGCCCACCCCTTTGCAGCCGCGACGGCTATGGTACCTTATCGAAGACCTGCCCTGCCTCCCGCCTCCTTGGAATCCTTGCTCTACTAGATTGTGTTGTAGTGCAGATTACAAGTTTACCACGTTTTCACTCATCGAAAGTTGAAGGAGAATAATGGAGAACTTAAAGGATATCAAGAGGTTCGCTCTGATGATGAAACGAAGGCAAAAGGTGACTCCTCGTCGGCTGAGGCTCTCTTTCGAAATTACTTCCGTTGACAAGCTTTTTGCATTGCAGGTGAATTTTAATTGAAATGTGGTGTACCTTACTAATGACATAGTATGTCAATTAAAGTTGTTGCAATTTCATGGCACTGGATAAGGAAATTGTGTTTTTTTTTTCGTTGTGTGCTCTCCTTCTGCTCCTCTAGTTTTAATCCTTCGTTCGAAAGCTAAGGTTAATTTGAATATTAAAGTGCTGCAGATTTCATTTTGTAAGTGGTAAAGAAGTGGTGGTAATGGAAAGGGATTTTTTCAAAAGGAAATCTTACTGAAAATGCGTTGTTTATTAGATGTTGAATTTTCTTTATTTTTGAGTTGGTAAATGGATATAGCATAATAAAATCAGATATGCTCCGAGGAGTAAGAACGATCAATAGGATCTGCAAACTAATACCAAGACTCTGTCAGACGGTGAAAGATCTTCTCCAAAGACCCCTTCAACCACTCCTTGTTAAAAAGGGGGATGGAGCTAGGACAGAATCGCAGGCGGACTCCCTAAAGTTACTAGTACACAAACTTATCCGGATGCAAGGAAGAAAGCAAGTCGAACAGGGAGTCTGGCAGAGGCAATTCTGGGAGAAGATTTCTGCTTCGGCAGCTGGTTCGGACGCCATACCAACGGCTTTGTACATTATGAACATTGTGCTGACTGGTTCGTTGTGAAGTTCCAATTTTTAATGATTCGTTCGAGCCTTTCGAGGGGTATTTGGCCAATGACGAGACTCTCGAGTGTAGCCCAAAGGACGCATAATATCACATGATTAAGGCGGGCAATTCACCGGTCAGAAGTGAGAGATTAACTGCTCACCGAAAAGTTCTTGCAATAAAGCCATGGTCTCACGGACAGTGTGTAAACTAACGTCATCTTGCTGGAACCTTATGTCATCGATATCACGGACTTCAATTTCAGGCTGCTGCCGCGACAATGGCCACTGATCATAGTTGCGTTCGGGCCGACTTCATGTTTCGGGAGACAGGAGGAAATTTTTCTTGGGGCTCATTGATAAAAACATTTTGGTAGAAAACAGTGGATCTTCTTCTTCTGGATAATTTGCAGACGTTGTGCCAGGTTGCCTTTCTAATATCAAATGTCGAAACAATACTTATAAAAACACCATGACACATGTGGTCTGTCATAAATAGAGTTTCACGAGATGCAACACTAGTGTTGCAACTCTCGCGCTGTCGCATGCGAGACAAGACAACACGCGAGACAACATTTTCCCCAATGGCGAGAGTAGCGCGACAGTAGAAAATTCCCAGTCTCGCCGAGACAACACTATCGAATGTGAGACTGTCGCACTTTCGTTCGATCTCGCGGGATATCCCAGACGGTTAATTTTTTCCCGGATCGTTGCGAGATTTCCTGATTCTATAGAAAGTAGACTTTCATATTTTTGTCGGTAATATAAAGCTGGACAACCCCAGTCTTCACCCTTCTAAACATTCCATTGTCTCATCGAGAGAAGCGTCCCTAATCTAGTCACACTACTCTCACGGAGACAATGGGTGGTGTGAATAAAAACTAAGTGAACACTCTGAGTGGATTCTCTTGAGAAGGGTATATCGTCCAGAGTGAACACTAATTAGGAGGGAATAAAAATTCTCTTCAATGTTAATTTTATGTTAAAATTTTTTGCATTTAATGTTTTAATGAAAAGAAATTCTTTTTCAATGTATTTTTTATTCTGCTAAGATTTAGAGGTGGGATTAAAATAAATTTCCTAAATTTTTTAATAATATTCCGACAATTTTTAAATCTTTTTTCATATTCAACTTTAATTTTACCCCCTTAAAAGCACACACAGATTGTGGCAGAGGTCGTGGCGGCGGCAAAAACGGAGGGTGGGGGGGGGGGGGGGGGGGGGTCGAGAGTGCAACACTGACTCTCGCGAGAGTAACGCGATACTATCGCGACACAACACTATAATATCACTGTTGCACTGGGATGCGAGACAAGACAACAGTGGTCTCACTCTCGCGCAGCGAGATCGAGACCGCGGCCGACTGTTGTCTTGTCTCGCTCTCGTGAAACTCTAGTCATAAAATCTATACTGAAAAGTAAAGGACCAATGGTGGAACTGAACTTTCCAGATCAATTAATCCAACTCACTAAAACCTCATTCATTCGCACAAAATCGCGTGTATGGCTTTAAAAACCGGATAGGACGAAGAAAGTGGGCAATTATCGTGGTGACTATAAAGGGTGCCAATAGCATAATCAGTAGAGCATTCTCGGTCGATAGCATAGGTCAAGCAGCATTGAACGTGGTTAGTACTTAGCTGAGGGACTACTTGGTAAAACAAAACAACACTCGCGTTTGGAATAATCTATGCCGATGCACAGTGGGACCAAATCCAAAAAAGCTGGCCAAAAGTCCAAAAAAAAAGTTTATAGATTGCGGTTTTTTTGGGGGGGGATGATTCGAGGACACTTCCAATAGTGAGCAATCAGTCACGGAAGGTTAGATTTTTTTCTACGGACTGAGAAATTGTAGTTGCTACTTTACTCTTTTTGCTTATTTTTAAACGTTAATATTGTGAAAAAAGGTTAACGTTTTCAAAACGCTATAAAAAATTAAGTAACCAAGCAATCGTGGTCGTGTAAAGTGGAATTTTCTTTGGAAGGTATGTAGAGTATAAAAAAAATTGCACTATACCCATTAAGCATTTGTGTATTATACAGTAAGCATCTATTACACGTGCTTTTTATGAATTAGGATTGTAAGAATGCGATATATATTGGACAAAAAGTAATATTGCTCCACTCTGCTCCACTGGAAAACTTGCTCCCCGTTGTTGGTAAAGGTGTATTCCTTCACCTCCAAAAAAAATTCGCTGCCCAAATTTGCCCCTCCGTGTTTTAAGGGGTCGCATACCTCCAGCACCAGCCCATGGAAATGGTACTTCAATATTGCAAAAATGCGGGACAAGGTTTTATTTTTGGGATGTGTAGGGGGGTCAGTGTGAGCTTAAATCTGAGTTTTCGGGATTCTAACCCACTCCCCCCCAATTTGGCCGCCATCTTGGAAAAGGTGCGCAAATGGTTTTTCCATTATATATCTCCGTAACAGTACATCTTACAGAAAATTTGCAAGGGCACTTTTTGTTTATAATTAAATTATCTACAATATATTTAGCAAGATATTTTTGGGTAAATTTAATAATTAAGAAGTTATAAGCCTCAGAAGATAAAGATACAACTTTTACTTGTATTCACAATGATTTTCTTCTGTAATTGCATTCTTAAAAATTCTTATTTTGTTTTTCTAATAAACAATAACTTTCTAATAAAATAACTTGCTTATAAAAAAATTAATCAAAAGTATTAAACATTATATTAAAACAAATTTTTTGATTTTTTTAAGAGGTTATGTTAACCATATTGAGTCCGCCATTTTGAAAATCGAAATTTCGACACCGGATTCGTCATCAGCGACCCCGAAAACCCCCGAGTGTAAAATTTGAGATCATTTAATGCACTTTTTGACTTTTGGCCAGTTTTTTTGGATTTGGTTCCACTGTGCGATGTGGGCGCATTTATAAATTTTCATTTTTTGGATTTCCATGGCTGTGACGAAAGCGTGCATGCTTTTTGAGAGTTGTTAAAAATGCTCCCGAGGAAGCATTACTGGAGTTTTCATAAGTAGTAAACAGGCGATTTATCTTGGCGGCCATAATGGGTGAGTACTCAAACATGGCTATTGGAGCCAGGCCCGCCACATAACCTTGCGGGGCCTGGGGCTAAACAAAATTTGGGGGCTCTTTATGGATATTGAAATTCCAAAAAAAAAAAAAAAAATGTGATAAGAATAAGTTTATACAGAGCATTAAATACATATTAGATACCGAACCGTCGGTTCTTTAAACGCGGAAAACCCCAAACGTGCAACCTAGCATGGAACAGCTCTTATGTAGACAGGTCTTTGTGCTTAGCTCTGGGACTCAGTACTTATTCTTCCTTTGGCAGAATCAATACCATTACAAAGGGGAACGAATTTTTTATTAGCGTTCCAGCATTGATAATGCAGCGCTCCATTTCCCGCTGGGAAAGTTTTCTCTTTTTCCTTATTACTCAATTCAAGCTTCTGGTAATAAAGAGACTACGGACGAGTTCGGAAACGCAGAACTGCAGCCATTTTGTAGTATTCAGCTATAGACTTTTAATTGCTGAATACTGCGGAATAACTGCGGAAATCCTTCGTTTCCGAACTCGCACTACTAAAGGGTAAGCCAAGTGTCCCAATGTTATCGATGATGAATGTCTTCAATCTGTTTTTCCTCAATTACGAATTTGCTCATGTCTTTTCATTGTGTTACCTATTGGTGTTGCAATCTTGTGTTCTTGATTTGTAATTTGTACTAGTCGTACAATTATAGATCTCTAATTCTGCGAGAAACACCTGGATTGCCTCTGTATACCTCTATATGGAGATTCGCGTGTAGAGATCTTTAGATTTTCGGAGTACAGGATTGTGCTGGAAATAGTTAAGGAAGTGCAGTTAACACCGAAAAACATCCTGGAGCATTTAACAGCATTAGCGAGAGAGTTTCGAGAAGTTAAAGCGCAAGCAAACTCATCACAAAAGCAATATTGCGAAGGAAATCGTGATCGGTCAAAGGCAGGGGCGGGCGCTTTCATAAGTGCAATTGATGCATTTGCACCGGGCGCAATTTCAGAAAAAAAAAGTGAAAAGATGATCCTGGGCCTTCATTTTCATATATTAAAGGAACTCCACATAGTGTTTGTGTCTTTTTCCAATGTGGGATTCTGGACCGGGCGCAAAAAATATAAACGCCGGCCCGGTTATCAATACAGGAAAAAATATATGACGATGTCAAAGACGACTTTGCGGAAATGAAAACAGGAAAATAATGTTTACAATTTAAAGAAGAAATTTCCATAAGCTGCCTGCTTGGGTTTCGGGCTCTAGGTTACCTTTTGCTTAACAATTAGAACGCAGAGATATGGCGGTTTTGACTTTGTGGATTTCAAGCTAAATTCAACGATTAGTACGTAGAGATATGGGGTTTTCACTTTTTAGGTTTCAATCTATTTTCGGGGCCCCCTCTGGCCTGAATTTTCTAGAATTTTCTGCGTACCTCTCTTTGGAGACCACTACATTAGGCGATAGGTTAGGCTGTCAATTTTTCTACAGTCCCTGATATCACTGGCGGAAAACCTACCAACTTAAGTGATGATTGATCTAATTCTCTGCATATTTAGATTGACACTTGCATGAACGTGTAAAGGGCGCTTAAGGCGGTAAGTTTTCCATCAGTAATAGCGGCGAGTGCGGCAATACTGACAGAAAAACCTATCGCCAAATGGGCGCCTAAGTGATTGAAAACTCTGGATATGGCATGGAGCAATTAATTGTTAAAACGAATTTATGCATAATGGAAGGTGTTAGTCGATTCTTTTGAAATTTAATATTCATTTCAAACAAAGCTAAAAGTCCGGTAAATAAACACAAATTGAACAAAAAAAAACTTCAATCATTTTATTTTTATGCATTTTATCCAAACCACATTAAAAACATATCCGGACCCAAAAAAAATACAAAAAAAATCCTTTTATTTGAAAAGGACTATCGATTTGTTAATAAATAAACTATGTTAAAATCGTTGTGGCTATGCACGATTCAATACCGGAACACTGAACATTGGGAAGCAGCATAAAATCGATATAGTAGATGGTCCATGTCACCACCAAACGAAATTCATAGCCATAGAGGGTGTGAGTGTATTTAATTTACTAAATGATTCGTTAACCATATTAAGTTGAATTAAAATAAATTTCGCCCTTAAAGTTTAATGTTGGGAAATTTTTGGAAGGGTAGCTTTAATAAAATCGTGGAAAATGTGATGGATGAAAACAAAGGTGTTAAGGCGAAAGTGTTAATGTTAACACAAGTAAAACCGTGGGAATTAGCATAAATATAGTGCAAGAGAATGTTCAACCTCTTTTTTCCAGAAAAAAAAGGATAATAAAACCGATTTAAGTAAAAATATTACTTTTAGCATTAAACTCAAGATGAAAATATTTTCACCTTTAACCCATAATCCATTGTCCTTAAAATGTGTGTATTAAAGTTCACCTGGGTTAAGTGAAGAAGGAGCGCAGCTGAAGGAGAAAAACCTCACTTCTTTTATTCCAAGAAAATTTTCATTTATCCTTCTTTCTGCTTTTCATTAAAAGTCTCTTAAGAGAACAAGGCATGAAGCATCCATCCACCCTTTCCCGACACCCCTCAAGCGCTCCAAACCCCCCCCCCGCCGTCCTCTCCGGCACCGTCAGTTTCTAATGCATGTCCTTTATATATAGTCCTTGCAACTTTTCACTCAGTATATGCACAAGGACTTTCAAATGCGCATCGCCTCACGCCGTTGGAGAATGGGTTTTGAAGGGAATTTGGTCGCATACAAACACCAAGAAAAGAATTGAGATGTGAATGAAGAAGTTTTATGGGTGGGGGTTGAAGGATCGGAGGGCGGGGTTGAAATTTTTGGAAGCAATGAATGACAGCGGGCGTACGCGGGGTACGAAACAAACAAAATTTTAAAAGATACAGTTTGAAAAGCCCTGAAGCATGAAGCTTTTTGGAAAGTACATACACACACACATACACGTGCACAACTCTGCAGGATCTACGCAAATATCGGGTTCTTGTAGATGCATTTTAATCAAAATTTAGCATAAATACCATCTTAAAAACAAATACGGGCAAGGACACAACGTGAATCCTTTACAATTCCACCCATTGTCCTTGCAGTAACTGCTTGGGTGAGGGTGGGTGTGTATGTATCGCATACTGCTATTATTTTGATTCAATAATCGGGCATTTTGCATTGCGGTCCTTGAACAACAAATTTGAACAAGTTTCTGATTGTGCCCTAACCGAGACAGACTATGACAATAAGGACGAAATATTTGTTTATAAAACTGAACACAATATTTTGTATTCTTGGAAGGACTCCTTGTAACGTTCTCGCAAAAATACCCCATAACCAACATATCCGATACTCGTCATGGATGCTGCAATTTATCAACATCAGAATGTCTTCTTAATATGTATGTATGTATGTATATATGAATGTATGTCTTCTTTTCATCATCGATGATACTCGGATGCGTCTTTATGCTGACAAGTAAAATTGTTTTGTTAGTAAACAAAATGTGTTTAAACAGTATTTTTTATTTTATTTTCAGTTGTTATTGTGTTATTTCTCTTTGTCGTATTTGTGTGTGCAATAGAGTAACCCAAAACCCGTACAGAACTGATTACGTAAACAAAGCCGAGAACGAGAAATAAAGAAATCTCCTAGAAATGAGGATTCTGTCTCGTCGTTAATTTTATTACGTTTATTGGATGCAAAGTTTCGTGCTGAAAATGTTAAGCAGATTTCGAATTGATGCTTACGTTGCTATCATCTACCACCATAGGGAATTTTTCATTATACAGCGTAAATACACACACACATATATAATAATTAGTGATACACATCCACCACGTTTTTCCACGGAACATTCATTAATTTTACAACAATATATAACAATTTTTCCTAGAATTTTTAATAATGGTTGGTAAAAGTTTCGCTTCCAATTAAGAATACCCAAAAAAAAAGCAAGGTTTCCTAGCGCATATTATTTTATATTACAACCGTGTCCTTAGGCGATTTTTAATAGCAATTTTTTTTTTGCATAAATGGTTTACCTAATCTTGAACCGTTTTTTCTTCCTTTTTTGATATTTTTTAATATTTCCGCGAAATTTTTTTGTAATTGTATCAGTAAACCACAAGAAAATCCATTAATTGTGGTGGAAGGAACCAGGATAAGTTCCATTAAAGAATTAATTGCTTTTCAATTGTGGCGAATTTTTTTCTGAACATCGCAGGAGCTGGTTTAAAGCCCGGCTGAGATATGAGGAGGGGAAAATGGTGGAAAAACGAAATGTCGATCATCCCGGTTTAGGAAAATACGTCTAAGCTATTTTCAATACAGAGACTTGTTTGTGTCGTTTAAAAATTGATAGTCCTTAATCCGAGTAAAAATAAAATATGGTCTTACAACGGGCGAACACTGGCCGCTTGAAGTTTTAAAGGGCATATGATGGCCGTAGAGTTTTTAACAATTTTTAATAGGAGCACATACGGGCTTACGATGGCCAAACTTAAAGAAAAAATTTAAATGGTCAAGTACTGAACTGTACACACGGGCATACCACGGCAAATTTTAACAAAAAAAAAAGAGTCTACACCAAATGTACTGTTGAATGAAAACCTTTTTTTTGCCGAAGACTAGTGTTTCAATCAAGGTCGGTGTTTGTCCTTTGTAAGGCTATATTTTATTTTTATTCTGGAAGTAATAGTTTCATTATTTCGTTTGGGCCTTCGTATGGAGATCCAATCGGTTCATGGGTACGAATACGTTGTAGAAGTTCAACTCTGTT
This sequence comes from Thereva unica, assembly GCA_949987705.1. Lineage (NCBI taxonomy): Eukaryota > Metazoa > Arthropoda > Insecta > Diptera > Therevidae > Thereva > Thereva unica. The sequence goes on from OX465285.1 coordinate 85,137,211, forward strand.
AGATAATCTTCAATTTACAGAAATCTCGGTGTCACCAGAGTTAAACTAGTGGTAATGGGTTTGTATTTTTTCCTGACTGGACAATGTACTAGCACTGTTCCGAAACCAGCAGCCACCAACTGTGAAAGAGAGCCCCAGAGGTCTAACTGACAAACCTTTAGGCAGATTGCTTAGTTTGTTCAAGTGATTTGGCTTACAAATCTGAAACAGTGTGGCTGCCTGTGGTGCAATAGACCCATTGACGCGTTATTTTTTTGGACACAATGTGTTCCTCTAGAAGGAAATTCTCTGGCGCTGTGTACGTTATAGACACTTTATTAAAACCTGCTGCGCTTTCGTTCTGACAATGTAAATGTTAAAGATGAATCACCCTCTTGTCGTCCAAGCATTGAAAAGCTGACGAATTTCTTGAAAAGTCCAGCAAGATAGTGGCGATATAGATATTGCCCAGGCTGGCTCCAGTTTTGTCTTTCATAGCTAGTCTTTTTATTATGAAGGTCCGTTGTGTGTTAGTTGCTTTGGGATAACTTTGACGTCGATTGAAGGACATTCCAAATGCGAGTTTTAGTTTTTCAGTCCCCCAACTAAGTACCAAATACGTGCTTGACTTAGGCAATCGAACGAGAACTGGTCTACTGAGTATGCTTTTGGCCCCCTTTATGTCAGTTTTCTTAGTCCTACACAATTTTTTGCTGCCTTCAGTTTAGAAAAAAGTGTGAGCGTACCGGGCCTAGTTTAGTTCCATAAACACGACTTTACATTGTCCCTACGTACGTGAGTCAAGTGTATTTTTCGGGTGCGATCGTTTTGACGTCGTGCATGCTTGTTATAGCCCAGGAGCTGATGAGTTTTATTTTTACTCGGGTACTAAACATACTTAGCCGAACTCTCTATCACTAAACAAGTTTGGAGTGCGTCATCACCAAAGCTAGAGCTCTTATAGAGGAAGTATCTATAAAAATGTCAATACTGCATAGGTTAGGCCTTGGCTTGGTTCGAGATTAACTTTCTAGTGCCAGGACTATTCGTGGTCTCTAGAAATACACCTGCTTCGATACTCTCTGATGTTTTGGAGTCGCAAGATCAATTTGAAATTTTTGGCAACCACACAATCGAGTGGCAAGTCTAAGATGTTATCACCGTAGGGTAGGGTGCCGAATCGTCTCAGTCCAACTGCACGAGGCCTGATGTTTTGTGTGAAGGTCGATAGAACCCAGATGCAATGCTCTCTGATCCCTGCTACCCTGTTTTTACCCTCTGAACCCTAACTGTGTAACATTATAGCGCTGGGCACCACACCGTGCGCGGAGTAGAGGTTTATAAGGGAGCATGGAGAAGTGAGTTCCTACCCTACGCAGCTCCTGTGTGCAGGTCGAGGTGGAACTGACACCGGGGAACATCCAGATGACGTAAGCGGAAGAAGTTTGGAAAATGGTAGATAACCTTTCTCGGAAAGTATATAGAGACGGCAGAGATTGCTGATCCGTAAGTTCCATCATTCTAGCTCTGATGTGCGTCATCAATGTGACTTGGAAGACATTGATGACGCCAGACGTTACAGGCAGTCACACATCACCTGCCGCTAGACCGCTCAAAGATTCCCATTACTGCCTTGTAGAAAAATCTACGAATAAGAAACGGATTTCCACAAGCTTTAACGTTTTATAACCCTCGTTAAGTGTCTTGAAAGCCCTTTGGCTTTTGTTTACGGGGATAAGAATCTCATATCGGTCTTTTATTTGGACTCCCGGTTTCTGTAAAGCGTCTTCCTCTTTTCTTAGCGCCGTCCTCTCACTGAATGTAGTGGAGGTATTACCCTTTTTATGGGATAGTCTAAGCTCAGGTGTCACCCTTTATATATAGATGTCTTTTAAGCTCGCTCAGGTTGCCTAGCCTGTCACCTATTATATTTTTGGAACGTATCATAATCGGTGATGAAAATCGGTACGACAATCGGGTGTGTCAAAGATCGTTTACAAGGGAGAGTGAGTTTTTACAAACTTTCACGAATCTAGTATTCATGTTGAAAAAGGGATGACATACTTCCAGTAGGCTCGCTAGACTTTTGATTCATTACCCTAATGTGGACAAGTAGGAAGGCGCAATTGAACCAAAAAGGCCTGAACTGTATAATTGGAATGGTGTCGTCTTCCATCACTATAACGCTAAACAATAGACTTCTTTCATGACCTGCATAAATTAGGAAACTTTGCCCAAGTAAAAATAAAAAAATGGCCTTAAAACGGGCGAACACCGACCGCTTGGCTTTTCAAGGGATATAGAATGCACGTAGAGCTTTTAACGATTTTTAACGGAAGCACATACAGTCCCAGGACAGCCAAACTTGATCAAAAGATTTAAATGGCCAAGTACTGAACTGTACTAAGCTCTACATACAGGCATTCAACGGGCATAGAAAGGCCAAGTGGATAACATTTGCGTTATGTGGGAATTGAATTAACTGGGGAATAACCCGTCGGTGTGTATGTGGTATATAGTCCAACAGTCCTACAAACAACCTTCTGATACCCGGCCGAGGACTATATTTCAACCACGGCCGGTGTTGGCCCGTTGTATGGCCATTATTTATTTTAAGTTTTATGTAAGTTTCAATGCATCCACAAGACATAGCACTGTCGTAGCATAGTCCAGACAAGCACCCTGTGACTATCACTTGTTTCGATCTCTGCAGAACTCCCTCAATGGAAATAACTTAGCAAGTAAGTTGCACTTAGCCCTCGTACTTTTTCTGGACTCTAATGAACCCGGAAGGATATCCCAGTGGGTTTCCCTTCCTCCACCCTTTCCTCTCTCATTAATTAGTCACAACAAATTCCACATCAATACTAAAACTACTTTTCGTTTAAATATTCCAATTTGACCCAAATTTTTTCGTTTGTGCTAAAAATTTCTTCAATTCTGATTAATGATCAAATTACGTATAAAAGCCGCGCCCTCCTAAAAATTATACCAACAGCAACAAGAAAAGAATTTGTTACAAAACAGCCGAGATTCGTGTACTAAAAATCAAGAGAAAAAAGTTTTTAGATATTATCCAATATAATCCAAAAACAAGACATACACACTCGCACAAAATTAATACATCAAGTGCCTTCGAAAAGGCGGATGATCGTAAATCTTCTCCTGGATTTTTATGAACCTCCCCCAACCCCTGGTCGGTGTGTATATATGTATGTATGTACTATATAATAGAGACGGCAGCGTTTTATTGTTTTATTAGAGAATCGCGTTCTTTTTGTAGTAGAGTGGAATGTGCTCTCCACCCTGTGTGTATGTACATGGTGTATAAGAATTCCATTAGTAAACATGAAGAGTTTGAAGACCCAATAAATCACCGAAAAGAATGTTAATCAGTAAAAGCCCATGGAGGAGTCAGAGGGCCAGTGGTGTATGGTATATAGCAGACCCATGGATGGATTGTTGATGGTCTTCTATGGTGTCTGTGCGCTAAAAATGTTGAATTTTCCGCCGCGCCGTGTACCGCGATTGGGAAATTAAATAGAATGTTTTACATTGTACGCATCTGTCTAATTAATTGAGTTCTTAAGTGGCAACATCCGCTTGCGCCCAGAGCACAGGGAGCCATTAATAGAGTTCATCTTGGTTGGACTTGATAAACAATAAATAGAAGCCAGATTTCTGGCCAATGACCAGCTGCGGAAAGTTGATGCAATTCATAAAGGAAAGCGGGACTAAATATAGCGAGAGACTACTCTATACTCTGCCGGTGATGTACTGTACTAGTTGATTACTGGGGAACGCTGCAAGCAAGTCCAATTTTCATTCTAAAAGAAATAAACAATTTTCGGGAAACATACACCAGACGTGGAACGGGCAATGTTTATCCGCTGCCGCACAAGTAGAGAGAGGGCCACGTATATGATCATATATCAAGCCGCCCCCGATTGTATATGTGGTGTACAGCGGTGTGGCCGCGAGCAGGGCGGAATAAAAATAAAGGAAAAACTTTGTTTCTGGCATTTGTTTAAGATCCACCTCAATTGGATTCCATGGCCCAAGGCGCTTCGCCCCACCAAGCCCCAAACCCGCCCTCGCCGCCGCCGCGCTGTTTGTTCGTTGGGCTACCATCCAAGGCCCGGGTCTATTTTTTACATTCGTGTATTCCCAGATCCGGATTTTTCAATAAACCCCATCTCCCCTCCCCTTCGCCCCAACCTGAATTTTTATCAAAACTGGCGGCGGCATCTACATTCGCTCTGGGATTTCCCGGTGCCCCAGAAAGGAAAATCATCTCCGCACCACCACCGTTTTTGCCCGGCACATATATACATATAGTGCCCCTTCGCCCCCCCAGAAAAAAAAACATTATGCTGGCCCCCCAAAGGACGATGTTTGTTGCTGCTGCTGCCGCCCGCTACTACCGCTCTGATGCCGTGCGCTGTCTTGTCGTAAACCTCAAACTACAATAATAAGAAGACATCAGGTTAACACATGGCGGATTCCTCTAGCTTCTGTAGAAATCCCTGGGCCCGGACTCACAGCCCTGCGGCACTCCACTCTCTGGCATGCGGTGTAGTGGCGGAGTAGAGTTTAGAGCAGAGAGATATAGCCCGTGTCTATCGACGACGATGAAGACCATGAAGACAACGACGACGACGGTACAACTCTTAAACGCAAACATTTTTATTGCTGGCGAAGATATTTATGGGGTTTACTTTGTGCGGTGGCCTGGAATTGAAAAACTTTATTTGAGTAAATTTGGGTAAAAAAATGGCGGAGGAGATTCGAGAGGGGCTGTGTGGCATATAAAAAATATTTCCACAACTCTCTCCCCGCCAGCACCAGGAGGGCCAACAATGATAGCATTGGGCCCGCAACGCAATCCAGAAAGAATTTCGTACCGCAGGATTTGGTGGTGGTATCTGGCTCTGGCTCCTCTGTACATTATTCCGAAAGGTGGATGTTGATGCTGCTGCTGCTGCTGCTGGTGGTGGATTTGAACTCGGTTTTCAGTTCTGGCAACTTTCTTCTTCCATATTACTTGAAGCCCTTTTCAAGAATTTCCAGCTTTTAACTAAGTTATCAAAAGGATTTTTTTTTCGTTTGTTCGACTTCACGTAAACATGCATATTTTGAAATTCAGATTGTTTTTACGCGGCCAACATGAACTGGCATTATCTCCCTTTGATGTTGTTTTAAATGGACCAAAACCCAATCTCCATACACCATACTACATCTCTCACATAAACAAGAATCATTTCCACTCATTCGAGAAATTGAAATCAGTTTCGCGTTCTGCTTAAAGATTCTTGGGAGTTTTGATTTCAATTATTTGCGTGATTGATGATGACTTTTATTGATGAGTGTGTTGGGGTCGTATTTTAAGGATTGCAAGTCTATTTGATTTTTCTTCTCCTTTTTATTTATTTTTTGGTTGTTCAAGTGCAGAGAACGCGGGGAATTGGGGTCGAGTAGTAGGTACTTGGCGGGGTATTTTTGGATACGTTAAAACAAAATTTGAGGCAAGTATTATGGAGCATGAACTGGTTGGTCGTGGATAGCTGGATCCAGCTCCCCAGCTTGAATAATAAATTGACGAAATCAAATTAGTGAAATTGATCGTCATCGTTGAGATTCGAGTAATGAGACTTTTAGTCATTGATTTGGTTAAATTAAAGGATTGCTCGTTAATAGTAATTAAATATAAACGGATGCCATATATTATGATTAATTAAAGAGGAACTAACGAGATCAGGTTTCGATTTTAACGAGAGCATATTTTACTGTGGGATTTTGTAATTTAGACTAATTTAAATAAAGAAAATACCTTAACAGAGTTATAACACAAGGACGACTGGTTTCGACCTTACTGTGATAAGTAATGATAAAGAGTATGCACAAGTTAGATAGAAGTCAAGCTAAATTTCTTGGGAGCACACCCAACAGACCAAAGAGCAAGAATGCGGTCAAAAACCCAGAGCCCCAGTTGGCCGTCAAGAGTCTAAGCCGCAATAGCAAAGATGTTGGTGTTTCCAGCAATAGCCCGGGTAAAAATAAAAAAATACCCTACAACGGGCGAACACTGGCCGCTTGTCTTTTAAGGGGCATATGATAGACGTAGGGGCTTTAATCAATTTTAATGGAAGCACATGCGGGGGCTCACCAACCTTGAAACTTCACCAAAAGGTTTATATAGCCAAGAACTGAACTGTGTACACGGGCATACGACGGCAAATTTATGCTAAAAAAAAGAATCTGCACCAAATGTATTGTTGAATGTGCCTTATGGGAATATGCTCATTTTTGTTATGTAGAATGTTCCTTTGGATATATTCTACTTAAGAGAAGAGAAACGAGCTCGTCATTCTTCGGTTTATTGTACTTGAAGCGTGTTGATTTGTATATTTTAGTATGCAATTTTGTGTGTGTGTAGTGTCCCGCCGTACAGTCCGGCAAACACCTTTCACACGGCCGAGCTCTATGCTTCAAAATCACGGTCACTGTTCGCCCGTTGTAAGAAACTCTGCGTTAAAGAAAAAACCCCTCGGAGATACTTCGTCTAGCATAGAATTTGGAGTTCCATTATCTGCAACTTTGCCCCAGGCGACTGGCGGAATTGTTGCTGATTATCTAGCCAAGGCTGCCGTGTTAACCGTGCAACCTATCAAGAAACTGGTGCTGTCATAGGAAGGGCGAGGGCAAAATAAACCCAGGGGAATCGGGAAATCACTTCCGACAACTCCTCGCCAAAGGATCTGGTTAGAAACACGGGCAGCTCCAAGATCATACCAGATCTTCGGGCATACCTAAGACTACTTTTTTTTTAAATGAAAAAAACAAGCTAAGGAGTCACCCTTTATACTACCAGTCCGTCATGTCGTTCACGTCACGGCGCAACGTCTAATAGTAAGCCAGAAGTAAGCGGTTTGAAGAATAGAGGAGCATAGGAAAGATTATCTGATATCCAAGGCGTAAGACAAACCCAAAGTTCCATCATCAGCGAACCAGTGCAGTGGGTTGGAGGGGAATTGAGAGTAAATCACTAATGAAGATTTGCAAAAGGGTGATAGAATTGACCCCTGGGGAGCTCCGGATTAAATGGCGTAGAGGTTGGATTCGACGCCGTCCAATACTACCTACGGTCAAAAACGAAGTTCGTAATCCAGTTCCTTCGAATCAATAGCTTGGAGTTTGGTCAACAGAGAAGGATGCTATATTTTGTCAAAAGCCTTTGAGATTTCCAGAGTAACCAGACAAGACGCGCCAAAGCTTTTTTTTGGGATGGGTTGAACATTAGTTAGTTTCTAAGAGTCGAAATACTCTCGGGAGAAATAAGACAGAGCAAAAAGCGCAGGGATTTAGTCAAAGGTGAGGCAAATTTTTTAAGAACCTTAGGAGGAAATTTGTCAAAGCCTCTGTGTTTAGTGACGTCAAGCTCTTTGAAACACTACCTCGTGAGTCCTGAAGTTAACTTCGTCCAATGAGTGGAAGGTATTTTTGAGGGTTGGAAGTTCATAGCAGTATCGGGTAAAGAATAATTTGAGGCGAATAGAGATGCTAATAAATCGACCTTCTGTTATCACTTCTTGCTGTAAATGAAAGGAGGTGTTGAGGAGGAAGTAAAATTCTTCTTAATGGAAGTAACCAAGGACCAGAAGTTTTTACTGCCTGTAGTGGTGTTCACAAACTTACTTCTCAATCTATTATAAAATGTTGATTTGACTTTCCTGGCAGGAGTTTCTCAATTTGATGTACTCACTACGAAGTGATTCGTTAGGCGAATGTGTGTATGATCTATAGGGGAGTTCTTTAGCTTTAATAGCGTTCATACATTCTCCATTCAACAATTTGTTCGGTCTAGGCTTCAAAGATTTGGGAGAGTGAGGGATGAACAAACGCATACACGCTCGTATAATTTTGGCGGCACAGAGAGAGCACAATACCTGAACAATATCATGTGAACATGATATCGAATTTGCTGAGATGTCGATCGACGCGTATTAACGAATATATAGTTTGAGAAAACTTTCATCAAATTTGGTCGAGCCGTTTTTTGTTTAAACGATATACGTGTAGGTACCTGCACGATACCGCCGCGATGAAAAATGATTTCGTTGAGGTGCCGATCGAAGCACATTAACGAAAACATGTTCTGTACAAAATTTCATAACATTCGGTCAAGCCTTTTTTTTTTGTTTCAATGAAGAAATTTCGGCTAAGAGACGCAATGCGGTAATGCAGTTTGCGCATATTTGCTTTTTCATTAGTTTCATTAAAGCAATTATGCGTTTTCACAGAGTTCATAAATGCAAACATGCGAAGCAAATATGCGCAAGCTTTGCAAGTTTTTCAATAGCCCTGCAAAACAAGTTTCATCGCAGAAAGAGAAGGCAATTCGATGTCAAATGAGAAAGTATTGGTTGATAACATTAATGATGAGGAGAAAATTGATAGGAGGAAGAAGGACAATTATGAGTGCCGCATTTAACTATGGCGAAAAATGTTCACTAATGCATAGTTGCATATACATGCGCAAATGGTTTTTCCGCAAGTGGATTCTGAAAGCACTCTATATTATTTAATATTACAAGATTTTTGGTATTGTACACATTTAGTGTAATTGGCAAAGCTGGTCAACATTTTAAAAGACTATTGCAGCCTCTATTCAAAAATCCAAATGCGGTTTTGGTGATTACAATTGGTAGCTACGACTTTCTAGGTTAGTATTATAACAAGGAAAATTCTAATCTAGTTAGGTTATCCCGCTTTTTAACTAGAAATTTTAACTGCCTTTCAATTGGTCTGTTAACTCGTCTTTTTTTAAATTGCATTTGATCCTTGCACATACAATTTCGGTTCAGTTTATTTACTGCCATTGAAACAGCATCAAAAATTTAATTAAAACAAAAATCAACAATTCTAAAAAGTATTATTTCCCCAACAATTTCTACTATATCCCCTCTCTCTGCATAACAATAAATAAAAGAAATGATATTTTGTTTAATTTATGTGACAACTGTATTCTCTTTCACGGCTTTTTTTTCTTTTCTACGGTTAATTCATACACAAAGACAATTCCCGTGATTTCTTATTCCTTGTAATGGGCGTGGGGGATTTTCCTTTCGCCTTAACACAATTTTACAAGCCTAAATACACCTGTTGATTATATTTATACAACAAACTACCTGGCAGCCACCACCATCTTCTCTTCTCAACCTCCCGGCCCGCCCGGACAAGCCCATAAATTCCGAAACTCATGCCTGAATTAACTTTTGACACGCAACAAAGAAATTTGGATAACTCCGGCAATTTTCCCCCGTATAGTAGAGAGAGAGAGAAGCAGAACAGAAGAAGGTATTTTTCCAGGTATGAAGACAAAAAAAAACATTTCTTTTGCTGCAACGTCACTTTCAATAGATAATAAAAATAAAAAAATAAAATAAATTTTGATTTCGAAATCATCATCATAATCCTGGAAAAAGTTCGGGGAAACATTTCAAAAATGGCTTCCCTATGTTCATATTTTTCTTTTTCTACTTTTTTTTTTATTTTTTTATTTTCCCTTTTTTTATTTTTTTATTTTTTTTCTGTTGAAGGGGCATAGAATGGTGAAATTATTCACCCGTAAGAAATTACTGAAGTCTGAATAAAGAAATAAAAAGAGAGGAAAAAAAAAATAAATATATACTGGAAATTCTAATGGTATACGAGGGATACTCTTTTCGGGGGTGAAAAATCAACGAATCGTACAAAAGCTAATCTTTCTCCACCTACCCCCCCGCGAAAAAAAGGAAAAATATATGAAGGATCATGAGAAAGGCTCTCACCACCGAACACGAGAGCCAAAACCAAACGAAACTTTCTATTCACCATTTCCATTCAGGCTTGTCTAGGTCATATTTTTCCTAAGGGCGGACATTTATTTGTTTGGCCAGAGAAATTTTCCTATGGCAACTGAATTCGGTGGGCCGGACCGGGGGGGAGTAGCCCTGTTCATTTAAAAGTCATTAGCGAGATGAAATCTTTTCATGTCCGTCTCCCCCCCCCCACTCTTTTCCTTCGTTTTCCTTTCTGTCGGGGTATGTTTTTTTTCTGCTAGTCCTGGCCGGGTGGAAAAATGTAATAAGCACCCATTCGCAAAAATAAATGCGGTCTGGAGAATCTCCATCCACCCCCCACCCCCCACATAGGGTGAAAAAAGAAAAACGGCCAAGAAAAATACTAGAGAGAAAAAAAGTGGTTTCCTCTTCTCAATTTTCCATATTTCCTCGGTGGTGGTTTTGTGCTTGGTTCTTAAAGTTTTTCGGGAAGAATCCCTTTTAATATCATCACAAAACGGGGGAAAACACAAGGATCTGGACCGTGGGGCCGGAATGAATTACTGGAAATTAATGAGTGAGTCTCCTGCTTAATTTTCGGAAAGCTCAAAATCAGTGCTTCTTTCAACGCTGAACGCCATGGCGCGGACGGTAAAGGTTATATCCCTGGTCTAGCTCTCTCAGCGCGCGAATCCTATTTGTTAAGCAGGAAAATCGACTACAACAACAACAACAACCCCCACCACGGGGTACACTCCAAAAAGGAAATACTTCTGCAAACCAAAGCAAAAAATCTGATTTTAATTTATCCCCTTGTTCTGCTCTCCTCCGGAGGTCCTTTAATTTTTTTGTCACGCATTCACTTAAAGTTATGATGTTTTTCGTCCTTTCTCTTCTGGTTGAATTTTGGACAACATTCTTCCTCTCTCTCTCTGTATATATTCAAGTGAAATTGCGCAGAAGAAAGCCAAGAGAAAGTATAATAATAAAAAAAAAAGACGAAAAACAAAATATATAACACATAAAATTGCGAGTATGATAAAATCACACAATTTTCGAGGCACAAGGTAGCAACTTTGATAAAAATCTGCTCCGCTACTTATTACACCTGAACAGTTTTGCTGCTCCAACGTAGTAGAGCCTCTTGCTCCCTATTTTCCCGAGCACCACCACCCTCCGCCCCCAACTGCCATAAAGAAAGCTTGAAATAAAACCCATTCAGGGGATTTCGCTTTGAATTTTGTCTCGATTGCATACTCAAGTAAAATAACAGGACGTGAGCCTTAAGGTAAGTTGGTTTTTTTCGTCCTTTTTACTATATAGGTCCATTTTGGTGATTTTTTCCTTTTTTTTGGAAATTGTTCTGAAGGATGTCGTCCTCTTTGTAGGATATATAACTAGTGGTAGTAGTAGTGAAAATATTTAAGGGAAAAGCCTTTTTCTTGTTACTTGTTATGATAATAGGGAATTTCGGGGACATTCTCATTTTCAAATACCTGAAATTTCAGGTATCTTTTTGATTTGGTAAAAATTGCAGAAATTTTGTGACTTTTAGCAACAAATTGAAATGTTTTGACGGTAAAATTTTCATATAATATGCCATCACACAAGGGTCGAAGATTGTAGGCGGAGGATGGAAGTATTATCAAAAAAGGTGCATTGGAACAATTTCTTTCCCATGACACTATCGAGTCCATGGCTGTTGTCCATCTATAAGAACTGCCAAACACTAAAGATACAACCCCACTCCTAGAATAAGAAAAAATGAAGTTTTCCTTAAATATAACACCTTAGAACGCGTGCCAGACCTATAACTCAGTAGGAAGTGTTTTTCTAGAACAGAAGCAATGATTAATGCACAAACTCTTATTATTAAAATGTTTTATTTTTAAACACTTAAAGTGTTTAACAAAAATTAAACACTTAAAGTGTTTATTAACTAACTTTTTGGTGGTCGCAAAGGGTGCTCAATAAACCGGTTCTAGTTCGATCACAGAAGTCAAGCAGCACTGGACGTGGTTAGTATTTAGTAAGGGAACCCTTGAAAAATCATACTCATACTTGGAAAGACGATAAGGCAATTGCATAAAGTGAAAAAAGAGTTCAACCCTGTAGTTTTTCACAATCCATAGGCGCAATTGGACGGTTAAGAAACCATTTTTCTACATAAAACACAGTAACAAACGTTGTGAAGCACTTTGAGTGTTTGTTTTCATTAAAAGCCGACTAGAATGGTTTAAACACTTTGTGTGTTTATAAACTAAACACTTGTAGTTTCAGCGCTATGATGAGTAGTTGCACGTCTGAGTATGATAGTTGCGGCCCGTCTGGACAGTGTCATTGATCATATTCGATTAGCTTTAAAATATTAGTATATTACTGTAATCACAATTTTTGCAGGTGTAGTGTACTCCAAGCTACTTATCAACCTCACGGATAGCCATTGATGTTAAAAATGGTTTCAACGCCGTGACAAAGCGATATGTTGATCTGAGCACTTAATTCAGGTTTCCCAAAAAAAAAAAACAGCCAGCAGTGTTACCGTCGTTAGTTGAACCAAATTCTGCCTCTGATTTGTTTACAATTAAGGTGCTGACATACGATGAGAATATTCTCAACGTAAGTTTTGGTATTCTCATGAGAATATTATCATTCAACCTTCCAACTTGATCGATAACTACCCCTAAGACAACCTTTATTACTGAAATTAAGCATTTCATACTTGCTTATGAAATGCTTACACCCCGCCATTTTTTGTATAGAAATAACTCTTATTGTAAGCTAATCCACACAAAAACCCTCCGTTCGGTGAATTGGACACCACCTGATATCGGTCAAGTTGGAAGATTGATTTTATTTTTATTGACTTCACCATACCCAAATTAGTAAAAGTTATCGTGGCAAATAAAATACTATAACAAAATAAACACAGCTCCTTGCAAATTTAATTGCACAAATTCAATAATAAGAGAACGCATGAGAACAATCGTTCTTTGCATCATGTTGGAAAGACTGCATTCTCACGCATTCTGTTGGAAATATTCCTTCCGCACCTGTTTACACGTATGAGAGAACGATTCTCATGAGAACGCTTCAGATTGCTTGCATCAGAACTAGAACGCATTCTCATGAGCGTTAACAAAGCTGTGAGAATGAATTTTTGTTCTCACGAGAGCATTTACATGAGAATATGATCATCGTCTATCAGCACCTTTAGATCCATTTCTTGCTTTAATTTTAGTCGAATGGCGATGGATCGCTGTGGTAGATGCGGTTTATAGCCAGCCATTTTTTGTATCCAGTTTATTACTAATGGGTAATAAAGATTCAAAACAAACAAGGAATCCATGCATGAAGTTTAGGCAAACTAAAGCTAAAATTATCATGGTCCTTGTAAAAATTCCCTGATATCTGGCTCATTATTTTAGGGGTTCTACTCACTGTGCAAGTGAGTAAGAGAGTACAGAACAACGTGCGGATTCCTTCAAGGCTCCCGTCTGTGGATCATGATCAGGACGGCGGTAGTACGATGGGGACTCAACGAAATAGAGGTGCAGACCCCTAGGGGTGCCGAGTAAAAATAAAATATGGCCTTACAACGGGCGAACTCCGCCCGTGATGGAAACGTAGTAATCGGCCATATTACGAGCATCAGAAGGTTGTTTGCAGGACTGTACGCTTGTCCCCCCAGTTGTTGTATATAATTACAGTTGTTATATAATACAGTTCCCCAGTTTTTTGTATATAATGAGATTCAAAAAAAATAGCAAGTTAAACATTCCACATTTCCACAACATTCAACAAAACATTTTGTGCAGATTCTTTTTTTTTTGGTTCAAATTTGTCTTCGTATGCCCGTTTGTACAGCTGTCCTTGGCCATGCGAATTTTTTGGTCAAGTTTGGCCGTATTTGCTCCCAATAAAAATGGTTAAGAACTCTACGGTCATCATATGCCCATTAAAAATCCAAACGGCCGGCGGTCGCCCGTTGTTCTACATTGAATTAAGGCGATAAAGGAAATTGTAATTTAAGAAATTTTTGGTGAGTTTTCCTTAACTTTTCAAGAGGCTTTTACATTTCTTATTACATGCAAGTTACTGTCAATATCAAAAATATCACTTTAAAAATAAATCTTTCTCAGCGGTCATAAACAACTCTTAATCTCCAAAGCAAAAATCTCCAATCTACCCGTCATACACAGCCGTGAATAGCTTAAAACTGTGTCAATAGCCCAAAAAAAAACTGCCATTATCACCATAAACGAACGATCCCTTTGGGTAACCCTTTCTCAATTGCAACATTTCCCTTCATTATTCTGGCTGGAATCTTGCTGCTGAGAGATTTCAACCAGCCGCGAAAAGGTGGTATAAGAATTTCGCATTTTACTTTGCGCCCATAAAAAAGGGCCCTAAAATGTGAATTCGATTATTTTTATATCAACGGTGTTAAACGGTATTGCATGTTCCGAGGACAGGCCATTATCCAGCGTTTTCCTTACACCGGCAGTTAAAAAATTTCCCCGAGTTTCACTTTAGAACAGAGGGTCTTAAAAAATGTAAAATACATGAACGTATACAAGTAGGTGTTTTACATATACACATAGAACGTTGTCGCCCTCCGAAGGATGCAGACTGATCCTTTTACTGATTTTAATTTTTTTCCTTCCAGCACTTCCTCCCTCGAAATGTCACCCCAATTCATTACTTTATCTGTTTTATATCCGTAATAAAATCGCAATCAGTACGCAACCCCCTAAAAGGCAACCCTAAAGCCTTAATCCGAAAATCAAACCCCCGCCCCGCTTTGCCCTCAGGCTGGCAGCTCGTAAATAGGCAGCGATTTGCATTGTGGCGGATTTTATACCGCTTGCATTTTACGATTTAACCACGTGCGTTTAGAAAAATCCTTTTTAGTTCCGTCATTGGATGGAGTGTCTAAGAGCCAAGGACGAGTGTGTTGTAAGTCGTCGCGGGGAAGGACTACAGAACAAGTGTAATACGGAAAGGGGAGCGCATAGACAAGGATCCCCCCGCAGCCAGAGCAACAGACAAGCGAATAGGGATGATTGTAGGGTAGGGTGTGGAGGACGAAGGAGTAACGCGGTTGTAAACATTTCCACTTTATGCAAGGATTTTCTTGTGGCTCCTTGGGTTTTCTTCTATGTTTCCGTATGTTTATCTGCTAAATCTCAGAACATATGATAAGGGTTCGTTTAGCCCTTATACGACGGCTGAGCTGGTGATGGCTGCGCTCTCTGCTGCTAGTGGGTGAGATTGTGGGGCTCTACATTTTCCACTTACAAAATATACATTTTAAATATATACCGCATTCCATCCTTCCTCCCCCAGCACAGGCGCGCGTATATAGAAAATTCTCGTGCTTTAGAAAAGAGGAATTTAATTTATCCTGAAAATTTCAGACAAAATACGTACAAATTAGGGCAATGTATATGACATGCTCTGTGCCATAGTTAAAATTTGTGTCCTTTTTTCAGTTCGGATCGTTTGGATTTTTAGTTTTTCCTTGCTCCTTTTTTGTGCCCCTACACCCGCGCGTTGATAATATTTTTCATAAGCCGCAGGGTAAGTTGTGTGATAGTGGGGTTTTGCGGTACCATGACCAAGTTTTGAAACCCCACAGCAAATTTATTCTCGTTGACGTGTGATTGGGACATGGATCCAAAAACTACACAATCTGCTTTCAAAAAAATATTTCCTCTAACACAACAATATTTTTACATCCTTTTTTTTTCATTGCAGGACATCGCATAGAAATTGATGCTAACTCATATACGTATTGTATTTAATGTCCTGCTCTGTGTATAACCCACAAAATAATCGGACATGGCCCTCTATACTAATCCCTAATCATTTCGAGTCAACACTAATAGCCATGGCAGCCACATAATGAAAGGATTTTGTGTTTTATATTAAAGTTGTGGGATGTATGATGTTGTGGCATTTTAGTGTAAATAAAATTACATGACATGTTGTTCTACACCTCTCGAAGCTCATTGAATTTATAGAAAAGGGTTTTTCGAGGGTTGGCACAACAATTTTGTACCCTCAGATCATGTTTAAGTATTAACCGAAAGTTCGTGTTTCGAGATAGTACAACCTAGGATTTAGTGTGGAAGATGTTTAGAAGAAAAATTGTTGGTTGATGTGAGAAACACAAGATGTTGGTAGAAGATAAGTTTATTAAGAATTAAAACGATTTTGTTGTAAAAGTGTCCTAAAATAAGATATTGGGACATAAATAGTTTCTACGCTTTTAAGGTTGATCTCATCTTAAATACAAACAAATGAAAGACCGAGGTTTAAAAATGGATATTTGATTGTGCAATAGTAACAGGACGAAAGAGGGAAGAAGGTCACAAATAAGACTTAGGAAGAGATATGAACACGGCATGGAAATGGACTTATGCACAATTGAGATTCTTAACTGAAGGAGTAAGACGCAAGACCGAGAATGATGGAGGAATATTCTTGAGGTGACCAAGGCTGATCCTTACAGATAATTCTAATTTTGTTTTTCTTGGATTACTGCTTAGCCAGAGATAATTTCCATTCCGATTATTTGCCTCAAAAAACTTAGCTCCTGTCCAATATTTGCCACATACAATTCCAAGCTACTGACTGGGATTTGTGTTTTCATAGTAAAAACTTCAAATTTCTCCGTTTGTTTAGTCCTCATTGCACTAAGTCTCTAAAGATGGTTTAATCTTGTAGATAAATTGGTGAAGCACAAAGGACTCAAAGTTAAGAAGGATCTAGTGAGAGACTGTAGACATCTGTTCCGGTAAAGCTCTTTTCAGAGGCCGGTCTAATAATGTCCAAAAAGAGGTGCATCAACTAAAATGAAAGACTGGATAATTCCAATTTCCTTTAAAATTTTGGTCAAGACTCTCTACTCGACTAGACGAGACGAGATTAGGATGGGCAAGATCCACTGAGACTCGAAATGGTTGAGAGCAACCGATGTCGAGAAGAGAGTCATTAAAAATCTCGACTTGTCTCGGTCTTGTGTTGCTCTATATATTTTCGGAAACACCGTTTTGGAGGGCAGTTCCACCATCGAGTTTTTCTACTTATAAACGAACTACTAAACCGTAAAGTCCGCGAAGAGGAGGGCAGTAGCGTGTGAGGGTGAGCAAAGTTGGCTAGTCTTGTATTGCGGGGAAAAAGTTGCCGTATAGTCAGGAGGATTCTGATTTCAGTGGAACAGTCGCTGTGGTAATAGTGGTAAAACTTGCTGAAGGCTGACACTTCCTACAATGAGTTAAAGGATCAATGAAGAGCAAAGGGTGCTACTGCCAATGAGTTTGATGGCGCCGTTCTGCACCTTGTCCAGCCAAACCAACGTGGTTTTTGAGGCGCCCACCCAGATATACGAGTTGTATTCAAGGCGAGGTCGAACGTAGCACTTGTAGATTGTAATCAGGGCAGTTGTCTGAACGCCGAATAGTGCAGTAACTACATTGGTGACTCCGACCGCAAACACTCGGGGAAAAAGGGCAGAATTTCAAGCGCAACAGACCAACGGTAAAAACCAGCATACAAGACGATAGCCGAGAATGAGCATACCGTTCACCTCGAAGAGCTCTTTAAACGCCTCGATAGCTTCGGTTTAGCCATTAAGCTAGAGAAATGCGTTTTTGGTGCACAAGAGATCAAGTTTCTGAGCCACCGCATCACAAAGGATGGAGCACTTCCGTCCTCCGATCGGGTTCAGGCTATCGTTGGTCTCGCACCTTCAACTTCTGTCAAATCGATTCAGAAGTTTTTGGGAATGGTGAATTTTTACCACCGATTTATCTCAAGATTGGCTGAACAGTTGGTGCCGATAAACGAGCATTTGAGACCTTCGTAGCCGCTTACGTGCCAATAAAGCATTTAATTGGCCAGTAGAATGTTAGGTAGCATTCATCAAGTTGAAAACCTCGATGGCCGAAGCAACTCTGCTGAACCATCCTATCAAGATGCAAGGTACAGTCTAACGACTAACGTCTTTGATTATGCAATCGGAGGCGTATTGAAACTATTTAATGGTCACCGGTGGCGACCTCTAGCTTTTTATTAAAAAAAGCTGTCACCAAAGGAACGGAAGTACTCTGCATTCTATCACGAACTTCTAGCAATCTATGTAGCGATCAAACACTTCTGTTACTTCGTTGAAGGACGCAATTTCTATACTGATCACAAACCACTACTTCGCGCCCTTTTCACACAAAGACCGAACGATCCCCTAGACAGACCAGACATTTGGGTATAATCTCTTAGTTTACCACAGACTTCAGATATGTGTCGGGTAACTACAGACGTTAAGAGATAGGTCAACCATTACATTATTTTTGCTCACAGAACTAGAGGAACGGACGGTGCAGCTCTATGTAGAGATAAGACAGTACTTTGTTTTGGTTGCGTTGAATTCGACACGATTATTGAGGCCGCAAGCAAGAATGAGTTCAACTTCCCCGTTAATAAAGCTGGACGTGAGTTTACAGTATAAGAGACAACTGCTTGTCTTATATTGTGAAAGGTGTGGGAGTAACGTAGAGTTCCGGCATCGGCAAAACTTCGAAGTTGGTTAGATGGTATTGAGAGCAGATCATTAATGAAAATAAGAAAGAGGACAGGTGAGAGAATCGACCCTTGGTGAACGCAAGCTGAGATGGAATGGAAGTTGGATTCGACGCCACCCAATACTACCTTGATCGAACGGCCGGAAAGAAAGCTCTCAATCAAGTTCCTTAGAACTGAGTCCGATACCAATAGCTTAGTTAAGACAACAGAGCGGGATGTCATATTCTGTCGAAACCCTTGGAAATATATAGAGCAACCAGACCAGACTCACTGAAGGGATGGATGCTTTGGTTGAAATCATACTCTCTGCCTGTTCATTCCGTTTTTAGGGCAAGATACTAAATTCGTTCATAAATAGATTTTCTGCAAATGTGAAACGATCTTCCCTAGTCTGTATTTTAGATCTCCTACGGCACTCAAGAGTTCCAAGGCAGTAAAGACATCGCGTGGAAAATTGAGTTAAAATCCCGTGAGGCAACTCGGTACAGCGTTATCAGCTTACGACGGATAAACATTTATGACAAATTCCGGGTCTTTTTAGACGGTATAGGCAGAGCCGGCGCTTAGGTTTTTTGCACCCGGTGCAGTATGCAATATTGCGCCCCAGATGTTCATTTTTTGATCCTAGTGATAGCAATGTAAAAAGACAGAAAAAGATTACAACAAAAGCAAAAGATGGAATTTTCAAAAAACACTCCAGCGTCGCAATTGGGATATTTTCCTCCGAATTTTTACTTGAAATTCTCGAAGACGAAGGTCTGTTCCTTTACTTTTTGAGTAAAATTTTGAGTAAAATTTTATGAAAATATCGAAACTAAAATCTCGGTTAAGTTCCTGCACGAGGAGAAGTAAAACTTCCCCGCTTTTTGTTGCATGAGAAAGTACAGGGACACAAATTGGTGGTTAAATTTGTGTAATATCTTGCGCCCACGGAATTTTATCGAGAATAAAAAATGGAAAAATAAATCGTGGTAATAAAGATGATCCTTTAATAGATCAAAATAAAGATTCAATTTGTTGTTCAAAGTTTTAAATTTTTTTTTTTAAATCTTAATTTCTGAAATTGCGCCCGGTGCAAGGGCACCATACGCACCGCAACTATGAAAGCGCAACCCCTGAGTATAGGTTTGTGCCATATGACATCTGAAATAAAATTAATTTCAATAAAACAATAAAAACAAGAATGTTATGTGTCATATGTAGCGCAATAGTCCTCCAACTCCTAAAATCCTAGAACAACTTGAAAACTTTATACATATAGCAAGACCTATTTAAAAAAAGAATTCCAAACGACTTAAACCACTTTCTGATAAGCATTTTGAATCGCTACTGCACCGTAAAACTTCGTTAAAAAAAACTATTTTTATTGTCAATTGTTTCTGTAAATGATACTAAAATTGAATTTTACAAGATTTCTAAATCAAAATCACTTAAAACCAAGTGAAACCCCTTTTAGCCAATAAAAATGACCTAAAAACAAAACCGCAGACAATAAATTTCGCCCGGCTCAGCTCTGGTATACTTAAAGTAGTTGCGTAAAATAGATATAAAATTGTCATAAAAACATAGTGGTGGCCACCACCACTACTTTCAAATGGCTCTGCAATAAAAGTTTGGTTTGGACGAAGGAAATCGTTAAATTGGTGGAAAAATATCTAAGCTAGACGCAGCGCGCCCCTAGTAGAGTGGTAGAGGAATTACGTATGGAAAATGCAGCACTAGTAAGGACAACAACAAAATCTAGCTGCACCATACGTTCCTGACGATGCGATAACAAATCCAATAGCTGCCCATAAAATGAATCCTGATTCCTTTTACACTCTGTCCAAGCGCGCCATCCGTTTAAAAAAAGTGGTGGAGCGAAATGGATGCAAGAGTAGTGCATTTTTCTTTAGGGGTTGATGCGGAGGGGTGGAAAAAAACGGAGACAACAAATTGAAAATGAAAAATTTAAAAACTTACAATTTACGCTGAGAGTTACGGTTGTCTCCAATCGTTGACCCTCTGGCATGGCTCGATTCCAAACAACGCATTTATACTTGGCACCATCGTCCTCCCGGCGCGGCACAATGGATAGAGTGGATGTCGTCTGGAAATCCTTTGATCCACCCTTATTGAGTGGAGCCTGTAGTGGAGCTGGACTCCCGTCACGATACCATCTACAAAAAAAAAAAAAAATAACCCGAGTTTACGTTACAGAAATCAATTTCTCATCGAGTCGAAATGGCTGCTGGACCAATGTGTATGGTACAACAGAGCCAAGGATATGAAGGGTGATGTCAAACTATGGGGATATAAAAGCATGTCTACGTACGTGATTGTTGGATCCGGGGATCCCCCGATGCTGCTGCATGTTAGCTCCAATTTCTTCTCTTCGGTGGCTATCGCAATGGTGCCAGGTGCTACCAGAGGCGGCTGCGGCGGTGTAAGCACTGTCAAGTTATAATGCTCCTGATGAACGTCAGCACCAGTTCCGACCGCCTTTACACGACACTCGAAACGGCCATTATCCCGGCTGTATGATGCGTTCTTTATCTGCAAATCATAGATGCCTCGATCAGGACGAAAGTCAAGCCTGTAAAAGATAGAGAAAGGATATAGGATTAGAATTTTTATTAAAATCGTTTGCCACGTACACAGAAGCAAACACCATGAATGAGCTGAAATTTTTTAAGCAGATGATGACGAAGAAGGATACACGTATGTAGACGCAACTGATTGAACAAAAAAAACAACAACAACAACAGCAACAAAAAATTGATTCTACATTTTCGAAAAAGGCATCGACATGCTCGGGGATGTGTCTGTTGAATAAATCATTTTTCGGCTGATGGATCCAGCACAAAGGGACGAACGCCAACAAAAGTTGAAAAGTCAGAGGTGAATGAATCAAGGATCTCAGGATAAAAGGAACAAGAAGCAGTATGCTGGAAATTGGAACATAATGCGTAGTCGATTGAACATCTGCTGATTTATAGAACCAGATATACACAACTCTCTCTCTCTCTATGCTGCAGGGGAGGCTCGTTATCCCGGCTGCTGGATATAGTGTATATATCGGCCCGTCGGATTCACCCTCGGTATCAACAAGGCAGCCAACAAATCACACATTATATAAGACATACCTACTCCCCCGAAATACACCCCGGGACCATCCACACAACTCTGGAAGAGCAACAGGGTGTTTCACGAAATATTCAATCACTGCTGGAAATTGACGTCCTATTATTGCCTTGTACAGGCCATCATTAAATCGAGACAACCAAAAATGAATACCGGAAATTTTCTAGAATCGAATAACTTCCCCAGAAAGGAGCCGGCAAAAAACACATACACACACAGAGAACAGAGATCACAAATTGTATCAAGGATAACGGATTTGTTAGAAGGATATTCTATTTTTGGCATTTGGAGGATTTTGTACTTTCTAGTCAAATGTAAATGGCATTACTTGAGAGATATCGTGTAAACTAAATTGGATTTTGTAATGCTATCGGTGGCTGGCTGCCTTTTGTTTAGGTGTGTGCATGTGGAAGTGGCTTTTTTCTGTTGGGTTTTGTGTTTTACAACAGATGGTTTTGAGGGCGGAAGAAGCTTCAGATCGCGTTGAAAAATAGTTTGAGCTATGTGTGCATGATACATGCAGGGTTGGGTAGGGTGGGACTGTAAGGAATTAAAGATAACATTGAGAACTCCTCCAGTGTTTAAGACATTGGCCAATATACCAATCTCTAGTAAAATCTGTAAACCTAGTGACAAATTTCTCCTGGTAGTGAGAAGGACGACAGCTTGAAAGCCTCTTCTTGGTAAACAATTCTTGTACTGTAATCGAGTCGACAGTCTCGGAGCATTCAAGATTTATCTCAAGGACATTAGCAACTTTACAGACTAATGAATTAATGGACGTCCTGGAGGTGGGTAGATGGGTGGGCTACGTCGACGATGGTAAGCTGGAGGACTAGCAAGGCACCGGAAGGGACATCACCGCCACACAGTAGTTCAGAATCCCGAAACCCTGGTCAAAAGTCCCCAAAATGAAGTATTTTTTTAGGGACTTTTGACTCCCCAAATATTTGTAGTGAAGCCCTTATCATTTGGTGCTATTAGAAGTAAGTAGATTTTCCAGGAATTCGTTATGTTTCATTGGGAAAGTGTGTGTTTTGTGACCGAAATTTCGTCTTCGATAGTAGCTGTACATGCGCTAGCTAGTAGCTACACCTAGCTGAACTCTCTTTGAAAGCTTACAATTAAGCAAAATTGTCCGCCATTTTGGACCTGACATTTCGTTTTTTAGGGAAATTGATAGCGGATTCTTCATCGGTGCCCGTAAAAACACCCAAATTCGAAATTTCATTTAAAAACAAAAACCACTTTTAGATGCTAAAAAGATTTTGGTCCGCATTTTCGGGATTCTGAGCCACTGTCCGTCGGACAGGCTATTGCCTGGAATCAAATCCAGGAAAGCGGAGGTCAAATGGTATTGATATGCAGAGTCAGTATCGGGAAGCCCTTTTCATGATGAGCCGCGGCTGGTTACCAATAATCCCTCTACCAAAAAAGCTTTAGAAAAATAAATATTCATACGCCAGACCACAGAGAAGCTATTCTCTCTTTGAAAGCTTTACTTCGAAGCTTTAAAGCTTCCTACCCCTACGAGCTTTTCAGTTATAAAAGAAACCGCTTCAGCAGGCCAAATTCAGTCTTTCATCAGACTCGTTCTGGAGAGGTCATTTTCTGCTTTCTTATACCGTGTCGAGGTGTACAATAGGGTCGGTCAAACCACACACATAACACATATAGACCTTATACCAACGACTACCGAATACCCGCGGAATATTGCCTAGACCTTATCGAGGTCTGACAGGAAGATTAGAGAACCACCGAACGAAATACATCTGGAGGTGAATGTCAAACTATCGGAGATGATGTTGTACCACATTCTCTTAGGCAATGACTTCTCGAAGATAGTCAGAGGTTTTAGGGTAATTAGTTTTAGGGACCAATTTCAAAAATTGGCGCCGTTGTTGCACTTTTAAATTCTGTTTAAAAAATTGTTGAAAGAGAATTGAGGATGAGGAGAGCAGAATTCCTTGTATAGTGAAAATTCCTCTTTAATTGCTCCGTTTTGGGTGTTTCTTTATGTCTTCCAAATTAATATGGCCAGTTTCAGCGGGTCCAATCAACAAAGATTTGCTGTAATGGTCCATTCCAATTTGAGATTCGATGAAGAGTCGCGGTTTTCACAAAAGCCAATTTTTTCAACGAGCTTTAGAATGCTTTAGCTTGTTTCTATTTTTGAGCTTAATTGTCTCGTCTTCCATTCCTTTTCATTTCTTTTCTTTTCAAAAAGGAGACAAAAAACAACAACCCCACAGCTGTCAAAAAATTCAGCGAAAGAATTCCGAGGTTCAAGAAGAAAGAGGTTCTTCTCCAAAAACCACGGTTTCAGCAGATTTTGTTGGTTGGATGTTGACCCATAGGAAGTTTACCTATGTAATCTTTTTTTTATGTTATACGCATTACTATGGTTCAATCTTAAATTTTGCGCAAACTACAAAAAATATTTCTCTTATCCAGCGAAATTATTTTTCTCTTTTACATTGTCCTTCACTGCTAATGGGGCGCAATTTGGCATAGTGCACCGGGCGCAAAAACCCAAGCTGAGTACCAGTCTTTCATGTGCACGTCGCACACGTCATGATGCAATTTCCAGTAATGAACTTAGCTCGAAGTTAGGGTGAAAGATATGATCGATTAAGGGAAGTCAGGGTAGGAGTTGAAGAGATGGCGGTGAACCTTGCATTTGAACTATTGGGTGTTGTATGAGTTCCGGAATGCTGACTGTGTTAGGTTGCTCTACAGTCGAGTTGTTTTTGTTATAAGCGACTTTCTAAACCGGAGTGTGCGCTCAGATGAGAGGTGCAAACTGTGAGAGTAAGTCGAGCCGGCAACTCTTGTATTGCGGGAGGAGTGCTGCCATGTAGGCAATATGTTAATTTTTTCAGTAAAAGCGATAAAATTGTGCAAGAGCTGCTGCATTCATGCCGTGGCTTAACGAGCCAACTGAAGCGCAAATGGCACTTTCACCAATAAGTTTGAAAGCGCGGTTTTGCACCTTGTCCGGCCAAGCTAAGCTGGGTCTCGGTTGTATTCGAGGCGGGGAAGAATGTAGGACGTGTAGATTGTAGCCCTGGATAACGGTTGAAGAAGGAATTTTTACTTTTTAAGGAATCCCAGGCACCTGTTTAGCAATTATGTGGTTATTCTAGCGCAGATCTTCGGTTAATGTTATGCTTAAGATACTTAGAGACGGTTAGGTACTTATGGCCCACTGAAATAGAAAGAGGGTTGGTGCAAGTTTTAGTGGAGATGAGACAGTATTTCGGTTTTAATGCATTAAATTAGATACGGACACTTGCACACTTGGTGCCATTGGGGGTACGCCTATCTCTACCCTAATTTTAATACAGCGTCCTTAATAATACCCAGGCTTCACCGGCGCAAGTTCAAGCAAATGATATGAAGGGATGTATTGAACTTCAATTTTAACTTCAGTTCCCATTCCCGTTTTCACACATTGAACTAACGAAAAACAAAGCCTGAGTTCGCCCAACAGAACATGAAACAAGAGTAAAAAGTCGATAGTCTTTGTAGTATTGGTGTAAAGAGGGACAAGCTGATTCCTAAGAGACCATTCAACGATAACTTTCTTCGGCATAGGATGGGACAATGATTATTTCAGAAGCATATTCTGTCGACGTAAAGATAATAGAGCGATAGTAGAGAGCCGAGTGAAAAAGCTTCACGATTTTACTCCACCATCCTTCATGCAATATTATCGTGGCAGAACACTAACTTTGGTGATCGTATAGGGTATGGCTCTGATGGGTTGGGAATTGTTGTAAAGAAACTAAATAAGGGTTCCAAGCAGACAGGCAAATAACCATACCGCGAAATGAACTCGAACCTAGCGATACGGAATCGGTAATTGAATTGTTTAGGATGAAGAAAACTGGCTATTAGCTTGCTGACCATAAAGGGTGCTATTAAGCATACTCTGTAGCAGTTCTCTTTCGATTATGCTGGTCAAACAGCATTGGACGTTGTTAGTACTTAGTTAGGGACCGCTTAGTAAATGGAGCTCGTAGACGCTGAAGCACTTCGCAGAAATATCAAAAAATGTACTCATCGATCCTCAAGGAATCGAGTACTCTTGAACGAGCAAAAAGTACTCATTCAGTAATTTTCTTTCGATTCTACTCATGAGTATTTAATCGGGTACTCGACACCGATTCCCAAACCTTACTCGAACTAGCGACCTCTGCCTGAACCCTTAAGCTGGTGATAGAATTTCGCTCAAACGCGGTGCGGACATTGGCTTCGCGGTGTGCGCGGATTTTTCACTGACACAAAGTCGCCGTGCTGGTGTCGCGTTCCGACTTTGACACAACCTAAAAATCAAAGTGACAAGTGGACGTGATACGAAATAAATTGAAAAAGCTGTATGATTTGCGTATTAATTTTCTATCCTACAGGACTTGTATTTGTTCTAGGTATTAATTCCATCACCACAATTTCGAAATAATTATGAAATTCAACAAATTTCTTATCCCCTTCACCAGCACACGATTCAAAACATAAACAAAATGCCCACCAACACCAAAACACGACTCAAAACACACACACACAAACAACTTTTTTACACTGGACCGCGCGGCAACGCGCCAGAAGTAGAAAGTAAAGCAACTTACGCGGTGTGTGCGTAGTGCCCAAGGCCACATCTCGTTAGTTCGCATTGCAATACACACACTTTACTCTATCTGTCAATGTCCGCACCGCGTTTGAGCGAAATTCTATCAGCAGCTTTAGGCTAACGAGGTTTGCATATCGAGATCTAACTATAAAAAAATTATTCAATGAGGCGACTCATGAGTCAACTGAGAGTAAGCTTTCTTTTTTACAAAGTTATTTAGCAAATATTTTTTCTACGACAATCTAAAAAAAAATGTCTAAAATTCGTTATAACATTTGTTTTTAATTTTCATTATGCACTAAACAGCTTAAATAAACTGAGCCACTTCCGTGTTGATAAACTCTTAAAAAGGAGCGCTTAGCTTAATACTTTTTAAACACGAAAATTCCCGGGCTTTACATTTTTAGTTATTCTATGGCTCTGGATCATTAGACTCTGGTTAGAAATTATTTTTATGTGGGACTATCAATATAACATATGGTTTCTTCCCGAAGGATTGCGTAAGATTGCGAAATTGCTAAAATATTTTACAAATTCGTTAGTAAAATTCACGTAGAAGAAGTCATTAGCATTTCTGTTCTCTATACACCTAAACTTCTCAGAAGCCATGAATACTTCGTGGGCGAATATACAAAACTTCTTCGAAGAAACAAAGACATTACGTATACAATTTAAAGGGTTAAAACACCACTTTCGGAAAAATCCTTGACAAAAGTATTCTAAAATTCATAAATCCTTAACAAAAATCCTTTTAAAGCCCATTAAGCCAGACTTCACGTTCTCCCAAGCTCATATTTATCGCTATTTAATGCGAAAATCTTCCCGTTGGTGTCGTTATGAATAACTCAAGTACACCACTAATTCAATAATCCCGTTTTTATGCCTAATGAATAAGCAAAAGAAAATATTCAAAAATTTGTAATTTAAAAGTGCTCATCTTTAAATTATAATTAGCCAAGGAAGGAGCGAGCGAAGGGTACACTGGTACATACAGCCCTATATATAGCCCTAATGCCACGACCGTAGTTGGCTCTGTTCGCGCGACGGGAACACCAAGCGCACAAAAACATTCTCTTGCTGCTCCTAAATCACTTGACCCAGTTCCTTTTTGGTGTGTATATAAAGTCCTTTAGTTAGGAATACTTTAGAAGGAATTAGGGCCCCCCTCCACCCCAGAAATACAGGCCAAGAGAATTAAGGGCATCGTAAAACTTCTTTGCATATTCAAATGCCTGCCAGAACACTTCACCGAAAAGAAAGAAAAGTCCTTAAAGTTAATAAAATAAAACCGCCATCATGCCCATCATCCGCTTAGCAGAAATCCCTTTCGAGCCGGAAATGGCACAACTTCAAGATTATTACATTATACCTAATAAGGTACATTTCATTTCTTTTGTTGTGCGATATTAGCAAAAGGACTGCGGCCGCACGAAGGGGGGCGGCCGCAGGGCGGGGGACTGAAGGCGCAGCCCGAGCCGGGGCTCCACTCGGCAAGGGCTGTAGATTGCTTTGGGAAGCGTAATGAATTGCGAGACAATCAAAGAGAAGCCACCAAATGGTCTCCGGTTCCCGGACAAAAGCATGGCAAACAGCCTGTAAATATTGTTCACGCTAAAAGCTAAGTAAAATAACTCGTAAAAGTTTTTCTTGTCATTAACAGCACCGGCAGCAGGGAAGCCACAAATAGCGACACACACAGCCCCGGCCCAGCTGCAAGGACGAGGAGCACGAGGACCGAGAAGGACTCGCAACTCACACACAAGGCACAGTAGACGGCAAGGTCGATGGGGACTCTGTCAGGCGGAGGAGCGAGGGCCCAACTGGGGGTGGTGGGTCGAGCCCCTCGAATAGAGGAAACTAGTTTACATACAAATCTTGAGAACTATGTGAGGAGGATGTTGACAGGACGAGCACGTCATCTGGCAGAAGTCAGGAATCAGAGCGCTCCGAAAGAGTATTGTAATTAGAAGAAGTTGCTCCAAAAGCTTAATAACTAAGAGCAACTGTCAACAGTGGGGGGGCTGGGGCTCTCGGCCCCCAGTATGTTTGCGCTGCTAACTTTTATGTCCCGAAGTTTCGAGCCTACGTCCCAAGTCGCAAGTCTCAACGACGTGCCATTCTCATCTGTGACATGTACCCCGGTACCTACTCAAGACCGGCACACGGCCCTCCCCCGACACGGTCCCCGTTCTCTCGCTCCACGGCAGCTTCACGCTCTCAGGTCACTTATTGTGCTCGTTGCCATTAATAAAGCTCTGCAGAAAGGGCATGATAAAGTGTTTCACTTGGATAAAGAAAGAGGGCGGTATTTGTTTTACGAGCAAAGTTGGTTCTTTTTTCTTCAATTTTAGTTTATCCCCCCACCCCCACCTCGACCCCCAGCCAAACTCCGATTTGTATGTAACGTTACGACAGAGATATGCAGAGACATACAGACCAAGAGAGCAAGAGAGAGGTATGAGACAAGGTTAGTTGCGAATTACGGTTATGGGAATGGTCCTCCTGGGAGCAGACTATTTGGGGGCTCTGCTGGCAAGGCCTGTATGTGAAATGGATTGTTATTACTTTGTCTTACAGGTTGTTTGGGGCTAACAGGGCCCCCATCAAATCTGACTCGCAGAGCGATGGACTGTAGTCAACCTACTGGGGCCATATTACACATATAGAACGCTGGAACGGGCAGACTCCACAGCTAGAGAGAACTTTCCTTTCATATGTTTCTACATTTAAATGCCTTTATGTACGAGGCGAACTAAATCAAAACAAAAAGGCTACTGTTGCAGTTTAGTTTTAGGGTAGAAAAAGTTTCCTATTTTATTACTT
This sequence comes from Thereva unica, assembly GCA_949987705.1. Classification (NCBI taxonomy): domain Eukaryota; kingdom Metazoa; phylum Arthropoda; class Insecta; order Diptera; family Therevidae; genus Thereva; species Thereva unica. Next base: position 85,166,173 of record OX465285.1, read on the forward strand.
TGGCTTCTACCCCTCCTTTTGATGCTAATAACAACAAATTAACTAAGACCCCCCCAAAAACTGCCTATATTTATCTTTGTATCTTAGGAATTATGCGTGTTTGTTTGCTGTTTTATATTTACCTATTATCACGATAAGAGCTTAACTTTGGAATTGAGCATTGTTATTTATGTTTTATGTAAGACTGGCGAGTTAAAAGTGTAATCAATTCATTTGTGCTTAGTTTAAAGGTTGAGGCATATACTACAGAGGACTAGGAAGGCTTCTTAGCTAAAAAAAAAACAGGGAAAACGTGTCGTGAAAGGATCTGCAGCACTGACAAGAATTGTTATAAACAAAACAAAATGCGTACTTGTCATTAGAGTAGCCCGTTCTACTTATTTACCAGCACCCTTCGGTTTAGAAATTTGTTTAAAACTAGAATAACTCGATTGTGGAACAACCTTCCCCAATCAGTATTCCCGAACTCGTAGAACATCCAAAAATTCATATGCAAGGTTAATGGCCTCCTCCTCATGCATCCCCCATACTCACATTAAGCTACCCTATACATTTTCTATTCCTTGCCCTAATTTTACCACTAGACATTAGTAGGTACTGGGGCATTTAGGCCTGGGAGCCAGGGAGGAACTATTAATTGAGCTAATTTTAGCATTTGACATTAGTAGGTACTGGGGCACTTGGGAATGGGAACAGGAGACGGGGCGCAGTGGGCGGAGTATCGTTTGAGTGAGTCGATGTGAGTGTTTTTGTGAAAATGATGAGTGAGTGATGAAATGATGAGTTGGACTTTGTGTACGGGGGGACTCTGCACTATCCTTTAACACAGCGAAATTTTGGGCGCGAATTTAAGCGTGGCCGTGATATCTTGGGAGACGATGAACGACGTGCAGGACGTCCAAAAACTGCAACTACTGATTTTCGACTCACTCAAACGACTGTCAAATAACAAATGCCAAAATGTCCAAACTGTCTAAAACTTCGGCGAGTAACTGACAAAAGATGCACAACTACATTCACTCGCTTTTATTGACGAATGCTTTCATCTTCACATTGAGGTCGGAAACTTTTCAGACCACCCTCGTATATGTGCGCTGGGGCGGGCGAACTGGTTGTGAGCTTTGTAAATTTTGCATTTTGTCCGTGCAGTTCTCCAATGATACGCCTAGTAGCCTGATTATCGAAATTCAAAATGGCCGCGCATGAAAATCAAAATTACACCCCAAATTGTTTAATAGCTTAGTTATTCTGTTTTAAAAAGAATTCCTTTTCTGCAGCATTTTTTTTTTTTTTTTTTTTTTATGTGGCAGTGCTAAGCTCAGGAATCACCCTTTGTACTACTAGTCCGTCATGTCATTTGTCACGTCATGGTGCAATGTCTAGCAGTAAGCTTAGTACGGGGAGGGGTTGGAGGGGTTATAAAGGAACGGGAGGGAATTGAAGAAGGTGGTGATGAACCCTGCGTTTGAACTCTTGGATGTTGTAGGAGCTCGGAAATACTGACTGCGAGAGATTATTCCACAGCCGAGTTGTTCTATTAACAAACGAATTCATATCTTGTTGAGTGCGTGAAAGGGGGAGTTGCAGGTGGAGGGAATGAGACGAGTGGGCTAATCTGGTGTTGCGGGTATAAGAATGCCGTGGAGGCAGGAGAGCGTTTAGCTCGGAGGAACAGTCACTATGATAGTAGCGATAATATTTTGTCAGTGCTGCTACATTCCTACGGTGGCTTAAGGGGTCGATGGTGGAGCAGGCGGTGTCGTCATCAATTAACTTGAGCGCCCTTTTTTGCACCTTATCTAACCATGCTAAGGTGGTTATTGGGGCGCCGCCCCAAACGAGGGAGTTATATTCGAGAAGAGGTCGAATGTAGGATTTATAAATAACAGCACGGGCCGATGGCTGGAGGAGGAACTTACACCTCTTAAGAAATCCCAAGCACTGAGATCCTTGTTTGGCGATTTGGAATATGTGGTCATTCCATCGCAAGTCTTTGGCTAATGTCACGCCTAAGATGTGTAAGGATGGTTCGGCCATTAGTTGAACTTCATTCACTTTCAAGGGTGGAGGGGTGTTGAACTTCTTTTTGGAGATAAGACAGTACTTGGTTTTGGCGGGGTTGAATTCAACACGATTCTTCTTTCCCCACTCTAGAATGAGTACAATGTCGTTATTAATAGAGTTGGACATACGTTCGCGATCATCAAGACAGGATCTGGCATGAGTCTGCCTTGTATCGAAGCTGTACGAGTACCGTAAAGTACCGTCGTCAGCGAAGCTGAGAAGTGGGTTGGAGGGGATTGAAAGAAGGTCATTTATAAAGATAAGGAATAGGGCCGGTGATAAGATTGACCCCTGGGGGACCCCCGCCGAGATCGGGTGGGATGCGGATTTGACGCCATCCAATACTACTTTGATTGAACGACCGAAAAGGAAATTCTTGATCCACTTCTGTAGAAGTGAGTCGACTCCAATAGCTTTGAGTTTGGCTAACAGCGCTGAGTGCCAAACTCTATCGAAAGCCTTGGAGATATCTAGAGCAACCAGACTAGACTCGCCGGATCCATGCAGGCTACGGCTGAGGTGTTCTGTAAGACAGACTAAAAGATCGCCAGTGGATCTTTTCTGGCGGAAGCCATATTGTCTGTCGTTAATGAGTAGGTTGGATTCTAGATATCCCATAAGCTTTTTGTTGATTATCGTCTCCATGGTTTTGGAGAGAATAGAAGTAATTGCTATTGGGCGGTAGTTTAAGGGGTCGCTGGCTTCACCTTTTTTCGGAATTGGCTGAACATGGGCAAGTTTCCAAGAGTCTGGGTAAACTCCGGAGGAGTATGATAGGGCAAAAAGTTTGCGCAGAGGTTTATCCAAAGGTGAGGCGCATTGTTTTAAGACGATAGGGGGTATATTATCGGGTCCAGTGGATTTGTTGACATCGAGCTCCTTGAGGCACCTGTACACCTCGCGAGTCCTGAAGAAAACCCTGTCCATTAAGTGAGCATTGTGCTCGAGAACTGGGGGTAGCGCATCAGTTTCGGGTAGGGAAGAATTTGAAGCAAACAGAGATGCTAATAAATCGGCCTTGGCTTTTCTGTCTGTTATCACCTTCTTATCGTGAATGAATGAAGGAGTTGTAGATGCAGTGAAATTCTTCTTTATGGAACTTACCAAGGACCAGAAGTTTTTGCTACCAGAGGTTGCATTAAAGAGTTTACTTCTCAACTTACTGTCAAATGAATTTTTGACGTTCCTGATGGTGACTTTACAGGAATTTCTTAGTTTTATATACTCCTCACGGAGCGATTCACTCGGGGAGCTCTTGTAAGCTCGAAAGGCGGCTTCTTTGTTTCTGATTGCATGCATACACTCCTGATTAAACCATCTGTTGGGCCTAGCCTTCACAGATTTAGTAGAATGAGGAATGTACAAATGCATTCCTGCCTGTATGATCCTGGTGATACGGATAGTGGCAGAGTTAACGTTTTTGGTTCGGAAACACTGATTCCAGTCAGTAGCTTGGAAAAAATTAATTAGCCCCAGCCAATTGGCCTTCCCATAATGCCATACAGTTCTTTTAACTGGTTTGGGAGGGGTGGGAAATTCGAATGGGAAGCTAGCGCTAATTAAGCAGTGGTCCGAATTGCCGAGAGGTGAATCAACTTCGACGGAGTATCGCTCTGGATGGGAAGTAAGAAAAAGATCAAGGAGATGGTTTCCTTGACCGGCAACATCAGGGACTCTCGTGGGATGATCCACAATTTGATGTAAATTATTGGTGTCTGCAAATAGCTCGACGTCCTTGCCAGAAACACTGGTGCCATTTGAGTAAGTCAGCCAGTTTGCGTTATGAACATTGAAATCACCCGCAACGATAATTTCACACTCAGGATTGGACGACAAAAATCCCGAGATTTGTTCGGAAATAGTATCAAATGATGAAATGGAGGCTTCGTTACTTATGTTAGGACTTCTGTATAGGAAGCAGAAGAATATGACGTGGCTTTTGAAAATGATTTTAATCCAAAGATAATTAAAATCTGAAGTCGTGCTTGAAAATATTTTATGATAAGCCACGTCATCCCTAACATAGATGGCAGTACCCCTATGGGGGGAGAGATTGTGCACTAAAGTGTATCCCGACACCTGGTAATGACCTAAGTCATTATCGGGTGATATTTGGGTTTCACTCAGTGCGAAGATTGGGGGTTTATAATTAGATAAGTGGCACTCAACAAAAGAGAAATTCGCATGAAGTCCACGAATGTTACAAAAGTCAATAACAAAGCATGACCTGTAACGGGACTTCGGTTGCGCGGGCTCATTCGCCACATTCTTATTGATATTTCCCGGAATTACAACCGTCGCAACCATCAGAGTCAATGAAATCTGCCTGCGTTAAAGTGTTATGCCTTTTGAAACGGGGCAAATTTCATCGACCGACAGATTTTGGGCGCGACACTTGCAGGTCCGTGAATCGAGTGAGGGTAGGGAGCAAAGGGAACTTACTTTGTGCTGTTCGTCGGTCGCTTGTCTTTGGAAGGGTGATGAGACCTTCGCTTTACACTGCGCGCGTATATTCCACTGATTATGTTGTTGTTGTTTTTTTTTGTGGACGTTTCACACCAAAAAAAAACCAAAAAAAAAAAATTTTGGATTTTATTTTATATTTTTTTTTTAACGCGGCGTGTTTTACGGACCGGATCAGCACACGTCCGAACACTTTGCTATCCACGGCCAAACTCCATGCGTAATAATGGGATTGGGCTAATCTAGTGTTGCAGGTATAACAATATCGTTGGGGTAAGAGTGCGTTTTTTGGTGCTACAATGGAATGGCCGTAGTAACTTTGGGTCCAATATCTCACGGAAACAAAATGTACGGTCGGATCCGATCAGAGATCGAAAAGCCGTCTAAAGAATGCTTTTCAGGGGGACATTCTATAAGCTGGAAAGAAAATCAATCCCCTAGTTTTCATTAAAATATACAGCGTGGGCTCGCATGGTACCCCTGCGTTGGTATGGGTATAGTATGGCATTTGCAGCGAAAGGTTCTGGTCTAATAGAGCTATATTGACATTCGTCTATTAGATATTACGAAGAGCCTATGGCCCCTGTGCTGAAAGTCAATTCGTGTTTCGTGACGAGTTGTTAGAGTTTGACTTGAAGAAAGTAACGTTTCAGTCGAATAACTCAGCATTTCCACTCTATGCCCTTGTGCTGAAAGCCCTAATTCGACTGAAAAGTCACTTTCTTCAACTTAAACGACTTGTCACGAAACACGATTCAATTTTGAGCACAGGGGCATACGTTAACAAGCAGATCTTAATCCTATCTGACAACTAGAGTGTCCAGGTACTCAGGATAAGGGTCTCGGTCGGTCCAGGCTTCTATAGCAATGAAAAGTCCGTCCGCCTTGGGCAGGCAGGTACCTTACATTGTTTTCTCGGCCCAGAATCGACCACCGACATTATTAGGTACTACCAGATTGGTGAATGGGTTCTAAACGATCTTATGCTGCCGAAATAATGCGAACATTGGATTGGACTGGTCCTGATCTTCAAGTGGTTTATTCTTGAGGCAGCACCCAATGCTGTAAAAGAGTTGTTCGCCGGCAGAATCTAGTGTCAGTAGGTTGATTATCAGACCCAACGCTGTAAACTACCACCAATTGAGATTCGGAAGGGCAGAGAGCCCAATGACGCATTTCTTTCATTTCGGGTATATTGAACATATGTTAAGAAGTCAACTTCTTGCAGACACCTGCACACCTCGCGAGTCCTGAAGAAAGATTTTTCCATTAGGAAGTTTTAGAATCGTTGAAGCTAGTGCGTCGAATGCAGATAAATGTCGATCCACATATATCCGTAACGGCACGGTGCCGATGTCAGTGGCTTCCGTGTCAGTGGCTTCCGTGATGAGTATCGGCGATTAATGTACAATGACATCCGATAAATTAGTTTTGAAATTAAGACAGTGCATCATGGAATTTAGCGTAATGAGAGTGGATTCGACCCAGGTGTACTCTTCGGGAAGTGGTCGCACAGAAACCGGTTTTGGGTGTATTTCAAATAAATAAATAATTTTTGTTGAATTCTTATAACATTTTCCGTTTTCCGTTGAATTTAAAATTATTTGCTTTAAGTCCGAGATAAATTAAAAATACCGGTGGCAACGTATTTTTCACGTTTTTCACGGACGCCTGAGAGGTACTGAGATCGTCGGTTGCCCCACTGCATGGCATTTTTGGCAACATGTAGCGACTGTCTTAATTTGTTTAGCATGGGATTCATTAATCAAAGATTCAATAATTTGTTTAGCATGGGTTCCGATAATTTCTTTTCACTGATGATCCCGGTACTGCACTGAAGTCGCCGTGACGTCACGGATATGTGTGGAGCAACCCTAACCGACCACGGAGCGACCACGTTGCGGTTGTTATTTAGTGATGATCAAAAATGCTCTTGTTCTTGCAATCGTAGTTTTGTTCTTGCCCAACCATATCCCGTATTTCGATGGTTGAAAAGGAAACTCTGAAAGTGACCAATAGCTTGAAGTTTAGCTAACAGAGCTGAGTCTATCAGAAGCTTTTGAGATATGTACATATATTATATTGCAAAAGTTTGTTCATAAACTTTATGTTGATTACCGTCTCATTGGTTTTGGAGTGAGCTATTGTTTTTTTTAATACAGAAATTCATTCTAAAGGTGCATCTCCGGCCTACAGAAGGGGCTATTCTTCATCATGACAACTTTGGACCGTTCGGTGTTGCCATCGCTGGACCACAGTTCATTTTGGAGACTTCATTTCAACGTCCAAATTTTCATTCTGATGTTGCAATGTGTGAGTACCATCTTTCGAGGACTACTGTATTTCCAAAAGATAGGAGAGGTCTTCTTTTCCAAAGCTACCTATTGCATAAGCTGCCGGAACGCTAGCACACAGTTTTCACTAACGAAGGAAGTGCCTGCGTCCAATCACTTTTTGACTGAGATATGGTCTATTTGATTTCGTCGAAGGCTTTGCATACCCAACATATTTGATTTGCAATAAAGACACAACAATATTTTTTGCTATAGTCGAACAATTACCAAATATCTAATAAGGCGATCGTAAGACGACATACTAAAGTATTTCCTCGACAATAAATCATCACCGCAAATGCGGCTCACCATAAACAAGTACAATTCAATCTTTTCAAAACTCGCAAACTAGAAAGATTTATCAGTCTAAGGGTTGAAAATTAACATAAAATGAAAATCGCTTCAATTATAAAATAACACCCCTAATCTGGCTCGTAATTAAATAGAAAATTGGTCAGAGTAAAAGAGTTGAACATGAAGATCAAGATTCTAAGCCCTTTGGCGTGACAAAAGCTCGTTTTATCGTTACCCTTCATACGTGAAAAGCACCACTCTGCCCCCCCCGGGCCCGTCAAACATTTCGTACATTTACAACCCCTATTTCAAGGGTATTCATTATACGAACACAAGAACCTTCAGCTAATTTGAACAAAGCTTTGGGAAATATTCAAATTCTGTGCGCTTTATGATGTATTCCAGCACATAACAACTTCGTAAAGGCCAACTTTTATGCGGAGGAGAGTCCTGGGAAACGGTGGCGCAACAATTTTTAGTGATTCTATTCCTCATCGAGGACTACACACACACACACACAGCGGCGAGAGAGAGCAGGGGACTAAGGACTCGTACGGTTGAGTCTTCAACTTCTTCGGGTCGTAGGAGCACGAGAGGAGCCATAACATCATAAATTATCCTCGAAATTACTTGAGTTTTATGTTAATTACACGTAAATGCTTAAGAGAGACGGTAATGTACTCTTACTGGAGCAACGTGACGGCGGCGGAGGGTGGATGGTTAATGGTGGATGGGTTAAGCGAATATAAAGTCGAAATTAATGAAAACTTTCACCAAATATCGGCGAGGACGAGCGGGCGCCACGCAAGGACTCTGTACACATATACAACACAGAACGGGAATCTTCAGGAATGCTCATAGGTGGGCCACCCCTGGTATAATCAGAACGACGACGACGGGGGACCGCCAGCCGAAGCAGCAACAGCAGGAATTTAAGTAGAACGTAGCCAAGTTGAATACTAGTTAAATGGGAGTTTCCTTAGATACTTCCGCGATAGGCAGGAGAGCCACCGACGACGCCCTCAAACAACCTGGAACCTGGGCGCCTTCTTCAACCCCAAGAGTTTACGGGAGGCCTTTAATGCCAGGTTGTAATAAAGGTCGGGTTGTTGGGTCGCAGCGACGAAAGTGATTTCCTTCCCTTTAAAAAATAATTAAACCCTGAGAATAGGTGTTAGAAAAGAGGCTTCAGCGCTCGGCTAGAACAGTCGAGGGCGGCGGTAATGTCTTGACTTAAAATTTCCAAAAAGGCTTTAAATAATGTAATTTTTTTTGGGGCTCTCTTCCCTGTGTCTAAAGCGCGCGGAGAAGGGCCCAACGAAAAAACCCCCCAAAATTGGTAATTAAAAAAGAGGAAATTTCTAAACAAGATTTATGCAGGAGCTTAGTATCAAGTCAGAATTTCAAATTCAATTTAACTTGCGGAATAAATAATTAGTGCTGCTTTATGTGTGGAAAGAATATGATTGCGAGACAGAGACAGACTGAGAGAGAGAGCAGGTTAAAAATGGATCCGCTGAATGGGAAAATAATTGTATATTTTAATTAAGATTTAATTTTTGGAAAAATGCGTAATCCTGTACTCGTCGTTTCTCACGAAATTATTAAAGACTAAATAAAATTGGCGAATTTTATATAAAAGATGTTTATCGCTTGAGCGCTTCCTTGAAACGAAATCTATTTCTGTGTGTTGATGCTTGATTACACTTGAATTTTTGTTTAAAATTAACGGGAAAAACGTTCTGCAATTACGAAAAGGTTTCCATTTCAAAGCTGATTAATAAAAAATTTAATCGGGATCTTATAACTTTACACTTGACATCCTTTGATCATTGAATGTGGGGAGTGGGGCTAAGCAGTCCGTATTTAGGAAATCAAGAGTTCAAAAGCAAAATTTAACGCGATTTTCCTCGTGCATTTATTTTAACCTTTTAATCTGTCCTGAGTTCTATATAAGGAAAGAATTAGCACTTCTTTCTAATGTTAAAATTTTTTCTTGTTAATGAACTGCTAAAATGCTTAAAACATAAACTCTTCAGAAGAGCAGATATATTCTAAATCATTATCTTGAAATTGTACAAAAGTTATCACGAGTAAAAATAGAAAATGGATTTACAACGGGCGTACACCGGCCGCTTAGGTTTTTAAATGACATATGCTGGCCGTAGAGTTTTTAACCATTTTTAACGGAAGCCCATACACGGCCCCGCCCAACTTGACCAAAAGATTTAAATAGTCAAGTACTGAGCTTTGCACAAAAGCATACGACGGGCATATAAAGGCCAATTGCATAACATTTTTGTTGTGTTTTTTTCCTACTTAAAGATAATTGGTTGCACAAGAGAAATCAGCTTGCAAGTCATCGGTTTTTGAAATGTTCGAATTTGAATTCTGATGCCCACAATGAACCGAAGCCCATAAATTTCGGACAGATTGCACATTATATAGAACGCGCCTAGTTCGTTAATGGCAATCACCAAGGTATTCGATACTGGTGGTCTGCCCTTGGGTTTGTCTGTAATACCAGACAAATTTTGAAGATCTCCAACAGTTCCGCTTAGAATACACCAGCAGAAGTAGACAGGGAAGTAGCCAGCAGAAGTAGACAAAGCGCGAACTTAAGCAGCTACATATATGTATATAGGAAGAATATTTGGGATTCTTAAGAGTTAACCCAAGCCCTTGAGTCATCCACGACTTGCTTAAGGACATCAAGAATTACGCAAGGAAGCCGACACGAAGAGAACAAAGCCTACAACAGCGAGAAAAAGAAGGACCACGGAATTCGTTCAAGACGACCATGGAAATTGGGCTTGAAATCGGAGTAAATGCAAGTTTACGCACGGTGCAGACGATTTAAAATAGGTCAACGGCTCTGCAATGTCGCCGACTCAAGACGGTACTTTAAACTAGGCACCTGGAATTTGCTCGAGCTCACATGGTCTGGAAGGAAAGTTGAGACCAAATTATCGTTTCAGTTGAAAAACGGTTCTGCTTTAATAAACTGGACGGCAACGAATATTATTTCGATGATTTACGAAAAAAAGATAAGTTTTTGGGTCGACAAACCGCTGGAGAGGTGTAATAATCATATTGCGACTAGTGGAGCTCAGATTCATCGTGGGAACCAAGACAGGCGTACGGTACCAGGACATTTTAGAAGAGGTTAAAGCACGGGCCACACATACGCACCGCTTTCGCACCGCATGACGGCCGTGTGTCGGAAGACACACGGAGAGAGAGTAAACAAGTAAAATTTTACGCGGATAAGGTGCGGATACGACGCGGATAAGTGTATCCCGGGCTTAAGCCGGTGGTGGAGAAAATAATGGAATGTCAACCATGGATTTTCTAACAAGACCATGAAGCAGTTCAGTTTGCGGTGAATCTTGCATCTGAACTCTTGGGTGTTGAATGAGTTCGGGAATACTGACTGTGGAAGGTTGCCCCATAGTCGAGTTATTCTTGTTATAAACGAATTTCTAAACCGGAGTCTGTGCGAAGATAAGGGCTGTAAATTGTAAGAGTGTGCCGAGCGGGCAAGTCTTGTGTTGCGGGAGAAATCTTGCCATGGAGGCATAAGGTTACTTATTTCAGTGGTGCAGTCCTTGTGGTAAAAGCTGTAAAATTTTGCAAGAACCGCTAAATTCCTACGATGGCTTTATGAGTCAAATGCCGCTAAATGCCGCTATCACCAATGGGCGGCTTTGCACGTTGACCAGCCAAGCTAAAGTGGTTTTCGGGGCCCCGGCCCAGATATACTAGCTGTATTCGAGACGGGGACGAATGTAGGACTTGTAGATTGTAACTGTGACCGACGGCTGAAGACGGCTGTAATGCCTTTTAGCAATTTGGAATATGTGGTTATTCCAGCGCAGATCTTCAGCTAATGTTATGCCTGTGATATTTAGAGGCAGTTCTGCCGGTAAAAGTGAATGACAGTTTTTTGATCCTCTACCGTTTTCATTAGGAAAAGTGACCAGTTCTGGAAAAATTACTGGAACCTGAAAATCAGGGGTCCGAGGCAGGAGCAAGAAAACCTCTAAATTTCGGCTCATATTGGGCCCTAGGCACTGGCGTCTACAATAAGCCGGGCGGGCGTTCTATCGGTCTTGGGTGCCGTGAACTAAGGGGAAGCAGAGAAGGTAACTGAAATGGTGACCTCCCTCAGAAAAGCGTAGCAGAGGACTAGGTTCCTGTAGTGTAAACAAGGTATTTGTAGTAGTTTAGTAGGATAAAGTGTTACAAGGCTGCATCGACTGAAGGTTGCGGCAGATAAAGACTCATCTGGGCCCAACCAGTAAACAAGAAACCACCTTATGGTGGCACCAAATGGGGTATACTATCATGGATGTTTCTAGGTTGAAGGACTGGTTTTGGCATCATTGAAAAGCATCAGACGTACTGAACCAGAAGACCTATATCGGAGGTCTAAGCGTTTATTATTATTGTAGTTACATTTTTTTCATTTGAATTTGGACTAGTATTATTGTTTTTGATTACCGTTTTACATTTATATACACAAAGTATTAATTAGCAAGTTGATATTTTAAAGATTTACGAGTTAAGGCGCTGAGCTACAACATGCCTTTAAATATTTACAATTTTGGTTTTTCAAGACAATATATTTTGTTTTTAACGTTAAACTCTAAAAATATTAAGGTTGTGCTGATTTGCGTTCATGGGTTATTGAGGGCATAATCGCCATTTTTTTGTTCAAAAACGTCATGGTACCAGGACGGTTTTCGTTTTTTTTGGTTAAACCAATTTTTTCTTGTTGCACTAAGTTTCCATCACTAAATACTTGTTCTATGCATTTTAATTTTTGTGATGATACGAGATTTTCAGGGATTGGTTGCTAGAAAGTGTTTTTTTTTTTTTTTTCAAAATAATTGGCTAAAGTGTCACGATGGCTTGACGGCGGGCGATGACTCTCGCTACTGAAGGTATTTTCAGTACTTGACTCTATTCTACTCTAGGGAATCGGCATTCGCTCTTAGGGGAGACACCCGTCCAGATGAGTGGTGGTGCAGTTTGATAGGTGGTATCTCCGGAGTCTCTTACTCCACAACCTCCCGATAAGCCAGCCCTACTCTTGAGGCCCGAGGTATCACCGATGGTCAGGTTGCGTTGAATTGTTTTGTTCCAAATTTTTGTTTTGTTTTTGTAGGTGGATCCGAGGTTGGCCTCTTCGGGCAACCAACCCACGGTCCTCAGTCAGATACGACTTGAAGAAGAAACAAGATAATTCACCAGCCTCAGTTGTGCAGAATTGTTTTGCTATTATATTTTGCTTTTTTTTATCTCAATTGCATATAAATAAATGTTCCCCGCTTACGATACGCTTGGATTAAAAGAGAATTGTATGTTATGTCACATATTTAGCAGCATACGAAAATTGCTTCGATGCTACATACTATCAAACAGTTTATTTTACCTGATTAGCAAAAAAAAAACGAAATACCAACAAACCATTCAAGACCAATTTATATTATGCCCTTAAGACATCTCGAGCATTGCAGCATAAACCCCATCAGGGATCATGTTACTTACGGATCTCGAACACTTCCACTTCAAATCAAATTAATCGACCACCATCCTCTCTCTCATGCACTAAGGAAACAAACACATAATTCTCACACACAAAACATTTATCGAAGTCAATTATTGACACGCACAAAATTTATATACATATAAGCTTTAATCCATCTTTAATCCCTTTAAAAGTGTTTTGTGGTTTATATGAGATTGAAGTGCCCCTTGGGGACCCTTTAACAACGGACGGATCTAACCTTGAATTTGTATTATACGAATGATTATTATTAAATTTTTATATTTATTTATTTAAACAAATTCTTTAACAAACTGAAAAATTGAAAAAAAAAAAATATAAATAACAGGAAATTTCCCATCTATATAAATTTTGAAATTAATATAAAAATTCAAACATCATAAACTAAGCCTCATCCTTACACATAACAACCCTTGAGAGAGGAGAGGAAGTGCTCCTCATGATGGTATTCAGCTCACAAACAATTGGAAACATCTCTTAAAAATAAGGAGGCCCATAATTCTGTAAGGCAACCCGAAATGTTTACTCCGTTTGAATATTTAATCCTCAATTCTATTACCAGTCCCCAGATACAAAATTCTTAGAATGCGAAATTGAAGAGGATAAGGAGGAGTCTTTCTTACCACCATGAGGAGCCCCCAACAGCCACACCCCCGCCCCGACCGTGCACCGTCCAAAAAGCATGTAGATTCAAATTTATTTATTTTTTTCTTTTCTTTCTGTATTTTTTTTTTTTTAATATCAATGTTTTAAGACGCCGTAATAGAGTTTCAACAAAAGGTTCCCATCGGCAATAAATTCTTCAGAATCCACGAGGACACGTTGGTGCATGTGTAAAGAAGTTTGAAGAAGAACGAGGAGAGGAGCAGCAGAAAAAAAAATAAAGTGAAAATTATTGCCGTCACGTATCACTGTCGGAGGAACATGTCGTGTCATACGTTTCTTCATTTCGATTCCTTTCATGACGGTATTTATTGTAATCGGAAAAATTGAAATTTACTTATAAGACGTGGCGGAGATGGAGAGGCTCCTCCGCCGGGTAGAATAGAAGGAAGCGCAACTTCTCGGATCGGAAGGGGTCTACACGACACCGCAGGGGAAGTCCCCCCCACTTCTCGATCCAGAGCCTTGCCAAAAAGAATCGTTCACTACGTTTATTTGAGATGTTCCCGGGTACTGGGTGGGTACACACAGGGGGGGGGGGCTCCCCCAAATATGGCTCGGCTCTGAATGGAATACAGAAGAACTCTTTGCAAAAGCAATAATTTCAATAAACTCTGAAAACAGGTGTTTTGTAAGTATATTGGATGAATAATTTATCCTCGAGCCCTGCCAGTTGGGCCAGGCATTCTCTCTATATTTCTGCTCACCCTGTAAAGTTTTTTTTTTACCTGGTTCTTCTTCTGAAGAGGTGAAATTAATTTTCCAGTAGCACACCTTTGCTTGAGTGTTCATCTTTCGTTAAGAAGAAGCACGATATCAAAGCTTATGAGAAGGGGTTGGAGTGAAAGAGAGAGAGAGAGAGAGAGAGAGAGAGAGAGAGAGAGAGAAAGAAAAAGAGTGAATGCGGGTGGACTATGGCGCAGAGTTCGAGGGCGGGGTACGGGGTACAACTAGGGCTGGTTTGAGCAGGATTTCATTCAAGTTGACGTCGGATGACGGGTTTTTATATTAAGAGCATCTGGTTTTTGTGAACAAAATCCTTCATGTAATGAATGGGGCGCTCCGCTAATAACGTTCTAACAAAACAAAATTTTCGTTCAGTGTTTACCTTATTCTCTCGCGCGGACCGAGACAACAACGACCAAGTCGTTCGTCGACAACAACATCCTTCCACCAACAGCACAAACGTACCAACAACAACTACAACAACACCGTCCATTTCGCGACTTGAGAGCTTTTCAGTTGTCTTTAATTAAATTTTTATTGGCTCTGTATTAAAACCGACAGGGTATAGGGTTGGGTTGGGGGTGTACACCCGCCACCATCTTAACTACCTTTCTGGTCCCCGCGGACACTTTTCTTCATCACAAAAATTTTTGAATTACTCGCCGCTCTACCTTTACTGATTTTCCGCTTTTCCGCTATTCTTCTTATATACATATTCACGGGGGCTGCTTTCCCTCGCGATTTATCCTTTTAAAGTAACTCCGGTAAACACCATCCACACGAATACACTCGAATCTAATAAAGTTTTCTTATGACTTAATTGATAAAAAAAAAATTTAAGACAGGGCTATCCAACCGGGAGTTCACGGATAATATGAAAATCCCACGGAAGTAGAATTTTTATCAATTTTATTTGTACAAAAAAAAAAAAAAAGAAAACTCACAAAAAAAAAGCCTCTCAGTGAAAAGCGAAGAAAAATTGAAGTGGAAAATTATTATCAAATTTCATCCCACCCCTGGACTAAATGTTCGACAGGTGGAAAATGCATAATTTAGTTATCTGCTTAACTTTTAAAAAAATTTCCCTTTTTTTTAATAAAACCACTCTTTCCACTAAAAAAACCCTCGAGAGATAATATTACAATAAAACACCAACCTGTCTATGAGAGGACAATAATTGATAAATGGAAAATGTGAGAGAGAGTCCAAGCCCAGGCATTGATACACAACAGATTAAAGGAACTGAACTGTTTACTCTCTTCCGTTTATCCCTGGGAAAGAAGAAAAACATAATACCAGCGAAATCCGAGTGGGATAAAGACTAATCTCTCTAAGTAAAGGTTGATGAAAGCAGCATCAGAGAAAATGAATCCGATTTCGATTTCCACGAATACTGAAATAAGGCAAAATAATTTCGGATTTAATTTATTTCTTTAATATTTATGAAGTTTATAAGAATTTTCCGATTATTATTTAAAGGGTGTTTATGACCCGTATAAGATTATAAATTCCTTTATTATAATTGCATTAACAGGATTAAATTTCATTAATATATTAACGCGAGACGGATCAGTGCGATAGTGTTTGATTGACTAATAAGGTGACCGATAATCATACCTTATTGCCATTCCTGTCTTTGTCTGATCAACTGTAACGGCCGATCATATTTCGAAGATACTTTCAACCAGGAATCAGTATTGTGGCATGTTTTAAGCTTCTTTTTCACTCTGGTCCGATTATCGGGTCCGACTATCGGATCGATCACACCTATATCTTAACCGATTGCCGGAAGACTACTACTAATTTACTGGAGTTCTCTTCACACACAGAGGCTTGGTCACTGGCTGCCAAACTGACTGTGTCTACACAGACTTTAGTAAGGCTTTCGACAAGCTCTCCCACTCTATTATAGTTCTTAAACTAAAGAAATTAGGCTTTCGCATGCCCTTGTGGTATGGTTCCAGTCGTACTTAGCCGATACAACCTACCAGGTTCTATTCCGCGGAGTCATTTCTAAGAACATCGAAGCGTCCTCTGGAGTCCCGCAAGGTAGTCATCTTGGCCCTCTCCTTTTTATTTTATCAATTGACGATATTGTTACCCAGCTAAGGCACTGTAAAATCCTTATTTACGCTGATGACATCAAACTGTATCGCCACATAAGGAGTATAGAGGATTGCAAACTTCTGCAAGCAGATCTAAACACCTTCTATTCTTGGTGTTCTAACAACAACCTTGTACTTAATATTAGTAAATGCGAGATCATGACTTTTTGTAGAAAACGTGGTGTTATAACTTATGACTATACTTTCCTTGACAACAAGGTCTCCCGTACTGAATCTGTAATCGATCTTGGGGTTAGGTTAGAAAGTAAGTTGGATTTCTCCACCCACATCAATTATATCTCCTCCAAGGGCAATTCAGTCCTGGGATTTATAAAAAGATGGTCCAAAGAGCTCAACAACCCCCTCGTCACTAAACACCTGTACGTATCTTTGGTTAGGCCTTTGCTTGACTACGCTTCCGGGGTATGGTCTCCTTACTACTCCTCCCATGTTAGTAGAATCGAATCGGTTCAAAAGAAGTTCGCCCGTTTTGCACTCAGCCACCTCCCGTGGGATGACCCACTTGCTCTTCCGCCTTATGAGAACAGACTTAAATTGCTCAACTTAAGCTCTCTCCATAAGCGCCGTGAGGTCGCTGACGTTATATTCGTTCATCGACTGATGAATGACAAGCTGGACTCTGGTTTCTTAAGAAGCCGCGCGTCATTTAGAGTGAATAACTACAACCGGAGAGGTGAACCTGTCTTGCACATTAATTCCTCTAACACCAATTATGGCATGTTCGAACCCGTTAATCGCATGCATATAAATACTAACAACAATAGGAGTGTGTTTAGCTTGCTAACTAGTGAAGTTGTCCTTAAAAGGACCCTTCTCAATGTGGCGTGACTCTCTGCGTGCCTCACTCCCTTTTTAGTTTTGCATGCTTCTCTGTTTGATGTTTTTGATCTTTTATGTTTTTTAATATTTTATGTTTGCATGTCTCAGCTGAGCTGAGTGGTAAATTGTTTCTCAGCCCTGCTGAGAAGTGCACCTTCTGAGCTAGAAGGTTAACTCGTATGAAAGCGAGTGAAAACTTTTTATATCATTCCGCTAATTCAGCATTTTGTTATGCTTGTTTTTAGCTTCTTTTTCACTCTGGTCCGACTATCGGTTCCAACTATTTGATCACACCGATATCTTAATCCGATTGTCGGAAGAAAGCAATTGGATATTTTTATGTCATTCCGTTGATTCAGTATTAAGTTCAACCTATTTTAAGCTTCTTTTTCACTCTAATCCAACTATCGTATCCGACTATCGGATCACAGCGATAACTGAATCAAATTGTCGGAGGAAAGCGATTGGAAACTTTTTATATCATTCCGATGTTTCAGTATTTTGATCTGCTTGTTTTAAGATTCTTTTTCACTCTGGTCCGACTATCGGATTACACCGATAACATAACCCGATTGTCGGTTGAAAGCGAGTCGAAACTTCTTATATCACTGCAATTATAGACAACAACGGAAACAGCCAATACGCTTTTGGGAATAGTATTTTGTCATGCTTGTTTCAACCTACTTTTTCATTCTAACACGACTATCGGATCTGACACTGAAAACGTGATCCGATAGTAGGAATTAAATCGAGCGAAATTCTTTTTTATCGTCATAATTGTAGATCTCAAAGAGTTTTATCTAAATATCTTAGTTTACTTAACTAAATATTGATCGTACCTACTATAGGCAACATTTTTCTTTTTGGGCCGATTATCGTGGAGAGGGTTGTTTATAGTGCGATCAATATTTACATGGGCAGCTCTGTATATTATTTAAATAGACCACTTTGAGGACTTCAATTAGAATGATAAAAAGTTAAGTTTTCACTCTATCGGAGATCCAACTATAGGATCAGCTTTTTGATCTGATCCGATAGTAGAATCAGGCTTTGCGAAAGGCAGACCTGGATATGTGTTATTGTCTTCCCAAATACTTTCTGAAAACTGAAAATTTTACTGTTTTGAAAACGACTGTTTACTGTTTTGATGACGGATGTCGCTCGGACTATGAAAGAGCGAAATAGTTTTTGCGGGGAAGAAATCGGTGGTGGCCAAGAGGCTGAGAGTTATCGAGGATTGGCAAGCGAAAATGCATAGTATGCGATCGGCAAAGCAGCGAAAGACGTGATCGGTGGAAACTATCATCGTGGATCAGAGAAGCACCAATACATCATATTCACTCCACGAATCATAATTGATATGTTTCCAAAATATGTGTGTGTGTGTGTCAGAAAAACTGGAAAGGGATAACAAGAAATGGCTTGACGCATATGCAGCCTTTGAGAAAACTGGAAAGAATTTTGCAAGGCATTTACGAACCGTTTCACAGTAGTCAACAAAGAAACCCAAAGTACATTTTGTCGCTCAAACGAGACATGTTCGAACCAATACCGGAGTATTTAGACAAAATGATTAAAACTTTTCGGCTGGCAAAAATCAGTGAAGCCGCTTTAGTTAAATATTTCGTCCTAAACTCTCTGAGTTTAGTCTCGTCGCGTTCCAAGCAAAGTCGGCATTCTGTCTGTTGAGGCGGTGCCTAGGTTGTCGAGGTGATAACGCTTACAAGGCCAGTCAGATAACTTACCAACAGCCTTAGGCCCGCTCTGTTTAAAGTGATAGTGCTCCTTAAGACAAATGGTCTTATAAGATCTTTAGCCTGGAACTGATACCCAATAAGCCAGGATTCGTCCCTTAATCCAATCCACTTGGAGGTGGACCAAGAGATGCCACAGAAGAGTTCTGGGCACTGGACCAACGTATCAGACCTCTCTCGCGAGGCTGTCTGTAGCCTCATTTCCCTCGATACCCCAGTGCCCAGGGACCCAGCAGAGCGAGACCTCATTTCTTCTGATCAGGCTCTGAAGTAGGTCAAACACCCTGCCTTCATGGCAGCAAGATTGAGCCTTGGACAAAATGGACTTGAGTTGTGATAACATCGTGTTAATTTCTTTCGTAGGGGAGTTGTGAATTTCCTATCGTTCTTTTGAAGTGATATTTAACTGATTTTACACCTGCCTCCAAAAGTCCCCCAAAATAAGGTGCGGCAGGTGGTATGAAATCCCACTTAGCACCCATGGCAGATAGTGCGATGGTTATATTAGGTTATACCCAGTGGTGTGCTGGAGCCGGCTCGGACCGGCGCGGGCGAGCCGTTTGTTGGCAATAAAAAAAATCGGCGAACCGGTTGTTAAATTACGCAATAATTCACAAATTAACCAAATGGCTACTTTTTTAAAAATAAGGTTGATATTTTTGTTGTGAAAACCACTAAAGTTAAATTTTAACGACTCATAACTCCAAAAGTTGGTAAAATAGAACCATCAATTTTACCATCAAAGATAGGTGGAGGAATTCAGCGTTCTTACTCATGGAAATAGGTTATAGGGCTACAAAAATTCAGGGTAATATGTAAAACTCTATCTTTGTATAGTTTTGACCGTATTACTCAAAACGGATAAAGATTTTGAACTAGGCACCATAGTAACTTATATTGAGCTCAAAAATATCTATCCGACGTCATATTACACATAGCTATTGGAGGTAGGTACCAAAATTTGGATTCTCCTTTCTTTATTGTCAATATTGTTCTTGTTTCGATATTTATTCATATGAATTGTGTTTTTACCTACATTAATTATATGCAAGCCGGCTGTTACCGATTTACCAACACACCCCTGGTTATACCCCATATTCACATTTAAAACGAGCTTGAATAAGTTGTTGGTTACCTGCGCCGAAATGCGTCCCGCAGTAACCATTCATATTACGGCCTAGTCTCCTACTACCAAATGCGGCCAAAAATGCTTGCGTGGTTAATTCACTAACCATAGTTCAAGATGCATGGCCTTGGTACAGACTTTTATATAACCCTTGTCAGTTTTTGTCCAACCTTTACATTTTGAATCTCCTGCTGATAATATGCCCGTGAGCTCAACCCACAACCCTCCAATAAAATTTATATTACGATAAAATTCACTCTGGGTAAAGTTAACAGTTCACACTCATGTTTAACTTGAAAATCGATGAAGAATCACTTAATTTATGAAATTTACCTTTCCTCCATACACGAGAGTACAATTCATATATTACTTTCTTTTATTTGCCGCGAGTTTCCATCTCTAGCCTGAATCAAATTTTTATAAAACAAATACTCATTTTCGACAGATATTGTTACAAAAATCTTTAAAGCAGTTTTTATAAAATCATTCAGCACACGAAAAGGAAAGTTAATTTTTCTGTTGGTTCTCAAGTGAAAATTACCCAAAAAAAATGAAAACCCAAGGTAATAATTCCAAGAACGATTCATTACATTCTTTTGTACCTCCGATGAAATTTTTGGAAGCCTTTGATCTGAGTGTATAAAATATGAAGAAATAATCATTGTTGACCGAGCAATGCGAGACTTACAAAAAGGAACTTTCTTCAGCGAAATTGTTCCCTTTTTGTCGTCGACTCTTGAAATGGTCTTGTCAACAGTCGCTTCCAAAAAAGAAACAACCTTTTGGACTTTGGCGCAGAAGAACTTCTTTTGTTCGATAAAAGCTCGCAGGTAATTTGTAAATTAGTTTCTCTGTTTGCTTACCACTTCAACATTTCATTTCGAAATTTCTATTAATTAGATGAGAGGAGAAAGGGTCTTTGAGAAATTTTGTTTACTTTCTTTTGATTCTTTCAATCTATTGACTTGGAACTTTTGTCACAGCAGTTTTCGTCATTTTGCATTCAGGGTCTTTATTATATTTTTTCCTTTTCTTATTTATTTTATTTGAAATTTTTATTATTTCTGCATTATTTATTATTCTAAGTATTGCGTGGAAGTTTAGCTTGGAAAGAAGAGTTTTCTAGTTGTATGAGAGAATAAAAAGGGTTAAATTAACCAACTTTTAGTCGTTGGCTGCTTCTATAAAATAAATCACTTTATCTTCTTCTTCTTTAACCGGGTTCTGGCCCTGGCTCTCGCAACTGTTCTCTCTCTCCAACAGTCCTGATTTTGATCCAACTGAGCCCGAGTCCCGATACTCGGATCTCAAAGAGCTAGACTCCAATACATTCTCTAGCTCTGAAAATATTCCACTTATGATTCTTAAAAAATATGTCTCAGCTTTGGCTAAACTTTTGCGCAAACTCGACGCACTTTTTTACTTCTAGCCTATTCTCAAAAAAGGTGACTTTAGCGACTATTCACCAACCAAGACATTACTTCTATTTTCTTTAAAGTCAAAGAGATAATAGACAAATAATAATTCTTTACCGCTTTGATCATCACGAATTTAGTGAACGCGTCTATAGTTAAGAGGGTGTGCGTATTACGTTACTTGTTCATTGGATAGGTCGATTGATGGTACAAATGCATCGTGTGGTGTGATGAAGATCTCCCTCCAAATGGCCCCCTAGCGACGATGATGACATCAAGAAAAGCATGACGAAATATACTCCATAACGAAGTTCCTCATCCTAGCGAACTAGAAATTCGTCTGACACCTTTGCAAAGTCTGTCACACTCACTTTTCCTAGTGTTTATAACCCTGCAACCCATTGCATAGTTTCGGTGATCGTAGTACTTTAGGTTACTCTAACGGCGTCATTTCACGAGGTCGTACGGACAGCGGGAGACCTGGCTGCCAGACAGTCAGGTTTCCAATCGGACTGCTCCACTATTGAAGCGGTGATTGAGGCTACCGGTGGTTGAGGCTACCAAGTCGACCGAGCGGGGAAACCACTTTTCCCGACACGTGTCCCTGCTGGCCACTCTAGAAGTAAAGAATGCCTTCAACTCCGTTAGGTGGGAGAGGGCGCTTGGCGTGATGGCGATGCGATGAGTTCGCCATCTGAGCAGGATTGAGAACAGATCATCTTGCTGGAGAGGCCCGTTTAATAAGATATCATTGAGCGAAATTCCATTGCTTGATGCTGCGGATGCATTGAAAACGACACGCAATTTGGTAGTGGTACTGACTTCTTTCAGAACTGAATGATGTGGTAGGTAGAACTGCTCGTCGACGTCTTCAGCAGTATTGTCATTAAGTTTGTTGTCTATCGGCTCCACATGGTTGAGGGTGATGTATTCTTTTAGACACTCGTCATACTGTTGTTTTGGATCTGGTGTTTTGCTTAGTCGAGCCTCGGAGTGGTAGAAGCAGGAGACGGCTCTGTGTCGCGAACTTCCTAGGGATATCCTTTTTTCGGCAAATGGGAGTTGAACTTCGTACCGCCCGTCTGGGTGTCGCTTGTGAGTTTTCTGAAAATGTTCTTCGCATTGTTGCTCTTCCAGGGTGAGTTGTTTTTCGATTCTTACTTCTTCTAGTTCCCAAAACTGTTTTAGTTGTTGTTGTAAATCGACTGTCATATGGAAGTTGTTTACTTGGATTGATGGCGCGGTGTCCCTCACTTTTCCGGATAGGATCCACCGCAAAAAGGTATTTTGTGCTATAGGTGATCCTTCTCGACTGAGTATTAGTCCCTCCTTGATTATGTCACCGTAAACATTTACACCCAGCAATATGTCTATTTTTGCTGGGCGATCGTACCAAGGATCGGCTAATTCTAGCTGCTTGAGGTGATGCCAGTCTCTTTGGTGTATTTCTCTTGATGGGAGCAAATTGGTTATTTTGTTCATTACGAGTGCGTCCATATTTAGTTTGAAGTTATCGTTGTAATTCGACTTAAGAGTTAGATGGACTAGTCCCTTGACATTACCGGCGTTTATTACTCCGACTCCATTTATTTGCGCCCTTATTGGTTCCCTTTTTAGTTTAAGTTTCTGTGCCACGGCTTCTGTTATCAACGAGACTTCTGATCCTGGGTCGATTACTGCTCTCACTTTTATTTCATGACCAGTGTCGGATCGAAGCTTCACTATGGCGGTTGCCAATAAAGTTTGATTTCCTGGAGGGCCACTGTTCACCGTCAATGAATTTAAGCTGCATGCTTGGGGATTGGAATTAGAGGAGGGGGATGATAACTCGTCCTGACTACAGGATTGCTCTATTTCAAGATTTGATTGAGGATGGGAAGAGGTCGCGATTTGATGAGCAGACGTATTCACCCTAGATTTGATATTGTTCCCTTCTGCCGAGCGATGTTGTTTTACTGGTTGGATACGCTGACGACGTCGCGGAGATCATCACTGCAAGAGATCATGAAGTCGCGCAGATGCGCCTCAGGCAATGCATAGAATCTCCTCCTGGATGGATGACTGCGGGCTTGACTGCTCATAAAACGGAGATCGTGTTACTTCCCAAAATTTCGGAGTTGGGGGTGCAACAATCGAATCAGCGAGGGCCGTAAAGTACCTCGGAGTGATGCTCCATAACAAGCTGTCCTTCGGGGTGCATGTACTGCGAGCTACGGACAAGGCAGCGGCGATAGTAGCGTCGCTTAGCATGGCCAACGTCCCAGACCCTGCATACGACATCTGCTCATGCTGCGGTATGAAAATTACCGCAAGCGCATGGCCGCGGTACGACGGGCAGCTCTACGTGTCGCCTGTTCCTACCGCACGGTTTCTGAACCCTTAGTGCTAGCGGTCACCGAAGTCATTCCGTTCGATCTGCTAGCCCTCTCCATGGGGCTCCGACATACTCTCGCCCAAACTGGAGGGACGCGAAATGGTCAAGCTCACGCCCGCACGAAGGAATGCCTCGCGGCGGTGCCGGGTGGGATAAACGCCATCGAAAGGGGTGGTGAGTTTAGCGAGTAAGAATCTGACGCTACCGTCTGAGTGCTTCATCAAAGCTTCCAAAAGAAAAAAAAACTGTCTTATCTACAATAAAATCTGCATCACCATTCGAAATGACGGCGAGAGTATGTAATTGGCATACGAATGGCGGGCTTATTTTAGGACTATACAATTTACGTATATTTGTGTACGTATTTACGAATATTGTATTAAATCCTATGATTTTCTGAAATTATTGTTTAAATTCAATTTATACTTCTGACCCGGTATATAATTTATCAGATTTTTACCTGCCTTAACTGTGCACATGCGCAGCCTTCTGTATAATATTAAATCGACGTAGCGTCTCTGTGGACCGGTTATTATTTTTTTTTTGCATACTT
The DNA here is from genome assembly GCA_949987705.1 of Thereva unica. Classification (NCBI taxonomy): domain Eukaryota; kingdom Metazoa; phylum Arthropoda; class Insecta; order Diptera; family Therevidae; genus Thereva; species Thereva unica. The sequence goes on from OX465285.1 coordinate 85,190,455, forward strand.
TTAAGAGTTATTTTTAATTTAAAAAAAATTCATATACATATATTAAATTTTGCATACTTTTAGGATTTTTAAAAAAATATATTTCTCTTTTTAAAATGTGTTTTATTTTTTTGGGATGGTAAATTTGAGCATTAGACCATCCGTATGATCGGCCCTTTCCTGGTATTTATTTAACCATGGAGTAATGCACTTATTTCCAGCTATATCGAACGAATTTATATAAGCTTATTTCCACCATCAGTTAATTAGGTAAAATTAGGTCAAATCACTCAAAATACTAGCAATCACCGTTCATTCCAATAAAAACGTAAAAAAAAATCTTTAATCCTCTAGTATAAATAGTGATGTGTAGCATGTTATTTTCTCTCTCTCCTTTTCTGTCACTGAATGTCAAACTAATATCCTTAACAAGAATTTTCACTTAAATAAATTCCGTTTGTCCATTAATCAAGTTATTTTTATCATAAAAAGTCCACAAAAAAAATCCTTGAGTATAAACATGTCAAAAGTATTTCCACTTAAATAACAGCTTTAACCTCATCAATAAAATCGTGAAAAATAGCAGTTCTCCTGCTGCTATCAAAAAAAAACGGGGGGGCCAAGCTCTCTCTCTGGCCATGGTCAAGGATCCAAGTTTCATTCAATTTGTCCTTTTAACCCTTGACTTCATATAACCTATAAGTCAGTGAGTGGCTCATGTGCAGCAAGCCATAAATCATCAGAACGTTGACAGTTTTAAAGAACGATTAAGCGTGAGAGCCCAGTACTTCCACATCATTTCTATCAATTTTATAGGCCATTTATTAAGAAATAGCGACCCTGCAGGACCAATGGCCCAATGCCCGAGTCTAGCACCGGAGAGTATATTCCTCAAAAAGCTTTCATGCGGTGGTGCTTACGAGAGGGCCCTCTTAAGGGGTTGGTTGGGCTATGCTACGGCTTGGTACCCGGACCAGATAAACACAATCAAACATTTAGCTTAATCCTGAAATGGGTCGATATATCTTTTCAGAAATATGGTTCGGAGCATTTGGCTGACAGTAAATCAATATATCCTGAAAAAATTGGCACTCAGCTATATGTCGTGTATGTCCTGTTACATCCTAACGATAAAAACGTGTCAGAGTGGCCCAGGAATGTGAGAGGACAAAGCCACTCTTAACGCCATGATCGGTCCATACTGGAGGCCAATGAAAAAGAAATAAAATAAATGCCTTGGAAAACGATATTAAGGGCACGGAGCCAAGAGATGGCCACCGGGGCTAGGGCCAGAAAACCAAGGACGCTCGACTCTCTCTTTCACTCGCTACTCGCTCTGTGTGGTCGAGCATTCACGATTAAAGGGACTACGGACTGCTCCGGGCACGAAGGCGATGTGACAATTTATGGCGTCTGATAAAACGAAATTACAATCAAGGAGCGGCGACGAGTGTCCTGGGTCCTTCGTGTCCTTGGTGCTTACATTTTCGCACCGGCTACGACTACAACGACGACGGCAACGACCGCACTCTAAGGGCACGTTAATTTCTCCCTAATTTATCTTTCATTGGCCTGATTAGCAGGGCCGTTGGCCACTTCGGTGGGATTTTGTCAAATTGGTGCTTTTAGGATGTGGGGGCACCAAAAAAAAAACTCCGCCATCGAAGCTCGGGTATTGTTATTGCTCCTGAGTCCTGGTAATGGCTACACTATGGCCAGCACTACTTTTTTACTTATTTTTATGACTGCTGCTGGTCCGGAAAGCGAAAGCCTAAAAGGGTCTATAAAAGGACAAAATATTTCCTCTCTCTTGGGATAAAAATACTTCAATCCTTGGTCATTAGGGATTTTTCTCCCTGCCTATTTCGGGGGGTCCGAAATGTGAATCCATTTCCGTGTTAGTGGGTATATATTTCTTACGTTCAATGGCCACCAACCGATACTGGACGGTGTAATAAGCACTAAAAATAATAACAGTTACCATATTCCCCCCCACTTACCTGTAGTTTGAATTTAGCTGGATATCACCAATGGCCACATTCTCGAACTTTGGCGGATTGGATGTCCATCTTGCCCAATAGTAGGAGAAATCTCTGGCCGCATGCTGTTCACTAAATCGGCATTTTAATGTAACATCCTCACTCTCCCGTGTATCTAGAGATTCATCTGCTTGTGTTAAGGAGAAGATCGTCAGAGCTGCAAATAAGAAAAAAAAAACAAAATTGTTTTAATTAATTTGAATTTAATTTTTGGGGGGGGTGGAAATTGAGTGAAATTTAACATTTTATTTATAATTAGCTGGAAAATAACGAAACAACAGCGCCTGGGCGAAAGTAAAATTAGATTTTATTAATAGAATTGATTTTTAATTTAAATTTTGGACTTGTGGAGCCTTAAATCAGGATGGAATATCCCGATTTAGTCTGGCGCAAATTAGGCCAATCAATTTTGTTTTGTAGCGTCGTCAAAGTAGACAAATTGTTTTGTGATAAAAATAGCTCTGAACTTCGTTTTAATTTTGTATCAATTGCAATTTGGATTTAAATTTCACAATAAGAGTTTAGTATCAAAAATCGCACAACGGAAGGTGTTTCTGGAAATATCGAGGCCAAAATTACGGCTTGGTGAAACAAATCACGTCAGAGCTGTGAAGCTTGGATTTGGACGTACCGAGGTGAAATCAGAAAAGTAAATAAATTGGTTCGATTAGTGCGTCTGCCCCAGTTACATATATTCTCTTCATTCTGTCAAGGCCCGAGGACAGTAAGTAGGAAAAATAGAAAAACTGACCCTGCAAGCTAACCGGGGAATCCACCCACGTAAGATGGTTGCTATTTCCTTATATAATAAAAAAATTCCCAGGCCTAGGTGTCACAATACCCACTGAATATCAAAGATTTAATTTACCACATCCCAACCTGTAACACTTTGTTCCTTTTCATAAATAAAAAATCCCCTGTAAATTTATACAAATTGGATAATATTTAGAGGTCGCTACCGGCAACCAACTTCATTGGTCTTCGGGCCACTCTTCGGGCCTTGTCTTCGGGCCACTCTATCACATCCTTAGTCAAGAACTTCGATGAAAATCCTGTGATATTGAAGGACCGGCCGGTATTTAAGCTAGCGAGATCCTCTAACCAATTTGACTGGATAGTATCTCTGGGATTCTCTACGTTTTCAGCTTCTAGGGCGCAAACTATCTTCCCCCATCATCGAAAAATCCAGCCACAAGTTCTTCCAAAAAGGACCAAAGGTGTCCGGGGAATTTTTGAAGAGCAACCTTGGAAATATCTTCATTTACTTTCTTGTAGTTGTCAAGGTTTTTGAGCAGGTCAAGTTCATTTCATAGGGCAGACGTAGAATCAGGGGCAGTCATCTAAACCTGAACGTACAGTATGACAAAAAAGAAGCAAATGTCAAAAATTCAATGTTCTACCCTCTTTGTTAGCTTGAACTGATTCCTGAATATTCATATCTTGAGACAGCAGTTAGCTTTTGACATCAATCTATCGTAGTTCAGCCAGCACTTTGAATGAAATACTTCTCTTAGGAACTCCTGCTAAGAACGCAATCGCCTGTTTCAGAAGTTTCAGAATTGAACAAGGCTCTTGGTAGCTTTCGCGATTGATGTTAGTCCAGGATTCCTAAAACCATTTAAAAATCACAATATATGAGGTTTTGGGTGCTCCAAGTGATATCATAACAACCTGCCAACATGATGTAGTAAGTACATGTGGTGAAGGAATGCTAACCATAGCATGTCTTTATCCATCTTTTGCTCTAGAAGAACGCACGAACCAAAAATCTTTCGACTGATCCGTTACATTTTCAAAGTACGGTAGCGACTCTCTAAATTTTGTCCGACATGGGTCATTTTTTTTAAGAGATTGAACCAAGTAAAAAGCTGGAGCAAAGTAAATTCAAAAGTCACAAAATAAGGGGCCTTCTAATTTAGGTGGATTATTGGCTGCGTTCTATTGGGCGATATTTTCAATTCCCGAGTACTCCGGACTACTCGTAACTACCCCTGCACTTATTACGTTTTACTCGTATTGGCGATGTACTCCGGATCGCCCAATGGAACGCAGCTATTAACTTAATGAAGGTACTTCTAAGCTAGCCTTTGCTAAAAATACTTTGTCTATCTCTTTTCGTTCATCCTTTCTTAATTCACATCTCCGTTCACTTCACAACGCTTCACTTTGGAAGACATTACCACAAGCAGCAAAAGCGGTGCGGTTGGCAACAAGTGCCCGTAGGCTGAGTCGCGAGAGAATGGCAATTTCTCTTACCGCCTCGTCTAACGACACTTCTTCAAATTAGACTGACCCAGGCCGAAAACCGAAGAAGAGCCACATGAGGCTCGCGAGTTGCGGTTTGCCGACCACTTCTTAATCTAATGAATATCTCACGCGAAATTTTCCATTTCCATAGTCAGGCCACTCTAAACCCACTTCGATACTGTCTCGGGTTGTAATCATGGTTTCCAACTACGAATGATTGTAATTTTGAAAATAACATCAGGCCATTATAGTCATCAAGGCAATGAGGTAGTGGACTAACTAGAACAAATGTTCCGAACTCAATGGACCAGAACCGACATGGAACCTAGCAATATTCATTAAAGATTGGTCTGTACAATTGGAGAAAGAGAAGGAACTAGACTAACAACACTGGGTCAACTACCAGACCTGAAGATACATCAAAATCTTGGCGTCAAATCAATTCCCATTGTCTTATTAAGTATTGTCAATATTCAACTCCGCCGTCTAGTCCCACCTCCAGGGTGTGAAAGGAGGAGCGCGGTCGACCTGCCGAATTGACCAGAATCGGGAAACGGAAGAAACCAGGCCAAAACCCGAATTTTTTGAAACGGCACTGACAGTAGCGAATCCGTGGCGGGGACGTCCCACTCGGACCGCCAGCTAACGGATCAAAGAAGAAGAAGATCGTCAATTTTTACTATCACGAAAAGTATACGAACTAGTACAGGACCACTATAGGTGACATGCGAGAACATCTGGGATGACACGCCGCACTCTACAATTGCGTCGGCGTGCCCTTTCATATTCATGCTCGACTGCTATCTAGGCATGCGCCTCCGCTGTTATGATACATATGTATGTGACAGAGGAGAGTTCACAGACGTAAACACACGTAAGGTATATATGGTACTGTAGCCGGCGGGAACATAGATCATTCGAACGTTGATATAAAGGCCCCAATTCAGTCATTAAAATTCAGGCCGCCGGCAGGGCATGACCAGAAGGTTTTTCGCCTAAAGGCCAAGTATCACCGCACACTCATCGGCCGCCAACTAGATGGCGCCTGAAGTATAAGAACACTGACAAAAATCTTTATGTCTGTGGGTATTTATCGTCAGTCCGAGCCTGAAGATCTGAATTTCTATTCAGTCCGAAGTTTTCGTTGAGGCCATAAGGATTTTAATACGCTTTTATTAGCTTCACTTGTAACTATGTAATAAAATCTTGGAAGTTAAATTTGACCCACTTCCCGGTTTCCGATTAAGCTGAAATTTTGCATACATGTTTAGTTTGGATGACTATGCAATCTGACCATTTTAAAAAAAAATCAAGATGGCGGTTCCAAGATGGCGGCCGAATTGTGCTCCCCGACCCCCGATATGGGTATCTAATGAAAGGGTATTACAAGTAGAATACAATTTATTATGTGACGTCATTCAAAATTCAAAATAGCGACTAACACAAAATGGCGGACTATGGCTTTCTTTACAACCCACTCGTTATGGTTATCTAATGAAGGGATATGACAAGTAGAATACTATTATCTATGTGGAGTCACTCCAAATTCAAAATGGCGGCCGAAACAAAATGACGACGAACCCAAACTGTTGATCACCTTTTTCTTTACAACGCGCTTGGTATGGGTATCAAATAAAAGCTTATGAAGAGTGTAGTACAGTAAGCTGAGTGACATCATTTTAAATCTAATATGGGGGAATACATATAAAAATACCTGGTTGCCTGTAAAGTCCGTATACGGGCGAAATTTTTACGTGACAACGTCTTGAGACTTGAGAGTTGAGACTTGGGACTTGAGAGTTGAGAGTTGAGAGTTGAGACTTAAGACTTGAGACTCGAACAGAGCGATGAGTCATAAGGTAACGGAGAATTTGCTGATAACTTTTTTGCGAATGACTCCCAGGGTATACCGATTTATAAGACGTTGTCACGTCAATAGACTAAAAAAGTAGAAAATAAAAAAAATAGTTTAAAAAAACTAAAAAATACGCTTTTATTTTAAAATGAAATAAAAAGTAAAAAATAATTTTGAATGTAAAGTTTTTATTGCTTCAGCTAGTATGTGGAAACAACCTACCTTTCAAAATGTAAAAAAGCGTGGGGCGAAAAGTTCCGATGTTAATAAAATATGTGGCATTGTATATGAATATAGGTAAAGAGCCCCACGCTTTTTTACATTTTGAAAGGTAGGTTGTTTCCATATACTAGCTGAAGCAATAAAAACTTTACATTCAAAATTATTTTTTACTTTTTATTTCATTTTAAAATAAAAGCGTATTTTTTAGTTTTTTTAAACTATTTTCTTTATTTTTTTTTCACTTGAATTAACACCCTGCCACCCTAAACTGTCGTCTTCGCCTGTTTATGTAGGGAATCAATGAGGTCACCTGCAGTCCACGGCCTGTCAGGCGGATGCCTCAAGTACTCATATCTCAGTCAGACTAAGTAATATGTGGTCTAGATCGGGTCTGAAAGGCCACGGCCGGCCGGCGGCCCGTATGTGAATTGCATGTGGCACGACAATACATTTGGGTTGCCAGCCTAGACCTTTCTTGTGTATGGAACTATTTTAGAGAATGGTTTGGTGCATCAGAAACTCTTTGAAGATTTTTCTTCGTTACTTGATCGGTCAGGCTTTCTGCAGTGAGCTCTTGTACTATTATATAGGTTGCAGTACTCTGAGGCCTTTTGGTCCAATCACTCGCTAATTTAATCTAGTGTAAACTAATCTAAGGCTAAGGTCTACAGTCCTAAGCCAGGCTAAGGTCCACGAACCTAAATCGGATAATCCTCACAAGATAGTTAAGAATATCATCTCTAGAGCATCTATAAACCGACAAAAAACCTTTTTTTTTTTTTTTCAAAATGTCATCCGTTATCACCTACTTAACTGAAAATTGCTCATTAACAGTTTTAAAGCGCCGTCATACATTGCGCTAACGAAACGATCAATACGGCAACGGCGATGATTTTCCAGCACAATGGCAAAAAAATGTCATGTGTGAAATACCTTCAAGCATGCAACAATTATTGTCGTGTCAAACGTCGGTACTGCTCCCAAAGATTCCCCCCAGAAAAAATACATCAGCAGCAGCATGTCTGTAATGTAGAGCGACACGTTCTGGCACATGACACAAATCCACTGATTTCTTTCTGCCTCAGGTGTGCACTCACATAATTCCCACTAATTTCACTCCGGTGCAACTTAAATGGCAGCAATTTATTGGTCGATGGCAGGTAAAAATTCAATATTTGCCACAATTTTATGCTGCGAAGAGAAATAAGAAAGGTGAAAAAAAAAAATATAAAATACAGGTAAGAAGACAAAGAGTGTGGGGGCTACGTGGAAAGTGTCCAATGCCGCAAAAAGAACGAACTTCCGGTAACTAAAGACTATGATTGTCCATGGGGGGAATGGGGAGGGATAGAGTAGGGAGATAGAGGTAGAGATAGACGAGATATTGGGGGAGGTAAGGTGGGGTATACTTTTAAAGAAAAGTGCTACTTGGAAAATAGATTGACTTGGAACGGGTTGGTGCCATGTTTTATTTTTCATAGCTATTGGCTGTGACTGTTGCTGCTGCTGTTGCTGCTACTACCGCTGTCAGTTAAGGGAAAACAACACTAGAAACCGCAGCTGGGAAAATTGATGAGGTGTCGACATGTTGACTTTCTGGTGTTAGGTTACATTAAACACAGTTAACTGAATCTGACCTAAAACTAACCCAACAGGACGCCATATTATCTTGCGTTTACTTATAAGCAATCCATACTTTGGGCTTGCTCAGGGCTCGGCGGCATCAATTTCCAGCGCAGTCTTCCTCTTATCTCTTGTCCTATCTGAACGTATTTTTTTATTGTTGTCGATCGGTCGGTCGTCTCTGCCGCCCCAAGAAGATCTCCAGTGAAATCGATACAAATTAGGATTTCCTCTGATTTGTCTTTGTTATTTCGGTTCGGTCTGCTCCGTTCGTTCCCGGTCTTAGGATGTTTAGACAACGAACGCAATGCCGGGCCTGTTCTCGTATTTTGTTTAAATTACAAAAATAGAATGTGAAACTGCTGTTCTGGCCATTTTAGGGGGGTGGGTCATCTTTTAGGTCGGTTTCATGGATAAAAATCCCCCCATAAAATCGCTTCAAGCAGATGGAATTTTAGTTGCTGATGATGCTCTGTTGGCTGGTCTTGCTGTTATCCAGCTTCAGCTTGGCAATGGTTCGTTCTCCTTCGTCTTCTTCTGGTGGCACAGCAGTCCAATGGCGGTGGTTGTAGTGGTGGCGAATGCTTCCCTTTCAAATTGACTACCAAAAACGAAGGAAATGACGACAAATAACAAAAGACTATGGCTCATGTTTATGGAGCCATTTCAGGATTTTGATAATGTTGAGAGTTCTCCCTTGTTTATCACACTTAAAATTACGTAATCGGATCAGAATTTTCTTCATTCTTTTTTCGTGCAGTTGCCTCTGGGATAAATGAAAAATGTATTTGAAAAATAAATAATCTAAATGTTTTTTTATTTTTGTTTTCTGGCTGTCATGGAGAGCTGCAGACCTACTCCCTGGATACGTTTAATAAGATATCCATGACAGATTGAGAGTCTAATTTGTTTTTCTTGGAAATTATAAAGACTTAAGCAAAACAATATCAAAATAATATCTATCATCAAGGTCTTTCCCAACTCCTTCAACGGAGTGGGCCTTCTCAAAAAGGAGGATGGCTCCTACACCTCTAACCATGAAGAAACCTTGAGGTACCTGCTCAGAGATCACTTTCCAGGGTCAATTCTCCAGACCGCTTATCCATTGGATGCTGGGTGTAGTCATAGGATCATCCCAGACCGTTATTCCCTCAGTCTTTCAGGGAATATCTTTGACCGTGACAAGGTTAAATAGGCAGTGGTCTCTTTTCCACCTTATAGGTCCCCGGGAGGAGTAGGAATTTTTACCACACTTCTTCAAAAGTGCCTTGATCTGATCCTCGACAACCTAGTCTGCCACTTTAGGGGGCGTCCTTAAATTACGTGAGGCGTTTAGGGGGGAGAAGGGTCGAGTCGAATCTCACCCAATCTCACGTGGGGGAGAGGGGGGTCTCGCCAAATATCACGTAATTTTTTTCCCTCAAGAAACAGTGTAAATTTGTTAGAAAAGTGGGTGAAATTATGTAAAACATGTTTCTCCACTAAAGACCGCCATTTACTTACAGGCTGCCGGTAGGCCGGGTCGGCAGGCCGTGGCATGCAGGTAACGTCATGATTCCTTATAGACACACAGGCGAAGACGACAATTTAGCATAGAAGACTGTTAATTCAAGTGCACAGATATTCATGGCCTCAACGAAAACTTTAAACGCACAAACAGATTCGAGGCTGGAAAAACCTTTAAAATACACGGACCACCATATTTGCAGGGGCAGCAGGCGGCCGCCGTTTCCGCTCTCGTACCAATATGTTTGTGCCTTAAGGCAACTCAAGACTCACGCCGTGGATACCCGCGAACTAGCGCGAATGGGAGTGTGGGTGGTTTTCGCGCCTAGTTCGCGCCTTGTTTTCAGGTCCGACTGGATACGGTGTGAATTTGAGACTTAAATTCACGGCTTGCGACTGAATAGAAGGTCAGATCTTCAGGCACAAACTGACGATAAATAGCCACACACATCATGATTTTTGTCAGTTTTCTTGGACTGCAGCCGCCATCCAGTTGGTGGCCGGGGAGGTGGGTGGCGATACTTGGCTTTAAGGTGAGAACTTTCAGGCAACGGCCTGCCGTCGACCTGTGTGTGAAAGGCGGCCTTAAGATATGGCTTATAGTAGTCCCTCGATCGTTTAGCCGCCACCGCTGCGACGTACGAACCAACTAACACTGACACGTTGAGTCTGAATGCTCATTTTTTAGTAGTTGTGTGTCCACTTTAAGCGGGACAAGTAGGAGTTCGAATTATCGGTTATCTTTAATTAAATTTTGTCTTTACGCTCGTAAATACGCATTTTTAGTGTTAAATACTTGAGATTTTTTAAGATCTGAAAAATCTCTGAGATTAGGGGAGGGGGTCGAAATCTCACCAAGCGGGAGGGGGGTCGAAAAATCTCAAAAATCGTCTCACGTAATTTATGAACAACCCCTTAGAGCCAGCTTCAACTGGGGATACATTCCAACCATCTGGAGGAAAGTCGTTGTGGTTTTTATCCCGAAACAACCTCACCGATGTATCTACACCTTGACGTGGTGGTGAGGCTTGTGTGGTCCCGTTAGGACGCCCTGACTAAGATAGATACTTAAAAGCAATGGATAAAACAATGGAAATTTGTACCCCAGGTGGTAAACCTGCAAGCCAGGGAAATCCACCCTCTACGGAGGCCGGCCTCATGGATTCTGGGGGAGGCCATCTATTGCTTACGAGGAACAGGGAAGTGGACGACTCGCATGTCAACGCAGTCACGCAGGAAAGCGTAGAAGCGGCGGCGAGCGAGCTAGTGAAGCTGAACCTGGAGGTATGCTCAGAAAAGGTGGACAATGCGATGCAGCAATGTGTCAAGAGGTCAGCCGGCTCTGGGCCTACGTTAGCGCAGGAATCCGACTCGGAAGTGAGGCTGCGAAAGCAGCTGAAGCAGAAGAGGAAGAGGGAGCGCAGAAGACAGAAGAAGGCAACTTCCTCTGTTGGGGGATCGGCCGAGTCCACTCCGGAGGAGGTGGGACCCACAAAGAGGTTTAGAGGTGAAAGTCTCTGCACCTCAGCCGTGGGTTCTACTGTCGAAGGGGAGGATAAGGCCAGGGAAAGGAAGGGTGGACAACCTCAACCTGTAAAACAGGGAGGAGTCAACCCTTCCGTCTCGGGGGTCGTGCGTGCGGAGCCTGTGGCGGAGAATACCTACGCAGGCATAGCAGGCTGTGACCTCCGTTTGGGTGTGACCGACGATGGAAGGGAGGAGGGTCTGGGCACGAAGCAGGTAACCGTTTTTAAAGCGGCCCTGCTCAAGGCACTAGACTCTCTGCCTGACAACGCTGGCGACATCGGTATTACCGAGGTAGACTTGGAGGACGGAGTCATTGCACTCAGGTGCGTGAACCAAAAATCCAAGGCCTGGCTGTACGAAGCTGTCGGAAAGATGACTGACCTATGGGAAGGAGTCAATCTGAGAGTGGAGCGCCTTCACATCCTTAAGGATGTGAGGAGGATGATCATCCGAGTTCCCGGTTCGCCGGAGAGCAAGGAAACCATCCTGGCCAGATTACGTCGTCAAAATGCCTGTGTGACGGACACTTCTAAGTGGAGGGTCAGTCGCATAGGCAGATATGGTGACGCGAAAAACGGCGGTACCATTCTCACCGTATGGTGTCCGAAGGAGGAGGCGGAGGCGGTCAGGCGTGCAGGGGGGAAACTCAACTGCGGGCTGGACCTTGCCTACGTGCGATTCCAGTAGGACAAGCCGGAGGAAATGGTAGAGCCGACCGGAAAGGCAGCTGAACAAGGGGACCAGTGAAATGGAATCCTCGTCAGCTGGGCGGGAGGTGGGCCAGTTCCGGCAATTAAAGGTCTGCCAGTTGAATCTACACCATAGCAGAGCAGCATCAGCAATGATGACGCGAGGCTTCGGTGAGATGAAGCTGGATATTGCTCTCATACAGGAACCCTGGATCTACAACGGTAGGATTAGGGGACTATCTGGGAGCTTTGACACTCTGTACGTTCCCAATGCGAATGAAAGAGTGAGGACGTGTGTGCTGGTGAAACACGGAGTGCAGGCGGTTTTACTGCCGCACTTGTGCACACCAGATCTCACAGCAGTACGCGTAGGTACTGGAAGTGGGGCTTTCATTCTAGCCTCAGCCTACCTTCCGTACGATTCGCCAGATCCTCCGCCCACCAGGGAGTTGGAAATTCTGGTTATTACCTGTGGCGAAAAAGGCACAGGGTTAATAGTTGGTTGCGACGCAAATGCACACAACACGGTGTGGGGAAGCACCAACGACAACCATAGAGGAGAGGCTTTGCTCGAATTTGTGGAATGCAACAATCTAGTTATTGCAAATAGAGGGGTAGAACCAACCTTCGTCGATGCTAGACGAAGGGAAGTCATAGATATAACTCTATGCAGCAACCGGATGTTGACAAGATTGACCAACTGGGAGGTGATGGATCGGACGACTATGTCAGATCACAGAGCCATTTCATTTGAGATAGAGTACGGAACCCCGGGCAGGGGAGACGGAATTAGAACAACGAGAATTCCCCGCAACACGGACACGTCTAGATATACTGAAATGTTGCGCAGGAATCTCGGGGAGCGCGTGCCAAGGGCACCGAAAACCACAAGAGAAGCAGAGTCTCAGTTGCATGTCCTGCAGACAGCGATAGAGAACGCTTTTCGAGTGGCGTGTCCTCTTACGTCAGTGGATGACCATGATCCCACACCCTGGTGGTGCAGGGAGCTGGAGAAACTGAAGAAAGAGGTCAGAAGGGCTTTCAACCAAGCGATGAGGTGCAATGACCCGGTTGCCTGGGAGAATTACAAAGCCAAGAAAAGAGAAATGAAACAAACTCTGCGACGACGGAAAAGGGAGTCGTGGAGGGATTTCTGCTCGAGCATGGAGAGCATATCTGAGGCCAGCAGACTTCAGAAAATGATCTCCAGGGACCCGGTCTCCAAAGTCGGACTCGTTCGTGACCCGTCGGGGAGGATGACGGAGACGCTGGAGGAAACCAACAAGATCCTGATGGAAGTTCACTTTCCTGGCAGCTATATCTCGGGTAAATCTTGGACTATTCGTAACAGAATGGCTACAAGGATGAACCGAGAGGAGGCTAACGGGGTGGTGACGGAGGAAGGGGTGAGACGTGCAATAGACACATTCTCTCCCTTCAAGACATCGGGGCGTGACGGAATATTCCCTGCGCTGCTTCAATGGGGCAAAGATATCATTGCACCCAGGCTTAGGGGAATATTCGTTACCTGTCTAGCAACAGGATACATTCCGGCGGTGTGGAGGGAAACCAAAGTGGTATTTCTCCCTAAGCCAGGCAAGAAGGACTACACCGAGGCGAAGTCCTCCAGGCCAGTCAGCCTAACATCCTTTCTGTTGAAAACAATGGAAAGAGTGGTGGCAGACCACCTGGAGAGTACTATGCTAAGGAGGCACCCTTTAAGTAGAAGCCAGCACGCTTACCAGGCTGGCAGATCTACAGAAACGGCACTTCACCAACTGGTGCGAGTAGCCGAGGGGGAACTGTATACCGGAGGCATAGCGATGGCCGTTATTATGGACATCGAAGGCGCCTTCGACAAGATACAGTTCAACAAACTCAAAGACGCTCTGGTGAGGCGCGAGGTCAGCCCCATGATTGTAAGGTGGGTGGACAGCATGCTGAAAAACAGAGCGGTAAGGATTCAGACAGGAGACTCGCGGCTTCGAGGGAGGGTCAGCAAGGGATGCCCACAGGGCGGGGTCCTATCGCCCCTCCTGTGGAACATCACTGTGGACACTCTGCTCAGGCGGCTAGAGGTAATGGACGTGCATACCGTTGGGTATGCAGATGATGTAGCGATTGTGGCACGTGGCAAGTTTATGAGCACTACGGCAGATATCATGAGGAATGCACTCCAAGTGGTTGAGCAGTGGTGTACGGAACAGGGCCTCACCATAAATGCCAATAAGACAGACGCGATAATCTTCACTAGGAAGATTAAAGATCTGGATTTTCAGCCCCTCATGCTTTTTGGATCGAGGATCAAGGTGTCTGGGATGGTCAAGTATCTGGGTGTATACTTGGACTCGCGACTAACCTGGAAATACCACGTTGAAGAGAAGATTAAGAAGGCGACAAGGGTGCTTCACCAGTGCAGAAGAGTATGTGGACTAAGGTGGGGTATCTCACCAAGGTTAGCATACTGGACATATACCATGATGGTGAGACCCATCATAACTTATGCCTCGGTGGTCTGGTGGACTAAAGCCACACAGAAAACCGTCAAGAGGCATTTGGACAAGGTGCAAAGAATGGCCTGCGTAGGTGTGAGCGGTGCTTTCCGCACCACACCCGCCGCGGCATTGGAGGCGCTGTTAGGTCTGCTGCCGTTAGATCTCCAGGTGATGAAGACTGCGGCAGCCTCAGCGATTCGGATGAGACGTGATGCCGCATGGCAGGCGTCAGGAACCTTATATGGGCACATGAAGATCCTGGATCGCATTAAAGGGATTAGGGAGCTCATGATGCCCATGGAAGGGATCACAAAAATGAGGGTGACCGAAAGGTATCATAAAACCCTCATAGGGAACGGAACGCTCCCCGAAGGGAGACCGGAAGACATATATATCTTCACGGACGGATCCAAGATTGACGGCAGAGCAGGTGCGGGAGTCTTCTCGGAGGACTTAAATCTGACCTGCTCTCTGGCTTTGGGGAATTACACCTCAGTCTACCAGGCGGAAATGCTTGCTCTGCTGCACGCGCTGGATCACATAAGTGAGGGTCAGGTGCAGGGAAGGAGTATCCTTATAGCACTGGACAATCAGGCTGTGATTAAGCGCATGAATCAGACAGAGATTAATGCGTCTCTGGCGTTGGAATGTGTCCAAAAACTGAACAGGTGTGCGAAACAAAACAACGTGACGCTAGCTTGGGTTAGAGGACATACAGGCATCGATGGGAACGAAAAGGCTGACAACCTGGCAAAACAGGGGTCAACCTCGGAATTCTGGGGACCGGAGCCATACTCTGCCATTGGCAGAGGGTTGGTGAGGAACTGCATCGAGAAATGGGTCGCTGAGGAACACCGGAGACGGTGGGACGCTATGACCACGTGTAGGCAGGCTAAGATGGTGCTTACGTTGCCGATTACCGCAGCCAGAAGAAGGATCCTGCATATGCAAAGGAGAACCCTCAGATGGTTGGTGGCACTGATTACAGGACACGGATGTTTCAGGTATCACCTAAAAAGAATGGGAATTCTGGAGGATGACACCTGTCGGATGTGCCTGGAGGAACCTGAGACGGCCACACACATAGTGTGTCACTGTCCGGCGGTGGCGAGGAAAAGGGCTGCCATAACTGGACTCCATTGGATGGAGGACATGAGGCAGACTCCCTTCAATCAGCTGCTTGCGATAACTAGGGGAGTCGAAGTAAGGGAGCAATGGGACAACCCACTGCAACCCCAATAAGATGACTCTAGGCAGAGGGACGAAAAGGGACCCGCAAATAGTGGTCTGATTCGGTATCCCTCGAAAATCTATATATATATCCCGAAACAATGCAACTGACCCCTGGAGCTGCCTAGATCGTACAGACCTATCAGCTTAACCTGTGTTAAGGCTATTAAGGGTTGCCCTCAAGGTGGAGTTTTATCACCGTTACTCTGGTCAATAGTTGTGGATGAACTTCTGACCAAACTACCTGAATCTGGTTTCGATGTCATCGGTTATGCAGATGATCTTGTCATCATTGTCTCTGGGAAGTTTGACTTTACTATTACAGAGGTCATGAGAACAGCACTGCGAGAAGCTCAAAGATGCTACAAAGTGGACCTAGGTCCTATCTGTATCCAGGGTACTACAGTTGAGTACTCAGCCTCAGTCAAATATTTGAGAGTAAAGTTAGATAAGAGACTGAACTGGAACGCTCAACTTGACTACGTCATCAGCGAATCCACAAGGGCCCTGGGGGGCGGTAAAAGGCTTCTGGGTAAGACATGGGGTCTTACATCACAAATGATCTACTGAATGTACAATACGATCGTTAAATCTGTGGTCACCTATGCTGCTATAGTTTGGTGGCCCAAAACTAAACAGGTTACGTCGATCCCAAGTGCAGCAAACTGCAACGGCTTGCTTGCCTCTCCATTGCCAGAGCTATGCGGACCTGTCCCACAGCTGCAATGGACGAAATTAGGCCCGGTCTGACGGTAAATACCCACAGACAAAGATTTTTGTCAGCTTTCCTGGACTGCAGGCCCAAACCATTTGGCGGCCTTTGAGTGTGTGATTATACTAGGCCTCAAGGCGAATAATCTTCAGTCCATGGCCTGCCGGAGGCCTGTACATGAATGGCCTTAACATGTCCAAAATTTTAATGTAATGCATATCCCCGAAGCGGTTGCCGACCGCTAATCTATACCATCCTTCACCAACCCTTGAAGCAAAGTTTCATGTTATACATTCCACAGGAATCTGATACCCCAGCTGAATGCGTACCTTCAGCGATGTCCCACAGCTCCAATGACCTGTCCCACAGCTGCAATGGAGGCAATCATTGGATTGACTGACCCCTTTGCATCTCTTCATATGGAAATCCGCCGCCATAAGTGCCTTGAGACTTCAGATCTCATCCAACTGGCCCTATACGGTCAATGGACACCCCTTTGGCGCGTATCCGACCATATGGCTGGTGAACTGCGGTTCCAAAGGTAATTCAGAGCGATTATCCCGGATCGTTCCGAGCGGGAGGAACTTATTCTTCCCTGGGATCCAAAATATCTCCACTGGTTTACTGATGGGTCAAAGATGAAACATGGCACAGGGGTTGGTGTCTCAGGACCCAACTTCAAGGTCTCGATTGCAATGGGTAAGTAGCCCTCAGTTTTCCAGACTGAAATACATGCCATTGCGACCTGCACTCGGCTCAACCTTGAGAAAGGTCTGAAAGGCGCCAACATTAAACTCTTTTCTGACAGCCAAGCTGCCATCAAGGCACTCTCAACGTAGAAGTTTTCTTCCAAAATAGTAGCAGGGTGTTTTGACGTACACCAGAGCCTGACCAGAAGAAATGAGGTCTCGCTCTGCTGGGTCCCCGGACACTGGGGTATCGAGAGGAATGAGGCTGCAGACAGCATCGTGAGCAAGGGGCTGAGACGTTGTTTCATGGTCCAAAACCCTTCTGTGGCATCTCTTGGTGCACTTTCAAGTACTTGATAGAAGAGTGGGTTAAGGGAATAAACCTAGCCTATTGGAAGTCAGTCCCAGGTCTTACACAAGCTAAAGATCTCATAAGACCCTTTGCCTTAAGTGGCACTATCACTTTAAACAGAGCGGACCCAAGGCTGCTGGTGGGTTATCTCACTGCCCATGTAGGACTGCGGTACCACCTCCACGACCTAGGACTTTCTCAAGAGACAGAATGCCGACTCTGCTTGGAAGGCGACGAGACTTCCACACATATTCTTTGTGAATGTCCTCCTCTGATCTGGCTTAGAAGAAGAACGGTTATCAGAGAGTTGTTGAGTCCTGCTCAAGTCCGGTCTTCACCAATTAAAGACCTTTTTGCCTTCACCTATGTTTCTCTAGTGGGGTACGTACACAATAGGCCTAACTTGGCCGCAGTGTTCACCATGTGGGTTACCCCCTCATTCCTTAAAAAAAGGTCTTGCCCATTGACACAGTATTTTGATTGTAAAATAAAGCATTTTCTCAATATCTTCAGCACAAAATTTGTTTTTCCTTATCACCTCAACGATGCACTCTAAAAAACCCATAAAAAAATAAAAAAAAAAAAACTCTATTTCCTTCGTCACTCCTCCACTCAACACTCCTTTGGGGCCTGAATAAATAAATCAAATCACCACAATTCAAGCTTGCAGCAAATTCAGATGGGAATTCCACCTTCAACAAAATTCCATCGAGTACAGACTACTCTGGTTGGGGCGAAAGAAAAAAAATATATATATCCTTGTTGAACAAGCCAGGAAGGAGTAAGCAACTCATTGTTGAGTATATGCTTCTTGACTTGCACATTTCTAGCACATATACATATATTCTCAAGGCAATGGTGCTGTCCTCCCTTTTCTGCATGGATTGGAGATTTTATCAACTCAGAACACACCAATGGCACTGGCAATGAGCTCGAAGATGCCTTTTAGATTGAATGGCAAGGGAATGGATTAACACACAGAAAACAGGACACAACAGAATATCCATTGGAATTAATCTAGAGAGTATAGAATGTGTGTAGCGAGAGAACTGCATTATCGACTTTTAAGTTTCTCAAACCAAGTCTTGTACATATATTGACAAGGAACATCCATTCACAGTTTTGTAGTGTTTGGTGTGGTGAAATTTGTCTAATGATTAAGTTATGTGAGCTGATGATCAAGGAGGTGGAAATTGAGGAGGGTGTAGTTGTGTACTTGAATATATTACTTGAATCGGTCTTGAAAGTGAGATTGACAGCAGGTCTTGGTGGTCTGGGAGTTAAACCGACTGGCTACCATCAAAGAGATTCGGGGTTCGATTTCACAACGTTGCGACATGGAACTTCAACTTTTCACTTCATCGTTCTTTCTTCTTTACAATGACTCTTTGACCTTTCTTCTGTCATTGGCGGTAAGCATAATAAGCGACGAAGCCAGCTCATGTGCGATCACCGAAATCAGCATTCAGTCGCCATAGAGCCCGCACCATAAAAGAAGGGAAATAAGTGCGCATATGAAACTCAGATTGAGAATATAAACGACCCGGTAATTTGTGTTTTTAATCAGATACGAGTAGCACTCTTCGCTTGTGGGAACTTGAGACTCTCACTGCCCGTAGACACAGCGATTTCGAGATTTCCTGCTTTTATGGAGCGGCCTCTAGCATTAGATGAATTGATATACTTAAATTAGTAGTACGTAGTAATAGTATGCTGTGGCTACAGAGCCACCACCAGCAATCAATTAATGGGAGATCTATCAGCTGATCATTTATGTCCAACCAAACCATTCCTGCACAGCGGGGTAGACTAAGCAGGACCGTACGTTGTTAGGCTGCTGAAAGAGCGAGTACATAAGCTGACAAAAACCTACGTAGCTGTTTTTGTTTGTTTCACTACTCGACCAATGCATCTTGAATTAGTTATGGACCTGAGCTCAACTGCTTTTGTTGCGGCATTTCGACCTCTCTAAACAGGCTGAACCATTGGTAACTGGTCCAAAATATGCATGAGCAACTGGGTTTTGCAGAAGCTTTGGGTCCCATTTATATGGATACGTGGTTGGTGACCCTTGTGTATAAACAAGCTCTGCAGCAGACCCACAAACATCTGCAGGTTGTCCATCTTTTTCTATGTGGAAAGCTCAAGGTAAGGAATAACCCTTTGTTCTACCAGCCTGTAATTCGTTCAGGTTATCTATGCTACAAAGTCTAGTAGTAAAGATTGAAGGGTAGAAAATAGATGGTATAGGGGAGTCTGGGAGTGCTAGAGTATATATGTCGATGAACCTTAAGTGTAAACTGTATGGTGGTGTATAAGATCGCAAACACTGACCGTTGAAGATCACAAATAGGTTGTTCTACTTATAAACGAACTTCTAGACCTTAATGTATCCGAAAACGAAGATTGCAGCGGGTGTGAGTATACCGAGTCGGCTCCAAGCGGAAAATGGAATGCTCCAATATTAACTTTAGAACACTCATTAAAAAGTTTGTTTTTAGCATTTCCCATTCCGGTTCAATACAAGTTCTATATCTTTTTTAACATCACATGACCGCAGAGAAAAGCACTCATTTTAATGCTCCTTCAGAAGCGTTTTTGAAGCAGTCACTAAAGTACAAAAAAAAATGTAATAAAGAATTGGTGGACTGTGACTATGCGGATAAACTCGTCTCGATAAGGTCTGTTCTTCCTTACGGCAAGTGTCGTTTTACCAAGCGGTCTCCCAACCGACTACTGACCGTGTCCAATGCTGCCTGACCTCCGTAATCGTACAAGAATCGGCATATTAACTAGCGAGGCTCAGAGGTTGATAAACGGAGATTCACAGAGAATATGTGTGGGGGTCTCATCGCCGATGTGATACCACTTCCATACGAGTGCGGGAAAAGTTCCAGGTCTTCTCGGAAGCTTTTAGGGTTGAAAAGAGGCCACTGCCAATTTAACCTTGCTCCGCTCGAAGATGATCCCAAAGAGGCAATGTGGAATGGGCTATGACTGTAACCAGCCTCCAGCGGATAAGCGGTCTGGAAGACTAGCTCTGGAAATTGCTAACTGTGTAGGTTTTTCAAGATTACTTCATGTTCAGAGATGTATGAGCCATCCTTCGTTGAAGGGGGTTTTGGAAAGACCTTTTAAAGTCGAATTGCTTCCATCAGAGTTTACAGGCTTTTATAATGTTTCCTTCAGGCATTCTGTTTGGAGAATCTGAATTCTCTGTTGTAGGCTGTTATGGTGAACCTGTATTCCTGATGATGTGCTCTATGGAACTATCTCCTACGAATTCCAGCCAGTTTGTGGCTCCACCAGGGTACTTTACATGAGGACTAGGAGGAAGAGATCGTGTTTTTATCATGGCAGGAGGAGATCAGCACCTGCATGGCAGTCATCTATAGTTCGCACACTGAGCTGATTTCGAAAAGATTACAGGGTCATAAGGTCATAATTCATTCGCGACCTGTATAGGTCATCAGACGTTCAATCAGTCCTTTGTTGGGCTACTTTTTTCTTGTCATTTTGGCATTACAACAGCACCTCCCCATTTTAAAGTCTTGCACAGGGTGGAGGTTACCCTTTGGTGCAGATTCACCAGGAGTACCCTGTTATGGCACTAGTATTTTTTCCTAAGGAGAGTTTGATAAGTCCTATAGTCTTAGCTCGTCTTCCCTTTGCTCCTACCGTCTTTGGTTCTGTACTTAATCCCATTCAACTTTAATATGCATGCTTTTGCAGCCTGATGGACGAATTACATTATAATCATTATCACATTACTAGAAGCTAACACAGAAACGACATCTACATCACATCGTCTCTTCGTTAACCGCAGTAAAAACAAGACGCAAACATCAAGATCCATTCCAAGTACTTTTAAAATTCTTAATAGGAAAAAGCCTTCCATTAAAATTTTTAATTCCATCTTTCACCGCAAATTGGATCCTAAACCAATTTTCCACTAGCGTGTTCCTCTCTCCCTCTCTTTTGGCAATAAAGGCCCTTCGTTTGTGATCCCAATAAAGAATATAAGGGCAGAAAAAAAACAGACAATTTCGAAGCCACCCCTAAACATTCGAAATTCCGAACTCAATTATTTATTATAATTCAATAAAAACTTGAAATAAATAAATTAAGGAGCTAAAAGCTGAGTAATTTTCCAAACAATAAAATTTTGCATTTTTCCTTTTTCCAGCGGAAAATATGAGAATCCAAGAGGGAATTTCTCATTTTCTGGAAGAGGAGTCGCAGGATTGTGATGGGAAAAATGTATAAGGAAAAGTGCGGGGGTTGGTGGCGGAAGGTTTCTTGTTGTATAGTGCTGCTATCTTGATTGTAGTACGTTCGCCGCTCCCGAGGCGGCCCGCTTATTTCGTCATGCGAGATGAATTGTGGAAAGCGTATAATTCCCAGATACACCCAATTCTCCAAAGGGAAACTCTTTCAATGAACGTGGCGGCTGGCTGTGGTGGCTGAAGTGCTGCGCGTGCCACCGAAGTAACAACAAAGACGCGACCCCAGCGCCACCAGCCATCCCAGCCACCGAGACCAGCATCAACAATGGGGCTAAGCCGTCTTTTCAAGATGGACGGATTGCGATGGACGGAATGGGAATGGAAATGGGAAATGGCAATGGAAATGGAAATGGAGCCCCCGTGTTCGCCATGGCAATTATCTTGTAAAGCTATTTCGCAGGAATTATCTTCTACGGGGCATTGTTACCGCCATCGCCGCCGCCGCCACCGGATCCAGGTAGGTGCCCTATAACCGGTGAGCATAGTGTAGAAGAAGCTCCATCTCTTCTGCCATGGTGCGATTTCAGAATCTTACAGAAGAAGCCGCAAGGTAGCGTCGTCCCCGTCGTAGTATGGCGTCTTTAATTTTTCTTATACAATTACTATTTTCCGGCACATTACAAAAGTTCTCACGGAACAATTACGTGAGTATTTTATTTAACAATCGCCTTATTACGGTGTACTCGGGCAGTTCTTCTGCTATTTGTATGTTAACCCTTTTTTTCTGTCCGCTGGTAGTTTTGAGAAGCTCTAGCTTGGGAAGCTGCATGATTATGGAACGAACTTCTTGCAGCATACGCGAGCGGCAATTGCGAGGAGTCGTCTCAGAAATTTTCGTTCAAAAATAAAAAATTCATTTCATGTTTCCAGTTCAGTATTTTTATTTCCCCCAACCCCCGGCTTCATTCCGACTCTCCGGCAGAAGTCCGCACAGCATTTATATCCGTTCCGTTTCGTATATAATAATACACCGGCAGCTTTATGGAATATTAATTTCTCAGATGTTCCGAAACTGCTGTCAGGAAGAAATGCACTTAAAAAAAACTTTTGTTGCTGCTGTATTTTTCTCTCCCTGCACTATTGTTGTTTTGTTACTTTCATCACGGATCACGGATCACGTTCCTCACTCACTACTATACACTGCACCAATAAAACTCTCATCCTGCAAAAGGGGATTATTTTTCTTTTAATACACATCACGAAAATAAAATGCAGATTGCACATCAACCATCGCCGATGGTAAATGGAAATGCAATTTTATATGCACAAAAGTGTTTTATTGAGAGGGAGAGAGACGCGAAGCATGCGGATTATTATTAATATGCTACTCTTCGTTACAAAAACACAATTTTTGTACATTTTTTAACGAAAATTGAGTGGAAAATATTTTTTTGGAGTTTTTTACGTACGCTTTGATAATTGCTAGTTGTTAAGTAGTGATCCAGGGTAAAAATGTTACTTTTGTAAAATCTGCTGTAGTTCAGAAGGACATACGCTAGTATGCGGATTTAGAAAATTCTTCTACATGAAAGGTTTTATAGTGCCAGTGCTA
Source organism: Thereva unica (assembly GCA_949987705.1). NCBI lineage: Eukaryota > Metazoa > Arthropoda > Insecta > Diptera > Therevidae > Thereva > Thereva unica. Next base: position 85,213,458 of record OX465285.1, read on the forward strand.
CTTAACAATACCACAGATTGAGGAAAAGCCGCAGAGATCATTGATATTTCCGCTTCTACTTCTCAGAGTCTCCTGAAGCTATACTATCCTTTGGTCTGGTCTCGCCAGAAAAGTTTACGTTTACGTGGCAAGCGGTTTTCATCCATTCGACAAACATGTCCAACCCACCGTAGTCGCCTTTTTTGTATTTCTTCTACCTTCGATCAGTGTCTAATCTTTGGCTCTTGTGCTGAAAGCGGAGCCATCACGACACGACAAGTCGCCTAATTTTTTCGTTCGGTTTCCCGATTTGGATTCCCGATTATAAGCGAATTTCTGAAATCTAGGTTTTAGATTCTGTACAAGTGCGTAGGTCATTTGACTACTTGGCATCGAAACTAAATTTCCACCCAAGGTACGATGTCTATACCTTTTCAACTTCAAATTGGGACTAAACAATTTCAAATTGGGATTAAACAATTTCAAATTGGGACTAAACAATTTCAAATTGGGAATAAACAATTTCAAATTGGGACTAAACAATTTCAAATTAGGACTAAACAATTTCAAATTGGGATTAAACAATTTCAAATTGGGACTAAACAATTTCAAATTGGGACTAAACAATTTCAAATTGGGACTAAACAATGTCAAATTGGGAATAAACAATTTCAAATTGGGAATAAACAATTTCAAATTGGGACTAAACAATTTCAAATTGGGACTAAACAATTTCAAATTGGGATTAAACAATTTCAAATTGGGACTAAACAATTTCAAATTGGGACTAAACAATTTCAAATTGGGACTAAACAATGTCAAATAGGGAATAAACAATTTCAAATTGGGAATAAACAATTTCAAATTGGGAGTAAGTTAAAATTATCAAAATTTTTCTTTCTTTAACTTTATGATATGTTATTTACATGAAAAGATATGCATAAGGAACCACAAAGAGCGAACAGCGAGGAAAATAAAATTAAAAGGCGTAATTACGCTCAGCAACTTTTACAATATCAAGCATAAAACATTCCCGACTTAGACTTGGACCATATAGTCCAAGCATTAACTATCGAGCACGCTTGGTCAAGCTTAAAAGCTAACGTTAAAAGAGAATTAGCAATTCAAATGCTACAAATTCTAACCGGTGACGACAGGACTAATATGACTCAAGCCGAATATCATTTACAACGGTTACTAACATGGTTTGTAATAATATAAGAAATCAAAGTGTTGTGAATTGCACAAAACTGCCCATGTTCAAAGGCTCATACTCGATGCATTAAATACGGTGGATGTTCGTTTTTAAATAATGTTCTTATGTTGTTTATCTATGTTCATATTTATTCCAAACTTATTAAAAATAATTAATACTTTAATCTTTACTAATAGTTGTTCATTTATTACTTCAAATTGTTCGGTCATAATTTGAAATTGTTTATTCTCAATTTGAAATTGTTTGTTCCCAATTTGAAATTGTTTAGTCCCAATTTGAAATTGTTTAGTCTCAATTTGTAATTGTTTTGTCCCAATTTGAAATTGTTTAGTCCCAATTTGAAGTTGAAAAGGTATAGATTACCACCAGAGAGGGATGGGAAAACTTCTAGCCTGACACATATGGCTGCAAATCAGAGTCGGGTATATGGGCTAGTCTTTCGCCCGTCTGTTCATCTTCCAGGCGGAGCTGCTGGTGTTATTCCAAGCCTGCTTAGGAATATGGACGAACCCAAGCCCAGGAACCGGTCCATCGCAGCCTGACACAGGAGGTCGGACGAGTCTAATAAGGGCCGATGGATCCATAGACTCAGAACTGTGCTGAAAACAACGGCCGAGATGCAGCTAATATCAAAGAATATTGTATCCTGGGCCAGATGCTAAGGTCAGCGGACGATTGGAGATATATGGAAGTGACGCTCAAGACCAACAACTAGAACCTTAAATATTGCGAGGCTTTAACAGACAAAGAACGGCAAAGAAACGCCAGGAGAGATAGAGGGCTAGATAAGTGACAGTCCCGAAGTCAGTTGGGTAACGAGCCTGATCGAAGCCGTCTTTCTTAGAATGAAAGCAGAGACGGAATGTTGCTGATCCAGATGCACCACTGGACCTGGCGTGGTGAGGAACTTCGAGGGACCCTTGCAAGGATCAAGTTTATGATCCCACAGACCGAAGTAATGCCTTTACAGAATGTACCGCGGTCTGAGCTCAATCGTCATTGAAAAAAGAGTTGGTAAGTTTTTTCAGAAGGAACCTGATACTGGTCTGGCTGAGTGCGTACCTTCAGCAATGTCTCCTCTTTTGGGCATGGGCCTTACAGGCAGTCGAGTTGAGTCAGGCTTACACGAGGCAGTACATTTGTCCCTTGCACGATGGTAAATTGTACTGAGGGCTCAATTTTTTTAAATGTCCCGGTAATATCCTACTGGTATATGAGCGTGTATTGAGATGAATCAGGCGAGGTGTGATTGTAAAACGTTGTGTAGAGACATTTCTCACTTCGTTTGCGACAGTAGAGTATCCAATTTGAACTGAATCGTTGTGAGATTGTAATAATAAGAGCTGGAACTGAAATTTGGTACCTACTGTAGACATTTTTACTTCTTTTGCGGTAGCAAATTTTCCCACTTGAAGATAGGCGAGGTGAGATTGCAAATAAATATACATTGTGGAGGCAGAGATTTCTTACGTACTCTAAGGCAGTTTAATACAAATTAGAAATGAGCTTATAAAAAAAACTTTCATTGGTATTTTTTTTAATTTGCTTCTTTTTGTCATTTTGGCATTACAAAATCACTTCGCCTCATTTGAACTATGACATTGTACTGGTTCAAAATAAAAAAGAGGCACCTCTTACAAACTTATTTTATAATTGTGTCCTACCAAACACTATCGCAGCGTTCGACTGACCAAGATTATACACTCCTTCGTAAAAAAAAGAGCCAGGTTCCATGGTGATTAGGTTTTGGATACCAAAGAGAATATCAACTAGCACTAGGTCCTGTATATGGAACGTTAAAGCTAAATCTGTCAGAAAAATAGAGCTTTGCCTTAGGTTGATGGTGCAGGATCACTCATCAGTGGGTACTGGGTTACGGGAACATCAAGGACAACGAGATATATACATTGGCAAGACTAGAAGGAATCTTTTGCGAGAAAGACTATTAAAAAAACCCAATTTGTGCTGTCGACCGTTCTATCATTTTGAAATCGTATGCGCACACAAAACTCACCCCCACCCACTCAACCCTTTCTCAGATCAAAAATCAAAAATTTCAAACGGCAACCCATATTTTTTCTGATGGATTATGATTCTCCGAAAAGACATATGAAACTTTTGACAGAAATTTTTTTATCCGAAGTTTCCCTGGGGGTACAGGGAATGATTTTTTGGGGATAACTTTGATTTTTGTGGCTACGAACAATTATTCAAATCCCATGATAACGTTTATTGGCCATTTCCCGGAAGAAGTCGTCTCTCCTAATATAAAAATTGCTATTCCCTTCTAAGCAAGGATTGGGCACTAAGGTATATCCAGACACCTGATGTAGATCTAAATCAGAATCAGGTATGGTTTTCACTCAGTGCAAAGGCTTACTGCAAAAGTGCACTTTACGAACTGACGGTAACACACGCCATCACTCTACGCTGGCCCAGTTCAGACTCCGTTCGTTTCTAAAAGGTCTTCTTGTGGAATTCGTTTCAAAGTTGCATAAAAGGATAGTAAAATGATAAGAGAAGCATTCATATAAATAATAGATTGTTGCAAGCATGTATCTCCTATCACAGTAGTAGCTGCTATCCCATCACAACTAAACGTCATCTCCTTATCATCGCACTATCAACGACCCTTCCATATCATATAATCATCTGTCGATTATGCAGCCATTATCCAACCATCATTTAAGCAAACACCTCGCCATCACCTCACCATTATCATACCATCACTTTACGATCATCTAGCCATTATCTTAGTATCATATTCGTATACCGTATTGCAGCCACGCGTCGGGGATTTAAACCCTCGCCGCCATGCCGAGGAGAAGTCCTCTCGTCTTATCGACTACACCATCTGGCACTGAGGGGAGAAGAGTGCTTGAACGTTGGTACACATTCGACGTCGTATATCATGCCTGCTCTGCTCTGAACTCCCCCTAAAACCACTTCAGATATTTAAATACAAATAAAAGCACACACATACGGAATAAAGAAGGAACAAACCCTTTTTTTCAAGTTGGGGTAGGACTACAGCTGGGGAGAGTTGAGTTGAGTTTAGTAGTGGATGAATAAAAACAGGCGGTTTTTGTTAGTTTTGTTACAATGAAAAAAGCTGGGAATATTTCATGAGGAAAAATTAAATGAAATTTTAATAAGTGCAGTTTGTTAAACTAAGTTTAACCAAATAAAAAACATATGCACAACTCTGCCCCTTCACAGAAAAAACCGGAGTCAATTTATTGCACACTTAGAATGAAAGTGACCTAACTCAAAATTCCTTTAACTTCATTTGATATAAACTAACCCTTAAAAAGCCCTCTAACTCTAAAACTCTAGGGTGAGAAATAGCCCGAATTATGTGTAAAAAAGGGGACCACGTATATATAGGTCACTTTTGTTGATCGCACTATTCAACTATGCATGAACACTGTACTTTCTTGTTCATTTCTCTCAAATTATAATTTTTGAGTTAGGTCAGTTTCATTCTAAGAGTGCGTTATGTCGGGGGTTCGCAAGCAATTCGGAATGATAGTCTTAAATTTGTTAATTTTTGTAAGAAAAAAGAAAATCAACAATGGAAAATGCTGCTCCAAACTGAATTGTAAATCGATATAGATTTGTCAATCGCACTGATTCCACCGACATACAGTATTCTCAAGTCTTCGCTGTTTCTGCATTCCCACAGGATCCATCGAGTTCAGATGTTATTTGCTCAGTTATGTAGATTTATTACAATAGCCAAGATTTGCGTACTAAATCACGCAGATTAAATCAATCCGAGTCTCTCTGGCGGTTCAACAGCTAAATCAATTCACAACTTCGGAAGGGATTGAATTTCAAAAGTAGGAATTCTTAAAGGGGTCATCACAGCTGATTTATACCAATGATATTGTATTTAGTGGATTGCTTGTAAATCCCCGGAGCTGGTAATAATCCGTTCTCGGTCTTTAAGATAATATTTTTGCAGGACCATCCTCTGTGCAAAATTGTAGGTTTCACAGTATCTGTCGATGGAGGGTGAGTTAACTGTGGAGCACATACTGGAGGAAACAGTCACTCTTTAGATACTTTTACATTCTGTCCCTCTATCTTGTGAATGGTCGTAACGTAGCAAACTTTTACGGGAACTTGAACTCAAAATGGTAGTATGAAGTGAGCAGGAGTAATTCAGGGGATGGATTGATTCTTGATTGACGGTTGAAACATCCGTACCAACATCCGTAGAGGCGAGGGAAAAGAGCTCCAAAAAAAATTGCATGAGCAAGCGCAAACGTTATCATAATTTCCCCAATCAAAATTTCCTATACAAAAACTTAGCTTTCATCTTAGCGAAGACATGAACCTTATCCTTAAAAGCTTATGTTAGTACAAGCAATGAAGACACAAAATTCCCAATAGAGGAAAAAATACATGCCTAACGAAGGTGTCATCAACAGCATACTAAAAATATCGGGAGCAGGGGATGGAGTTACCGGAGTAGGGGGCTCTGATGGTCCCTTTTTCAGATTTTCGTTAATAAATGGAAAATTATGGAATCTAGCGAAAAAAATTAAGAGATACTAAATTAACCTCAACAGAGATCGATACATCGAACAGCTCTTATTTTTTTCGCCTTTAGTAGTATAGCAACGGGGCTCCTGCACCAGTGGCGTTACCTGTGTGCGCGAGTATAAGCTTTATTTGAGACACAAACCTATGTGATGAGCTTTTTGTGGTGAAAGCCACCTGTGTGAAACTAGTTGATCTTCGCCTTGGTTGCTTAGGATTCATGAATGGGCTTTCATGCTGTTTCAGTGTTGTGTGGAAATCGGGGAACTTGGTTAGGATCTTGTGCGGCCTTTGAGGTTAGTGCGTCTTGGGTGTTTTGGCTTTCATGCTTGGACAGTTTTAGGTTGAATTTAGTTGGATTTACCAAACAGGCTGGACCATACAGATTAGGCCCCTCAGATACATAGCTATACACATAGCAGGTTGGACTGTCTGGAATATCTGGTCTGACTGTTCTGTCTGGTCTGCCCGGTCTATATAAATGTTGAGAGAACGTCTTTTTTATTCTTTTGTCATTATGATTTTGTTATTAATTTCGTCAAGAGCTAGTAAAACTATTTCCAAGACGTTCAATACGAAAAGCTCACCACATAGGTTCTCGCCTCGAATAAATCTCACACTCCAGTCCACAGGTGACATCACTAGTACAGGAGCATAATGCTGCTTAATTTCTGTAATTGAACGAGAACCGGTCTACTGAGTATTTTAGTAGCACGATTTATGGTTATTAAGATAATCTCCTGTTTTCTTCGTTCTATAAAATTTTTGAAAGCTCTAGTAATGCTCCCTCTAGAGGATATTTGGCAGCACCCCTGAGCAGTGCTCCCAATTTTTCCAGTTGTAGTAACCAAGATAACCGGCCGTTTTCTTCGTCCTTTAAAATATCTGAATGCTTCAGTAATGCTCCCATATCCTCTCGATATTTGGCAGCGCTCAAAATTAGCTTCCCTGAGCAGCGCTCCCAATTTTTTCCGTTATGGCCAACAAGATAATCGCTCATTTTTTTCGTTCTATAATATTTCTGAAAGCTCCAGTAATGCTTATTTGGGAAGATATTTAGCAGCGCTCAAAATTAGCTCCCCTAAGCAGCGCTTCCAATTTTTCTCATTATGGTCACCGTTTATCTTGGCCGCTTTCTTCGTTATATAAAATTTCTGAAAACTCCAGAAATGCTCCCTCGGAAGGATATTTGGCAGCGCTTTAAATTTGCTCACATGAGCAGCACTCCCAATTTTTCTGCTGGGAAGGGAAATGAGCGCGAATGTTGTGAAATGACAACGTCAAGAGTGAGGCTGGGCGCTGCGCTTGTGGGGACTTGAGACTCTCAGTGCGCGTGGACACAGCGATTTTGAGATTTCCTTCTTTTATGGCGCGGCCTCTACTCCATAAGCTCTCTATTGATCAATGTGTCCTAGATTTTGGAGATAATTATAAGTAATTTCTATTCAGCTTAGATTGGAGGATTTGTTGCATTCGTCTTTTTGGCTGGAGAAGAACTAATTTCCAATAGTCTGCACTCCGGAGAAGCATGATGTGGCACAAGGTTTGCGCAGATATTTACCCAAGATGAGGCACACTTTCTAACTAGCCTTTGTATTATCGGGGCCAGTATTTTTACAACTCCCTGCAATAGGGGAAGTAGAGATACTGTGAGTCCTGAAGAAAACTATGTTCATTGAATGTGACGGCCGCTTAAGGAGACAGGTGGTATAGCAGTATCGAGTAAAGAAGCATTCTGATACCACATTTCTCTTCTAGAGCAAAAGGCGAGATTGTGAATGAAGTGAAATTATTTTTAATAGAAGCCACCAACAAGGAACAGACGTTTTTACTGCCCGCCGTAGTATTAATGAAGGACTTACAAGAGTTTTTAATTTAATGTAATCAAGACGAAGCTCCTCTCTCGAGCAATGTCTGTACTCTGCATAGGCGGCTCCTTTTGATGTTGTTGCATTCTTAAAGTCTCCATTAACCCCTTGGCCCTTCCAGCCTTGCTCGACTGAGAAATGAATAAATATTCCTTCGGTCTTTGGTGCATTTTGTTTTGTGAATGGAGTTTTCGATTCAAAATGATAATTTTAGAGGTCCTATGCTAATATTTAATAAAATATTATAATAAGAACTCTTTGACTAAGTTAAATAATCAAGATCCCTTGCGCTTTGCTTTGCATCGGGAGGCAAACTCTCAGTGCCCTGTGCTATACGAGACGAAAGAACGTTCGGAACTTCCAGGCACACCTTTAATCCCACGCCTTCGTACCTTCTTGGCTTTCATCAAAAATTTAATATATTTAAAGAAAAGGAATTTATTGTTCCTTAAAGAATAATCAAATAATTTTTGTGCCGTTTATCTTTCAATAGAACGTGTCTGATAGAGAAGGGAGAGGGAGTGAGAAAGGGGGAAAGAGAGAAAAAACAAATTTAATTTTGAAGCTCAATTTATTACCTGAGCACATAAAATACGTCTAAGTGAGTAACATGAAGTCAAGGTCTTCACCTAAGGAGCCTTCAAGATCTTCGTTTCAGGTGAAGGGAATACAGGTAAAAAAATACCTGGAGAAAAATTATTTCATATGTGTTTTTGTGCGTATGTATGCGGTCGCAAGGTTGAATGGGTTATGCTCTCTCTCTCTATCTCTGTCTGGCATTGGTCCATCAAGCGTTAGCCATACTACATACTACCTTGGTGCCGACGATAGACCAAGAGTGAATTCCTTCCCTAAGGACTTCCGCAGGACTGACAGATGGAAAATCGAGTTAAGGCACTGGCAGGCAGGCAATACATCAATTATAAGAAAACGTACAAAATTCGAGAGAATCTTGAGAGTTATTTGTTATCCGAGTGATCCTGAGAGCCTCGAAAACATTAAGGCATTGTTCGCAACCAGTGTGTGTATAAGGAGCATATTCTCCTGGCAAAGGATACACACAGAGAGTGTCCTGGAGCCATGAAACAAGTGTATCAATTTCATTAGAAATTCATCCTGTAATGGCCTCCTTCGGGCCTTCATTAGCAGGCGATTTGTTTGTGCCCCAACGCAAGGCCTGAGTGTGTGTATGGGTGTATGTGTGCGTGTATGCTTGTCACTTTGTTCATTTACTCGGTTTGTTTTGCAAATTTAGTTGTCCAAAAAACTAATTAATTCGACTGGCAACCAGTCATGCTAAAATGTCATTAAAACTTCTTCTATTTTGTTAAGGATACCATTTTCTCGTTGTTGCGGGGGTCATGGGCAGAATGGAGGCCCAATTCGATTAAGTTTCAAGCTTTTATTGATTGTTAATAAAATGTTGCCTAATGTGTATGTATGTATGTATGCTATCGACATTTTCAAGAGCCATAGAATATCTTTGCAATTTGGGTAATGTAAATAAATCGATATTTGTTGTCTGGAAAGGAAATGTTTTCAGGAATTCCTTATATATTTTTGGGTTTTTGCCTCTTCCTCTGCCGGTTTGAGTATATTGTAGTTTCCGTTTCGTTTCTTTTGTTCAAATGTACACTCCTCTCGATTAGCAGCCTTTCAATCAACGTCATCTTCAGATAATTAGGTATATTCCTTAATGTTCGGGATGTTTAAGGCCTATTTTCAGATGCTCGTGACCTTTTCTTTTGGGTTCATTTATTAAAGCTCTCTTAAGATCCATTTTCTTCATTTTATTGCGATGCTTTTGTTATGCTTCTAATAATATCTCTAATGGAGTTCAATAATTGGAAATCGAGAGATTATATTAATATACAGATCAGCATCTCAGCAAAAGCATCTTAAATACAATACTTCAACCAAGCCGAGTTGGAGTTGGAGCGCCTTTATACTTTGGATTTCTCAGCGGGAAAACTTGGGAGCGCTGCACAAGGGAGCTTTTTTGAGCGCTGCCAAACATGCTGTTAACGAAGCATTACTGGAGTTTTCAGAAATTTTAAGAAAGAAATTTTTTGAGACATAAGCATACTCGGTGTTTGTTCGATACGGAAGACAAGCAGCTTTGGATGTGGTTTGTACTTAGTTGGGTGACCATTTTGGTCGCGCTTGGAAAGGAGAAAAATGAAAAATATGCAGTCTTTGGGTTGTAGCTTTAAAGTACCTAAGTGTAATTTTTTTTTATTTATTCGCAAAACAAGGCACACACTTAAATTAAAAAACATAGTAGTAACAGTCTTTTTATAATAATTAATTATTAAGAGCAATAAGTCTTGACAGCTACTAAAAACCTACTATTGTCGAGAGAGAGGGTTTTTTTTCCTGTGTGAGGTATTAGGTCCAAAGGTACTGCGGCCATTAAGTTGGCCTATTGTACTACAATCCCTACACCTCATATTTGTAGGCCAGACCGCCTGAACAAGTTCAGCAGTCTGCCTAGTGGTTTGTCGCTTAGACTTGAGTGTTCGAGCAGGGACTTCTCAAACAAAGAGACCCTGCTCCTCGCTATTGCAGGGCACTCACAGAGAACATGGAGGGCAGACTCATCCTCTTCTAGGCAAAGCCTACATGTAGGGTCCTCCGCCCTTCCTATCTTCCATAAGTGGTAATTTAGGGCACAGTGTCCGGTAATTAAGCCAACAAGTGTCCTAACATCACTCCTACTGCGCCGTAATAATTCCTTGGCCGTCTTAGGGGACGGCACTGGAAGGAACCGCTTAGAGTTGGCCAGTCCAGGCGCGGACCTCCAGCGTTCAATATGTTTCATCAAAGTCCGATCGGCCAGGGCCCTTTGCAGCAAGCTGGACGGTGCCCCAATAGCCGGCTCTGGACCAATGAATTCTAAATCAGAGCCCTGTTTAGCCAGGGCATCCGCACTTTCATTGCCTTCGAAGCCCCGGTGACCCGGTACCCAGACAAGTGTAATTTGATTGAGAATGCCCAACTCATGAAGAGCACGTTGGCAGTCCCTAACTAATTTCGACTTGGTCCTACGGGACCTTATCGCTCTAATTGCCGCTTGGCTGTCAGAGAAGATAAAAATCCGTTTATTTTGGTAGGCCCTTCTTAAGTTCTCATGAGTGCATGCCAGAAAAGCGTACACCTCTGCTTGAAAGACAGTTGCCAGAGTGCCTAGACTTATAGCCTTGCTGAATCTGGGACTTTCACTCCAGATTCCGGCGCCTACACCTGTCTCCGTTTTAGAGCCATCCGTGTACCATACTAGCCCGCCCGGCAAAACTTTAGTAAAAGTCCAGGTAAGCCTTTCCTGTATATGTACAGAAGGTTGCTTAAATTTTGAGATTTTATAGGGCTTGCCGTCCGATAGCATCTCCGCTTCCGGAATCTCTTCTATGATGTTAATTATTATAGAATGTCCTCGCCCAAGACCAGCGCCCAAGTAACCATTCGCTTTCAGCCGCAGCGCCGCGTTTATGGCGGACTTCTCTACCTCAAGGTGGAGGGGTACCAAATTGAGGAGAGTCTCCAGCGCTGCCGTTGGGGAAGTGCGGATGGCCCCAGTGATGGAGAGGAAAGCCATTCTTTGAATTTTGCTTAAAATGGTTATGGAACCCTTAAGCTTCGTTCTGCGCCACCAAACTAAAGCTCCATAAGTTACCATGGGTCTTATGATGGTGGTGTATATCCAATACATGGTTTTCGGTTGCAAACCCCAGGTGGAACCACAAGCTCTGCGGCAAGCCCACAGGGATCTGCGCGTTCTACACATTAGAGTGTCCATATGCTGTTTAAAGTTGAGCTTGTCATCTAGCGTCACTCCTAAATATTTGGCTTGTTGTGTTTGGGAACCTACATTCGCGGGCAGAACTATAGGCTTTTCACTCGATCCTCTTACTGCTCACTTGGAATATAGGATCCCAGATAGCACACGCATATTCCTAGATAGGACGGACTAAAGAACAGAAGAGTTCTTTTGTGGCCCATACATTACCGAGCTCTTTGGCTATGCTCTTGATGAAGCCAAGAAGTTTGTTGGCTCTGGCATTTATATTATCGTAGCGCAGGTTGAAATTGAGTTTTTTGCCTAGGACGACGCCTAGATCTACGATATGATCAACCTAATTCAACATTATGCCGTTAAGATAATAGTTCTGCTTTAGTGTGGTTTTTCCACGGTAGAAGGGAATTGCATGATATTTGCTGGTATTAAGTGGCAGTTTGTTCGTGGTGCACCAGTCTTGTAGGGCATTGAGTTTTGTCTGCAAGAAGGAAACATCAGTTTGGGTCTTAATGACACTATAAATTTTGAGATCATCGGCGTAAAAGAGATGTGGAATATTTGCTAATTTTTCGGATAGATCAAAAATGAAAATATTGAACAGAAGGGGACCAAGATGACTACTCTGAGGAACGCCAGAGGTTACCTGGAATCTGATAAGCTGTGTTCTTCCGTTCAGATATGAGTAGAATATTCACCACCTCATATGAATTGGTGAAGATCAGGTCTAGCCATTTACCACAATAGTTTAGTTGCCCAATAATTTGGTGTAGATCATTGCCGTAAAAAGTGTCGATTAGTTTCATATCGATGGCATTAATTGCATTAATAGGAAGTAATTTGTTATCTTCCTCGTCGGGGTTAAAAGGAGTATTCGGTCGGTTGAAATCACCTAGGACTTCCTCCACTTATATGCAATAGATCGTCATAATTGGATTCGTCGCAATTGGGGGGGGGATATAGAACAACCCGATGAAAATATTCTTTAGCTCAGATTTGAGCTAATCTAGATCAGTAAACGGTCTCAATTTTTTTCTAATTGTAACGCCTACTCCAAATGCATGATGTAACGTATGATAGCTATAATATACATCATAATCAGCGTTTTGCAAGAAATCAATCGTTCTACATCGCATCTCATGGTTTGGCTGTGATGATAGCAATATTTTTAGATCAGGTATCGGTTACTTGCTTCACGTTTGTACAGAGTTCGAAAATTTCATGAGAAAACTCTTAAATCCCTTAGCCATATATTCACCAAGGCACCGTCTTTTGTTTATTCCTTGTTCTTGTTAGTTGTTTGGTCTGTAACAAGATTCTATTCTGTGTAAATGAAATTCATCACTCATTAAACTATAACCTCTGTTTATTGACATATGATCCTTGACACAATATAAACACTCAGCTGCCAGGATTTACTTTGCATCACCCAATTTCAAGTTTAATAATTATAAAACTAGTTTTGGATTACTGAAAACATGGCTCCACACTCAAATATACCCATTTACCTAAGCTCCTCTTCCTCACCTGTGCTATTATTACTTAACATCAAAATCAGGCCATGTTGGTTGCCTAACTGCGAGAATAAAGTTAAATTTTGCGCCAACATTTAATTTAATTGATGAGCATTCAATTTTTCAGCATTATTCTAATTAAATATTGTTTTTCATGTTCATGCCGCAATTATTATGTCATTCAGCACACGTTTTACTTCTGCTCATTCCGGCACACCTTCATGTCACTGCCTTCAGGTAAACAATCCAGCGTCAGCGATCTATTCACTGACCACGGTCAATAATATATCTGATTATGTTCGAAGGTGATTCATTAATTAATTAATTCATTCGGCATAATTATTATGGAGATTCTATGGAAAGATTTTTTTTGGGTGTTATTCTACTGTGGGTTGTTTTTGGCATTCGTTGTTTGTTTGCGATAATCTCTGATACATTTCGTGTGATTTATAGCTCCACTGGAGAAATGGGAAATGAAGTCGATTTTGCGAATGTATTTTGATTAAATTAAATGGAGAATGTTGAGGATGGATTCTCTTCAACTATCCACATTCCCTCGTAACACATATTTTTACATTTTGAATAAGTTTATGTGTCCATTGGCACTTAGTAGACTCGTGCCCTAGTTTGACAAAATGCTTAGAGGGGCTTAGTCTGTATGTGGCCTTTCATTTCCGACAGTTAGAGGTCTTGTCCATTAGGGCTGCCTACACTGATACTGCATATAGTAGGACCAAGCTAGCCACTCTCACTATCTCACTATGGCACGACTTGATCTGGGGTCTTTCATTTTGGGCAGCAGGCTTATACTCCCCAGCGTAACCGATTAATAATAGTGCACCAAAGTTCCACTGAGGACGTCTTCAACTAGGGGACCGTATATCTCCTCGCTCATGTGGTAGTCCGTTACTGCCAAATTACTGCTGTTGCAAAACAGATCAACCGGCTGCTATTGAGGATATCCACTCAAAATCGAAAACCCATTACAAAAATATTTTGTCTTGATTTTTGTTACATCCGTGGGTTTCATGCAATTTTTTTTTTTTTTTTTTATATGAAAAAACCAAGCTTAGGTGTAACCCTTTGTACTACCAGTCCGTCATGTCTTCAGTTCATGGTGCAATTTCTAGTAGTAAGCTTGGTTTGAAGAATAGAGGAGAATAGGAAAGGTTAGAGGGGGTCTGGAGGGTGTAGAAGAAAATGACGATGAACCTCACGTTTGAACTCTAAGGTGTTGTACGAGTTCGGAAATACTGACTGCGGGAGATTATTCCACAGTCGAGTTGTTCTATTCATAAACGAACTTCTAAACCGTATTGTGCGTGAACGAGGGGGCTGTAGGGTATAGGGGTGAGCCGAGCGGGCTAGTCTTGTGTTGCGGGAAAAGTATTGCCGTGCAGGCAGGAGGTCCTGAATTTCGGTTGAACAGTCGCCATGGTAATAGCGATAAAGTATGGAGAGGGCTGCTACATTCCTACGGTGGCTCAAGGTGTCTATGGAGGCGCGAAAGGGGCCATCACCAATGAGTTTGAGGGCACGATTTTGCACCTTGTCGAGACAAGCCAAGGTGGTTTTTGGGGCGCCTGCCCAGATATGCGAGTTGTATTCGAGGCGCGGCCGAATGTAGGATTTGTATATTGTAGCCAATGCGGCTGGCTGGAGGAGGAACTTGCATCTCTTGAGAAATCCAAGGCATTGGGAGGCTTGTTTGGCGATTTGGAATATGTGGTCGTTCCATCGCAAATGCTCCGTTAAAGTTACCCCTAGGATGTTGAGAGTTGAGTCAGCCGTTAGATTCTCTCCATCCACCGAGACAGGAGGAAGGTCGGTACAATTTTTGTTGGAGATCAGACAGTGCTTCGGTTTTGTGGTATTGAATTCGACGCGGTTCATTTCGCCCCAATGAAGAATCGATTTGATATCCCGGTTGATCGAAGCCGACATCAGTTGACGGTGGTAAAGACAAGGTCTGGCACGTGCTTGTCTTATATTGTCGAAGGAGTAAGAGAAATTCAGAGTACCGTCATCAGCGAAGCAGTGAAGTGGGTTGGAGGGGATTGAGAGCAGATCATTAATGAAGATTACAAAAAGTGCGGGTGAAAGAATTGACCCCTGGGGAACTCCGGCCAAAATGGCGTGGGGGTTGGATTCGACGCCATCCAATACTACCTTGATTGAACGGCATGAAAGAAAGCTCTTAATCCAGTTCCTTAGAACTAAGTGTATACCAATAGCTTGGAGTTTATCCAACAGAGCTGGGTGCCATACTCTGTCAAAAGCCTTTGATATATCTAGAGCAACCAGGCTAGACTCACCAAAGCTCTGAATGCTTTGGTTGATACGCTCAGTTAAACACACAAGCAAATCGCCAGTAGACCGTTTAGATCTGAAGCCGTATTGCCTGTCGTGTATAATTTGGTTGGATTCTAGATATTTCATCAGCCTTTTATTGATTATTGTCTCCATGATTTTGGAGAGAACAGAAGTAATTGCTATTGGGCGGTAGTTTAAGGGGTCGCTGGCTTCACCTTTTTTTGGGATTGGCTGAACATGAGCTAGTTTCCAAGAGTCGGGATACACTCCGGAGAAGTAAGACAGGGCAAAAAGTTTGCGCAGAGGTTTAGCCAAAGGTGAGGCACATTTTTTAAGTACCATAGGGGGGATTTTGTCGGGACCAGTGGATTTATTGGCGTCGAGTTCTTTGAGACACCTAAACACCTCGCGAGTCCTGAAGTGAACTCCGTCCATTGAGTGGGTGGTATTCTCGAGAGTGGGCGGTGACATAGCAGCATCGGGTAAAGAAGAATTTGCGGCAAACAGAGAAGCTAATAGGTCGGCCTTGGGTTTGCCTTCTCTTTGGTGTGAGTTCCTATAACATTCAGGAATTCAAACCTAAGTTCCATTGCCTCTTCCTTCCAGACCTAACCTATTCTGTTCTCTAATCCTTCTTCCGAACCAGGCTTACTACTAGACATTGAACCATGACGATCACGACATGACATGATAACATGGTGGAACAAAGAGCGACTCTTAAGCTTGGGATGCAGAATTTACCCTACAGTCAAACATCACTACCGGGTATTCGATAGCAAGCTCGATAGCAGGTCTGTAGAAACAGCCCACTGAAGGCCATACATTAAGGCCCCCATTCATACAGGCCGCAGACCGGAGGTGGCCCAGGGTAGTAGTACCAGGTAGTAGGGCACACCTTACTCAGACTGTCTGAGAGATGAGGACTTAAGCCAACAACCCCCAAACAGGTCGTGGACTGCAGGTGACCTTATGATACCTCACAGATAAACAGGTGAAGACGACAGTTTATAGTAGCAGATTCATTGATTGAATTCAAGTGCAAAAATGTGTTCAGGGCCTCAATGAAATCTTCAGACTGAATAGAAGTTCAGGGGGTTATTCTGGAATGCGATGCGAAAATGGGAAGCAAACGGAAACCAGTTGAAAGGCGATTGAGTTTTTGAATCGGTAAATGTGAATCGCATCCTATTGAAATTATTGTCCTTAATTTGACATTTTGAGGCGAACAATATTTTGAAGAATATTGAAAGAGTTTTCAGAGTGTTCTACCGCAAACAAATAAATACAGGGTATCCATCAATCGCTTTACCCACAGACTGAAACTCTATGACAAACAGACAAATATAATTCGAATTCGCATTGGTGCATACCATTTTATTATTTCCGAATTTCATGACCGAATTTCAAATCGCATTCCAGGATTACCCTCCAGATCTTCAGGCACGGGACGATAAATGCCCACACACACATAAAGCTTTTTGTTAGTTTTCTTAAATTGCTAGCCTCATCCTGTTGATGGCCGATGAATGTGTGGTTATACTTGGCCTTAAGGCGAGACAGCTTCAGGCCATGGCCTGCCGGCGGCCTGTATGGAGATTTTAGGAATCGTCTCATGGACGAAAAAGCAGCAAAAATGATTTTTCCGAAATATTCCTCTCTTGAACTTGATATGTCGCCCCCTAACAGCTTCGGTAGGTGCATGTGTTTCCCTTGTTAACTTCCCAGTATAGGAAGTTATTGTAATCGGTCCGAAAATCTAAATCGAAAATTTCAACGTATTTTCATCTTTCAAGGTCCCAGGAGCATTTTAAGCAAAAAATTGGGAGGAAGTATGTGTGTGGGTGTGTGTGTGTGTGTACGCGTACGGATGTGGTCATTTTTTCCTGCACGATATCGCGCGAACCAAAACTGATATCGACTTCGTTGAGGTGTCGTTCGAAGCGTGTTAACCGAAATATGATCTGAAAAGATTTTCATGAAATTCGGTCTAGCCGTTTTTTTTGTTTAAGCGACGTAAGTGATTTTTTGTACGTGCACGATATAGCACTAACCAACCATGATACCGACTTCTTTGAGGTGCCGATCGTAGCGTATTACCGAAAGTACACTTTGAAAGATTTTCATAAAATTCGAACAAGGGGTATCTATGTTTAAAGGGCGTAAGTGATTTTTGTACATGCTCGATAGAACGCAAAACCAAAAATGATATTGACTTCATTGAGGTGCCGATCGATCTGATGACACCCGTTCAAAATGAAGTTCACTTTTATGGATTCAGCCGAGCAATAGCTTCCCAAAGAGTCATAACTCGTCAAAATCCGAGTTTTCTTTAAGAACCATTCAACAAATATGTTTACCATTACAAACATGACGAAATTTTCAAACTTTAGTTCAGAACTGTTTGAACGGCGGATTGCTTTCCATGTCCTACAGTTTTGGGAATTGACTTCATCGCGGGATTTCTAGTGATTACAGTTTGGCCTTTTCGGACAAGTTTCACAAATCCGTTACATTGATTAATTTTGGTACTATCTCCTGAAATCGTTCGAATTGAAAATGAAGTTTTTACCATTGCAGTTTATCATCAGCGCGTCAACACGCTCAAAATGAATTCGCTTTATAGTGTAGCGAACGAAGTGCCAGGGACATGTTTGTTTGCTACTGTTCAACAAAAAAAAAGTTCTTTAGGAAAGCCTTGCGGATTTACCATTCTTATCGTTATTTCAAAGAGCTTCCTTCCATCATACTGGGAAGTTGATCGTGTGGACCGAAAGGGTCGAACCCACATCCCAACTAGTTTCCATCGCTTTGGTAAACACACTTTTTCATACACACAGTGAAAACTTCAGTGAACGATCGTGGCTATTTTGGACGATCGTGATTGTTAGTCTAGTATGGTGCCCAGCTTAATTGACACCTACTCTTCTTTCTTTGATTACACAAGCAAGTTTTGCAGATCGCTGGTGTGCATATCCTGTTTCCAATATATTCCGGCTGATATGATTTTACATGCTGCTCCTATAGGCTTGAGTTTACTTAGCTAAATAATCGGTTGAATTATTCGTATTTGTTACTAGCTATAGCCTTATTCACCTTATTTCTAACATCTTTGCATTTTGGTTTTGCTAGCTGCTTTTTAACAGTCCTTGCGGCATTTGTCGATCTACCAGAAATATAGAACGTGTCTCTCAGTATCTGTTGTATCATTTAAACTTATATGCACAACTGCCCATACCCTACTACTTTCAGCCGATCTCTTGTGTTGCAGGATAACGTTCATGAACACTTTTTCGTTTAGATATTTTATGGCATTACAAGTACAAGTTGATATTAATACGCTCATTTAGGTGACACTTGTATCAATCACTGAGCATCTGAGTCCTCCACCACTACATTGGAAAGTTTTCACCCAGGTACCGTGTAACCACAAAACCACATTTAACCGCGAAAATACAGTTACAAGCTATAATTTTCCGGTGAGAGTAAAACACACATCTACCCGAATTATAGAATTAATGCTGTTTTCCACTAAAACAAGTTTTGCACTCTCACATAACAACCCTCTTAGCTAATTCAGACTTTATTGGAGTGAATTTTTTTGCTAAAACTATAATTATTCCCTAGACTGCTGCTAAAAATATATCTATATAGCAAATGCAGCTAACTTCACCCCATTTACTCTCAACTTTCGAGTTGAACCCAACCTAGCTTTTTCGTTGCTGTTTTGTTTAATTCCATCCATTCCACCTCTATATATTTTCCCATTTAGAGAACACCCGATACGTAACATAAAAGAACACCCATTCGCATTTGATACCATTCGTATATACCTGCCGTTCAACAGCAGAATACAAAAGATCTCCTTTTCCATTTCCTTGTTGCTCTCTCCTCTACTACACAAATAACCAACTGGCGCCCTTTTATTGATCAAATGTGTGCGGCTTTAGTGTAAAAACTCCCATAGAAAACATACCCTCTCTTGTCGTATACGAGCCAACCAATCCGCACCTCACGCGACTAATTTTCGCGTAATACAATATACCCAGGCCAGCATTAAACGTCATCCCCGTAACCCCAACCCTTGGCACTCTCCGAAACCACATAGAATCCATAAATCTTTGCAATTACGAAGGTAACGAAAGGCATTAACAGCAATCGCCCTGAAACTGGCTGCAGGAGAACCTTTTTTTATAACATGAATTTATACACAATAAAATTATTTTAATGAATGCTGCAATATTACCCACTTGGTGATAAGAACCCCCTCCGTGTCCCCCCAAACCCCTTTCGTTTAATGTCCTCACTCCCCTCTAGATTTGGAGCATTGAAGTAACGACGCCCGCCAAAGACGACGACGGCGACGACGTTATATTTATTCCGCTGCCAATTTAATTTACGCACCAATTCTCAAACATTTTTAACACTTGAAGTCACACTTAAAAGGAAATCAGGACTCCGGCGTAATCCTGCAAAAGGACCTCCGATAAGAAATTAAATTCACACTTGAGAAAAACCCAGCGAAGAAAGAAATGCCACTGCCATAATGAGGGTAATGGGTTCATTGGATGTTACCTGGGCAAAGGACATAAAGAGAATTTCAGGTGAAAAGTCAATCTTGAAATTGTGCACCCCCAACCCCTTAACGACGACGTACCGGGCAACATCCGTGTCGTTCGCAAACATGCAATTTTATTGTGAAGATTCCACGGGGGGACAGAAATCTCCTAGGAGCCTTTAAGTTCGGCCTGATGTCCTTCGAGGGTGGATGCAGAGCCAGACACTGTGGACTCCCTCCCCGCAGGACGTGGCGGGCAATTATTCCTGTCAAAGGGGAACACTTAATTGGATTATTCCACCTTTTTGCCACTTTAGACCTCTTCCATTAACGGAAAATTAAGAATTTAAAAAGATAATTAAAATGAAAAATGCACTGCAACAAAAAAAATGAAAGCAAAAAAAATCCTTCCACCGCCGAGAGTGTGCGGCTCACCGGTGGTGGCGCTGCACGTTGTTTTGCACGAGGCGGCTCCGCCGCCCTTAATAAATCAGAAGCGTCGAGGTGCACTTCCTGCCATTACGGAATAGCAAATTATTCCCAGCTAGTTAGTTATCGCGGTAGGTGCATAATTCCCTTCGCTCCCCGAGTCTTGTACCTCTGGCTGTGCTCTTGCTCTGAGGAAATTGCTATTTACCTGCAGGAATGCTTCACGTTTGTGATCTAGTTGAAGTTCCTGCAGCTTCTATCGCACAACGTTTTCTGCTGTAGAGAACTCGTTTAAGCCACATGAACGCCTTGATAGGCATGCAAACAGATAGCGATGCCATATCATCCGGTATTCTATTCCGGAGTTGTTAATTAGATTTCAGTTATTTGTGGCTACGTTCTATGGGAGCAGACTATGTGCTTAAGGACCGACAAAGCTAGTCTTTATAGCCATCAAAATGCCTTGCTGTGGGGTTAATTATTGTGCTTCTTGGGGGTGATATTGATACTTTTGGGGCTGGATATTGAAGGGGTTGATAACTTTTTTGGGTAAAGGCTCTTGGAAACTCTTTCCAAAATAAGGGAGGCATTATGTTTGTAAAAGAAATTTACCGTATTCGAAAATTATAAAACTAGAACGAATTATTACTGACTTACTTTCGGATCTACCACCGCGATACGATCTTGGCCTCTTACAACTGTTCTTTTGATCGTTCCCGATTCTTAGCCGAAGTCATCCAGTTTGACATCTCTAAGCTCTGGGCGCCTCTTTTGAATGAGCTTTTACTTTCAAGCTCGATTTCATGCTCTGTTGGCGAACTTAGGCTTTATTTTTCCTCAGTTCAAAATGTGAAAATGCATTGGAGCTCAGGCAAAAATTGAAATTCAATACACCAATTTGCGCGAACTTGCGCAGTTAGGTTAGTGAAGACAAGTTCAATAGCTTGCCTCAAGTGGTTGAACTAGTGAAATTCGCGTAAAAAAGAGAAAAAAGCATTTTTTCGAGGACTAATGTTGTTTTCCAAGCGGGCCCCCAACTAAGTACTAAAATGCTGCTTGACTTTCCAAATCAAGCGGGAGTCGGTTTATTGGGTATGCAAGCTTAGTTCGAAAGATAGAAAAAGGATAGGGGGTGACGAACCATCATTCATTACTAGTAAAAACCATTCTCCCGAAGAGAAGCAAACGAAAATCGCTCGTTAGATTAGGCACCAGCTTTAAATGAATATCACGAGAGTGGTTGCATATGTTAGAAGAAATACATATACCTTATTTAATTTATCTCCATTTGTAGGGTTTTTCATAAAAAGAGGCTAAGAGGAAAAGTCCACACCAGTCGTTTCAAAAGGGACATGAATAACTTAATCTAATTCGTGGTAATGGCCTAAAAGGCTGCGAAGCAAGTTTTTTCTTTAGATGATGACAAATCTTACCCCGGCTAATAATCGTTTTTACTCGTTTTTTACTACTTTTCAGTGTAAGGTATCCAAGAAAAAAGATCTGTATGGTTTCGATAATCCATTCATATTTCCCGGCAGACACCCACAGACACTTGCAGACATACACCGCGCAGACAAAATATTCTTTCCGTGAATACTGGCAGAGTACGGCCCGTATCTGTCCACATCCTCACGGTTGTGTAACGGTAGACTGGACAACTACAGAGCTCCGGAGTACGGAGAACTACTTACCGAAACACCATTACAAGATTATGGGGACCCTAGGGGTGCATGAGGAGGCGGTGACCTCACATCCTAACTCTTGGAAGTTGTATGAATTAAATTTTTTAAGCAGCCGGCTAACTGAGAAATGCAATCATGTTAGTGGGAGTTAGTGGATTAGTGGGAGACAACCTCGTTGAATTATTATGGTTCATGAAACAAGTGAATCTCACTAACTAGCCTATAAGGGCCTTGATAGTGTCAGCACCAGAATTTCAAGTGAATAAGGAGATATGTCCTCCGGTAGTTAAGACACAACCTAAGCGAAACTTTGATACTCTACTATTAACCGGTTAAGCCCGTGATATGTCTTATTAGGGTTACTTAAAAACCATAGATGCATCGATTTCTTAAGCCGTCTCGCATCCCACTAACAAAATTGTCCTGAGGTGGGTACACCCTGGCATGAAGAATTCGGTGGAAATCAGCAAACAGATCACTAAGCCAAACAAAGCGCTTGCACCGTGTTTATTAGACCCAAAGCAATTCTGTGAAACAACCAATGGTTGCACGAATTAGGCTCTTAGAATGTGTTGAGAAAGGGGCTCGTGTACATTACTGGATTCATATACCTGGTATGACACAAACCAAGAAAATCATCCAAACGCACGAAAAATGGTAAGAAACTCCTATAGCTTACTAAACCCGAACTCAGTCCTAACAGACCTTCTCACAGAACATGCTCCTGTCAGATAACACCTCAAGATCATGGCGAAAATTGATACCGACATATGTAGATACTATCAGGTAGAAACAGACACGTCAGAACATACATACTTGCGTTGTAGGGTTAACACCTGAAAATGTGTGAAGCTCTAGTGCAAAACCTACGTTTATGCTGATCAGTAGTCCACGAGCAGCTCTTGAATAAATATTGCACACCAAATATATTACAGGTGCACAAAGAGCACTTTCCTTAAGGGATGTCAGGTGCCTAAAACGTCACTTTTAGTTTGTTTTAGAGCTAGTCACTCTTAATCCTGCCAAAACATATCAAATTGCACTAATACGCCATACCAAATAACATTTCGCACTATTTTTGTTTTTAATTTAATAAATTCCACCGAAATCCCATCATAAAAGAGACAGCAACGTGCCTGCCATATGCAAGGACCCAGGATTCAAGCGCACCAAAATGAGAATACGAGAGAAATATTTAGTTAAAGATTAGGAATTCCGAGCATAATCCAAATTGGAATAATCTGGATCTGGTTATCTTCTATTCCCAATTACATTTGCATATAGTCTGAAAATCTCAACGCTCAAAATGTCCTCCTCCCCTGCCATCCCCCCCCATTATTTCGGGGCTGGTATGTATATATTTTGGAATGTTATTCCCCAGCTGCTACGTACGGTGATAGTAACCTGTTTTCCCTCCGACATTTAATGAAATCCCATAGAAATAGTTTAATTAGATATGAGATGCAGGATCCTCCGTGCGCAATACATTCCTAATTTGCTGCTCTCTGTCTAAGGAGCTGCTTGTTTGTATATTTTGTATTCAGGGCCTCGAAGACAATTGAAAGCGTTAATCTGATATTTTGATTTTCGCAATTATTGGTCTCTTGTGACCCATAACAGTTTATGGCTGCAGCCGCAGCAGCAAATGGAATTGAAAATTACTGCACCCAGCGGTGATGGCACGGGGCTGCATGTATGCGAAGCGGAACACAATCGATTGGCTGCGCTTTAAGGGCCATGCAAACAAGCTCCAGGTTGGAATGACGGCGGATCCATTAGTGTATCCCGCAAACACCTCCTCATCCCCCACACACACTGAAAAAACACATTCTCTTATCTGTTATCGGGCGACTGCAAATTTATCCGCTTGACGTGGAAAGCCACGTAAAAAAATCAATAGACCTTGATAGATTCGCGCGGATTAAACTTGCACATTGTTTGCCTGCATGCCATCGTGTGCAGCGCGGATCTGGGTAGTTTGTTACGCTGTGCCACTGCGACCACCCCTACCACCACCAACCAGGCTAAGGATCCTTCAGGACTATGCATATTTAGATAGCTAAATCCAAAAATGAAAGATCTCCGCATGCTGTGATTGCTTTGTGCTAAGGCAATTTCTCATTCGAAAGGATAAATCGAGTGAAAAACTCCCGACGACTACGACGCAAAAAAAACGAAAAAAAAAAAATAAAGGATGTGAATCCTTGTAAAATTGGATTAGTCAAAAGCATCTCCGATTCCAATTTCTTCGTCTCCTTTTGCCAAGGCGTGCACGTCTCAGTTCTGCTGCTGGATTCTCATCTTGTGTTACCAAATTGAAAGAATCCGAGAATGGCGAATAACGACTTGCATTGACAAACAGCATAGCATCCAGCCAGGATAAAGGATATGAGGGATAAATGGCGGGTGTGGGTCCCACTACATCTGTGCGAGAGCAGATACTATATGTAAAACGGATAGTTGAGGGCTCTTCTATCGTTGAATTATGGGTATCGATTGTGGAGCTCGGTCGTGTGTTCGAGGGCGACGCTAGTAGCACCGCGGCGACTCCCCTTCAGGATGCTACTCTGTGGCTGGTATTGTGCTCGGGAGTCGTCTTATAATCGTGTGATAGATCCATGAATGACCTTTGCATATTTACGATATATGTAAAAGTGTGATTTTCAATTTTTAGTTTAGAGCGTGTCATGCACACGAAATTTTATTTTGAAAAAAAAAAAAAAAAAAATATAAATTTTAGAATTTTAGTTTCATAGATGGTTAAGCAAAATCCAAATCCATATAACATAAATAAAAGCGAAACAGCACTCACTCACTCGAAATCTCCAGAACCATAGTACAGCTTACAAACATGAAATTTGGAAGACAGATTTCTGATATGACGTCCCAAGTAAAAATGAAACTCGCCGCGCCTAGCATGCAGCAAGAAAGCACGCACCGCGTAAATCCCGATTAAAAATTAAACTCGCCCATAGGACGAATAAAACGGGAAATTATCTTGATGACCATACAGGGTGCCAATAGCATACTCAGTAGAACGGTTATCGTTCGATTGTGTAGGTCAAGCATTGGACGTGGTTAGTACTTAGCTGGGGGACTGTCTGGTAAAACAACACGGGTTTGAAATGGTCTATGCCGATGTGGAAGCATTTATAAATGTTTATGCCAAAATTAGATTTTCGTGCCTGTGGCCGGAGCGTTCGTTATGCGTGCTAGGTGCGGGCGCGTGCGGACTTGTAAGAAAATTTAACAACTAAATTATTTTTAATCTGGTAGACATGGGCTAACGAAGAGCACCCCTGAGAGCTTAGATTTGACGTCATCTTATTCTACCGTGATTGAGCGACGGCCAGAAAGAAAGCTCTGAATCCAGTTTCTTAGAACACAGTTGGTACCAATAGCTCGAAGTCTTTTCTGTCAAATCTGCCTACAGTGCGACCGGAAGCCCGATTAGCGCTTGGCACGCCGTTTTGTTGCCACAACGCGTGTACCTTCTGTTCATTGGTTATTTGGTCGAGTGTGACGGATGCCTAAAACCATTCTGGGGTATATAAGAAGCTCATCAGTGTTCTGATCTCAAGTCTGGAGATCTCTGTTAAATCTTCCAAGACATAACTGCCTAGTGTGCGCTGCCTGGTTTTAGCTAAGGCAGTGAACAAGTGTTTCTCTCTAGTTCGTCATCTCTTCAGAGCTATGGCGTTGTAAGGGATTCCAGTATTTGGCGGCGACCTTCTAACAGGAAGATAGTCTGTGGTTGTAGCGACTATACCCTCAGGTAGCAGATTCAAGATATTGCTCGTCCGTAGGGTTTAGAGGTTCAGGCCCCGAATTCCCTAAAAGCTAGATGTTGAATCCGGAGGGGATCCAGGTATAACGAAACAGCTGGTCGAAATGTTCGGGGCCAAGAAGTGATGATTTTGTCTCTACCCTAGGCAATTTCATTAGATCTGCGTAATATTGCTGTTCCTGGTAAAATATTTCTGAGAAACGAGACAATCCTGGGTAGTCTTTGATGACACCCTGAGGGATTTAATGGCCAACTGAGTAGCTTGACTATCCGAGCAAATAACGAATTTAGAGAACAGTACTTAAACTTAACCTGGATGGCACAGTACCTCAACTTAACAAACAGTATGAGTGAGGATCATGGATATTTTGCTCGTTGGACCAGTTTTTTAAGATGCTGGAACAAGTTCCTGTCCCTCTTATAAAGTTTCGTTCGTTATCGCTGTGGAGTTTACTGCAACGACCATGACGACTAGCGAAACGACAGAATGCAGTTGTGAATGCTTCGGAGGTGAGATCCATAACCAATCCGATATGGACTGTTCATAGCACTTGGTGACCCTGTTGCTTCGACATTTGACTGGTTTGACATGAAAAGGTCCTGCATTGTCAACCCCGCTAATTAAAGAATGCTTTTGATAGTCTCACCCGTTCAGCAGGTAGCTCTGGCATCAGTTGGACTTTGTAATTGGCAACAGGCAATATAACTTCGAATTATTTGTCGAGGGTGCCTCCGCGATTTGAACCTGGGACCTCTGGGCGCCTTACTCCCTAAGCTACCGAGGCAACATGATGTTGGATTTACGAGAATCTTCGACAAGGCGATGCACTCGGAATACTATTGTGCGGTCTAAATGCGCCCAATTGCTCTATTCGGTTTAAGCTTCATAAAGTTGGTAGAGTGAGAAATTGAAATGTCCCGTACAAATCTGACAACAGAGAGCGTAACAGAGTTTGACGTTCTTACTACGGAAACACAAATCCCAGTCAAATGCTTGGAGGTATTGATATGAAAAAAATGTGCTTTGGCTGGCCAGTCGAAGTGGACTAATTTACCGACAGTAAGAATAAGGAGATTCTTTCAGGATAAGCACCATTTGATCAAGTCTGCGCTTCATTACATACTTATATCAGGACTTTTGTATAGAAAACAGAATGATTCAGTGTTGCTAACAGATTCAAGCAAGCTTTGATAAGAGCAGAAAATAATTTTTCATTCTTATATCGACCATAACAAATCCTATTTTAACATCAACTTCTAATTTAAAAATTAATCGAATAATCTTTATATCCCAAAACAACTTAGTAATTCAACAGCCCCCGCTACTCCTGCTCAATATTCCTAAACCCAATCACTTCTTGTATATACATTTAATTGTTTTGGTCTTTAGAAGGGCTTAGGTCCTTACAAAAAAAAGGAGGCAGCCCCTTGACTAAGTGAACCCTTTTAAGCCTTTTTTAAGCCAGTCATAGAAAATAAGCTAATAACCAAATTAATAAAACAACAAAGTAATTACGGAAATGAAAGCATAAATTTCTGAACCCACCCCCCTTTTTTCGGTTATAATACACTAAAAAAATGCGATTGTATCTTCGACCCACCCTCGCTCGATCTCTCAATGAAATTCAAATTTTCACAAAAATCACTTTCAACTTCATTTTTACATCCCCTCCTGGATCGACCCTGTTTAAAAATAAAAAAATGAAAATAAGAATAGAGAAAAAACCCCTAAATTTCTAGTTTAATTGGAAGGCAGCCGCAGTTAACCCCGTGCGACGACGTTCCGCCACCCCCGTTTAACACTAACAATTTCTTAATTTTTTTTTTTTGCTCTTGACTTCTTTTTCGTTGATTCTTTAGGCAACCCTTTTTGCAGCAGGACACAGCAGGGGGATGGAATAAATTAAATTAGTCACGCTAAGGATTTGGTGAGAATTGATCCTCCCGCTCTCCCGCTCTCTCTGCCGCCGTCGAATTTGAATAATCGCTTTATGGGCGTGAAAGCGGAAAAATTTGCCTGGGTCCCAATCAAAAATGATTTCGGGTGAAATATCTTTAATTTTTGGGTACATATTGCTTAGGTAGGCAACACGTGTGCACCTCGGATAATGCTGTATAAGTCGGAAAAAGGCATCCCCGAGATAAATGCGAGCGATGCTCATGGGGAATGAAAGGGTGTTTTTTATGGTGACGGTAATTTAAAACCCTTAAACGCTGTCAAGGGCTATATCATGACTTATGAGATGCCCCCTAGTTTTTGGGCCCCGATCACACACACATACACATGCATAAATCCAGGAGTCCTTTTAACAGGATCTTTATCTACATTTATCCCTCTTTTTTTTTCATATTAAAGTTTTGTTCTTAAATTATGTCCTTTTAAATTTTCATTTGCATATCCTTGGGTTATATCGGTGCTGTTGGTGTTAGTGTGTGTGTGTGTGGCGAGTGTGTGTGAGCTTTAAAAATAAAAAATTTAACAGAACATCGTCCTGTAGCAGAGGAAATGGAGTATCCTGGTCTAAATTCACAATATTTCACGATATCACTTGGCACTACCGATAAATTTTTCAAAAAGCAAACTCTGCTGCGACCTGCTGTGCTCTCGTCTTGCGGAAAGTAAAGTAGGAACGCAGCGCGCTGTTGTGTCCTGGAAGGACTAAAAGGAGACATACTACGGGCGAGAGAACAGCGATGAGGCGCCGCCGCTGCTTCTTCTTAACAAAGCTGAAAGTACTACAGGAGGTTAGGTAGGCACCTACCCCCGGACCGTTCTAATCGAAACCCCAAAAATCCCAACCATGATGCTACGTGAAGCATGAAATCTCCTGAAAGTAATTTTTGGCGGCTCCCCGTCCTTCGCTCCTTGTCCGTGTCCTTTCCGACAACCGACAGGCGACAGGGAATTAAATGCAAACTGGAAGTTGAAGGAAAAGTTGTTAGCAATGGAATGACGGGCGGTCGGGGCTGATCGTGGGGCCGGGCGCGGAGGCCCAGGGTGGTTGGTGGACGTCAGTGGAGCTTCCAACTAAGAGGAAATAAAAAAAAATTCCAGGATTTTATTATTTTTGTGCTCGAAGGAATTTTTATGTTTTCTTCCTCCCCCTAACACCCACCCCCACCACCCATATACTACTTCTTGATCTGGAAGCCCAGCTTTAAGGGATATTACTCCGCACTCCTGACATCAAAAATAATATAAAAAAAAAACCCAAAATGCGAAATCCTTTGATTTTGCATACAAATCACTGTGGGTGGGGCTGGGATAACTCTACTCCAAACTCTACTCCACTGTGATGGGATGACAAGGGGATAAGCTATGTGCATTTGGCTCAGCTCTCACTCTCTCTATGCATAGTGTTGGAATTTGAGAACCACTTTTGAGTAGGGTTGCGCTACATGTTTGGATAAGAGGCATGACTACACAGAACATCATAGATAAAAGTTTAAGCCGGCTCTAAAGGCAAGACATTTTTATTTGAGTTTATGGTACAGTGAAGTTAACAGATTTTCTACTACCACTATGTCAAAACTTTTCCGTATCTTGTTCATTTATTTATTTTATTTTTTTTATCCAATTTTTTTCTACGTTCTTCCAGTTTTAATAATAGAAACTTTAATAACAGAACAGCTGGGAGTCTGCCTGGTCATGATTTATCTGCACTTTGCACTTGGTCATAAATTTTCCTTTTTGGTTAGTAGATCGGTTTTAGTTTATGGGGGGTTTTGTAAAAAAAAAGTTGTTTCTACTATGTCGGTTTATATCTACAAAGTTCTTAGTTTTTTTGGATTTTGTAGGAAGAGAGTATAGTTATGCCCAGATGTATGATGTCGACTAATCTCAGAATGTTTTCATGTGCATTTTAATCGTACTTCAAGTGCTTGTTAAGTGTTTCAATAGATCGGACAGAACAAACTATTAAGTATTAAAATCCCAGATTGAAGGAGTAACTGCTAAGATAATTACATCTCTCCATATCTGTTGTCAATTTTTAGATAAGACCTGAGGCCTTAAACTGAGGGTAATGTGTTGGCTGTATACGACGGTCAGTATTGCTATAAATCGGCAAACAATGCCTCGCGACCGGATGGACAACGTGACGACGAACTTTGCTTATCGTACAAGGACGCGAATTGGAACAAGAAATGTGAAAACACTGCTTGCTGATGGACGGCGAAGTCCTTCTTATATTCTGGCAGAAATAAAACTGAAAGCCGTAGAAGTCTGGACTGAGCCTCGGTGAAGTGCGGGCGTGTGTTGTCGCCAGTCCCATTATAACGCAAAAACCGAAACAATAAATATAACTACAAAAACAACACAAAAAACAAAAAAACTTATAACACATAAAAACTTAAAAACAAATTAATAAACCACAAAATAATACCATAAATCAAAAACAAACAATAACATAAAAAAAATAATTATAAAACATAAACAAAAAACCAAGCAAAGGCCACCAACAACAACAACAATAACCGAAGGACCGACGGACAACACGTAAGTTTCTTCCACCCGCTTCCCGCGCTTCCTGCCGGTCGCTCCGGCGCTGCAGCCTTAATCGGTCAGCTGATGGGAGTCGTCTTGTTTTAGCAGGCATAACACTGCAACAAGGCTACTCCCGTTAGCTCCGATGGATGCATCGCCGGTGCGGCCGGCTACAAATGAGGTCATGGACCTCACGCTAAACAGTCCCCAAAGTGACAATGATTTTATAATCAATTTTTGTAACATTCGGGGACTGAATGCGAACTTCCTGGCCGTTACGTGCGAGTTACTCCTCCATACCCCTGCTATTTTCGCACTGAGTGAAACCCAAGTGTTACCAGATCTTGATTTAGATCGATTTCAGGTGACAGGGTATAATTTAGTGCACAACTTTTCCGCCCATAGGGGATTAGCCATTTATATTAGGAATGACGTGGCCTTTCAGAAGGTGTACAGTAGTACATCCTCGGATTTTAATCATCTTTGGATTAAAATAATTATCCATAGCCACGTCATATTTTTCTGTTTTTTATATAGGAGTCCTAATATTAGTAATGAGGCCACCACCTCAGCTTTCGATGCTATTTCTGAACAGATTTCCGGATTTTTATTTTCCCACCGAAAGCGAAATCATTGTTGCGGGTGATTTCAACGTTCACAATGTACATTGGCTAAATTACTCAAATGGCACCAGTGTTCCTGGCAAAGACGCCGAGCTCTTTGCGAGCCTCAACAACTTGCACCAAATTGTCAAATGTCCGACGAGAGTCCCTGATATTCCAGGTCAAGGAGCCCATCTCCTTGACCTGTTTCTTACTTCCCACCCGACGCGGTACTCCATCAAAGTTAGCTCACCCCTTGGCAACTCGGACCATAAACTAATTAGCGCTTATTTCCCATATCCATCCTCGACCACAACCACCACAGCTCCTAAAAGAACTGTGTGGCACTATGGGAAAGCCAACTGGTTGGGTCTTATTCGCTTCTTCCAGGCCACTGACTGGGATTTGTGTTTCCGTAGTGCCAATGCGAACTATGCGGCCCTCTGTGTCACCAAAATTATTCGAGCGGGTATGCGCTTGTTCATCCCTCACTCTACCAAATCTGTGAAGCCTAGGCCGAACAAATGGTTCAATGGGGAATGTATGAACGCAATCAAAGCTAAAGAAGCCGCCTATAGAGCATACAGACGTTCGCCTAATGAGCCACTTCGTCGTGAGTACGTCAGACTTAGAAACTCCTGTAACTCCATCATCAGGAAAGTCAAATCATCATTTGATGATAGATTGAGAAGTAAGATTCTTAACTCCACTACAGGCAGCAAAAACTTCTGGTCCTTGGTAACCGCCATCAAGAAGAATTTTACTTCCTCCTCAACACCTCCTTTTATTCACAACAAGGAAGTGATAACAGAAAGCAAACCCAAGGCCGACCTATTAGCTTCTCTGTTCGCCGCAAATTCTTCTTTACCCGATGCTGCTATGTCACCCCCCACTCTCGAGAATACCACCCACTCAATGGACGGAGTTCACTTCAGGACTCGCGAGGTGTTTAGGTGTCTCAAAGAACTCGACGCCAACAAATCCACTGGTCCCGACAAAATCCCCCCTATGGTACTTAAAAAATGTGCCTCACCTTTGGCTAAACCTCTGCGCAAACTTTTTGCCCTGTCTTACTTCTCCGGAGTGTATCCCGACTCTTGGAAACTAGCTCATGTTCAGCCAATCCCAAAAAAAGGTGAAGCCAGCGACCCCTTAAACTACCGCCCAATAGCAATTACTTCTGTTCTCTCCAAAATCATGGAGACAATAATCAATAAAAGGCTGATGAAATATCTAGAATCCAACCAAATTATACACGACAGGCAATACGGCTTCAGATCTAAACGGTCTACTGGCGATCTGCTTGTGTGTTTAACCGAGCGTATCAACCAAAGCATTCATAGCTTTGGTGAGTCTAGCCTAGTTGCTCTAGATATATCAAAGGCTTTTGACAGAGTATGGCACCCAGCTCTGTTGAATAAACTCCAAGCTATTGGTATACACTTAGTTCTAAGGAACTGGATTAAGAGCTTTCTTTCATGCCGTTCAATCAAGGTAGTATTGGATGGCGTCGAATCCAACCCCCACGCCATTTCGGCCGGAGTTCCCCAGGGGTCAATTCTTTCACCCGCACTTTTTCTAATCTTCATTAATGATCTGCTCTCAATCCCCTCCAACCCACTTCACTGCTTCGCTGATGACGGTACTCTGAATTTCTCTTACTCCTTCGACAATATAAGACAAGCACGTGCCAGACCTTGTCTTTACCACCGTCAACTGATGTCGGCTTCGATCAACCGGGATATCGAATCGATTCTTCATTGGGGCGAAATGAACCGCGTCGAATTCAATGCCACAAAAACGAAGCACTGTCTGATCTCCAACAAAAATTGTACCGACCTTCCTCCTGTCTCGGTGGATGGAGAGAATCTAACGGCTGACTCAACTCTCAACATCCTAGGGGTAACTTTAACGGAGCATTTGCGATGGAACGACCACATATTCCAAATCGCCAAACAAGCCTCCCAATGCCTTGGATTTCTCAAGAGATGCAAGTTCCTCCTCCAGCCAGCCGCATTGGCTACAATATACAAATCCTACATTCGGCCGCGCCTCGAATACAACTCACATATCTGGGCAGGCGCCCCAAAAACCACCTTGGCTTGTCTCGACAAGGTGCAAAATCTTGCCCTCAAACTCATTGGTGATGGCCCCTTTCGCGCCTCCATAGACACCTTGAGCCACCGTAGGAATGTAGCAGCCCTCTCCATACTTTATCGCTATTACCATGGCGACTGTTCCACCGAAATTCAGGACCTCCTGCCTGCACGGCAATACTTTTCCCGCAACACAAGACTAGCCCGCTCGGCCCACCCCCATACCCTACAGCCCCCTCGTTCACGCACAATACGGTTCAGAAGTTCGTTTATGAATAGAACAACTCGATTGTGGAATGATCTCCCGCAGTCGGTATTTCCGAACTCGTACAACATCTTAGAGTTCAAACGTGAGGTTCATCGTCATTTTCTTCTACACCCTCCAGACCCCCTCTAACCTTTCCTATTCTCCTCTATTCTTCAAACCAAGCTACTACTAGACATTGCACCATGAACTGAACGACATGACGGACTGGTAGTACAAAGGGTTACACCTAAGCTTTGTTTTTTCATATAAAAAAAAAAAAAAAAAAAAAAAAAAGTGGCGTTGGCGTAACGAAGAAACGAAACGAGGACTCATTAGCTGGTCACAATTTCTGAGAAGATTGTTACCGTGCGCCTGCGTACCAGACTAAGAAGCGCCACGGAAACCCAATGCTGTACGCTCCAAATGAAGACGCAGGCGATGAAATCAACGACGAGTTCTATATACGACAGAATAAGGCTTTTCAGTATATTCCAAGGCAAGACAATCATTGTTTTGATTGGTGTCTTAAACGGACAGATCGGCCCCGACAACACTGGCCTTGAGCACACAATTGGAAAGCAAGGCCAACGCCAAGTTACTAATAACAATGGTGAGTTTTTTGTTGCCTTTCGTAGTTCCCATCATTTTCATAGGTGCAAATGGTGCACTTGCACCGGGTGCAATTTGTCAGCGTCGCATTTTCAGAAATTACGATTTCCATTATTATTCACTGCGATCAGTGAGCATCAAAAGAATTGGAAATTGAAACGCAGGCGGGAAAATGACAATTCCACACACATTAACATTTCGTGTATGGATAAATACACAGCACTCCCACATACCATCTGACCACGACAAGAGTGGCAGTGAGAGCGTTGATTGATTATATAAATAAGCGGCTGATTAGGGGTTTTAAACGAACGGATTGACATTTTTCTACAGCGAATGTACTTCCGTGGTGCGATTTGAGACTTTCACTGATCATGAAAGAAGTGATTTTGAGATTCCCAATTGTTTTGGCGCACGCCAACGAGACTCACCGGGTTCAAGCTATATTACATAAATATAACTTAAGCTATAGTGATTAATACAGGATTAGAATGACAACAGCGATATCAATTTTCTTTTAAAGGACTAGTGACTTATTGAGAAGGAAAAGCAGGATTTTTAGATATTGAAGACCCCACAAGACCAGTTAAC
Source organism: Thereva unica (assembly GCA_949987705.1). Taxonomy (NCBI): domain Eukaryota; kingdom Metazoa; phylum Arthropoda; class Insecta; order Diptera; family Therevidae; genus Thereva; species Thereva unica. The sequence continues at coordinate 85,247,773 of OX465285.1, forward strand.
AGGTTCGTTTTTAGTATAATCAGTGCGGTGTGAAAAATATTTAAGAAATTTCATGTGTTTCGTCTGTCGGACATCGTCGTTGAACTTAATTCTATCTGATAGAAACTGCACTTTGAGATTGCTGTTCAAACGTCCAAGATAAGCAACTTTCTAATACATGACAAGGGTAAAAGATCTAATGCTTTGACCCTGTTCGTGTAGGTAGTTAGACTACGATAATCGTGCCTATTTTTGTTTGTACTGATTCAATGCGGTTACTACTTACATAGAATATGTGATCCCAAATCGGGCAAGCATATTCCAAGATTGGGCGAACTATGGAACAGAAAAGGGTTTTAGTAACCCAAACATTGCCAAATTCTTAAGCTCTTCTGTTAATAAATCCTAATAGCCTGTTGGCTTTGGAAGTAATTTTATCATATTGCTTATTGAAATTTAACTTGTAGTCTAGAGCAACACCTATATCCCTAATTTGATCGACATGGAAGGGGCGGCGAAGTATAATCATTGTGGATGAGCCTGACCGCCTCATGTAAAGGTGTAGATTGTCCAATAAGGCCCACAGTAAGGGTCTAATGCCTTGCTTTATTCATAAGGAATGCCCATTTGGTCCCATTGAGGAAAAATCATTGCTCCTTGATGCCGAATGGAAAAGAGAAGCCGAAAAATTTGAGAGTTTCGGTGTGGATATGTGAGTAGTACCTACCTGCGCCGTTGTCGAAAACTTTATATTTTTAAACGCGAGTGTGCTTTTACCAATAGGATCTCATAATTGAGTACTTATAACATCCAATGCTGCTTAACCTCTGTAATCGAACCGAAATCGTTTTATTGAGTATGTTACCCGTCACAGTTTACCAACATAATTGCCTGAAATATGAAGCATTGCAACAACAAAAACTAAAACTTTGTATGAGTTAAACTAAAGCTTAATGCCCCGTCCTCACCGACCTCAATTCAATAATGTTCAGCTAAATCCACATAAGTGGTTTCCCCGGCTAAAGCCCAGTTCATGTTCAGTTCGTGCTTGAAATTGTTGTTGGTTCTCCGCCAGAAGTCAGAAATGCAAAAGCCCACTGGAATGACATTTCACTATTCCAGTTAATGACTCTCTTTTGAGCGAGCTTTTACTTTCAACTTCAGTTCGAGACCATTTGGGCGAACTGAGGTTTGCTTATCCTCAGTTGAATATGTGGAAATTGTATGCGAAATGAGTGTGATTGTACAGTTCAGTTCGCCATTATGCTCGAACACGAATGCACAGTTTAGCCGGTGATGGCGGAGTATTCGGGTAGTTCTAATAGGTTTTTCGAATACGTAAGGCAGTTATTGCCCCATTTCAATTGAAATAAACTTTGCCTGATACGCCCGTTTTGAAAACCGATAAAGCATACCTCACGTTCATGAGGAAACTCTCGGCACGCCTCTCATTTGCTACATGGGGTTGAATATCCTACAATTTTTTGGATAAATCAGAGATGAATAAATTGAACAAAAGTGGGCCTAGATGACTGCCCTGTGGAACACCGGAAGCTACGCCGATTTCCTTTGATAGGGCAGCACCTGATATTCCAAATTTGGAAAGTTTCGCTATTAAAATATGATGGTCAACACGATCAAAGGCATTTCTAAAGTCCATGATGATAATGTCAAACAATACTGAACAAAACTACCATTGACAGTTTGACAAGATTCACGGGTGATCTGTCATAAAAACCCTACGGAAAAAAGTACCTTCAACTGAATCATCCAATTTAAATTTAACATTATCGCTGTGCTAAAACTTTACATGGTGGTATTCAAAACATGTTTCAAGGATTTAAAACAAACGAAATTTCCATGGTTTCGTTTTGCACTAAAAATATGTTTTGTAACAGCCAGAAATTAACAGATTTAACACCCCCCTATCCACATATACACATACGACAAAACTTATCTCAAACTTCAACCAGCACACAAGATAGGAGTTATAACCTCAAAAACCCTGAAACTGAAAATCGTTTAAAACAGAAAAATCCTTCTTAATTATCACCAGAGGAAACTCTCGCCCGCAGCCCATCCACAGACGACATGGCCACCACGACAAATCCTTTGTGTCTTTTTGTACCGCGCCGCCCCGTTCGAACTCGAATTTTGGTAAAGAGTTCTCTTCTATGACAAAGCTTGTCTCGTGAATATTTGGTTGTGAGGAGCTCCAGCAGGATGCAAACACTATGGAATGGAATGGAACGTCATGGATATGTTGTGCGAGGGATTTCTCTATGGTGCCAATGGGCTGATGACAATCTACAACCACCAAAATGTCTACTGGTAAAGACTTGTTTTTGGGGATTGAGGGATTGCTAGCGACAGTGGGATATAGCGAGTGTCGATATTGTAGCATGACATGGAATCATCTCTTGTAAATCCCGGACCTCTATGTGATATAAGGGCGTAGAGCTTGAAGTATTGATTACCACACCACCAGATTCCTTAACGCTCGTGTGCTGTTGTATATAAATTACAAACATGCCAGTCTCCCAGTTAAGGCTGGGAGATTCATAATAATGAGAGAAATGTAATTAAGCAAAATGCATTATATCACAAAAACAAAATTTTTTTTGTTATCTCTTAAAACCCTTTCATAATCCGGAATTTAATTCGAAAAGTTTTTCCTTTCTCGTTTAACTAGATTTCCAGAGAATTTACCTAATAACAACGGTGCGCTTTACTTTTGGCAATGGTAGTGAGGAAATTAAAAATGGAGGCAAAAAAAGGAGAGAAAAATAAAATAAATTCGTCGAACAAACTTGGAATGAAAGATTGCAGAAGGAGGACGACGGCTCAGTATAACTGGAACAAACTACAAAAGTCCTCATAATTATCATCAGTCTGTGTTCAACGGGAGTACGGAGTCCCACTGTTAATCTATGCCCAAAACTTAAGCTTGTACTCCCGCGCATTTTCTTACTTGTTTGCAAGTCATTACGATTCAAAACTTTATGCTGCCATAATTCCTCATAATTCGAGGCACAACATTCCCCAAGTATATTTTAAAAGGACTCCCCCCAGATCCTTATATTCTTTCGCTGTTCCTTAGCGCGCTTCCTTGTGCAGTTCTTTACTTATTGTGTGTATTTTTTTTGTTCTGTGTCCTTTAAAAAAAAACAAAATTTTGTCGTAATCGTGCGATAAGTAACGAGAGAAAAAAAAAACAGAACGGCATGGAGGGAAAAAAGTTCAGAAGATAACGGTTGGGAAACATGCAAAATATCCTTAACAGGACAAGAATAAAAAAACGGGAGTACAAGGGCCAACAATAAAAAAAAAACGACGAAGGAATTACACAAAAAAAATATATATACAAGGCATCATGATGAAAGCGCCCGAGACTGAATTATCGCGGACGAGTGTCCTTTAGATAAAGGCGGCTGGGCACACGGTAGGTACCAGAGGAATTGATACGAACTTTCCCCGAGCCCTAATCCTGGACCTCTGTGCCTGTTAAAAAGAACGAAAGTCTCGGATAAAAATCGTCCTTTATTCTTTCCTTGCCATTGGCCTTCGTTTTTTGTCGTTGTTGTTGCAGTTGGTAGGGGAAGGGGGGGGTGGGAGAAGGAAGTTCGCCTTGAAATGGCACCAACTAAGATTTATGTTGACACGAAGAAGCCCCAAAATTTGGAGATATTTTTGCGTGCCGGTCATTCAAATGGTTGCGCTTAGCTTTTTGTTGAGAGGGACAAGGGTGGAGAGGGAGTTTGGGATGTAGGTGCAGCCCCTTCCAAAAAGAACTAACCCGCTTTTCCTTCGGCAAAGGGAGAGGGAGACTGAAAGCCTACCCCAAAAGTTTGCTTCAATATATTCTGGACCCGCCATTATTTCCGGGCAACTTAAACAGCTGCTGGTCCCCTTACCTGTGAAGGCTGAGCCGGGCGAAGCAAAAACCATTTCTGAACGTGCCCTAATCGCTTTATTCGGTTTTATTCTGTTCATGGCCGGCGGCAGAGTGGGGGATTTCACAATCATCCTTTTGTCTTTGCCTTTGACTTTGACCTGTCGGCCCAATTCTATTCGACACCCCCCCCCCCGCTCTCCTTCTTCTTCTTACAAAAGTCGCCATCCCATCTCGTCCACCACCTTAAGAGAGTTCATTGTTTCTTCTTGACAGCATCTGTAGGTACCGAAGAAGATTTCTACAAGGGGAGAGAGGGGGAGAAATACGGGGAATTTGCTGATGCTTTCTTCTCGGTTCCATTTGGGATGAAGAAGCCATTCGTCACGATAATTTAACGGCACAGCAGTAGATAATCGGTCGCCGTCCGATGGCTTCTGTCGGATAAAACGTGAACCAAAAAAAAAAACAAAAAAAAAAGAAAAAAAAACAAAAAAAAAAAACAAAAAAAAGAAAGAAAATACGTTTTAAATACGAGAAAAGTAGTAGGTTGTAGTGGACGCCGAGATAAACCCAGGTGGGTTGCAGCGCCTACCTGATGGCGGCGATGACGATGGTCGGACGCCGCGGTACCATGCCAAGTTCTTCTTCCGTCAAATGACTCACTAATTACGAAAATTTTAATTTCATTCATTCCTTATTTACTTCGTACTCCAAACCGAATGGATACCATGGTGCTGCCACCACTTCTGGCGATATGTACCACCACTCTTATAGCACTGCACCACCCCCAAAAACCATCCACTAAGGGTTGGTTTATCCTGGCTCCAGGGGGAGACGACGACGACGACGGAAAAGGTGATTTCAAGTATTTCAATTTAATATAATGAGATTTCGATCGTGTCAATGAGAACTCTCGTATTTTATGCCTTATAAACGTGAAATTCCTTCTGACAATGGGAACAGAAATCTCATTAAGGGACAGAGGACGATTTAGGAATACCTTTAAATAAGGAAATGATAAATGGCAGGTGATTTGCTTATCGGGGGAATACGAGAGAAAGAAAGAGAAAAGGCAATTTCGAAAATTTTATAAGAATCCTGGATTAAAATTCAGCGCGGGATAACAACAACAACAAAAAAAAAGAATGGTGGGTCGAAAAAATACTGTGAATCACATTTTCTGATCGGGATTATTTTTTTTTTATTTCTAAGACTTCTTATTCTTTTGGGGATTTTGGGAAATTATCGATGCTGAAACTGGGGGTGTACATAAATTGGGAGATTTAAAAAAAAAGACTCAGTCTGTTCTATATTTAAAATAAGCCAAGAAAATGAGAAAATCCATTTAAAAGTGGATCACACTCGAAGAATGAAAATTTATAATATTATTATCACTACCGTGTCGAGCAATTGGCAACCGATGATAATTATTTAATTAAATAATCTAAATCTGTTTCAATGGTGGAACGAATTTGACCTTGGGAACGCGTAGATAATTTCTTTAAATACAAATTTTTTTTTGGGAGAGAGACAGAATTTCAGGAAATTAATGACAATTTGAGAGAAATAAATCAATTCGTAAATTCCGGATTTGGGATGACATAATTATTGAGATTTAATCCTTTTAAGTCGTCATTTGAATTTTATTGTTGAAAATTTTGAGAAAGAATTTATTATTAAGATTGGCTTTAATAGAACTTTTGAAAAAATATCAATGAAAGTATGTCTGCTGTACAACGACCTTGGTGCAATGAACTTTCTCCTTATAGCCCGTACATGGTTAAGATCTAATCAAGGTTATTGAACTTTCCTAGTGTGGATTGCTACCACATACTTCCAGAACAGAGAAAACAGCAAAATCTTTCCATAGAAATACGTTGACAGATCTGTGGTGTAGCTAACATCGACTCAAGCCACTACCTGTAAGACAGACTCCAAAGGATTGCCAGCTGAATTTTAACCATAGCAGGGATGCGCCAAAACAATTGGGAATTTTACGCGCAGGCGGGGAAATGACAATTCCACACACATTTTCATTTCGTGTATGGATAAAACACAAGGGTATGTGAATTGTAATTTCCCCTTTGCAAGTCGTTTACAGGCAACGACACTCGCCATAGCATCTAACGACAAAAGTCACAGTGAGACTAATTGAATTGTGATTGACAATATAAATCCGCGGGTGATTTTGGCACTTTTATTTTTGAATCGACTGTCGTGGTGAGGATTTGAGACTCTCACTGTGCATGGAAAACGCGATTTAGAGATTCCCAATTGTTTTGGCGCAGGGTATATCTACCGTAATGATACGAGAGCTTGGTGAAGGTAAAGCTGTTGTATATTGCTCTCATTCATAGATTGCTGTATATTGCTCTCCACTGTCCTTTATGCTGTCATTTGAAGATTATTCCTTTCGCAAGTTGAATGAAGGTATTTAAGTTGAACGTGTAGAACTGGTCTTAGATTTTTAAAATTTTTAAGATAATCAGGCTGGGAAAAACAAAAAAAAAACACGAAGGGGAAAAAAACTTCTAGTTCAGTTCTAGCTTTTTTAATTCTGTCTTACTTATCTGCATATCCATAGACTATCTCAAATGTAAATATTCTGTTATTTTATATTTTAACCCATTCCATCACCTTCAAGTTGAAAAACCGTTCGTCAATTTCTCAAAATTCTTTTTTCATGTAAAAGCTGCTCCTTATTCTTTTCCGCTCGTTTCTCTGGTGCATCGGTAGTCTTTAAGTATGATAATCCAAAGGGCAATTGTACATAACCAAAATAGTATGCACTTGGCATTTATATGCCCGTTGTATGCCCGTGTATACTCGGCCTTTTGGAATTCTTTAATCAAGTAGTTTGGTCGATCTGGGCCGTATGTGATTCCGTTCAAATGTTCAAAAACCCTACGACCATCATACGCCCCTTAAAACCCAAGCGGCCGGTGTTCGCCCGTTGTAAGGCCATTTTTTCATTATTGCTCGTGCTATTACCTTTTGTACGCCACATGCCCATAGACTCTATTCTTAAGAGTCTGGACGAAATAAGCGTCCATAGTGTTGGTTATCCCACAATATTGGCCATTGTGAATTGCGGCGAGAAATTTCGGAGATTTGGATGAAAGGATATGCTGTATCGGAACACAGCCAGAATCGAGACTGGAAAATGTATTAAAACTTAAGTAACAACAGAACCGATCATGGTGTCTCCTCCGACGGTTTAAATCTATCGTAATCGCTGAGTGTGGTGAAATATACCGCAGTTTATTAAGCGGAGATAATGGGGTTACTTTACGAACTGGATAACCTAAATGAAAGTTAAGTGCAAAAAAAATAATATTTTTATACGACTGGGCAGTAGTAGTGTAGAGTTGTGAATTACGGAATCATACTTTTCCATAAGAAGACATAGAAGGCCCTGCGTCGAGAACTAGATTGCCAAGAAACAGCAGTTAGAGAGAGATGCCTTCGAGCATGTACAGATTGGCTAAGATGGTGACGTTAGACGAGAGATCCTGAACATTCTTCGGAGATGCTTCAGACCAGACCACGACACGGAAGCATCAGGTATCGTTAAGCAAGAATGAGAATTAATAACAAAGATATTTTGTTACTGTGCCTGGAGTAATCTTGGATGGTATTTAGAGTGTCACTGTCTGGGATTGGCTAAGAGAAGAGCTGCTATCACGAAATTCTATTGCCTTAGTAGTTTCACTTGATATAGGTAGGTACTCGCGATAATTTGGGGAATCGAAGCAAGAGTGCAGTAGTACAATTTACTATACCTTCCCTGAGATGACTCTAGACAGAGAGTCCAAAAACGTGGGTGGCAAAAAGTTTCTTGATTTGGAAGCCTTCAAGCAATCAATTTATGTGTGTATCCATTCGAGCAGAAAAAGGATGTTCGAAACGGAGGTCCAGCGCGGTGTCATAGATATCATGAGCGAAAAAAGTGCGATAAGGTCCGGTGGGTAGACATCTAGCTTTGTATGAGTTTGGAAAGTCTTTTGCGATATATGTCTTATAAAATTTGTGGACAGATTCATCATATCCTAGCTAGAAAAATGCATTATGCCGTATCCTAAAAATCCGCTGGCAAGATAGAATTACACCTGAAGAACTGGCCAAGAAAGGATAGACGACCAAATCAGGTGAAGTCGAGTCGGAAAACCTAGAACAAAGTGGAGGAGAACCCTATTAACAGAGGCCGCAGCAGCTGGGAGATCCTGATCAGAGCGCTGGAGGGCAAATATTTCCGCCATATGTTCCATGAGCGATTAAAGGAGCGTAAGTAAATGGGATAGACCAAGGCCCCCAAATCATGGGCAACAGGACCCATGCCGGATGCAATTGCGAAAGACCCGGAGATGTCTGAGGCGGTATTCAATTGGAGTTCGGAATAATTGGAATCTCTGCGGTAAGATCTATGGGTGCGACATTGAGAGAGACGCAACCACCGCTAGAAGAATGACATATAACGCGACGTCCAAAGCTTGGGGTTGCCAAACTGGGGGACATCAACTCAGAATCAGGACCGGTGGAGAGAAAAGTTACAAGAAGGCAGAAAGGGATCCCGATTGTAGAGCCGTCAAAGAAGATTAATGCAAAATGACAAAATCTTACTAACAAAAAACAAAATTGATTAACTTCCTTTAGTATAAGCTATTTTTGGAATAGCGCGTCAATTTAATTATTTCCTTCATCCTAGAATCGAACACGTTATTAGAATTACAAAAATACCTTTTAACTACTAGAATTTTAAACATCCCACACCCCCACCACAAAAAAATACGTTTCCTTTTCTTCCTATTGAATTTTGTAGGCGAAAACACAAGCAACTGAAAAAAAATATTATATAAGAAAAGTCGAAGACGAAAAAAAAATCCATTAGCATCATTCAATTTGTGAAAATTTCCATTAATTTTATCTTTTTTCGGGAGTTAAGGTAGGACACGACCTGAATGCGTGCCCGAATAAAAAAACTGTTTTTTTATCTGTTTATGCTGCATAGTGTATTTGTGTATAGAGTATGCTGTATATCCTTAGAAATTTTTGTAGAGGTGTATATTAAAAAAAAAAAACAAAAATCGCAGATGCTTGTGATGACGACAACAGCAGGTAAGAGCATCTTCAAAATTCACCTGGAGATTCCAGGCGAGAGAGAGCGAACGAAATCTTTACCATGGATGTGGCATAAAGCAAATATCCAAGGTACTTATGTATTTCTAAAGCATTTCAATACTTACCTGTAAGAAGTGTAGCATATATACACAGAGTAGTAACGAGGGAAAAGAAGTCTGAATTTTGGTAATTTGTTTCAAAGTGAAAAGCACTTTGGGTACTCACCTGAAAGAGAAAAGAAAAACAATTTTTATTGAAAGTGAGAGAAAAAATATTAGGGATTTTTTTTTTCTGGATATATTCATGAGTAAAAAAAATCTCTACTTAAAAAAAAAATATGTTGAAATATTTTTCACCAATTTTTTGTGTTAGATTAAAAGATGGTCTGAGTGGGGGGAGGCTGCTTATTCGAGACGAAATGTTCACCTGGAAAGGGTGAATAATCTTTTAACACGTTGTTTCAAACGAAAGTTGATCAGCTTGAAGGGTGGAATCGTTTGCACACAAAATTCTGAGATGAATCTAAAATTTCAAATGGCAACCCCGCAAAATTTTTTATCCTCAAAAATCAAAATTATTTCTCAAACTTCATTCATTTGGGGAGGCAAGTAGGCTTGAAATAAAAAAAATACAGGTGTCATACCCTTTCATTTGATACCCATGTCGAAGAGGTGGTGAAGAATTTTGTAGTCCCCCATCTTGAGATGGCCGCCATGGATCTTACGATATAGCCTATTGTATTCTACTTATGAAGCTCTTCCATTTGATATTCATGTCGACGGGGTTGTGAAGAAAATGGTAATCCGCCCTCTTGATATAGCCGCCATCGATCTATCGATAAATTGAGCTTACTGTATTGCTTATTGTATTCTACTTATCATACCCTTTCATTTAATACCCATGTCTCGAGTGTTGTGAAAAAAGTGGTATATCAGGTATTCTATATTTCTTATTGTATTCTACTTATGATCCCCTTTCATTAGATACCCATGTCGAGGGGGCTGCGAAGAAAATGTTAATCCGCCCTCTTGAGACGGCCGCCGTGGATCTAAGAGTATATTGAGTATACCATGTCATCGGAACTAAAGCTGTGTGCAAATTTTCAGCATTATCGGATAACCGAAAGTATTAAAAAAATCGATTGCAAAATTCGTACCGGGCAAACAGACAGACAAGCAATCTAGCTAATAAAAACACAGCATTCGGATTTCGTAAATTCGTAAATTGCCTACTGGGATCGATACTCGCACGCATACATACACAGAATGCCGATGATCTTTCGTGATGATTTCTCCCAACTCACTCTACACACAAGCCGCGTTAAGGAACTTCGTTCCAAAAATTCGAGAAAAGTTTGAAATTTCTCTTTGGAGAATCATAATCAGTAAGAAAAAATAAGGGTTGCCATTTAAAATTTTAGATCCATAAGAGTGCTGACAAGAATGTCGTTTGTTACTATGTGAAAGGAGGAGGATGGTCAACCTGTCGAATTGACCAGAGAAACTAGGCAAGAAACCGCATTGATACATGAACTAACTATTCCGGTGGTGAAAAACGAGAGGACGGCGTCGGCTTTATGGTCGATCGACGGGTTACCAGCAGCATTATCCCATTCCAACCGATATCCGAGTGTTTGGCGGTTATAACCATCAGTGGAACGATCAAGACCCATATCATATCCGTTTATGTATGAGAGACCAGGACGGACGCGAACAACGACGAATTTTACGATCAGCTTCAACAGATGCTGGATACCAAGTAACCGCTGAGATGATCAAAGCCGGAGGTGGTGTCTTATCACAACGACTTCATGTCCTCACAACACACATATGGCATTCGGATCGTGCCCCGTCGGCGTGGAAGAAAGCGATCGTTGTGTCAATTTTCAAGAAAGGCGACAGTCGAGAATGCAAGAATCATCGCGGTATTAGCCTTCTTTCGATCGTCGGCAAAGTATTTACGAAAATCATACAATCGAGGCTAGAGAAACATCGAGAAAAAACGAGCCGGAAAGACCAAGCGGGATTTAGAACACATCGTGGGTCAAATACATTAATCAAATATTCGCACTCCGTCAGCTAATGCAAGAAAGAATTCGTTGCTGCAAACGTCGTCGTTTTCATCGATTTCAAATCCACTTTCGATTGCATCGATTGGAACAGTTTGTTGAGAGCTTTGGAAACCGAACATGTGCCATTGATTATCATCCAACTTCTCCACGCGTCGTACGATGGCTCTACTAGCTGTGTTCGTATTCGAAGCGACTTAACCGAGGAGTTCCCGATTCAAACGGGTGTCCGACAGGGAGACGTCGGTTCGCCACTTCTCTTCAATGTTGTGATTGACGCGATTATCCGTGAAGCATTCGATGGACGACGAGGAGTTTGATACTACGACAACTTCGTAATCGACTTAATGTTCCCCGACGATAGTCTTCGCCGACACGGATGCCAAAGCAACGGACGTCTTATACGAAATTATCCGCATCGCCCAGTCATATGGGTTAAACATCAATGCGGAAAAGACCAAAGTGTTCACAATGGACGGATCGACGGCCTGGGTTCACCTCGATGGAACGCAAGTCGAACACGTTCCGATGTTCAAATATTTAAGATCATTGGTTGAGGAACCGAAAGTGGCATCGGCAGCCGACGTTCACAGCCGCATCGGCCAGGCAACAGCAACATTCGTTTCACTCAAGTGTTGCATATGGAATCGAACAATTAGCATCAAAACGAAAGTACGAAAGTGATCCTTCCGATTCTTCTTTATGGATCGGAAATGTGGACACTGCTCAAACCGGGCGTCAATAAGCTCGAGGTCTTCCAAATGCGATGCTTGAGACAGATCCTCGGTGTCTCACTTCGATCGCCTTCGAAACGAGACAGTTCGACAAAGATGCGATCAACAAACACTGATCGAAGAAGAAATATAAAAACGTCGACTTCGATGGTTTGGACATGTTTGCCGAATGGATGATAGCCGATTGCCACGTAAACTTCTCTGGCGAGATCGTCTCGTAGGCTGGAGAATCCTGCGATCGGCACCGAAGAAAACTTGGCTAAAGAATATCGAGGGTGGCTTTAAGAATCAACGATTATCAGTTAGCGAGACTCGAGCCGTCGCCTAAAATCGTCAAGAATGGAAACGAACAGTGAATGGAGTCCGAAACCCATCAGTATCGACAGCAGCGTATTCGTTGCGGGGTCGTCCCGCTCGGACCGCTAACGGATCAAAGAAGAAGAACAATGAAAAAATAAAAAAAAGGAAGAACACCCCAAAAAATAAAGCCTAAAAAGGGATCATTTGGTATTGTAAATCAATTAAAATTTAAACACCTTTCATAAAACTAAAATACCACTTCGTGACAACAACGGCAGCCGCCACAGCAGCCAAAAACAAAACAAAATAAATAAATTTCAGTATCAAGGATTTTCCCCAATAAGAAAAATAAAATACAACCGAAAAATAAATTTACAATTCTAATAAAGAAAAAGCAAAGTAAACCAGGAGCCACCACTGGAGCCCTTCTGATAGCAGACAAATACACAATAATCCCTCAATACAGGGGTTTTCCACCCTGGTTCATACCTGGAATTTTTCCTGCAAATTAAATCCCTTCTCCCCAGCAAAAAAAAATATATAAAACCATCAGCTTACCTCTTTGGGGCTGATATAGTGCCTTCCGGTTTCGGAGATATTTTCCAAAAATAAAAAAGGGGAGAAGAAAAAAATCATCAAAAAATAAAAGCGACGAGAGCAGAGAAAGGCAACAGAAAAAAAATATTTTCTTTTCTTTTCTGGGGAATTTTTTTTTATTTATTTATTTTCCTTTTTTTCTGCTTTCATTTTCATTCTTTTTTTCGTGCCTTGCCCTTTTGCGGAAGGTTCAGGAAAGAGCCTTGCTGCTGCAACAAAACAAGAAGAAAAACTATCGATTTTCGTGCGTTTTAAGTTAAGGGAAAAGGTTTTCACGATCTTCTCTTTTTCCCGGTGTTTTCCTTGTTTTCCAGAGATGCATGCTCCATATAAAAGTATCAAGAAGCATTTTGTTTTGAAAAGGGAGCGATTATCCCGGATATCCTTATTATCCTTGCTTTTAGCTTGACGTGGAAAAAAATAAAAAAATAATTAAGATTTACAAATTTCGTAGAAACATTGAGAGTAAGTGGAATAGAAGGATGGGATCAGAATGTTTTTTTTTTTTGGGAAGGGGGGAAGGTATAGGGTAGATCAGAGGAGGATATTCACCAAAAAACACATGGAGAAGTCTCGTTGCCGTCAATTCGATGCCGATCTTCTGGGACAGTTTTGGTTTGTAAATTCAGTAACGAAACCCCGCATGACCAGCCGGGGGTTCCCCTGTTTAAACTGATAACCCCCCCTTAAGGCGAAGAGTCTTACTAGTGCTCAACTCTGTCAGACCTGGGACCGATTCACAATAAGCTAGGTTCAGTCTCTTATCGCAGTCCTCTATCATGGATGTGGAGGTTCACCATGAGATGCCATCGAAAAGTTCTGGATTTCACCTCATTTACCTTGTTTATGGCTAGGTTTGAAAGTTGAGTCGAGGTTGAGTTGAAATTTCGCATATCGTATAGTATATCGAGTTGAGATCAGTTTGGGTTGAAATAGAGTTGCACTCACATCAAAACATAACCTTTAGATACATTAACCCGACCCAGATAGGAGAGCTGAGTCGAGCTGAATGAACCTTGCTTCAACTCGTCAGCCGTTTATGACTGGGTTCAACCTGGGTTTAACCTTGGTTGAACTTAGTCATAAACGGGGTAATTGCTCTCGATACCCTTGGCGTTCCAGCAGAGCGAGACCTTATTCGAAAGTACGTCAAACTTCGTAGCAACTATTTTGGAGAAAAAATGAAAGTGCCTTGGCGGTGGCGAAAAAATCTAATATTGGCGCCTTTCGCAGGTCTAAATAACATGTAATATACTTTGGAAGACAGAGGGTTACCTACCCATTACAATCGAGGCTTTGGAGATGAGTCCTGCGATACACTCTCTATACCATGTTCCATATATGACCCATCGGTCATAGTAGATCCTTCTTGAACCCCTACCCTAGTAAAAATGAAACTCAACCGCGCCTAGCATGAAGCATATACGCACTAGCCCGCACGGCGCATGAACGCTTGAGTAAAAATAAAACTCAAATTAATTCCCCGTTTTCTTCGTCCTACACAATTTTTTGAAGTACATGCCTGTGGCGGGAGCGTGCATACTTTTGTGGCATGCCTATTTGTTCGCCATGCGCGATCGGAAGAAAATTAACCAGCTAAATTATTTTTAATCGTGTAGGTTAGCTTAGGTTAGATATGGCTAAGTTGTTGGTTTGAGCTGAGTTGAGTTTGAGGCCCATTGTGATGTGATCCTACTTTGAACCTAACGTTCAAGTGTCGTTGCTTCTCTAAAACATCTCGACGAAGTAATGAATCCGTTAAGTTGCGGGATCCCAATCTTCTAGATTTCTGCAAGTGTGCTTAGAAAGGGGTCAGCAAATGTGGTTAGTCTCTTTCTGCTTAGAACTGGGCAGTGACAGAGGAGATGTGGTACACTTTCCTGCTAGTCCTACAGATTCTGCAAAAATCGTAGGTCTCAAAACCAAAGCGGGTCGCATGCGTCCCTATCAGACAGTGTCCGGTCAGCACTTCGACTATAGCTGAAAGGTCTTGTCTCCTGAGGCTCAGTAATGAGGAAGTCCGCCTGAGATCATAAGAAAGCCAGGTTAATTGGCCACGGTGCATTTATTAAGATCCCTCCTATGCTTCTATGCTTGTTGCATTGTATGCTGTGTGCATCGGAGTTTGAAAGTGTCCCTTTTCTTTCCGCGGTGGCGGTCGTACCTCTCCTAATAAGTTCATCAGGAGCCAGACCTCTTCGGAGGTCCAAGGTCGACTGAACTCAACTCAGCTTTACTACCTGGGTTGAGTTGAAATTATATATAGACCCGCGATCAGTAGTTGAATTGTTGAATTTAGTTGACAGAAGCATTTCTGTGTTTTGGTTGTGAAATGTCACGCAAGTTGAAAATTCAACTCAATCTCAACTCAACTATTCGACTCTTCATATATACGTAGTAAGTGTAGCCAACGTAGCACGCAATAGCACAATATTTTGCTTGTTTTTTTTAAACAAGAGACAACGGTAACGTGCTTTTTAAGATAAGCAAACGTCCGAAATTTACTCAGCCCTCCAATTTACTCCGCTTCAGTCTACCTCTTTTTTCTATGGTGATCAAAGCATGGTTAATAAATTTTTATAACTGAAAAATCGATTGTATACCTTAAATCCTTAAGTCTTACAAACTCAAAGGATAATCATGAAAATGTTTGAAAAAAAGTTTGAACCCTTAATATTTTAACCAAGATTAAGATATCTCCCCGAACTACTCAAGTTTCAACCCCAAAAATAATCTAATCCTTCTGGTTTGTAATTTAACCCAAAAACCTTTCCAATTGCCGAAAACACTTTACATTTTTTTACCAGTCCAACAACCTTCACACTTCATATTAAAAGCCTAAATCCGGATTATAAACTTCCTATCTCCTTAACTACAACAACAACGACAGAAAACCCTCAACCCCGCAAGATTGTTGCCCCCGCAAAAGTGTAAAGAAAGAAACAAAAAACAAAAAAAATGCGAGAAAAGTTATCTCTGAAGTTTTTATGCAACACCTCTACACTAACCCGACACATACACAAAAAAACCCGGTTCGTTCATCCTTTCGTCCTGTTAAAGTCTCATTAGCAATTTGCTAACCCAACTATTTGGATAACAAAACCAGCCTCTGACGAACCGAAGGATTTTAACTTTTGCTCGTGGCTGTGTGTGGGTAGGTTAAATCATTCAGTAACAGGAGGAGAAAATGGCGGTTTTCTGGCCCCCAAAAGTCCTTTTGTAAATGCCATAGTGACTATATATGTACATTTTAGACGGGGGGGGGGGGGGGGGGTTGATGGAGGGCGCCAAAGAAAAAAAATAACAGAATTAAGTAAAAGCAAATAAGGCACTAGGTATCCGTTTACCTGTGCTCCATATCAGAGAAAAAAAGGGTCGACTACAACAAAGGCGCTCTGTGTATGGTACACATCCTTTTTAGGATGAATTCTGTTCATATAAATCACTAGAAATAAATCTCGACCAAAATCACCAAAAAAGTGTCCCTTCTTTCCTGCCCCCGCCCCCGCCCTGGACCAGCTACGACCCATCAAACAAACAAAAAAAAATAACGCACACACCCCCCTGGACCCGGCCTAGGATACGTTGTCCTGTGAATATTTGGTGATATTTTTTGGGAGAGCAAAACGGGGTAAAATGTATTTTCACAGGATTCGAAATGCGATGGGGATCCAAGGATTCAAGGACTGTTTGCTTTGTCAGGATGAAAATGTTGAACAACGTGGAGAAACGCGCCGTTGTCCTTTTTGGTGTATACTCGTCGTATATAGGTACCCCATGTCGGCCGCATAATTCAAACGAGACGAAGGAACAAAAAATGGAATATGTACCTGCAGGAATTAAAATCCAAAGGACGAGGATATCCCTTGAATTTTGATGTACATTAAAAAGAAAAACGCCAGGACACGCCGGCGGCGGGGGCAAGGACGCGGTCAACTGAATTAAAAATGTCTGAAAGCGGCCAATGGTTTCTTAGTTCGTTCGTCGTTCGTTCTCTTGACTCGACAGAAATTGGTGACCCTTTTTTGTTTTTTTTTCTCTTCTATGTATATCGAGATATGAGTCCTTTTGAACGAGTCCTTTTAGTCGCTCATGGGATGTGTTTTTTTTTTCTTTTTTTTTGGGAAGACGTAAATCGCCATAAATAAAGGACATAGTTTTTTTTTCTCGATATATTTATTTTGAATAATTTTTCTTGATTTCCGCAATCGCATTGTGTCCTGTTCTTAGTCCTTAGAGCATCCCTTCTCGGTTTCACTTTTTACAGTTGCGCTGCTGCTGCTGGTGGTAAAATTTATTCTAGAAAAGGATTTCGGAGGCATCCTGTGTAAGCCCGCGCGCCAAGTGCTTGTGCCATGTTAAACGTTCTGTATTTTTTTTTTTTTCATTTCAAGTTGAAGCTGTATTGCTTTTCCCCTGCACAGAGTTTGGAGGGTTTCTTTTTATCCCTAAAGATGAAGGACTATAAACACTTGGCGTGTTCTAGTTGAATGGTTTTTCCTGTAAGAGAAAAAGTCTTATCCTGGAACATTTTCCATGCGAGAGCTGCAATCTTTTGTTCCTGTCCCAAAGTGCAGCGGATATGTGCTGCTCCTGCAACACGAGCACTTGTGGCAACTTGTGCAACTTGGTCATATTCAGTGCAATTAGGGAGAAACAGGAACAAGTGGTTCGCCAGGAATTTAACTTTTCAAGAATTTTTATTTATGTCACCGAGTGTTCTGTGCCATTTCTGGTCCTGCTGCTGCTATTCGTATTGCTACAGCTACTGCTACTAGTACTACTGCTGCTCCTAGGTGGTGGTGGTGTTGCTGTTGCCTTTTTGCTTTGTTTAAGGAGCTAAGAGCTGCAATTTATGTCGTACCCTTCATCTGCTCTGTATATGGCCCCCGGGCTCCACGCTTGCTGGGGCTAGAAGATCCTTACTGGCAGCCAGTGCACAATCCTGTTTACAATTTGAATGGTTGCACTGTGTGCCTGGGGTTGAAATTAAGTTTTTGCCCTCGTTTTCTCCTGCCACATTAGGCTCAAAAAAGGCGAAAAGAGAGGCAACCAGCAACGGCAACACAAAAACACATAGGCAGCTATAAGCCTGCAACAAAACCAGATGAAGTATGCCTAGTACAAAACAACAGAAAAAAAACACAACCCAGGTCCTAACAATTACACGGCGTTTAGGCCCTGTCGACTTGTGTATGCCGTCGTTTTTTGCCACATACACTACAATATATAAAGTAACTTATCCGCCATTAAAATCACAGTCAACAATGCGGCGAATGAGGCGACTTATGTGGAGCATAGTGAAAACCAGAACAATTAATCCTGACAGGATTTAATAATGGCAGTGCGTCTCAAAGCTGAATGGATCCTCTACACATATACATATATACATATACGACAGAGATCCTAGAAACGAAAGGGACTAAGTTGAGAGTGGCAGGAATTGCTCTAAAATAATTGCTAGAATGTTTAATCCTGTTTTTTTTTTTGGGTAGGGGAAAGTGTAACCTGCTCCAGTTTTAGCGTTCATCTAATGGAAAAATCCAATTTCACCCTTATGACGCACCTACAACGCTTGGGGGTGTTTTTTTTTGTTTTGTTTTAACCTTTAGCAATTTTCATATTTTCATATTCGCAAATGAGAGAGAGTTTTTCAAGTATAATGCATTGTGGTGCGTAGGTTAACAATGGGTGCGATGTTTGACGATTCAGTTGAGGGTATTTAGTGGAAAGGTGTTTAATGAGCAACAAGTCACCCCCGGCCGACCTTTTGTATGATTTCTTGTTATTGTTTTGTTGTGAATTTGAAATTAGAGTGGTTAAAAATTTTTTAGTTAGTTAATAATTGCCTATCCAGAAATTTAATAAGTAATGATAGGTTCTACAGCCGAGTTTGGGTCTTGCTCTTTCGAAACTGATCATTCAATCGATCCAGATTTTGAGCTGATGTCATCCAATTCGGCATCTCAAATATCTAGGTGTCCTGGTTTCATCGGTCTATAGGTGTCCTGGTTTCATTTCGACACAGGTTTGGCCTTGATTTATACGAACTACATATCCTGCATATCGGAGCTTACCAAGTGCCACATCTATGTTGCTGCATCGATCCTAGATCCCCTCACCATTGCAGAGTCGTCGAAGTTGTCCATCACATAAAAATCAACAATCCTCCAAAGGAATTTTCAATCAAAAATGCCATGATCAGGCAATGATCGAGTTTCTGATCGCGCAAAGACTCCAAATCCATGGAAGATCCATTATCAGGCACGATCAAGTGATAAGAAATTGCGGTGGCCGCGTAGAATCGAACTACGATAAGTTCACACAAGCCACTGCAATCGAAATCCATCGATCGGTATCGATCAAATAACGCCTAGATCACCGATCCTCTAGTGTATATATCTCGAAAACTAAGCTTGATATTGAAATTCATTTTTCACATTTTCGTCTAATCCATAGTCCGGCCCAACAGTTGATAAGTCACGCCTGCTCCATATTGTCCCGGCCCTGACTGAAGAGGCGATTTGCAGCATTGCGCATATATTGTCGGACGTAACGACGGCAAAATAAGATGGCGTGCAACAAAAGCTGATTGACATAATATGGTCTATCAAAGACTAGACGTCTCGAGCAGCTACTGTCAGCTCAAAAGCCAGGAGACAGAAAGCCCCCCGACTTCATCCCCTCCCTTCGAGAGCTGGTCGGCAATGGCTGAACTGTCGCGGAGGAGCTCATCGCAAGATTGTGGGAAAGACCCTTCCCACAGACAATCCGAGTTTCGGTGGCCTCTGGCCGACCTTCCACAGACTCAAAGCCCTGGTGCTACTACAAGTAGCCGAAGCGACCGAAGTAGAATCCCGGCAAATAGAAAATCGACATCTTCTAATAGAGCGACCACCAGTACCATTCACACAGGGGATACGGTGTGATCGTACCATAAACAGTCCGGCCCCAAGGCGACAAATTGCCGTCCGCCTTGTAAACTTTCCAACAAACAAAAACTAGATGACCAGGGGATCGCCCCGTCGACGAGCAACCAAATGATGGTACGTTCATATCGCCATTTTGTCCGCGATTCCAATAATCGAATCGATTTTTTCCATTTTCCCGGCTTCGTCCTTTACGCCACACAACGAATGTGCCAATTTACTTTTATCGCTAACGGAACAGTAATTCGCACTTTCGGCACGAAGTTATTGGAACTGCATCTTCATCTTCAACGAAGATACATCCAAAACTTCATCGTGGCTGGATTTCAAAGGCCATTATCGGGGTGGACTTCATAACGAAGTTCGAGTTGTCAGTCGATTTTAAATATCGACATTTAGTCGACTCAAACACAAACCTTCGAATCAATCTGTATTTGACAGTCGACTACTCCAAGAAATACAATGCCAATTGAAGGAATCTATAAAGAGCTTTTAACGAAGTATTCTTCGTTGCCAAAATTGTGACAAATGGGCAATTTTTTTCGTCACCGCTCGGCGACTCCATCCAGAGATGGATCTTTACTTCATCTGGTCCCCAAACGGGTGAGGCAGTAACAGAGCTGGATATAGATATCCTATCCCACACATTCAGAACATCTCCGTGCTTTTGTACGGCTGCACGATCTTCTCTAACGTGGATTGGGTACACACGTACCACCATATACCTATCGCACCAGAAGACGTACATAAGACTCCATTGATTACCCTGTTTGGTTAGTACGAGGTCACCCGTATGCCATTCGGGTAAAGTAACGCTGATCAAATATTCCAGAGATTTATAAACGAAGTCACGAGAGATCTCGACAGACCGTGATAACCATATAGAACAGCTCTTTAAGCGCCTTGACAATTTCGGCTTGACCATCACATTGGAAAAGTGCGTTTTCGGGGCGCCGAATATCAACTTCCTTGGCTTGGGTTAAGGCGATCACTGATCTCGAACCGCCTCCCCCTCGCACTCGACACTCGATCGAACGTTGAATGATAATCAGGGGCTCTTTGGAGGTTCCATGATTCTGCTGGCCGGCGATTTTCGGCGAATGCTGCCAGTCATTCGAAGATCAATAGCTGCTGTGAAATGAAAGCTTGCCTCAAGTCATCGAATTTGCGGAGATACGGGAAAACTCTAAAGTCGCGTTACAAAATGTCGAATCGGCGGAAATGCGTTCCACACAATCCTAAAGTCGGCTATGACCACCCTCCAACGTTAGCAGCTTGATAGTAGGACGCATCGTGTGGCGAATACTTGAACTACGAGTTCCAATGGCAAGCGTCGAACGTCGTATTTGGACACTTTCGGTCTGATGTTGGTATAGACACAATCGTTGGAAGCCAACATGCGAATGAAACGTTCACCGCATCGTGAGAGAGTATATCACTCAGCTCTGATAACCTTATAGGCTTAATTCTAAAGAGTTGGTTTATGACTTTTTTTTGGCTGTTCAACCAACGTAGCCTAATCGAAACGCCATACGATATCCACTGGTGCTCTTGATCTCAATCTCTTTTCCTAGTTCTCATCTCTTTCCACTTCATAGTTTTGCAGAAGACGATATTCTGCGTTAGCTCTATGGCTGCAGCTTCAGTAATGCAAGGCAAGCATAACCCAAATGTGCCTAAGAGTCACCCTTTATACGACCAGTCTAATAAATATATGCTGATCATTGTTCAATTTCTAGTGGCAAGCTTGGTTCGAAGGAATAAATAGAGGACAGGATAGATTAATACGGACCGTTGTTATAAAAATTACTACCTATTGTTACAAAAATCAAAACAACTAATTTTCGTAACGGGTTTCGATTTTGCAAAGTGGATATTCTGAATAAAGCCAGACACGCAACCGTCGAGGTTAGTTGGGGGCAACCTCTTGGAAGTGTATCCGCCAAACTGCCCCGATAAAAGTTGGGACGCCGTCGGTAGTACCAGAACAACACTATAAAGAAGGAGGAGTACCGTCCGTTAAGTGAAGATCCGACCTAAGCGGAACTCTGTAATACTGCATGATTAACATTTCCCAAAGTTTTTAAATCGATCAAATTAAGCCACTTTTCACACTACACAAGCAAACTTAACTGCTCCTTAATGAGATTAGAAAATACTTTCAATCCCGAATTATAATAAGACAAAAAAAAACCTTGCCCCAGAGCAAAACTGCGGCTTTTATGGACCCATAATGCTCCCTAATACCGGATATGCTTAAGTAACATACCTATATTAAAATCCTGGATTACGTAAAACAACTTAGCCCACCTTCCTCTGCTCCATGTGTAAACCTTAACCTTCTACCAACCATCCACCAAAAAATACTTCCTCTGACAACATTCTAGACCACTTAGCACGGGTGTATCCAATCTACCTTCACTAACAACCTTTTCCAGGTGCCCCACAAAAAAGCCTCAAAATTCTTAATCGGTTGTGTGAATGTGTGTGCTCTAAGAAGAAATTTATGCTCTGTGGTCGAGAAACAGAAGGAATTCTGGACTGAGGCTGATTACGGACCGGGGTTATAGGAGGAGAGTCGATCCCAATCCCAAGCCGAGGAGTATCACCAGAAGAACGAAAAAAAATTAATATGCATAACCAATTTTTGATAGCCGTGAATCAGCGCAATTTTCTCCAGATTTCGTAGTGTATTGTTGGGGTTTCGGCACCGACCCCCTTCGGGCCCCTTACCACCTGGCATAGGTAACCTGGAAGCGGCGGAACTCAAATGCCTCTCGGTGGGCCTATAAAAATCGGTAAAGCATGTAAATGAGGTCCATTTCAGAAGGAGGGGGGACGAATAAAAAGTGGCTGATTTGTTCGCTTCTAAGTTGCGTCATTAAAGTAGAACCTAGAGCTATTGGAAAGAAGAAGAATAAAGTGGAATAGTAGTGGGTGGGTGGATGGATAGAAAATGCGAGGGGGTGTAGTGGAGGTAGAAAGAAAATAGGAGACGTTACCATTACCGAAATGGCGACGAGCAGTTAAACGTAAGTAACTTGTGCGGCAGAGTGTCGACTGGATGGGCTCACAAGGTATAAGGTATGCCCATAGAGGTTTTTCTATAAGGCAACGACTCTCTCCTTTCTTTCCTGCAACTTTTATTGTGGGTCCTATGAATACGGCTTCTCTATGTTATTGCCTCTGCCCGGGATGCTTACAGAATCTTTACTGCTGCTAGACTTCATTTAATTTTTTTTTTTCTGTCCCTTTTTTCTTCCTTGTTTCTTTGGCGTTCTCTATGGTACATTTCTTTGTGTGTAACATTATTTTTTGTTGTTGTTGTTTGCTTGCCTTCCTCCTGCCCTGGCTGCTGCTGTTGGTGGTGCTATGCTGTTGGGTACCAGAACTCGTTTTGCCTTTCGAGTATTTATTGAAACGTACGCATTTTTCCATTATTGCCATTTGTTTACCTATAGGATGAGTGAAGGGACGGGCAACGATACCATACCATACCTACCATACCATACCATACATGAAGGCCCTCTCTCTACACACTCTATGGGGTTATACACAGGATAATGCCTAAGCTGGTGCTGTTATATGCTTTCTAGAAACAGGACCTTTTTATTCTTATATGTGTGTATCAACAGAAACCGGGCGGAGGGGGCTGGGGTAAAACGCTGATGAATGCCGTTGAATTTATTTATCCAGCCTAAGGGATAAGAGGGGTTTAGAACCTGGATATTTAAATGCATCTCAGGGATTTCACTAAGGACGAGGTGGAATTTTATGGATAAAGTTAAGGATACACATATGTGTACACAGGGGGCTGCTGGAGACTGGAGATTGTGCCAGGGCGGTTGGGTGTATAGGATGGGGGTCTCGGTTTCTACGATGGAAAAGTCCAACAATCATACTCCATCTATGCCATGGCCCGTGCTCCATGTCTTCTATTCAGAGGATAACTGGAAAGAATATTTTCTGGAACACAGTCACATACACCGATCGCACTATCAAAATGTGGGGAACACTTATAGAATTGCTAGTAGCATTGCCAGTTCCAACCCCCAGCCTGACCCCATCACTAAAGCTTCTTCGTATAGAGAGGCTCCTATATCGCAGGTTACACACTGATATACCTATGTATATATATGTATGTAAAAAAAATAAAAATCAGCAAGAAAATTGCTCGTGAAGGAGCGCCTCCTGCCTGGTATATCCTTCCATATCCATTTTTCAGCACAGTGCCCCAACTACACACTACTACTATATCGAGAGAGTGAAGGACTCTCTACTCTTCTCGCCGCATGATTTATTCAGTTTGGGTAAATTCAAGGCACATATCAATAAATTTTATCTGATCGTCGATAATGTGCTTAATCGTCAAATAGTTGTGCTGAGTTCTTAAATGGGGGGCGAAATGTGCTCTGCCATATTATAACCCACCCTGGTACCCAAACGCCTCACACCGAAAAACACGACAACACCCTGTGTTCAGTTTTCGGCCGTTTTTTGGGGGTGGGGGTGCAGGGTAGTTTTACTTCCCAAATTTTTTTGTGGGTATTTATGTATGTGTGTGTTAGTATTTTGGCATGGCTTTTGTGCCTCTTTTTCTTGGCTGGGCACATCGATGCCCCCCAGTACAAAATAAAGGCATAGAGAGTCCGCCACCACCAGCAGCAGCACCATCATCATCGGGCGGCGGCAATAGAGCCTGGGAGTTGCCCTTTTGATGGAATTAGATTTGTTTTCGGGAGGAAATTGATGGGTCATAATGTTACGGGTAATTTAATGACAGAGGGCCTTATTGAGCAATTCTTTATAGAAACATCTCAGGAATATTAATAAGGGGGCAGGACATTTTAGGATTTCCAACAAAAAAAAAAATAGAAAAAAATGAGATTATTTTTTTTTCTCTCTTGATCATCGATTACCGTAAATGGGTAATCTGCTTTCATTCCGTACCGCTGTCCGATATCTGTTGATTGTCCCTTTTTGCTCTTTTGGGCCGGTTTTGGGGGGGCGATCTCTTTTGTTCGTGTTTTGTAGCCATTTAGCAATGAGCTTTGATAAATTAGATAAAAGTTGGACCCATCTTAAGTTTTACCAATGCTTTTGCCATTCTCATCCTTTAACCTATTTTTATTCTCCTTCCTTTCTAATTCACCCCCACCAAAACCCCATGCTCCAATCAACCGCCTACATCCTTGCTCTTGTTCAATCTCCTCTCTTTTCTTTCTTGTTGTTGCTGTTGTTGTTGCTGTAATATATTCACCTGAATGTTAATGTCATTCTTTTTGTATGCTGCTGAGTGAAGTAATAAAAATAAATCAGTCCCCACTAAAAGGAGGAAATTAAATCTGTTTTATCGATCTACACAAAAAGGAGCAAAAGTTTTTTTTTTCACTCTCTCCTCCTCCACTCGTATCTTCTTCTTGTTTTATTTCTCTTTTGTATTGCATTTATCCTGTTTCCTGGATAGAAAACAATCAAGGCCTTAATTTACGGACTAGAAGCAATTTTCACTTGAAATTAGATTTATTCTCAAGTTAGTACCCAGGTAAAATTTATCTTAATGGATGCCTAGATAAAAGATAACGATGGAAATATTTTATTGATAAATTTAAATAAAAGATAAGTGAATAATATATTTAAATATAATTACTGAGTTTGGTAGTATAGAAGTCAAGTAAATAGAAGCGAGGGGACTCATGATGGCTCCACGAGTTTGTGGTCCCTGTGTCAACTATGTAAGCTGGGAGCACTGTGCTCATACCACTGCTTTTGTACATAAAACACTTTTTCCTCTATATTCTCGCTCTTTAATGTGTGAAGGATGCAGAAAAAACACACAGGATTTATCTGGCTCAGCGAATGCAGCCTGTGAAAGAGGCCTTTTTATAGCAGTGGAAAAACTAACTAAACAGTAAACCTGCAAGTGGTAAGCCTGCAAGTCCGGGAAATCCCTGACCGATATGGAGGTTTCTCGCTTGGGTTCTATGGGAGGCTATTTATTGACTGGGAGTACGTGGGAATCCACAAGTTGGCGTGGTTTCGCGTAGAAGAGTTGATGTTAGTTAGAAGCTAGGGGAGAGACGCAATGAAACGGACATTAAAATTTGAGAAAGTTTTTTTTATCAAAAATACAAATCTGAAAAGATACCAACCACTTTAAATGAACCTTTAATTAACTGAGTAGAGAACACGCAATCATTTATTATTTAAAAGATAACAGAAAATTATAAAAACAATTATTTTTGAATAGTCGCTTTTGTCCGTTTCATAACACACTACGCTTTGAATAGGACAGTAGGTGTTATGAAACGGACTAGAGTACACGAGTGGTACTTTACACACAATATAGTTAAAATTAAAGCATATTCTTATTTAAATATAACCTATATATATATCCTTTATGCAGTAATCATTTTTATGTTCTGATGTTTATTTAATTGCAATTATTAATTAAACTTCATGGCGCAGAATAGGCTCGCGAATATTTTCGGTAGATTTTTGCAGTAAAAGTGGTGAAATATTGTGTTTTATCACTTTTTACTGAACATGGATAATCAGTGATTAGTGATTTAATTAAAAAAAATTAAAAACATTGAGTGATTAAGTGTTTTTAAGTGTCCGTCTCAGTGCGTCGACACCTGTCCGATTCAGTGCGTAACTGACCTTGAAATTAAATTGACAAAATGCACGAACACGGAATAAATTTTAAAAACTATTTAACTTTTAATATTTCACTTAATTATGTATAATGTCACATAAATCACCTAAAATACAATAAAAGTAATAAATTGCCTTTAGAAATTCTTATAAAAACCATTTTTTTTTTACTTTTTAAAGATAAAAACGCTTATGCCTCATACAATCAAGACAAATGGCCGTCTGCAACTGTGCTCTTTGTGGTGTAGTCTATGAACATCAGTATTGCCAACAACAAAATTTTGATACATTAGTTCAGTAACTTTTCCTAAAACAGATACTGTCCGTTTCATGACGCGTCCGATTCATTGCGTATCTCCCCTACATCTGGAAGAGAAGTCATTCTTAGAGAGACTATGGAAACGCAAGGGAGGAATGTGTCAAGATTGACATGGACTCCAAGTTGAAGCAGAATTCTGGCTCTGAATGGATGATACAAAAGCGTTTGAAGTAGATTATTAAGAGGGAAACTAGACGGAAAATAATGTAACGCCAGCTTCCTCTAAAATTTGTGAGATGTAGGACCCAAAAAGATCGGTAACAAGTTTCAGACCACCCAGTACGCCGAATTGACTGTGGAGTAAGCGAAACCTGAGAAAAGATTCCAACATGAAAGATTTTGCTCTTATAGATCAGGGGAGATAAAACTTTTTTATAGCCTGCGTCAAAACTATTGGGAATCTCCAAATCGCGTTTTTAATCCGCAGTGAGAGTCCCTAGTGGCGCAGTGAGAGTCTCAAGTCTCCACCATGAAAGTAGATTCGAAAAGAATAGCGCACAACGCCACACCTGTACAACCTCGTGAGGAGCTCAGTCGCCCGGTACCGCACACACCTTAAGTCCTCTGACTTGGGTGCAAAAAACCGCCAAAGATGCGAAGTTGCTCGAGGTGAAGTGAAGTTATACAAAGTGAATCGATGTGCCGCTCTACACTCTCGACTTCGAACAACTTCGCGAGTAGTGTAGTGCAGGCTTTAGAAGAAGTTAACCAATGCATAAGCCAGGTTAAAACCAATAAGACTTCGAGTATAGATGGCATCACTGCGGAGACCTCGAACTGCACCAAGAATTTATGTTTAATTAAGGCAGTACGAAGCGATGGGAGCATAGGTCTGGAAAAGAGGCGCCTTGTGCCCCGTCCAGTCGCTAATTATCGTGATATAAGGTGTAAGTTTCTACAATATACCTACCCTCTGCCACAGATATGAATGTATTCGTAATTGATCATTCCAAACGCAAGTGGCATTTTACCAAGCGGAGTCCCCCAACTAAGTACTAACCACGTCCAATGCTGCTTGACCTACGTAATCGAACAAAAGCCAGTCTATTGAGTATGCTAATGACATTTTTATGGTCACTAAGCCCATTGCCCGTTTTGTTTGCCCTATACAGTGGTCGGCAAACTCATAAGTCAACAGGGCTAAATATTAACAGCACAATGATTGATTTTTAAGCCAATATGTAAGGGTACCCTGCCAAAGGCTGAATGGCCAACCAGTAGGTATAAACAGACTGGTCGCAAACGGTCCCCGCCGATTCCCGGGAGAGGTCGGTGTGAACAAGTGCCTTATTCTGGTATGCGGCTCTTCCAAGGCAAACTTCATTTCAGGCTTTACTCCTGGGAGCAATATAAACAAAAATAACAAAAATAATAATGAAAAGAAATCAAAACTAACAGATGCACGGACGACCCGACATAGCAACGTACAAGGACCAGGACCAGGGGCTACGATTCATTTCTCCTCGGTGGAGTCTCAGCTTTCTCCAAGAAGGACAATCGTCAGCTCTGGCTTTGCAAGTAGAGTACCTCGAAGTCAGGCAACATAACCACAGGCGTGCCAGAAATCAGAGCGACAATGGCACATCTGAGAAACAGAGATCACGAACGTCCATCCGCAAGAGAAGGTACAATCGCGCCCTCTTCGTTCTCGGCAGAATTGCAGAGAATGAGGCACCCGGTACTATCTCGGAGAAGGACAAAACCAACAAAGCAATATTTCAAGCTGTCGTTGAGGTTTGGAAAGCGCTCCAAAACGCAAGGATAGCAGGAGCAGTAACCTCCCGCACTAAAAGGGATAGATCCCGGGAAGATAGCTACCTACCTAGCACCAACCAAAAATAACCAAAAAAGCTCTCACTGCTCAAGCTTCTACTTCAGGTGCCCAAAAAGCAGGCTTAATTAATAACAGGCCAATGAGCGAAGTAGTGAAGCACCACCTTCTAGTGGCACTAACCGAATGGAGTTCTAGTACCGGCAGACTCCCAGGCCTTCTCTGGGCCAACATCGAGGTCAAATTTTCGCAAATTGCTCGAGTATCTTCGACGCGACAACAGGGGAACCCTATGGCCAACTGGAACATGCTCAAGGAAGAGGAGGCCCAGCGAAATAGTAGAACCCTGGTACTGTTAATCAACGACGAGGGCCTAGAGGGGCTGGAAAGAGTTGAATACAAACTCCATTTTGGACTAAGGCAGGCATGGCTTCATTTAACGAAGAAGCTGATGAAGAGCTCAGTGAACGTTTGGATGAACTAACAGTCATCGAGGTTGAGAGCAAGTTAGCATCTACAAGCTCAGATGCAGCGGATGTAATATACATATATCTGGCAGCAGGCGTCTTGTACCACCCCCGGCATCGTAAAATATAATCCATTCTAGAATCAAGTTGGATAGCATGGGCGCTATTTTTTTTTTTCTTTTTATATGAAAAAACCAAGCTTAGGTGTAACCCTTTATACTACCAGTCCGTCATGTCGTTCAGTTCATGGTGCAATGTCTAGTAGTAAGCTTGGTTTGAAGAATAGAGGAGAATAGGAAAGGTTAGTGGGGGTCTGGAGGGTGTAGAAGAAAATGACGATGAACCTCACGTTTGAACACTAAGGTGTTGTACGAGTTCGGAAATACCGACTGCGGGAGATTATTCCACAGTCGAGTTGTTCTATTCATAAACGAACTTCTAAACCGTATTGTGCGTGAACGGGGGGGCTGTAGGGTATGAGGGTGAGCCGAGCGTGCTAGTCTTGTGTTGCGGGAAAAGTATTGCCGTGCAGGCAGGAGGTCTTGAATTTCGGTGGAACAGTCGCCATGGTAATAGCGATAAAGTATGGAGAGGGCTACTACATTCCTACGGTGGCTTAAGGTGTCTATGGAGGCGCGAAAGGGGCCATCACCAATGAGTTTGAGGGCACGATTTTGCACCTTGTCGAGACAAGCCAAGGTGGTTTTTGGGGCGCCTGCCCAGATATGCGAGTTGTATTCGAGGCGCGGCCGTATGTAGGATTTGTATATTGTAGCCAATGCGGCTGGCTGGAGGAGGAACTTGCATCTCTTGAGAAATCCAAGGCATTGGGAGGCTTGTTTGGCGGTTTGGAATATGTGATCATTCCATCGCAGATGCTCCGTTAAAGTTACCCCTAGGATGTTGAGAGTTGAGTCAGCCGTTAGATTCTCTTTATCCACTGAGATAGGAGGAAGGTCGGTACATTTTTTGTTGGAGATCAGCCAGTGCTTTGTTTTTGTGGCATTGAATTCGACGCGGTTCATTTCTCCCCAATGAAGAATCGTTTCGATATCCCGGTTGATCGAAGTCGACATCAGTTGACGGTGGTAAAGACAAGGTCTGGCACGTGCTTGTCTTATATTGTCGAAGGAGTAAGAGAAATTCAGAGTACCGTCATCAGCGAAGCAGTGAAGTGGGTTGGAGGGGATTGAGAGCAGATCATTAATGATGATTAGAAAAAGTGCGGGTGAGAGAATTGACCCCTGGGGAACTCCGGACGAAATGGCGTGGGGGTTGGATTCGACGCCATCCAATACTACCTTGATTGAACGGCCTGAAAGAAAGCTCTTAATCCAGTTCCTTAGAACTAAGTGTATACCAATAGCTTGGAGTTTATTCAACAGAGCTGGGTGCCATACTCTGTCAAAAGCCTTTGATATATCTAGAGCAACCAGGCTAGACTCACCAAAGCTGTGAATGCTTTGGTTGATACGCTCGGTTAAACACACAAGCAGATCGCCAGTAGACCGTTTAGATCTGAAGCCGTATTGCCTGTCGTGTATAATTTGGTTGGATTCTAGATATTTCATCAGCTTTTTATTGATTATTGTCTCTATGATTTTGGCTATGACGTCTTCTAGTTTTAATCCGTGTGAGGTTTCTTTCATATTCGTCCATGAGTTAATTTTTGTATTTCAATCTGAGATACCGCCCTTTTTAATGTACATTTTCCGTGTACATCTTGTCAGCTTTGAGGGTATTCTTACCCCCATATTCTAAAATTGTGACTAGTCATAAGTCACAAGCTATGGTGTCTGGCGCTAACTTGTTATGAACTTCTTATACCGGAGACAGACTTGTGGTATAGCAATTGAGATCGGGATATTGCAATATTGCCATATTGCAATATAAAAATGTGAAGACACACTTGCATTAGTATACTGAGTTATTTGGTTGTCATTTATCTGTCAGATTTGCAAATCGAAAAAAATTATTGTGCTGCAGTTAAATATGAATAGAAATATTGTGAAATTATTATTAATTTATATTAAAAATAAAAGTGAAATAGAAAATTGAAGAATTAAAATTCTGTTCGAAATTATCATTTTGGGTTATGCCCAGACTATTCTTCGGTTTAAATCTAGGGTATACTGAGCTATACCACGAAGTTTTTCTCAATAGGGATATTGAGTTTCAAAGTTGAGTATATTGAGTGTATACCGAGATTTTTTCTCAGTATATAGAGACACACCTGAAGTATATTGCATATATTGTAATTACTATACCACAAGTGTGTCTCCGGTATTATTTTGGTTTCTATGTCAATATTGAAGGAATTCTACATCTACTTCACTTCTGCGTTCCTTTTCATTTAGTATTGGCCTTCAAGTTGAGACTCATCACACACTTGTGATCGCATTGTGACTTGTGACTGCTTTTAGAATAATTTCGATCAGCTTTCTTCTGTATATAAAGTTGTATGCTGAGTTACAATCCACGAATATTTGCAATACCTATATTAACATTCTTCTCCCAGCCTTTTTTTAAGGATTTGGCTCAGAGTAAGAAGTAGCTTATTGTTTGTCAAGCGATGCTATACTCGTTAGGACGATTTCTGCGAATGACTCTAGTCTAGGTAGGTTTTATATTATTGCAGTTTGTTTCATCGAGGCAACTTGTACTTTGAGCTGTGATGGTAGTTCTATAGTCAATTTGTCCTCTGGAATTTCTACGCCTGATGAGTTATTATCCTCATTGATTTCTGGGCTTAGCAATTCCTTGAAGCATCTTTTCTTGTTTTCTCCATTTTGTTTTAATCTTTTTTTGAGTTAGTACCTACTTTCAATTGTCAAAAATGACATTGCCATTCCCTAGCCGCGAATGACTCTAATACATCAAGAATTACTCAGCGCCATCTGTATGTCAATATGGTTCAAAGAGGATAAAAATTGATCATGTTTCAATTTTCTTGAACTTTGCAAAACTCGTTGAAATGTTTAAAGTGAATTAAGGATTACATTTTCAGACAGTTCCAAAAAAAAAAAAATTCTGATAAAATTGTTTCACCACATGAAACACACACAAAATTTATTGTTTAAAAACTTTTTTATAGACGGCATATGTTTTTCTCATGTTTCATCCCCCCCAAAAAAACGAAATTTTTTTTCACTCGAAATTCTCATGTAATTGTAAAAAGGATTCAAGGATTTCATCAGCGCGGAAAAGTTTTGATATAAATTCGCAGAAATTTTCGAAATGTTTTCTCCTCTCAAAAAACAACAACAAAAGCAACAAAAAAAATACCGAAAACTTATCACCCCCTCCCCAGAAATAAATACACGGAGGTAAAAACCTGAACGCAAGATAAGGGAAATGTCATTAAGTACGCTGTTAATTACCGATTTAGCAGCATTCGTTTGTGTGTCCTGTGTGTGTGTGCCCCGGCGATGTCTGTCGAAGCGTTTCATTAAAGGAACACGAATATTATTGTTTTTCTCGGGTGGGGTATTAATAATGCTTCTGCCAGGATCGTTATCGTAATAACATCGTCTTCACTCCTAATGGAGGTCTCTAACAATGTCTCGCAACAGTCGTTAAATTTTCTTGTAGCCCCCTGTCATCTTAATTACGTAATCTGCAATATTTAAGAGTATGAAGGTATAACTCCTTGTACACTGATGATATTTCTCGGGCTTATATCGCACACAGCAAGGATATGGCATCTTTTCTTGTTTAGCACAATATATGGCACCAGCATTAGATAATATGCATTCGGGGAGCACTAAACTTGTAGTTGGTTTTGGTTAATAGTTTTGATGTGGGATTAATAAAAATCGCAAATTTATTAGGAATGTGGAGGATTATGGCAGGGAGGCTGCAGTTTGCTTGAAAATAAGTGGAAATTGATTTTTTCGTTATTATCTTG
The DNA here is from genome assembly GCA_949987705.1 of Thereva unica. Lineage (NCBI taxonomy): Eukaryota > Metazoa > Arthropoda > Insecta > Diptera > Therevidae > Thereva > Thereva unica. The sequence continues at coordinate 85,280,514 of OX465285.1, forward strand.
GATATGACCGAGTTAGACTTGACGGTTTGGAGTATGATACCAAAGTAGATTATTTATATTCCAGCAACCAGATCTCTTCGTATATCTAACAGAACATTCGTAACAGAACTTTTGAGTATCACCATCAAACATTGTTTACTTAAAAGTTGGACCAATCAACGTTAAAATAGATCCTTGGATTACTATTCCACACTTCTTTAGTCGTTACTTCCACTTGACCAGCAAATTTTCAGAGGAAATGTTCTTCCGTTTCTGTTTCTACCTGACAGTATCTGGATATGTCGGTATCAATTTTACCCATGATTTTCAGGTAAGGGGTCGTCCATTAATTACGTGAGGCGTTTTGGGGGGGGGGAGGGGGTCGAGCCGAATCTCACCAAATCTCACGTGGGGGAGAGGGGGGTGGTCACGGCAAATACCACGTAATTTTTTTTCTCGAGAAACAGTGTAAAATTGCTAGAAAACTGGGTTAATTCAAGTAAAACCTGTTACCCCACTAACGACCCGCATTCACTCACAGGCCGCCGCCAGGACAGGTCCGCAGGCACGGCCCGATGAAGGCAATACAATACTCAGTCTGACTGGGGATGAGGACTTCAGGTATCCGCCTGACAGGCCGTGGCGTACAGGTAACGGCATGGCCTCAACGAAAACTTTAAAGGCACAAACAGATTGGTGACTGTGGAAAAACCTTTAAAATACACGGACCACCATATTTGCTGACACAATGGACAGACGGCGCGGAACAATAAAATGTATGGGAAATTCTCTCGCAGGCGGCCGCCGTCACCGTCTTTGCGCTAATATGTTTGTGCTATAGGCGGCTCCAGACTCACGCCGTGAACACCCGTGAACAAGCGCGAATGCGAGTGTTAATGGTTTCGGCGCATAGTTCACGACTTGCTTTCAGGTCCGACTAGATACGGCGGGAATTCGTGCGGTAAATTCCCGGCTTGAGACTGAATAGAAATTCTGAGGTGGGTAGCACGTGGTCGATTGAAGCAACTTACGTGCGCTACCACCCCTGATCTTCAGGCACAATCTAATGACAACTGTCCACTCATATAAAGATTTTTTCAGTTTTCTTGGACTGCAGGCCCATCTTGCTGGCGGCGGGGAGGTGTCGCGAAAACTTTCAGGCCATGGCCTGCTGTCGACCTGTGTGTAAAAGGTTGCCTTAAAATATGGCTAAATCCTACACAACCAATTTTATACGAACGCCAGGGGGGGGAGTCGAGCCAAATTTCATGAAATCTCACCGGGGGGGGGGGGGGGGAGGGCGCGAAGAATCGCAAAAATCGCCTCACGTAATTTATGGACGACCCCTAATATCTGACAGGAGGATGAGTTATGAGAAGGTCTGCTAAGACTATGAGTTCGGGTCTTAAGAAATATGCCCGCTCTTTTCTTTCGAATCCTTCACGTACCTGGCATTCACTTCAGCTCAACTTCACACAACTCGATGGCAATCAAGTTCCAGAGCGTTTTCGTTCAGTTCGTTCCACCGAAACCATTGCAGATGAACGCTATAAGGTGGCCCGAGCTTCATAGAGCTCCATCCGTCATCACGCTCATGAACTGTAAAGGTTTTGACACAGAACCTGAACCCCTCGGACCAATGGAAACTTCGTCAATATACCGAATGGATGCGCAAGCAAACTTCATTGAATGACAATTTTATGCAGAAAATCATTTCCAGCGATTCGATGGACTCGTCAACAAGCAGAATTGTCTCACAGAGTTATTATTGAGAAGGATATACATCCACGAAAAACTGTTTGGTGCGGTTTTTAGATCGGGTCGTACTTCTACGAAAACGAAGTCGGCCAAGCTGTTCCCCCGCTAATGTATACGCCCTCACCCCATGAAAGGGATTTTTTGGGGTCGCAATTGGAGATGGTTGATGTGGATAACAAATGGTGCTATTGCCACACAGCCACCGTGGCAATGATAGTCTTGCGACAAAAGTTCGACAGTTGTATTTTATTCCAAGCGGTGATCTCAATTGGACGATCTAAAATCATATGATTGGACACGGTTTCTTTCTCTGGTTTCAGTTTCAAAAGTTAGGTGTACGCCAATACGCTCATTGTGGCATTATGTTCTTTTCAAAGGCTTCAGTCGACTTCATCAATACTTTTCTACTGGATTTTGACCTTTCAATTTAGATTACCAAGGGCACACGTGTCTCTGTTTTGTCGCCATCAGTGCACCATACTTGTTGATCATGCGATATTGTCGCTCGCTAAGCAAATACACCATGTAGGTATCACATGGTAAAAGTCGATCCACACATATCCGTAACCTGACGGCGACTTCAGTGCAATACCGGCGCATCAGTGAAAAAAATATCGGCACGATGTAATTTCATAGAAACAAATTGGGTTTCGTATCACACATCCGACGCAATGGGGTACGGACGTTCTCAGTATCCTTGAGGCGTCCGTAAAAACCGTTAAGGGGTCGTCCATAAATTACGTGAGGCGTTTAGGGGAGCGAGGGGGTCGAGCCGAATCTCACTAAATCTCACGTGGGGGAGAGGGGGGGTCTCGGCAAATATCACGTAATTTTTTTTTGTTTTAAAGAAACAGTGTAAAATGCCGAGAAAACTGGGTTAAATTAAGTAAAACATGTTTCTCCACTAAAGACCTCCATTCACTTACAGGCCGCCGCACAGTGGGACCAAATCCAAAAAAGCTGGCCAAAAGTCAAAAAGTGCATTAAATAATCTCAAATTTTACACTCGGGGGTTTTCGGGGTCGCTGATGACGAATCCGGTGTCGAAATTTCGATTTTCAAAATGGCGGACTCAATATGGTTAACATAACCCCTCCAAATAATCAAAAACTTTAGTAAATGATACCAAAACATCTCACTTAGGGGTATTCGGGGTCGCTGATGACGAATCCGGTGTCGAAATTTCGATTTTCAACATCGGCATTTGTTATAACGTAAAGTGTTTCATTCATTATTATTACTTGCTACCTGTTGTTGAGAATTTCTAGGGAGAGGACTAGCTAAAATCGTAAAAAAATTATTCAGAAAATCTGTCACTTTGATACCTTCGAGGCGCTGTAACACGTAAAACCTTTCGTAGTGAATGAATTTAAAAAAAAGTATGAATGAAAATTATTCCTTATGAAATCCTCTAAAAAAACTTATTATTATTTTTTTTTTTGGTTAAAATTCAAGGAAAAAAAGTTATAGCCATTAAAAGAAAATACTGTGACTAATTTTGGTGTTCTAAGGCTTATAACTTTTTAATTATTAAATTTACCCAAAAATATCTTGCTAATCTATTGTAGATAATTTAATTATAAACAAAAAGAGCCCTTGCAAATTTTCTGTAAGATGTACTGTTACGGAGATATATAATGGAAAACCCATTTGCGCACCTTTTCCAAGATGGCGGCCAAATTGGGGGGGAGTGGGTTAGAATCCCGAAAACTCAGATTTAAGCTCACACTGACCCCCCCTACACATCCCAAAAATAAAACCTTGTCCCGCATTTTTGCAATATTGAAGTACCATTTCCATGGGCTAGTGCTGGACGTATGTGACCCCTTAAAACACGGAGGGGCAATTTTGGGCAGCGGATTTTTTTTGGAGGTGAAGGAATACACCTTTACCAACAACGGGGAGCAAGTTTTCCAGTGGAGCAGAGTGGAGCAATATTACTTTTTGTCCAATATATATCGCATTTTTACAATCCTAATTCATAAAAAGCACGTGTAATAGATGCTTACTGTGTATTATATACTTGCTTAATGGGTATAGTGCAATTTTTTTTATACTCTACATACCTTCCAAAGAAAATTTCACTTTACACGACCACGATTGCTTGGTTACTTAATTTTTTATAGCGTTTTGAAAACGTTAACCTTTTTTCACAATATTAACGTTTAAAAATAAGCAAAAAGAGTAAAGTAGCAACTACAATTTCTCAGTCCGTAGAAAAAAATCTAACCTTCCGTGACTGATTGCTCACTATTGGAAGTGTCCTCGAATCATCCCCCCCCCCAAAAAAACCGCAATCTATAAACTTTTTTTTTAGACTTTTGGCCAGCTTTTTTGGATTTGGTCCCACTGTGCGCCGGTAGGTAGTGGCCTGGCAAACCAGGTCGACCTGCACGACTAAGCTTGACTCAGTCTAACTGAGGGATGATACTTCAGGTACCCGCCAGACAGGCCGTGGCATGCAGATGAAATCATGATTCTCTACAGACACACAGGTGAAAACGACTGCTTAACATAGCAGGTTATTAATTAATTCAGGCGCAAAAATGTTCATGGCCTCAACGAAAACTTCAAGGCGGCTCCAGCCTCACGCCGCGCCGTGAACACCCGCAAACAAGCGCAAACGCGAGTGTGGATCGTTTTCACGCTTAGCTCGCCCCTTGCTTTCTGTTACGAGTGGATACAGCGTGAATTCTTCCCCTCAATTCACGGCTCGAGAGTGAATAGAAGCTCAGATCTTCAGGCCCGAACTGACGATAAATCCGATTTTTGTCAGCTTTCTTGAGCTGTAGGCATTCTTGAACTTCAGGCCATACAGTTGGCGGCCGGTGATTGTATGGTAATACTTCGCCTCAAGGCTAAAACTTTTAGGCCACGGCCTGCCGGCGAACTGTGTGAAAATTGGGCCCTTAAGATGTGGGTAAGGTAGGACACACAAAAAAATTACTCGGTTGTTTAGCCTCTAAAGGCTAGTCAAACGCGCGACTCGTCGAATGCTGCAGAGTAGGAGCCAAGTAATACTGAACGGCGAAAAGGACATTAGAATTTAGTGCTACAAGAAAGCACATGCCGAATTTTAGCGTACCTAATGAAATGTTGGGTGAGTGCTCACGTTGTGTGTCCACCACAAGCAGAAAAGCGAGGAGAGCAAGCAGTCCGCATTATCAATTATCTCAAATAAAATCTTGCACCCAAACCCCCCCATTCACACAGATGAACTTTTTACACACCTTTCACTAGATTTCACTACGGTTACGTACACGGATTTTATACGCGAGGGCCTTTCCTGCAGTTCTGTATTCAAACTCTGTGGTTACGATCGTAATTTCGCATTTTTAATGTAAATACTATGGATTTTATAAAATTTGAAAAATCTCACGTGAGATTAGTGGGGGGAGGGGGTCGGGACAAATCTCACGATATCTCACCAAGGGGGGAGGGGGGGTCGAGAAATCGCAAAAATCACCTCACGTAATTTATGGACGACCCCTAAACACATTAAATACCGATATTTTTTAATTTACCCTAGACCTAAAACAAATGTTTGACATTGAAACCTGTCGCGTCTCGTCTTTTTGTAGGATTTTTTATACAGAATACAAAGAGCAAATGGATGAGCAAACCCACTCCCTCTTTTATTGTTTTCCTCCTCGTTTAAGAGTAATACTATTGCGGCAAGATATTCAACGCTAAATTCCGTGATACACTTGAGATCAAAACTAAAAAGTAATTACAGATGCTATTGAACATTGAGCATTGATACGGATTCTGTGTTAATGTCAGTAAAAAATTCATCACGGAAGCCACTGACACGGAAAGCGTCGGAGGCGTGCTGTAACGGTTATGTGCGTGTGATCGATCTTAATAACTCAATTTTACGATCGATTTGACAGAAGTAGATGGATTCTGATCATACATGTTTGACTTCCTGCAGTCTCCATCAGATTCAATTTTTGGTATCTTACCAAGAAAATCTCTCCAAATATGTACTTTGATTTTTATCTTTCAATTATAGTGAGGGGTCGCAGGATTTTTTAGGTTATTAATTTTTTTTTTTTTTTTGTTTTTGGTGGACGCAACTCTAAAAAGTTGAGAAACGATGGTATATGGTGTAAATTTTGCACTATCGAATGTTCTTTATCGGTATCTTAGAACTAGGTATAGTGTCGGTTGAGCCTGACAACCAAAACCGATTTGGGACTATACTAGAAAAAACTGCCGTCGGCGAAGTATTCGTTTTTAATTCTACAAAGTTACACCTACACAAATTCCCGTTAATACTTTACAAAATTTATCATGATTTCATAAATCGATGAATATACAAAAGTTTTATTTTTGTTTTGAAAAGAGACCAGAAAAAAAAACGATTTCTAATAAAATTTCCCAGAATATAAAATTAATTATTTTTATTAAAATTCAATTTATATTTATATAATCCGGCAGTAACAAAACAAAAAAAATAAGGCTTTTTATAAGGAATCATTAAAAATTTATGGCATTAAAAGTTTTTCTTTTTTTCATTCCATTAATTTAATGTCCTTTTAATATGAATATATATATATCCTTCTTCCCAAAGATTACAGGCAATTAATCATTATTTTTCTTCTTCCATTTTTTTTTATTCATCTTAACTCTGGCCTTATTGACCGACCACCGTGTTTTCTTCTTTGGAATTGTCTATAAAATAACTTATATACGATATACATAGATATAAAAGTCAGGAGGATAAATTATTCCGTTTTTTTGTGTAGGTGTTTGTTTTTTATATAGCATCATCCTTTTATATAGAAGTGGGCAGCAAAATACTTGTATAATGTCCCATTACCTTTCCTTTCCAATAATTATTACCATCAAAAAATCCTTGGGTGTTTTTTTTTTGTTTGTTGCTAAAATCACAAAAAAAGGATTTTCTTTGAAATTCATTAAATTGTTTTTCTGGGGCTATATACCATGGTAGGTAGAACAAGGATCAAACATATACATACATACATATAATACTAATAATAATAACGAAAAATAAAAAAAAATTATTCATTTACGTCACCTATTAAACCACACACCACCGTTTTTCCCCTGCAATAAGAAATTTTTACTCCCTTTACGCAATACCGAATGGCCCCCCTAAACTGTAGCTGAATATGCTTCGATTTACAGCTTTTCATTTCGAGAGCCAAAGTCGAGGCTCCTTCAAAAGTACTAAAAAAACATAAAAATTCCGGGGATGCTGTAAAAAAATTAGGGTGGGGGAGGGAGGGGAAAGGCGAAAAAAAAGGATATCGTCATGAGTGAGCTCTTAAAATGCCATAAAAACTGCTGACTGAGGCTGTCAAACTTTCTTAGCGATTATTCTACATCAATTTCTCAATAAAAACTTTCCAAAATGAGCCTTTCTGGAGCCTACTCATAAAACGGCCATCCTGAATCCTTCCTCCCGTTTTTTGGGGTAATCGATCGAGGTTAAGGCACCCAAGAACAGGATATCAGAGCCAGCCCTCCTGCTCCTGTCGATTGATAGTATGGTATCCCTTGTGTGTACCGTCGTCGTCGTCGTACGGTGTTACCTACTTCATTGTGATTGATTCGTTTATATGGAAGAGCGCTCTGTGAGTATAATCCTTGAAAAGGCCATGACACCCCTATATTAAGCCACTTCACTCATCTTCGCTCCCACACCAACCTAACCCCCCCTACCCTATACCAATCGTGATTGTGCATAAAGTTTTAATACCTTATACACAAGTATCATATAAGAAATGTGCTGAGTCGCTGCATTTCTTTCGTCCTTAACCCCCCACTCCTCTTCTACCACCCTTTTTTTATATTTAACCCATTCACAAACCCCCTACCACCCTTTCTCCCCCTATGACAACACGCGTTCATGACACTCAGTCCACTCTAAGAGGGTTATCAGTTCGAGCTTTAGGAATGAGTGGCTGAAAAGTGGAGAGGGGGATGTTGAGTGGAAGTAGGGGTAGAGGGAGGAAAATATCTTATCAGCATAGCACCACCCACCCAAGAAGAGAAAGTTTCAAAGGTGCGAAAATGAACATAATTTTTTAATTGGTTTTTTATAACTCACAGCGGAAAAGTGAGTGGTGGTGGTTGAGTGCTGCCCCGGAGGGGTGGTGGGGGTAATCGTGTTTTTTTTGTCTTGTTATTACGAGATTTTTTTTTTGTTGTTGTTGCGGCGAAATCAACGTTAGACATCGCGTAAATAATTCACAAGATACTCCGTCATGCTTTCAAAAGTCGAACTTTTTCCCCAGTTTTCTCTCTCTATGTGGAAAATTGAAAATTTCGTTAATTTTCCATGCCCCCACCCCATCAGCCGACAACAGCGCGGGGAATTTTAATTGGGGCCACTTATCATCAAAAGTGAAGTTTTTGGATACATACCCCTCCTTGCCCCTCCTCTAAAATTTTTTGGATGGTGTTTTTTTTTTTTTTTAAAACATAGACCGGCGCCCAATCGTTTTATTTTAAGGAGAGGTGGGGTAATAATGGCCGGGGAAAGGAGGGGCTGGAGAGGGGTGAATGATGTCGCTGCGGTTATGTGGAGGGGAAGTTTTTATTTCTTATTCTTTATTTTTTTTGTTTTTTTTTTGTTGTATATTTTTGTGTTTTTTTTTGGAAGGGGAGAAAGAAAAAGTTTTCCTTTGGTCCAGCAGTGTACCCGCTGGTAATTGGTTGCGCCCGAATGTAAACCATTAACTTAAGGGAAAATTATGATCTCCCATTAGATTTGGGCATTTTCCTAACCATTTGCAGCAGTTAAAATAAAAATAATATAACAGAAGAGGGGGGGGCGTACCAGGGTGGGTGAATGAATGGGTGGATGGGTGAATTTGGTGGGGGTGTTTGCTTACATCTTGCAAATCTTAAATGGACGAAGCGGGGTTTGTGTTTTTTGTTCATTCTTGTACTTTCTTGGAAATATTAAAAGCAAAAAAAAAGCGTGAGGCCTCTTTGTACTAGTACTCCAGCACCTCCTTTTCTCAGCCAAAAAAATAATAAAAAAAAATACGGAAAAGAGAAAAACTTTTGGGAAAACAAATTTTAAACTTAATTGCGTTTTATTTTCACTCCCCACCCCTCACCCCGTGCACCCGTCGACTACACGGTCATAAAAAATTATGATACCATGATGATGGGTAGTGGGTCGGTTGGGTGTGGGAAAATGGGTAGATGGGTGGGGTGGGTAGGTAATCAAAAATGAATTAGACTCAATTTCACAAGCTTGTTGCTGCTCTCTCCGCTGTTGCTGTGTTTTGCTGTTAAACTGTTACTACTGTTGCTATTGTTTTATTGTTGTTATTGTCGGGGCTGTGCATAGACTCGACTCTGTGTTGTAGATTCACCATCAAACAAATACAAGACCAAAAAAAAATTAAAAAGAAAAAAAAACATCGAATTACAGGGGCAAACGGTGGGTGGTCGCCTTTTGATTATTTATCTGACTTTTATCTCTTGAAGCACGAAAGGGTAATAACCGTTCGGTAAAAGTTCTGTGATTTTATTCCATTGACTTGCGGGGGTAGTGTTGTTTGACTACATTTACTGTTTTTTGTTATATATATATGTATGTAGGTATGTATTTTGCAAGAGAGGAGTCTATTTTCTTGAGTTTAATAAAAATAATTTCCAGGATTGTTCCCTTGTGGCACAAGCCTTTAAGATATTTCGAAAACATTTCTCTCTTTCGCTATGTAGGTATATATGTATATGTATAAAGATAGATACTTTTTGGGCCTGTTTTGGGCTGGTAGTAAGTAGAGTGCCAGTAGAAAGCTACCATAACACAGCATAGACCAGCTCCTAGGTACTTTATTGTTCTCTATGATTTCCTTTTTGGCCAAGGCAAAGTTTCCTTTTAATTTCTTTGGAAAATTAAAGTGAAGAAATGAACATGAAACAAGAGAGCTGTTATCCTTATGTACATTTCCGCTTTTATATATGTTTATATATATATAATTCTGGTGCTTGTATAAATGTACTTAATGTGCGTGTATATGTTGTTGGTGTGTACCCGTGTCAAGGAAAAGGCAAAAACCCCGGCTACCCCATAATATTAATGAAGATCCATATTCATGGCGTGTATTTTGAGAGCAGTATTTGCGCTTCGAGTATAGCTCTCGCGCATATATACATATATACAGCAGCAACAACAACAACAAAAACAACAAAAACACCAACAACAAACATTACGCGTGGCCTACTACACTATACTATATACAAGGGCTAACAGCATTGATGACGATGGGCCAGAAGGGAATGGGGTAAGCTTTTGTAAGCGAAAAGAGGGAGGGGGGGGGGGCGGTGGGGCACGCGGAGGTCTGGGTGGTGGCATTTCGGTGGGTGATGGTGGTTGGACTGTGTTATGTAATTGGTGTAATTAAGGTAATGACATGCCGCATTCTTCATGTAGACCTCAACAAAAACTTTAGGCCACTTTTGGTAGGATATGAGTGTGCATATCTGGAAATGAGGAAAAGTCCTGTGCTTTTTCATTGAAGGACACCAACCAACCAACCAACAACGATAACAACAAAAAAAGAATTACTTTGAGCATGAGAGAAATTAAGTGAAAGAGTATAATTTTCCAGAATTTTGTGGTTTAAAATACTACTACCACTTTATCCCCCCCTCCCCTCCACCCACACACCTCCCCCTGCCCCTACAATCCCCGCTTTGGGCATAAGGCTATTGTTTAAACACTCTGGTATCATCCACACATAAGACAGAACCAAATGTGTGTAAAGTTTGTTAGCCCTTTTAGTGATGCACAAAGAGAGGAGGAAAGAAACCATACTCCATACCCCATAACCCATGGACCAAAAACCACTTTGAATATATGTGTCTACAATGTGGGTGGTGTTGGAGCCCGAGCTGTAGAGGGAAGAGTCTGAGGGTGACTACTGTAAACGGTGGGGGGCATTTTGTGTGTGCTACAACCGAAAAAGGGGTTTTTGTTTTTAGTAGAAGATTATAAGAAAACCTTGGGGGTGAAGGTTTTTGTGTTTGAGGAATTTTTGGGTATAAGGGGGTATAAAGTAAAAATTGGGACAAGTTTTCGTTTCATTTTGAGTAAACAGGCACAAATCTTAGAAAATAACACAATTCAAAGTACTTGAGTAGGGTTATATAGCTTCATCTTGCTCTCTCCCATATACATACATCACTTTTCTCTCTCACTCTCTCTTTAATTCTTTCTTATTTTCATTCTTCCTCTCCGATAACTGAATTATATTTTCAAGGTCCTTTACAAGGATTTTGAATTAAATTTTACTTCTTCTCCTCTATGCAGGCAGAATATGGGGGAACATTATGTAAAACATGTACACATACAACCAAACAAATTAACTTTCCTGTTTTAGAATATAGAAAACAGAAAACTAATATTAATAGGATGAAAGACTTAAAACTTAGTTAAAACTTCCTGATTTAGAACTATGAATATAATGTAGTATTCAACCACATCCATGAACATGCCTACATATTTCCCACCCACTCACATATTATACACACACACACACACACACATATGAAAAAAGGATATTGTTCAGTCAAATAAGGTTAAAATTTTACGGAGAATTGGAAAATCTGATTATATAAGTATGTATATCTTAAAACAAAAGATTTTACAAGAACACAGGTTTAGGAGAGAAGGTACAAAATTTCAAAGGACACAAAAACATTCTATTAATGAGAATTCAATGCTTCTTCAGTCGTCTTTAATGATTACCATACAATAATATATAGGAAAGACATCGGGTGTTCTTCAAGGATGAATTTGTGTATACTACTGGGGCTGCTTCCTGGAGCATGTACCCATAGTACAGATATGTATATTATTAATATAAACAACAACACCAAAAAATTAACTAGAAACACATTGATGAAATTTAATGAAAATGATATTTTATTATAAGACGGATGAGATTATACACAATTTGTTATTATAGTAGAATGAACAAGGTCGAAACCCAGTTTATAGTAGGATTATTTATCCTTTAGCGTTGCAAAACTAATTTGATAAGTGATAATTATAATGTGAAATTAGGAAAGGCTTATAATTATGATTAGGTGTAAAACATGGTATGTATTATGAAATTGAATTTGTTCTTGTTCGCGTAAAGCCTAAAGATTACCATTATATCATTACACAATAATTACCCCAAATAGTTTTTTATTTTATTATTTCAACAATAATGTGAAGTGGCAGGTATTAAAGAATGCTACAATCACAACCGTAAAAATATTGGAGCCGAATATGCAACTATTTGGAGTACAAAAAGAAAACCCGCCATTTTCCAATAGATTGCTTGCATTTACATTTACCCGAATACAGAAGTAACGAGAGCACATTGAAGGACGACGACCACGGCGGCTATGAAAACGGAAAACGACCAGACTGCTGATTGACAAAAGATGAGTTTACAATTTATTAAGCCAGAGACAGTAAAGAGTCTGATGACGACTAAGCGCATTTTGCTACTTAAGCGTAGTATTTTGGTTTTACATGTGAATTATATCATGAAGGGAAAAATTTCAATCAATTAAACCAAGGCGTTTTTCTCATTCCCAGGGGGGAAATTCTGGTTCGGTGCAGTGAAAACGTGAAAACACTTTACACGTTTACACCTTTGTTTACGATTCTTATTCCGTGCAAACCACTGTCAAAAACTTTGCACGTTTAAAAAAATTTTACACCGAGAAATTTAGAGTGAAGTCGTGAAAAGTTTTCACTCTAGATACGTACCTACTAGATTTGATAAACTGACACTTGCTAGTATAAAAATTCAATTCAGCCTTTATTCAGCACTAAGTTTTCACGAATGCAACGAGAATCGCTTTTTCTGGTGGAGTGCAGTGATAAAGTGAAAAAAGTGTGTAAAACGTCAAGTGCAAACTTTTTTTTTCACGTTTTCACTACACCGAACCAGAATTGACTCCCAGTAATCTGTCGTCATTATACTATGAATGGACCAACGGACCAACATCTGTTGGCAATACTTCTTTCATTATGCAGATTTGACTGACGGAAAAGTTGAAGAGCTACTTGACAAGGTTCGCAATATGACAGTATAGCTCGTCAAGTGATAGCTATCTGGCGCTGCGGAAGAAAGAGTCCCAAGGGGGAATTTGGGATCCCGTAGGAGCATGCTTGAGCTACACCGCCTACCAAACGGATCCAAGGCGATATATGGCACGTCAAAAGCATGTGTTGGGCCTTCGGCTTCCTGGCCCAAAGTTTCTGAACCTACAAGGAATATGGAGCAGTACCAGTAGCTATATTCTCCTGGGAGCAAAATACTACACCGAGAATTTCTAGCTTGTTGCCTAAACGACAGCGGCTTCCTAGCGGAACAGGGCGGCAAGACACATCTTAAAGGGAAAACTGCAGGTACGATCCTCTATAGGTGGTAAAGTAGGCCAGTGTTGGGTAATCAAGATAAATAGTGTCTTGTTGTTATTTTACTGATTTGCGAGAAGGGGACCAAGAATAAACAGTTTCGAGTTAACCAAAACAGGTCTCACCGGGTACCTACACCTTTCCGTGGTGGTGCGCTTGCGTGCCTTGTGGTAGCATTTGGCTATGCCAGCGGTAGTTAGCTGGGAATCATCAATCCACCGGTAGGGACACCCAAGCCGAACGGGCTAATTGCGAAGAGGCGACACATAGCCAGCCAGTGGTTAAAGAGTGCTGGTCGCAAATGGTCTGCTTCGATGCCCGGGCAAGATCGAAGTGTATAAGTGCCTTATCCTGGTTATCGGCACTGGCAAGATAGACTCTCTTTTCGGCACTACTCGTGGGAGCTTTTCACACAAGTAAAAAATCACACAAGTAAAAAACTGCTTGCCTTCAGTGTGGAGGCTAGGCTTGCTGTTTTTAAAGGCAGTAAGGATGGTAAGAGGAAAAGGGGTGCTTTAGACTCCAATCCTAAGCCCCACAATCCCTCAAAGACAGTTGCTGCGACAGAAACAAACCTCGTTCAGATCCCATCACCACGTTTTCCGGCTCTTCACAAACTTGCAACCCAACACCAAAGCGTCAGAGATCCCTTGAGGAACCGAATCACCCTGTGGCCAAGCGTAGTAGGAAAAGTAATAATCTATTTCATCCTACTAGTAAGACTTATAGGCAAGTGGAAAAGTTCAGATCGTGATCGCTTTTATCGACGAAAGCGATCCACATAAACGAAGGAAAATTGAGGTCAGGCTCGAGACGATTTTCCTCCCAATTCTTCAGGAGCATCCTGACACTGCTCCTTACTGTCGCAATGACGGATGGCATCAGGGCCGCGTGAGGTTCAGATCGCATGTGCCGCTCTGATCGGCTGTCGATCTCTATAAAATAGCCATATCCAGAATCGGAGAAGCATGGCCAAGGTCGTTATGGAGGAGGAGATCCTGAGTCGCCCAATAGCGCGTTCATAGATCCCAGCGAAACCAACCGAGCCTCAGGCTATTCTGGATATTATTCGGTTGAGTAACCAGCAGCTACAGGCGTCATCGGGGAAGATGAAGATGGAAACTGGGGATCCGAAAGATGACATCCTATCGGTAGGCTCTTAATCAGCAAGGAGTCGCTAGTTAGGACCTTTGGCGAAATCAGGTGGCGTCATAAGTTACAGTTTCTCTTCCACAACACCTTTCAAAAAAGACATCTTGCTCCTCAAACAGGGTAAAATAGCTTAAACTGCTGCAGCTCCAGGTACGAAAGTTTCTGCCCTTGAGCTGCGGCTGACACAGTTATGGAAGTAGCTGAACCCAATGTGTCTGGCTTTGCGGGTCACACAGGAATGGGAGTAGCTGACCCTAAGGTGCCTGAGGGTATTCACCTAGCAACTCTGAGTCCAAAAGACCCTCCTTTTTCCTTATCCGAAGAGGAATTTTAGGCCTTCTTTTGCCATCAATGACAGAGGACGAACTGGGAGACTTTGCCCAACTTCTTTCGATGAGAGATGATAATATTACTCTCATGCCAGAGGAGAACGAGGCTGACATAATGGTGATCGAGCTTGATCCCGAGTAGCGCAGATTAATATTCATCACAGCAAGGCTGCATCCGCCAGTCTCTGCTTACTAACGCCTTTCGAAGGCTGATTTAGATGATTGGAACTTCCCCACAGTGACTTATGCAAAAGTTGTGGTAATGAACATGAGGAAGAAACTGTCACCTATCTTCTCTGTACATGTCCGGCCCATGCGAGGAATAGAGGGACCTTCCTTGATTCACCTTTCCTTGATAGATTGAGCTAACTGCAAAACATTGGTGTTTTGAGCTTCTGTAGCTTTATTAAAAGTACCAAATGGCTTGAAATGGCCTAAATTTTGTCCCAACCCTAGAATGGTTCAATGATGTGTTTAAGTCGGCTGCTTAATGGGGAAGCAGAAAAACCTAACCTAACCTAAATCCAAGTGTTGACAAGATTGATCTTCTACGATCCTTTTCACCAAACTTGTGAGTAGAAGCCAGTTCAATACAGCCGATTTCAATATATCCAAAAATGCTGTTTGATCAAGGCATCCGGCCTTTCATTGCCTCTAACACGCTGTCGGTACACATTCTTCCCAATCGAGAGTACCTAGCTGATCAAGAATGTGTCCCAAACTAATATGGAATTCGATCATATCGCTCGAATTGACGCTTGGGTGCCAGATGGGGTTTTTTAAATAGCTCTTTATAGATGCATGTCACTACGCAAACTGCACATTCTAATAAACCTGAAACTTTCACCCCAAATACATGCAGGCTGGGAGTTACTGAATGAAATTACCGCTGAAGATCTTCGCTCAGGTGGCCATTCGATCTCTGCCTCAGTCACTGGCCTTGGCGATGTGTGTATGTGCTGCCATGTTGTTCGGAGCCACCTTACTTGACCAAACAAAGGTAAGTGACAAATCTTTAGACAGACTGATGTACCTGTTCAACCAATCCTAAGGGGGTGGGGGGCTTGTAAATCGTAACCTTTAATCTGGCACGGCTCGTTGAAGTTGACATATCACCCCTTGTTTAAATCTTAATTTCTGAAGTTGCGCCCTCTCCAATTGCGCCCGGTGCAAGTGCACCATTAGCACCTATGAAAGCGCAGCCCTTGCATACAGATGTGAGATAGTGGGACTAATAATGGAACAATAGGTCCACTTTGCGTTTGCGATGCTGAAATAATAATACCTAACTGAAATGACAACTTCTACAGAGCTGATCTCACTTATTTCAAATCTGTTTTGTTTACTATGAAAGAGCTTTTCTATCAAATTACTAGCTGCAAAATTTTAATGCAATTTATTTATAGTACGTGATGAGGAACGTTTGTAAATATCTAACAACATTATCGTTCGGCAACGCCCAGTGTGTACAGAACCAAAAAACTTCGTCTAAGTAAACTCTGGTACCTATATACATAGTACATCAATAACTTTAACATCTCCTTATAACTATTAAAAGGGCTTCAACCACATCTTCTGGTAAAGACAATGGCATCGCCCTCACCATGTTACCTTTTATCACTGTTAAATACCTTGAGAGGCTTTTTGACTTTAAAAGGTGTTTGTGTTTAAATTAATTAATTAATTTTATAGAGTATTTTCATTAATCAACTTATACTCGCATTTAGTTAAAGAAAAACTCCATTTCAGTTTAACAATATCAGCCAAAAAGTTTTTACCTTAACATTGTGTATTTATATGTTTATGTATGAGTGCATATGTTCTACTGTTGAACTAATATAGATATATGTATATATAAAATGTGTATATTCACACAGTTCTCAAGTTTCTAAACTCTCATTAAAGAATTCGTAGCTCGTTTAAAACTCCCCAAAAACAACTTCTTATGTGCATATATATATGTATGTATGTATGTATATATAGTGTCAGTCTTTAAGCTTTGTATTAAGACCAGGTAATCATGTTTACCTCTTCTACACAAAATAGCCTCATTTTCGTTGTTGTGTAGACCATTGTTCCATACAGAAAACCTACTTAACTAAGCACACATACATATGTATACAAACGTAACTGCCTCTTTTATATGCATCTATATTTATTTATAAATGGGGATTTATATAGATGATATTCAACAGAAAATAAGCAAAATGGTGACATAGGAATGGTAAACGCGCTTGGAGCTACCACATCTACCTACATACATACAAATATATAGGTGGTGACTTCGTAGCCACCATAATAAGAAAAGAAAACCAGCTCTGCAAACTGTAAGCCGAGAGAGCCGATGGGTTTGGTGGGGGGGCGGAGGGGAGCAGTATACATTTAACCGTCTTAAAAAAAAGAAGTCTTAAAACAGGTTTTGAAACCACTTAAGAATGTGAAATTAAAGACTTCGTCGAAGTTTGTGTTGTATACGAACGTTCGTCTCCCTCGTCTCCCGAATCCTTTGATCCATCACAACCAACACTACGTTATCATCGCATCATTGCCTTGTGTGTAACTTACTTCGATATGGAGTGTAATAAGAATATAACAACAATAAAAAAAAACAGTTTACAACAACAAAAAACAACAACAACAACGAGGAAAAAGTGATCTGAGACCTTTCATTTCTGCTCTGGATTTGAAACTTGAGAACTGGTTTTCTGCGCCCAGAGAACGAACGAACCAACCAACTAACGAACGAACGAACGGCCACGGAAGGTGGCGGAGTATATCTTGGTCGGATCTTTTAACTGCTAACCCTGCAGAAAAATTTAATAAAAAAAAATCAACAACAATAACAACAACAAAAACTAATCATCGTAATTCACTTCCCAACTTATATCCACACAAAAGCTTCTTACCTGAGAATATGTAGTTTTTCTTGACTGGGGAGTGTAAGTGTGTGTGTTTGTGTGGATTTTGTTTTACCTGGGCTGCAACGCGCAAAGCGAATTCGTTTAAAACCGGTATTGTGGCGGGAACTGCATTTAGTAGATCGCTTCGGTCCACACCCAGTTGCACAAAACAAAAAACAATAACAAAAACAAAATCGGAAAAACATAAAGAATAATATTTTTTTCGTCATTTCGCTTACGGGTTGTCCATTATTTACGTGAGGCGTTTCGGGGGACGGGGTCAAGCCGAATCTCAACAAATCTCACGTGAGGGAGGGTGGAGGTCTCGCCAAATATCACGTACGTTTTTTTTCCCGCAAGAAAAAGTGTAAAACTGCGAGAAAAGTAGGTTAAATTATTATTACAGGTAAATTAAGCCGAAAAATGCGAAGTAGTGGAAATTATTAGGTGCAGGCTGAACATCGGCAGAGAGCTTCATTTTAGGGTCTACCCATTTTTTTTTACCCCACGAAGCCCACTTTTTAGGGGTTTCAACCCTCAGTATGGGCATTTTTCGATTTTTCTGCAATTTTTTTGAAATATTTCTCTTAAAATCTTGTTGCAGTATCAGGCGAACATAGTATCAATACATATAGCTACATATTTGAATGTACCTTCACATACCCACAGTTATCCCTGATTTTGACGGGCCCTGAACCCCGATGGTTGTTTGAAGTTTATTTGTAAGTTTTGGCTCATCGGAACTCGGCGGTGGTACCAGGGTGGGTTTCACTGACTTTTCAGTCTGGATTTTTGGGGGCCGAACGGTTTGCTACACAACCCGCTAGAGTTACAAGTAAGTCCGAGTTTTTGTAAACTATAGTTCTTAGGCTAAACTTGATGTTGTTCTTTGATGTTGAATAAAAATTGAATTTATGTTGATATTGTACGAACCATTGCGTTTCTCTGGGATAAAAGTTTTTGATATTTTGAAGTGGTAAGGTGTTCTTACGGCGAAGCAGCGGGCGATTCATCTCGCTCTGAGTTTTAGGTTTCAGGAACCCTCCCTGATAAACCAGAGTCTCCAGAGTTTACCCTGACGGAGGAGTTCACAACCAGGCAAGTGGTGCCGCTTTAAACTAGGTGATATCTCCGGGATCGCTGTCCCCCGAACACATCAGTTAAGAAACCCGAAGCAAAGCCTCGCAACGGACGGGAAATACAGCAACGAAAACGGCAACAGGACCTGGAAAATACTTTGGGAACATGGAATACGCAAAGTATATGCAGACCTGCAGCAGTTAAGTCAATATTAGACGAAGTGAGCAGATATAGAATAAAATTACTTGCCTTACGAGAGATCAGATGAATAGGAGACGGGACAACGGACCTTGGTAGCTCCAGGATATTCTACAGCTGCGGAAGGGAACATCACTTAGAAGTAGACTTCGTAATTCACAAGTCAATTATAGATAATGTAGCAGAGTTTAAGCCAATCAGTGAACGCCTATGTTCAATACGACTCCGAACGAAATTCTTCACACTTTCAATCATAAACGTAATGCGGAGACGGAGGAGAAAGCGGACACGATAAAGGAAACTATCTATTATAAGCTTGAACACGCATATGACCCCGCGCTTTCCAATTACATCAAGATGGTGATAGGAGACCTCAACGCCAAAATTGGAATAGCACTGGCACAGACCGACCATTGAAAAGGAAAGTCTCCACGAAACATCAAACTATAACGGACAACGTGTTATGGATTTTGCAATGAGCAAAATATGATCGTCAGCTCAACATATTTCCCAAGAAAGGATATTTACAAATACACATGGCAGTCTCCTAGCGGAAGCTATTGCAACCAAATAGACCATATTTTCATAGACAAGTACAGCTTCCAGAATCTTCCAAATAGGATCCTGTCGAGGTGGGAATTGTGGACCAATTCTTAGTTAAAGCTAGATCCAGATCAAGAACAACGAAACAGCAAACAAAAGAAATTCGACGTTGATCGCCTGAAGGATCAGACTGTGTTGGGGAGATATATCAGGCAACTCTAACAGAAAGGATAGGTCCAAACATAAATAATGCAGATACAGAAGGGATAAAACTGAAGACAATACTGACAGATGTCACGAAGGAAACTGTAAGTTACAAACACACAGACAGAGCCAGTGAATGATACGACGAGGAATGCAAAGCAGTTGAAGCCAAAAATAAAAATAGAAAAATATGCATAGAGAGACCGACAAGTGCAAGAAATTGAAATACGAGGAAACAGAACGGCAAAAACAATTTACAGGAAGAAGAAAATAGGATGGAGTGTTCGGAAAGCTCGCAGTTTGAATGTAAAATGAGTTCAGATGGGTTCAAATCCCCCATTTCAGATTTTAATTATCTTTGGATTAAAATCATTTTCCAAAGCCACGTCATATTCTTCTGCTTCCTATACAGAAGCCCTAACATAAGTAACGAAGCCTCCACTTTATCTTTTGATACTATTTCCGAACAAATCTCGGGATTTTTGTCGTCCAATCCTGAGTGTGAAATCATCGTTGCGGGTGATTTCAATGTTCACAACGTTAAATGGCTGACTTACTCAAATGGCACCAGTATTTCTGGCAAGGATGTCGAGCTCTTTGCAGACATCAATAACTTGCATCAAATTGTGGATCATCCCACAAGAGTCCCTGATGTTGCTGATCAAGGAAGATATCTCCTTGATCTTTTTCTAACTTCTCATCCAGCGCGTTATTCCGTTGAAGTTGATTCACCACTCGGTAATTCGGACCACTGCCTAGTTAGCGCTAGCTTCCCATTCAAATTTCCCACCCCTCCTAAACCAGTTAGAAGAACTGTATGGCATTATGGGAAGGCCAATTGGCTGGGGCTTATTAATTTCTTCCAGTCTACAGACTGGAACCTGTGTTTCCGGAATAGAAACGCCAACTCTGCCGCTATCCGTATCACCCGGATCATACAGGCAGGAATGCATTTGTTCATTCCCCATTCTACCAAATCTGTGAAGCCTAGGCCCAACAGATGGTTTAATCGAGAGTGTATGAATGCAATCAAAACTAAAGAAGCCGCCTTCCGAGCGTACAAGAGCTTCCCGAGTGAATCGCTCCGTTTAGAATACATACAACAAAGAAATTCTTGTAAAACCGCCATCAAAAAAGTCAAAACCTTATTTGACAACAAATTGAGAAGTAAACTCCTAAATGCAACCTCCGGTAGTAAAAACTTCTGGTCCTTGGTAAGTTCCATCAAGAAGAATTTCACTACAACTTCAACCCCTTCCTTTATTCACAATGAGAAGGTAATAGCAGACAGCAAATCCAAGGCCAATTTATTAGCATCTATGTTCGCTTCGAATTCTTCTTTACCCGAAACTGATGTGCTACCCCCTGTTTCCGAGCGTAACGCCCATTCAATGGACAGGGTTTTTTTCAGGACTCGCGAGGTGTACAGGTGCCTCAAAGAGCTCGATGCCAACAAATCCACTGGACCCGATAATATACCCCCTATCGTCTTAAAACAATGCGCCTCACCTTTGGCTAAACCTCTGCGCAAATTATTTTCCCTGTCATATTTCTCCGGAGTTTATTCCGACTCTTGGAAACTTGCCCATGTTCAGCCCATACCGAAAAAAGGTGATTCCAGCGATCCCTCCAATTACCGCCCAATAGCAATTACTTCAATTCTCTCCAAAACCATGGAGACGATAATCAACAAAAAGCTTATGGGATATCTAGAATCCAACCTACTCATAAACGACAGACAGTATGGCTTCCGACAAAAAAGATCCACTGGCGATCTTTTAGTCTGTCTTACAGAACACCTCAGCCGTAGTCTGCATGAATCCGGTGAGTCTAGTCTGGTTGCTCTGGATATCTCCAAGGCTTTCGATAGAGTTTGGCACACAACCCTGTTAACTAAACTCAAAGCTATTGTAGTTGACTCACTTCTACAGAAGTGGATTGAGAGTTTCCTTTTTGGCCGTTCAATCAAAGTAGTATTGGATGGCGTCAAATCCGCATCCCACCCGATCTCTGCGGGGGTCCCCCAGGGGTCAATTTTATCACCGGCCCTATTTCTCATATTTATAAATGACCTTCTTTCAATCCGCTCCAACCCACTCCTCAGCTTCGCTGACGACGGTACTCTACGTTACTCGTACAGCGTCGATACAAGACAGACTCATGCCAGATCCTGTCTTGATGATCGCGAACTAATGTCCAAGTCGATTATAAATGACATTAAGCTGATTCTAGAGTGGGGAAAGAAGAATCGTGTTGAATTCAACTCCGACAAAACCAAGTACTGTCTTATCTCCAAAAAGAAGTTCACCACCTCACCATCCTTGAAAGTGGATGACGTGGTACTAAAGGCCGACCCATCCCTACACATCTTAGGCGTGACTTTAGCCAAAGACTTGCGATGGAATGACCACATATTCCAAATCGCCAAACAAGGATCTCAGTGCTTGGGATTTCTTAAGAGGTGCAAGTTCCTCCTCCAGCCATCGGCCCGTGCTGTTATTTATAAATCCTCGGCCTCTTCTCGAATATAACTCCTTAGTTTGGGGCGGCGCCCCAATAACCACCTTGGCATGGTTAGATAAGGTGCAAAAAAGGGCGCTCAAGTTAATTGATGACGACACCGCCTGCTCCACCATCGACCCCCTGAGCCACCGTAGGAATGTAGCAGCACTGACAAAATTTTATCGCTACTACCACAGTGACTGTTCCTCCGAGTTAAACGCTCTCCTGCCTCCACGGCAATCTTATACCCGCAACACCAGATTAGCCCACTCGTCTCATTCCCTTCACCTGCAACTACCCTTTTCACGCACTCAACAAGATATGAATTCGTTTGTTAATAGAACAACTCGGCTGTGGAATAACTCTCGCAGTCAGTATTTCCGAATTCCTACAACATCCAAGAGTTCAAACGCAGGGTTCATCACCACCTTCTTCAATACCCCCCCCGTACCTTTTAATCCTTAACCTATGCCCCCCCTCATCCCTCCCCCGTACTAAGCTTACTGCTAGACATTGCACCATGACGTGACAAATGACATGACGGACTAGTAGTACAAAGGGTGACTCCTGAGCTTAGCACTGCCACATAAAAAAAAAAAAAAAATTTGGCCATTCTGACGTATCATTGCCCCGAATGATTACCACAGTCTTTAAGGCTATCCGCCGCGTCTGTAGTTATCCTGGGCCCCTCGTGTGGCCACTTATCTTTATCCACCTCATAAGGGTTGTCATTCTGCCGTATCACTTCACGGTAAGATTTCAGAACTTTTAATTTGAACCTTGGAGTTAAATTGTGTTCTCTTCGCTGCAACCAAGGCGACCTTCTTATAGATACAGCCTTAGCTTCGTATTGCTTTGCCTCCTATTGTCTTGTTGAATCATAGTAATATTTTGTTTGGTTTCTCGTCGTACCATCTCCTGTACGTTCTGTAGTTCATTTAAATTAAGGCGCCTTATAAAGGCTTGAAAATGTGGTAATGCTGCTTATCATTTGTCGAGCTCGATCAGCTTGCTTGGCTTCGTGATTGATAATTTTGTCAGGATCGGTATTAGGATGTGATTTATCCTTTTTACCTGGCCGTCCCCCTCGGGACGCTAAGATTGATTGACAAATGTGTGGCATACCTTCTTCTATGCAATCTTCTTGGGTCACCAAAAACAGCTGTCAGCTGTCGACTACTCCATGCTAGGCGTACTCTTAGTGGGGTACAATCAAATAAAATTTAGAAAACGCATCCACTATTGCTACCACGCTTGTATCTTTTCTTAGTCACTTTCTTGGGACCTATATGATCTTAACGTAATGACATTTTTTACTAGTCCGAGAGTGTCATCAAAGGCCCTTTATACTGTCGACAATCTATTTTCTTCGTATAGAGTGCAATGTCGAACCAAGGCCGATGTTTGGGTTTTATGCGCCCAGTGCAATATGCCAGTATGCTCTTCATTTTTGATCCCAATGAGGGACAATGGAAAAATTGCGTTCCAATCGAATTGCGCCCAGTGTAACAGCATCATTTGCCAATATGAAAGCGCCGCCCTGTTTAAGTGCAATGACCTTCTTGTCGCATTGGTTAAATACTGGAGAATACTTCTCCAAGCCACGATTTATTGAATGGGAAAAATATTTCCATAGCAGGCTTCAATCTCTCTTCTGTCACGAACATATCAACCCAATCTCGGTTCAACCTCGTTCTTATTTTATTTCGAATAATCGCAATGGCTACCCGAAAAGAAGATTCCTGGAGAGTGAGCTTCCGGCATGATTTTACTAGTTTTCTCCAGCTTCTCCGCCATCCTCATTGTTTCAGGAACTGTTTGACATTCTGATATATTCTATATTCTGCAGAATTTCGCCGACTACGACACTCTTCTTCCTCGACGTATAGTTTTGTTCCTTTCATTCCCTTGTTTTCCCTATCCAATTGCGCCCGGTGCAAGTGCACCATTTCCACTTATGAAACCGCCGCCCCTGTGTCGAACAGCACTTCTAGTTGGAAAGGAAGGAACTGCCACAACCTACTCGCGATATTTTCAGTCCACCTAAGGCCAACCATACAATGCGACTCTGACATCGGAGCATCGATAAACAACTCGCTGGAGTGTTATGCCTCCTGAAACGAGTTGAATCAACATCAACCAACCGATGACACGTGCTTTGGCGGAGCGGGGAAGGGCTAAGAAAGGCTGTGACAGGATGAATCAGGAATGTAAAGTGGGAAGAAGAAAGAAGGAAAGTTATTTAGGTAGGATAGTGGAAAAGGCGAAGAACCGTGGGGCTGGCCGGTATTCGAACTCGGGACATCTAGGATGGTAGTCAGACAAATTACTCCCTAGGCTACCGAGGCCTCTGCAGCTTTCTAGAGATATGAAGACTTCTAAGCTTCTAGATTTCTTCCAAATACTACCTACTGTAATATGTAGTCCCTGCTGCCCCCAATACCAATTAATAATGCACTAAACCTCTTGCCATGGCTCTACTTGTTATGTGATAACTCCCAACCTAATAAAAAATTCCATACAAAACAAAGCTCCGGACTCTTACAACAAAAGTCCAAATTAATTAATTGCATATCCGCCCGAAAGTACCATGTTTTGGGGGTCCTTAATAATTTTGATAATTTTGTAATTCTGTTTATACACACACGCACAAATACACCCAAAAAACAATATTCCATGTTATTTCCTATTTCAAAACAGAAACAATCAAGCCTAGAAGCCTTCATTGAAAATTCCAACTAACAACTGCTTTTATAGTCGAAAGTTGGCTTGACAATTCTACCCCAAACACAGGTAATTACTGCTTAAAGCTCACATCATAAAAACATACACTTGTGTACAATCATTACTGGCACGCTATGTATTTTCGTAGAGGTCTGCTCTCTCTCTGTAAGCTTACACATTATTGTACATAATTCATGCAGGAGGAGAGAGTGTTTTATTATTTTGTTGGAGAGGAGAGTGGGGGGATGTTTTTATTAGTTATGTAATTTCTTTCTAAAAAAAAAGAAAGTTAACTAAATAAATCTTCTTAGTATCTAGAATTCCTCCATCCATCGTCCTCCTTTGGTAGAACTAATAAAAGCCTTTTTAGGAAGGCAGCAACTTGTTCTGCTACTGGACAAGGAGTGTAGCTTGTGCTAAACTCCATTCGGGGTTGTTCTGAAAAGAGTAACGTTCTAAGGGGGTATGTATGTAGATGAGCAGGGAATGTATAGCTATGCTATTGAATATAGTGTAGAGAGGAGTTGATGGTCTAGAAAGGCAATTTGGAAGAATCAAACAAGAAATTTGTAAGCGTGACTTAAATAAAGCTAATATTGTTACATCCCTGCAGCAGCAGCAGCATCAGCATCAACAGCACACTAACATCAACAACAAAAAAATTACATAAACAACAAAAACAACAATAACAACAAAAACCGGCGAAAATTACTTATGCAATAGGGAAAATAGCGGCCAACAAAAGCTAATTTAGCAACTTCTAATCCAATCTAGTATACAGATCCAGTAATTACGAAACAATTAACTCCGGAGGAGTTAAGGGAAAAAGGAGTTTTTATCTATTCCGTAGGACTTTTGGCAAACTCAGTTTCGCCGGGGATAAAGCCGTAACTTTTTAACTTAATTATAGTCCAGCGAAAAGGCTGCTGCCAAGAGTCGTAGGTTATATAGACATTTCCTTCTACATCACACTCAACAGAGTTCCCCATTCTGCACCCCCCCCCCCCCAAAAACACCCCCGTTTACTTACAAGCACCACCATCTCTTCACCCCCCCGGGTCCAGATTCAACGAACTACGGCGAGGCCCAGCGTCATCTATTTATGTTTTATAACTGGAAAAGGAAGCAGAGCAGGACTATATTCCTCTGGTCCTGCTACTGCCGGAAAGGATGGTGATGCAGGGAGGGATGATTATTCTGGGGGCTAAATTAAATATTGACAAGCAAAATATTTTGTTTGATACAAACTTTCTGACATTCATCAGCCTCATTCTTGCGAAAAAGATCTCTCGACAGAAAACGTAATTAAGTCAATTTTCGCCGTAAAAATTACACAACAATAATGGACCGAAAAATCGCCTTCATTCCCATGCTGGATCAGATCGCCCTCCATCCAAAAAAAAAGTTCTACAATCGCCCCTGGTAGTCAATCAGAAAAGTTTTGGTAAAAATTTGGCATGTTTTAATCAAAACCAATTTTTTTCTTTCTTTGGTGTATTGTGAAACAAAATTCCCAGCGAAAAAGTTTAAATAATTATTTACGGCGAAAATAAATTATTGCATAGGGGTCTTCCATTAGTTACGTGAGGAGATTTTTCTACCCTCGCTCAGCCCTTGATGAAATGTGTCGTGAGATTTGGCTCTTACGTTCTACGCAACTTGATTTTGACCCACTTACCAATCAACCCCAAAGTTTGCCCAGATGCACAGTTCGCGTGACAATGCAATATGACATTTTTGTCACTAAAACAAGATGGCGCTCCAAAATATCAGCCGAATTTTGAAATGGGTATCAAATGAAAGAGTATAACGAGTAGAATACTATTAGCTGTGTACCGTCATTCAAAATTCAAAATGGCGGCCAAAGATCAAAAATTAAAGTCGAAATGGCGGGCCTAGGTTCTAACCAGGGGCGGATGGGCCATATGACGAACCGGGAAATTTCCCGGTGGGCCGGCTGTTCAGGGGCCGCAGGGCCGGTGGCTGAAAGTACGTCTTGAGTTTTTATATTTCTTCT
Source organism: Thereva unica (assembly GCA_949987705.1). NCBI lineage: Eukaryota > Metazoa > Arthropoda > Insecta > Diptera > Therevidae > Thereva > Thereva unica. The sequence continues at coordinate 85,307,313 of OX465285.1, forward strand.
TCCGACTGCCCATAAATAACTCTCAAACTATTATGATTTGTTTATTTTGTGGTAAAGATATTTTCAAACTCCGTGACATTTGGCGCATTCTGGGCTACAAAGCTCTTAAAAATGCTTAAAAGCTTGACAAAAGCTTCATTTAGCTCCTCCTAGCAAATCACTTGTTTTTATGTAATCAGTCATGCCTGCGTATTGCTAGAAGGAGGTGTATTTTTCTGGCGCTTTAATGATGATTATTTACAAAATTTACAAATTCTGAATGAAAAACGTCGTTTTATATATATTTTTTTAATTTGAGATTTTTGTATTTTACTTAATTTGTAG